>LR738714.1:675773107-675803134 GCA_902687465.1 Secale cereale | reverse complement strand
TGTGTGTGTGTTTTTTTTTATCATTCCCGTATGATTCACTATTCCTATTATAAGTAGAAGAATTAACCATGTAAGTGTGTTCTGACATATTAAGATACCTTATCATTTTTATATGTTTCTCATGTTCCCGATTATAAGTACATTTTTTTGTGATAAACCACAACTATAATTTATCACAAAACTATTTTACTTTTCTTATTTAGTTTGATATAGAAGATTTGCACTGTGTTTTACCATAAATATAAGAAAATCACATTCTTTTACAAATTAATATACAACACTTAATGAACTACAACATGTTTATGTATGATTGTGTTCGCAAGATCCTTAACTCTTGGGAGTGTTTGTGTTTGAAAACAAAGGAGTGACAAATAGGTTGATAGAATGCTCTAGAGTACAAAACTGTCAAGTGAGATGCTATTAAATGTGTATTTTTAGAGTGTGTAAATTGTCAAAAGGTGGTTTGTCCTCGAATGTCCAAGTGCTTGTTTCTTGGTTCTCTCATAGTCAACTCCGTTGTTCCTCTTCACAAGGATATAACAAATACCGAATGGCATATGAATACAAATTTAATGTATTTTATTTGTTCTTGGCATTCTTAATTTATCGATTTCTAATCAAGTTTGCAAGATTGGCTAAACTTTTCTAGAGAAAAATCTAACACGATTAACAATAACAATAAACACTTAATCCACAACCCCAATCATCCGTGATGGTTAAAAAACATAGAGTTAGGCCTACGCATGAAGGGCCTCTTTCATCCACGGGTATTAAAAACATAGAATTAGGTAAAGCATGAGAATGTGGTAGAATTGTATATGCAAAACTAAGGATTATGAAAACACAAGAATTGAGTATTCGATTTGTAAGAATAGGAAAACACACATGCATCCTAAAACACATAGTCAAATTAAGGTTAAAACATATGCAAAATAAGAAAAGGTTAATATTATGCTATATGTTGTCTTTGCTTTGTTCTTTGTGTATAGAGAAAGAAAAAGGTTCTTTGAATTCTTTGTTGTGTTTGAATATGAGCCGTCACGTACAGATCAATGAGTTTGGCGTTTGCTCTCCAACTAATTGATTGTAGGACACGAGTTATATCCTAAAGAATTTTGCTGGCTTGACCTATTATCTGATAAGACAACAACCTCTTTCACATAAAACAAAACAATAATTGTTGTACTATGTGTTGCAAAGAAATCACCTGGTATATATAAAGGCATCTCCAACATTGACCCCGAAATCGAACAGCGCATCCGTCCATGGAATGCTCTGGATCAGTCCGCGAATGGTGATGCAAGAGCCGGCCATCCAATGTCTGCATACATTTAAAACTGGATTTCAACAAACTGAATGAATTACATGCAAACCGGATGATTTCCATCTAAACCGGATCATATTGATTATATTTCGACATATTTCATTAAAAAGCAACCGAACCTAAACCTAGTCTAAATCTACAACAACATCCGTCGTCCAAGTCCTTATTGTTCCCCTCCGGCGTTGGCCGTGTTCATGTCTGGCAGAGATGAGACCCGTGAAGTGAAGTTGCGGTTGTCGGCGAGGAATAGTAGGACATAGACCGGCCCACTTGGGACTTGAGGTCGCGCTGCCTCCCATGCACTACTCCTCCTCGTTGGAGTCTGCGACCTGTCCGTCGCCGGTGGACGTGAGGTCGACGATGGACATGGACAGGGCAGCACGCTCGTCGTGCCACCAGCGCCAATGAAGCATCATTGGTGGCGCCACCTCCGTGCCCGGCTGCCACGAGACCGCACTGCGAGCGGCGTGAGCGCGCGCAACCTCTTAGAGCGTGCGCTACTTGGCGAGGATTCTCCGTCGCCAGGGCTTCCTTGCTCACACGCTCGCCGTAGATTTGGCCCTCCGCCAGCTGGTGTTCTCGAGGAGGGAGTGGTTGTACCGCTCCTCCTCCTGCGCCAACCGGAACGCCAACACTATCGGAGGCGTTGGCTGACGGTGTCTTGGATTGAAAGGTGCACACCACATTGGCCTGGCATTCATGGGCCGAGCCGAGAGGACCCGTCCACAATTGAAGAATGGGCCCCACATGCCGTGGCGCTCAACGTACTCAAGATGGAATCCTCTGAAGAATTGGCGTACACTTCAAGACGTATTTGAATGATTGGCATGTTTATCCTTAAGATTGTTAGCCATGTCTAAACCCAAGATACCCGTCGCCTATATAAGCCAAAAGGTTTAGTCTATAGAGGCAGACGTTCAAGGGTTTAGGAGATTAGAACTCGCTAATACGATCATGAGGTAGTTCGGGGCGGAGCAGTTCGACGACGACAAACCATGGACCGGGAGCTCGTCCGCGCGCGCCCACGCCTGCTGCCCTTCGGGGCAGAGCAGTTCGTCAACGACAACGCCGTGGACCGAGAGCTCGTCTGCGCACGCCCGCGCCTGTTGCCGTTCGGGGTGGAGCAGTTCGACAACAACAACGCCGTGGCTCGTGGACGCTATGTGGGCTCGCGGGCTGCTACCGATCTGGGCCACGTACGCGCAGCTGAGGCGGATGGGCGCCGGGTGGGGCTCCGAGCCTGCTCCTGCCCTTGCGCAGCCGGGCAAGCACAAGAGCATCTCCAGCCGCGCCCCCAACAGGCCCCCCAGGCCACTTTTTAGGCGCCGGCGCCCAAAAAATGGCCAAGTCGCGCCCCCAGGACGCCGAAAATCGCCGGATTGGGCCGAAAATGGCGCCGGCGGACCCAACCCGAACCCGGGGCGCTGGGGGTCGCCTAGGGGCGCCGGACGAGGTGTTTCTTGGCGCGAATGTGATGGGCCCGCCCTGTCAGCGATGCGCTACTTCGTCGTCCTCATCGCCTCGGTTCCCGCGCGAATCAATGCCAAAGCTGCCGCACTGCTGAGCCGTCGCCTGCCATTGATGTCGCTCAGCGACCCGTCGCGTCGCCCGGCACCACGGGCGACCGCCACGCGTCGCCTGGCATGCGCCTCTCGTCGCCCGAGCTCCGGCTATAAAAGCAGCCTACCTCGCCGGTGAACGCCCACACCGCACTCCCCACCGCACTCTCCACACTGCCAGGCGCGGTTCACTGCTTCCTCCGGCCGCTGGCTGCTTCGTCGCCGACACGCACTGCGCCCCTATGCCGCCTCGCCGCCGGGGAGGTGCGGGCTACCGCGGCGTCCGGGTTCGTCCGTCCGGCACCTACTCCGCCGAGATTCAGTCGGGCGACGTGCGCCTCCGCCTCGGAACCTTCAACACCGCTCAGGAGGGCGGCCGCGCGTATGACGCTGCGGCGTGGCGCCTCCGGCGTTCCCGTGGGACATGAACTTTACGGACGTGCCGACTCTGGAGCGGGCACAGGAGTTGGCGCCTCCCCCGCGGCTTAGAACCGACGAAGATCGTCGGAAGAACCGTAGGCGGGCGCACCGTCTCAACTTGTCCGAGATGGATGAGGAAGCCATGGCGACGTGGCGCCAAAACTTCCCGCAAGACATCATCGACGAGCACAAGTTCTTGGTCTAGAAGAGGGCGGAGAGGAAGAAGAGGAGGAAGGAGCGAGCGGCTTATCGCGAGGACAAGCGAGCGCGGAGGGCGGTCGCTAAGTCCAACGTCGAGCTAGGAGATGTGTCCTCATGGGACTTCACCGACGAGCGGTTCCTTGACGTCTACGCTGAGACGTCGAAGGAGGACATCACTGAGGCAGAGTCCGAGTCGGAGAATGACTAGTAGTAGTAGGTCATAGGAGAAGACTATGTGAACTATCTATTTATCTATCTATGTATGAAATATCTATCTATATATATATGTGAACTATCTATCTATCTATGTTATTAACTATCTACAAGAACGTCGAGCCTGTGCCGTTTTGCGCCGAAAATGGGCTGAAAAGTGCCGAAAATCGGCTCAAAGCACCGAAAATGGGCCGATATCGGCGCCTGGGGGTGACCTGGGGGGCCGGCGACTGGGAACGAACTAGCACCCAAGCCGAAACTAGCGCCGGCTCGTCCCCAGGCGGCGGTTTTCGGCGCGTCCTGAGGGACCAACAGCTGGAGATGCCTTAAGCGCGGAGCCGGCGGCGAGGTGGGGACGGAGGCGAAGGCGGAGAGGACGCCCAAGTGGCGGACACGACGTCCCCTCCCCGGCGCGCCAGGTGCGCGACGCGGCCGACCGCGCGCTCGCTGGCGCCGCGCCATCCTCGTCTCTCGCCGCGCGCGCCGCGTGCATCGAGTGCACATCCACGCCTACTTTCCCACGGCCACGCGAGCTCGGGAGGGCGGGAGGCGGTGTCGGGGCGGGAGCCTGGCGAGGGCGGCGCAGGGGCAGGAGCAGTCTCAGGGCGCCGCCCGACGTCCATCCCCCTCAGCTGCGCGTATGTCGCCCAGATCGACAGCAGCCCGCGAGCCCGCCTCCACAAGCACAGCCTCCACGAGCCACGTCGTTGTCGTCTTCGAACTGCTCCGCCCCGAACGGCAGCAGGAGCGGTCGCGCACGGACGAGCTCTCGGTCCACGGTGTTGTCGTCGTCGAACTGCTCCGCCCCGAACGGCAGCAGGCGCGGGCGCGCGCGGACGAGCTCCCGGTCCATGGCGTTGTCGTCGTCGAACTGCTCCGCCCCGAACGGCAGCAGGCGCGGGCGCACGCGGACGAGCTCCCGGTCCATGGCGTTGTCGTCGTCGAAGGCAGCAGGC
This sequence comes from Secale cereale, assembly GCA_902687465.1. Taxonomy (NCBI): domain Eukaryota; kingdom Viridiplantae; phylum Streptophyta; class Magnoliopsida; order Poales; family Poaceae; genus Secale; species Secale cereale. The sequence continues at coordinate 675,798,461 of LR738714.1, read as the reverse complement.
GCGGGCGCGCGCGGACGAGCTCCTCGTCGGCCCTGGCCCGGGGCGGATGCGGCAGCGGCTCGAGCGGCGGCGGACGAGCTCGTCGGCCCTGGCGCGGGGTGGACGCGGCGGTCGGCACGAAGGCGGCCAGGCGGTTGAGCGAGTGAGGTGTGGCCTCGACTAGGAAAGTTTCCACCCCAAGAGCAAAATTAGCGCCGGCACATTTTTATCCAGGGCAAAAAACGTTCGTGGAACACAACGGCTGGAGGAGATGCTCTAAGCAGATGAGTTGACATGGTCACATGGCTAATTGGCAATATGCAAATTGAATATTGATCCACTTTGACTACTTTCCGCGAGAACGCCATGCAAGACCAGCCAAGTCAAACCTGCTTGATGCTCATCGGCTCATCCCATTCACATCCACCATCGGTCCATCTCCATCATCCAGCGAACTCACGTCACCGCGTATGCATATATGGGAGCAGAGCAACCAACAGAGGAGACCATGTCAAGCTAGGATGGCGACCACCTTCGCTGGTGGCGGCGGCGTCGGCTCAGCGCGTGGCGCGTCCGGGGTGCCGCGACAGGTGCGGCAACATCACCGTGCCCTACCCCTTCGGTATCGGCGCCGGCTGCTACCGCGACGACGGCCAGCAGGGCTTCGAGCTTGAGTGCGACGACGCCGGTCCCGGCAGCTCCCCGCCCCGCCTCGCCGTGTTCGGTTACAACCACCGCCTCGGGGCCCTCTCCCTCGCGTCCGGTGAGGTCCGCGCCCACCTTAACGCGACGAGGGAGTGCTACAACTCCACTGGCGAGCTCCTTGACCGGAAAGGCACGTATATGTCCCTCGGAACTAGCCCTTACCTCTTCTCGTCCACCAAGAACCGCCTGGTCACACTCGGCTGCCCTACCCTAGGGTACTTCAGCGACGGCGACGGCTTCTACGTCAGCGGCTGCACGTCCGTGTGCCGGCCGTCCCCGTACGGCCTGCCGGGCTCGTGCACCGGCGTCGGAGCGCGATACCCGACGGCGTCGACTACTGGGAGTCGACCCTTTTTAACTTCTCGCCGGGGCGGCAGGAGAACGTCGTCTTCAACACCAACTCCACCTTGTGCCGCTTTGTCTCCTCGTCGAGACCAAGTGGTTCGACGGTCAAGCCTACCACAATTTTGTCAACCGCACCGACGACTTCACTGTGCCGCTCGTGCTCGACTGGGCCGTCCGGAACGTCGGCAACTGAAGCGCCGCCAGGCGCAACGTCACCCGACTTTGCCTGCCGGAGCGCGTGCAGCGAGTGCTTCGACGCCGCCAACGGCCCCGGGTACCGGTGCAACTGCTCCAGGGGCTACGACGGCAACCCCTACCTCGACGGCGGATGCACAGGCACACACCCTGATTCCTGAATCAATTCTGAGTGTTGTGCTCTGTTGCTACATTTGTGATTTCTCTGATCAAATTTTGAAATTGCTTTGCAAACTGAAGACATCGACGAGTGCCAACTGAAAGACGAGTGCCCGTGCTACGGGGTCTGCACAAACACGCAGGGAAGCTACACTTGCCAATGCCCTCCCGGGACAAGTGGAGATGCCACCAGGAAGGATGGCTGCCGGCGAAAGGACAAGTTCACATTAGCTCTGAAGATCGTTACAGGTAACACATTCACTTTTCTTGTTGGTTCGTCCTGCAATTTATAGACAATAATGAATCTAAACAGGTTCTCTTCGGCATTCCTCGATGGAAGGCAGGATTGGCGTCCCGGATCTCTCTTCCTCGACCGCCCCCATAACTTCCTCTTCCTGAGAAATGCGGACGGCAAGATCGAGGAAGGAAGGCTTCTTCGTGACGGGGAATGGGTCTCGCCGGGCACCGATATGGTCCTGCTCGACTGCGTAGTGCGCGTTGGTCACCGCGTGTTCCCGGATCGGAGGCGGCTCACCCTGGCGCCGGGAGATCTGTCGCCTAGAGTTCTCTCCCTGTCGACTTGTCCTGGATCACGGTTCGGGGCTTTGCCTGTCGAGGAGGAGGAGCATGCTGAGGTTGGGGAGGTACCCAGCTTGGCGTCTCACATGGCTGACGTCGTACTCACCGGCGGCGGGGTTGCAGACGAGGGCGGCCGTTGGTCCACTGTCAAGTCTACGAGGAAGAAAACGAAAGAGGAGATTGCTCAGGAGTTCTGGACGGACATTGGGTACCCCACGCCGGCATCACGCGTTTGGGAACGGGGCTCGCCGTCGACATCCTCTTCCCTGCAGGTGAGGCCTAGACGCCTAGTTCAGTTTCAGCTGATGTGCTTCAGGATGATGTTGGCAGGTCTTCGCCAGACCGTATGGATGCCGTGCCCGTGTGCAGCGATCGTGAAGTACCAGCGGCGTCTCCAAGTGGTCGCTCCTCCCCGAGGGCCGCGACGCCGCCGGAGAAAGTGCTGGCAAACTCGACGGCTCCTTCAGTTCGGGCGCAGCCGAAGGGTGTTCGAATCCGGCCTTGGCATGGGCCACTGCCGCGTCCTCGGGTGACGCCGCCGGTGGCCCTCGCAGCGTTTCTGCCGGCGTCGACGTCCTCTACAACCGCGGTTCAGGCGCCGGACAGGTAGTCTCCTGTAGTTTTTTTTTTTTTTTGAGGATCAAAGCAATTGCTTTATTACTGAACCATGTTAGGCATGCCCAGGATGGAATTATACCTCCTACGTGTCGAGGCACGACTTAAAGGCATAAGTCCATCCTAGAATGATCTCAAGTTTGGTAATCTTTGCACAACTCATGTAAAAGAGGGATAGTAAACTGAAAATAGTTGGCTTACAATCGCCACGTCACAGAATAACAGTACAAGTCTCAAACACCATACAATAAGATCACTACAACCCTCTAAGGGCAAAAGCCAAATGTCAAAGTACCAAACTCAGATAAATAAACAACCACAGGCGGATCGAATCCTAGTAAGAGTCTCCACTACTGATCGTCCGGGTAGCGCACGTAGTAACGACTACGCTCCTCGTCGTACTCCCAATCCAGCTCGGTGCCATCACCTGGATAGCTCACAGCTAGACCTGCATCTGGTGTGTGAAGTAACTGTGAGCCACAGAGGACTCAGCAATCCCGTTCCCGGGTAACAGAACTATTTAAGCCTTTAGGTGAGGAAAGGCTGAAGAAAGAAATGAGGTGAAGGAACAACAAAGAGTCTGCAGCAGCAACTAGCACTAACTTACGCAAGAGAGAGCGAGAAGAGAAGGCAAAGCGAGAAGTGATCACTAAGTGATCCTAGCTACAAACTCACAAACATAACCCCTCCGTGTTCAACTCCCGAATCCCTATTCGGAAATTGACAGTCACGGAACACACGCTGGTAGTGTATTAGTATCATTGTGTCAAGTTTTCTACAACCGGAATTAACAAGCTCCCATCTGCCACATAACCGCGGGCACGGCTTTCGAAAGTTCAAACCCTGCAGGGGTGTTCCAACTTGACCCATTACAAGACCACGATCCGCGGAGTCGCAACTCCAAAGTGGGAAGACCCGAGTATCCTCGGAATCCCGTGCTCAAGTTAAACCGAACTAAGGTAAGGCTAATCCAGCAAATCCTCCCGGCGTGTCGACACCCTGATCGTAGCCGCGCGTATCTAGGTCTCAGGACACGACCGAATGAGTCATCCTACAGGTGTATGCCAGATACCTCAGGTTGCCCCGAGGCGGCCCCGCAGTCTGCTCGTTTCGGACCAACACTCATGTGGAGCACTGGCCCGGGGTTGTTGATTAAGAAAGAGGGTTAATTACTCCCTATGCAAGTTTAGTTTGTTATTAGGCAAATAGTACCAATGTTGGGACTTGCTGGAAAAGACTTAGCACATAGCGGTTTATCGAGGGGGTCCCATACACCCCAACCGTGTTAGGAACGCATAATCAAGGAACATAAAACCGGCTTATACGGATCCTAACGGCATGAGTGGAACAAAACACCAAGCAAAAGGCTTAGCCTTCCACCCTTGCCAATATATATGTGATTTCAATTAAAGCATTTATATAGTGTGATATAACCCAACCAAAACTTCAACATGGAGCAAGCATCTTCACTTCACCTGCAACTAGCAACGCTATAAGAAGGGCTGAGCGAAGCGTACTTAGCCAAGCAACGGTTTGCATAGGTAGGGTTGGTTAAACATGGCAATTGGTTACAAGTAGGAGGCTGACAAGAAGAACATGGGCATCGAGGCAAAACTATAGATCGAGACTACTAGCAATAGACAAAGATAGTAATGTTATCGGGGTTCGGTCATCTTGCCTGAAGAGAAGACGTTCGGATCGAAAGAAGGGTCCTCGTGCTCAAACTCGTTGGAAACCTCGTGCTCAACCTCGTTGGAAAACTCGTGCTCAACTTCCGGGTCTAAACAAGACAAACACACCAAGCACCAATCAACACGATGCAATGCGCACTCGAAAAACATGTATGCATGATGGATGCACTAGTGAAGCACAAGGAGCACGTAAAACATCACTCAAGCAAAACACCTCAAAACAAGATAAAAACCTGATATTATTAATCTACACAGAAAATCACCCAAGTTTGATATAAGAATCGCTGAAATCGGAGTTACGGGCTAAAAGTTATGCCCGAAACAAGATTTGAGCGAAAACTGCAAATTACAGCAACATAGCATCTTGGGAGCTCAAAATAAATAATCTACAGCACCCAAAAGGCATGGCAAAGGACTTGAACACAAAATAGATATAATGTACAGCAACTAGGTCCAAAGTGCACCCCCAACGGAGTCACGGATCAAAAGCAATGACCTTGGACATATTGAACTTTGAAATAAAATTCTGGCAGCAGAATTTTATTGAAAGTTCGGAGCAAAAGATAAACATGCTACAGCCACTCAAATGGACATGTGAGGACATGGATGGAAAGACAACAATATATACTTCATGGAACAATCAAAATCCACCCCAAAACTATCATGCATTTTCCAAGAGCATCACACGAACATGGCATCGGAACGTTACAGATTTCAGACTTAGTGAAATTTCACTAAGTCCTAAAACAGCAACATCATCATAGCAACAAAAAGAGCATGTTTAAGACACCTCGAATCTAAACATGGCAAAGGGTAAGCACCTCATCAAAATACATATGACGGTGATCCCGAAACACACAAGCATGCATCATTGTGGTGAACACACCGATTGCAACGAGCTCAACAAGATGGCATTTCATAACAAGTGAAAACACAACATGTGAACATGGCACTTTGCAACGATGATAGCAAGGAAACAATACATCTACCATGCAACCTATCACACACAACACGTAGTTCGTGGCAAGACGAACACGTGGACATGTCATTTGCATCGTTTGGACAAACGAGCTAAAAGTTATCACAAGTCAAAGGTGGCATGAAAATAACACACAACAGCAGTTTATATCATCATACACTCTTGTAACAGCAAAACATGTGTCAAGATGACATCTAACATGCATGACTACAACAGGTAAAACGTAGAGGGCATCTCCACGAACATCTGGACATGCTACACGCGCAAAACGGAGCAACATGTGAAAAGTTATGGCAGGTGAAAGTAGGCATCACAGATCAAGAAAACAAAGACTTAGAGGGATTTTAGGTCAACCTCAGGGATCCAGATCTGGACAGTGAACAGTGCGGATCTGGCCCGCGGAGAACTGGGCCGCGGCTGGAACAGTAGCGGCGGAGGCGGCGGCCCACCGCGGCGTCGGACAGGTAGTCTCCTGTAGTTACTGCTCGCGTAACGGCGGCCGAGGAAGTCGCAGCCATCGCGGGCGATCCATCGACACCGCCACTGTCTGATGGGCCAGCCTTGCAAGCGAATCATGGACGTCCACTGCGTCAAGCCGATCTCAGCCGTAGACCGGGTGTGGTTAGGTGCTGGGCACGACTTGCGAACCCTATTCCCTCCTTCACATCGCCTTCAATCACCTCGCGCCGTTCCTACGCCGACGCGCTGCGCATCTCCTCGCCGGCTACGATGGCTGGGGCGCCGCAGCACCCTTCGACGTCCGGCCTCGCCTCCAACACCATTAAGGCACCTGCTACAACGAACTCCATCGGCGCCTCGACGCTGGCTGCTCCTTTCGCTGGGTTTGGTCCGGCGGCTGGACCCCCTAGGTTTGGCGCTCCGGCCAGGCAACAACACTACCAAGTTGGCTCCACTTGTGGAGGTGCTGGTCAACAGGCCGCTGGGCCCCTCACAAACGAGCGGGCAAGGCTTCGCTTTTGGTACGGGCGGACCATTGAAGCATGGAGGAAAGAAGAAGAAGAAGAGTGGGCGTCGGCCAGGCGCACATACAACACCAACACCTCAGGCACCCCCAGTTGCCGCAAACTCGGCGGTCTCCCACGCCATGCCACCATTGGCCGAATCCGACGGCACGGTTGCCGCTCAACAGGACGAAGCCGCTGCCAACGTGCCTAAAACCAAGAAAGAAAAGATGCACTGTTTCAAATGCCGGTCTAATGATCACCTGTCCAGAGATTGTACTGTGGTGCACTTTTGCTACATCTGCAACAATTTCAAGCACGCTATGTTTCGTTGTCCCATTCTGAAGCAGCCACGGCCCTTGGCATCTTTTTGTGGACAAGGATCTAATGCTTCCATGTTCATTCAGATCCCAGAGCATGTGTGCAAGGACATCGACACTTCTCCATCAGCATCGCCAATTGCCTTAGTCACAGTTTCCGGTGGGGAGCTACCTGCAGGGGTGCTTGAAGCTGAGATTGCTAGGATCGTTCGGACTCAGACTCAGTGGAAGTGGGAGGCTATTCCGCATGGCAAGGATGCCTTTTTGGTGTCATTCCCCTCCTTTGACGATCTTCGCCGAATGGCTGACCTAGAGGTTCGAGTCAAGTCGCATGGTGTTGAAATTTCTTTTAAAGAATGGAAAGTTGAAGATGTCCCATCTTATGTTTCTCTGGAGACTGTTTGGGTGCACGTTTACGGCGTTCCTCATTCACTACGACATTTTCTCGGGCTTTGGGCTGTTGGATTGGTCATTGGAGCAACTCAAGATGTTGATCTTTATGCCCTACGTCGTCATGGTATTATACGCATTCAGGTTGCTGTGCGCTTTTTGGATATATTCACCTATAATAATGACTTGGGAGGAGATTCCACAACCACAGAGGCATTTGTCAAGCTTGATGGGTATAGCTTTTGCTACCAGGTTGAAAAGGATGACTATATTCCAGATGCAGATTTCATACCTCTAATCTGGAAGCAACATGATGATGGCCCAGATAGAGGTCATGGCCGTGATGATGACATTAACGATGGTGATGTTAGCAAAAAAGCAAAGAAAGGAAACTCTGCGAGTGTGAATCCTTCTCCGAACTTGAGCTCGAGCACTCCAGTTCCTATGCCGACCGCATCTGTCGCCGCGCCGTTGTCTGAACTGCAGCACACTACAGGGCCTTCGAACATGCTTGGCGAGATTGCTGCAGGTTACACTTCGCCGTCGTCGTTGCCGGCGCCGCCTCCGGTATCCGTCAACCTTGGTACACCGCTGCACCAACCGCTTCTGCAGAATGAGATGCCTTTGCTCAGGACGCCGCGAGTGGCGGCCGTGGAATCTCCACGCACGGACGTGCATGCTTGCATGGGTGCAACGGTAGCTGCATGTGTACGTACTGATACTTGCATGGATGCTTCAGCCAACAAGAACTCACCCGTGGGGTTGCATGGCTCTGTGCAAGTGCAACCGACGCTACAGGAGGCCGCTGTCGCTGAGCTAGGCTCGTCAACAACTACCGGCGATGGACGCCCAGTACATCCCATGACTGCTCAGGCAAAGGTTCTGCAATCACCTGCGTCGTCACCCTCGCTACAGAGCGCGCCGAGCTGTCATCTGGCTGCTGCAGTGACACTTGGTCCAGCCACGAGCCGAAGCATGGAGCTATCCTCGTCACCCCTTGCTGACGTTCTAATGGAGCCAGGAGCTGCTGCACCGTTGGGATCGCCTCCGTCTTCTCCAACGCCGCAGCCGGCGCTCCATTCTACTCCAACCAAGCTGACGGATACTCCGTTACGGCTCAGTGGTCGTGACTTCACCGCCGCTGACGGGTCCTCGGCCACTCATGAGTGCTCCCTCTCCAAGGCGATGCGGCGTCAGGCGGAGCGTAACCTCGACCCTCCTACAGGTACACCATGCAATAAATCATTTCTTTCTTTTTCTAATTCTCATATTTCCTCTAGTTTAAATAACGTTGGAATTAAAATGGAAAAAATGATAATGATGTGTGCATTTCGGTGGGGGTGCTTAAACACATGGAGATAGACCGATTAAAGGTTTCTCCAAAGTGTTCGAGCCCCTTACCATACCCTGAAACTGAGGAGGAGGAACCGGTGGCTGCTTATGACGGTCCGCTTCTCTCCCACTTGGTTGGTGCGGTAACTGAGGTCGGATTAGATGACGCACGACTTGGGTCCATGTTTTGTGACTTCACTGCGTCCTCGCGTAAATCAAAATCCCACTCCTCAAAAAAGAAACAAAAACCGCCCAAGAAGGCGAAGGTATCCACCCTGACCTGAGTTTCCACATGAGAGGCATGTTTTGGAATAGCAGAGGTCTTTCAGACTTGGCTAAACATAAACACGTCGGTGACTATGTGCGTGACCATGGGTTAGATTTTGTGGCAGTTTCCGAGGCTGGTAAATGTGACTTTCGTGCACATGTCTTTGATCACCTATCAGGTGGTTTGGAATATACATGGCATTGCTTACCACCACGTGGAAGGTCCGGAGGAATCTTACTTGGGATACAGACCACAACCATGGACTTGTTAGCTTTTTCGGTTGGTGAATTTCACATCAAATTCCACCTTCGAAATAGAGCTGACAATTATACATGGAGCCTCGTCGTAGTCTATGGGGCTGCCCAAGATGAGAATAAATCTGCTTTCCTTCGGGAATTGGTGAACTTGGCTAAGGATAAACCCCATCCAATGCTTATTGGAGGCGACTTCAATATCCTTAGATACCAGGAAGAGAAAAATAATGATCGTTTTGACACACACTGGCCTTTCTTATTCAACGCTGTAATTGATAGTTTGAATCTTCGAGAAGCTAGTATGTCGGAGCGACAGTTCACTTGGGCCAACAACCGTCCGGTGCCGACATACGAGAAGCTCGATCGGGTACTCATGGATACCGAATGGGAATTAAAATTCCCTATGGTAACAGTGCGTGCCCTAGAGCGTATCGAGTCACTTTCGGACCATGCACCCATCATTCTTGATTCTAACTCTACTAGCTCTCCCACTGTTCGCCGTCCATTCAAATTTGAATTGGGATGGTTACATCGGGATGGTTTTTCGGATATAGTTAAGAATTTATGGGAGAGGCCTGCCATTGGTCGCACACCGATTCGAAGATGGAACTTCAAAATTCGAGCCATGAGGTGGTTCCTAACTGGATGGGCCAAACACACAAGTGGTATATATAAAAAAGAAAAGCAACGCCTTTCCACTATTATAGATGACCTCGACAAAATAGCAGAGACTCGCATTTTGTCTCAACAGGAGAATGATATGAAAACTCAATCCAATGAGCAGATTGCACGTCTATTGCGAGAAGAGGAAATCAAGTGGTATCGAAGATCAGGTGCCCAATTCATTTTGGAGGGAGACAACAATACACGATATTTCCAAATGGTCGCCAATGGGCGGCATAGGAAGAAGTGTATTTTTAGCCTCCAACAGGATGAGGGACGGATCGAGGGTCAGGCAGAGCTCAAGCGGTATATAACCAAATACTACAAGTGTCTGTTTGGGGCTCCAGAGGAAGGGAACTTCACTCTAGATGAGACCCGGACAGATGACATTCCACAAGTCACAGAAGAAGAGAATGATATCCTGACGGCACCTTTCTCTGAAGAGGAGGTGCGAGCTGCGGTGTTCCAAATGGAACATAACAAAGCTCCAGGCCCTGATGGTTTCCCCGCGGAGTTCTATCAGAACTTCTGGGATGTCATCAAGACTGACCTAATGGAGTTGTTTATTTTTTTTCATGCCGGCCAACTAGACCTATCTAGGCTTAATTTTGGCGAGATTGTTTTGTTGCCAAAGACTAAGGAGGCTGAACAGATTCAACAGTTCAGACCGATCTGCTTCCTTAATGTCAGCTTCAAAATCTTCACCAAAGTTGCGACTAATAGGCTCAACACGGTCGCCGATCATGTTGTTCAGCCATCCCAAATGGCTTTCATGCAAGGACGAAATATACTCGATGGAGTAGTAATCCTTCACGAGACCGTCCATGAGATGCACCGGAAAAACATGAGTGGAGTAGTATTTAAAATTGACTTCGAAAAAGAATACGACAAAGTCAAATGGTCTTTTCTCCAACAGACCCTAAGAATGAAAGGTTTCTCAGATAAATGGTGCGACTGGGTCCAAAATTTCGTTACTGGAGGTAGTGTGGCTATAAAAGTCAATGATGATGTAGGTCACTACTTCCAGACGAAAAAGGGATTACGACAGGGTGACCCAGTGTCTCCAATGTTATTTAACATTGTCGCTGACATGTTGGCTACTTTGATCAAATGCGCCAAACAAGACGGTCAAATTGCAGGATTAGTGCCACATCTTGTGGATGGCGGACTCTCTATCTTGCAATATGCCGACGATACAATTATTTTTATGGAACATGGCCTAGATAAGGCTAAAAATATGAAACTATTGCTTTCAGCTTTTGAGCAAATGTCAGGTCTGAAAATTAACTTCCATAAAAGTGAATTGTTCTGTTTCGGAGAAGCCAAGGAGGCGGCTGCATAATATGCGGACTTGTTTGGTTGTGCACAAGGCCAATTCCGATCAAATATTTGGGAATTCCGATTCATTATCGGCGTCTCACTAATGCGGAGTGGAAACATGTTGAAGATAGATTGGAGAAACGATTGAGCAGTTGGAAAGGCAAGTTGCTCTCTATTGGAGGGCGACTAGTTTTGATCAATTCTGTTCTCACAAACATGGTTCTCTGCATGCTCTCATTTTTCCAAATTCCCAAAGGGGTTCTGCAAAGACTGGATTACTTCAGATCCAGATTCTTTTGGCAAGGAGATAGTGAAAATAAAAAGTATAGGCTAACCAAATGGAGTGTGGTTTGTCGACCAAAAGACCAGGGAGGTTTAGGTGTTCAGGACCTCCAGGTTAAGAATGATGCCTTGCTCAGTAAATGGTTGTTCAAGCTACTTACCGAGGACGGTGTTTGGCAAACCCTGTTGCGCAATAAGTATCTAGGCCAAAAAGCGTTGTCCCAGGCATATTGGAAACCTGGTGACTCACATTTTTGGTTTGGTCTGATGGCGATAAAGAAACATCTATTCCGCTTTGGATCATTCGCGATAAAGGACGGCTCCGAGATACGTTTCTGGGAGGACAGGTGGCTAGGAAACACCACTCTTCAGGAACAGTATCCGGCCTTGTACCGAATTGTACGCGATAAGAATGATACTCTTGCGCACGTGCTCAGCTCCTCCCCGCCGAATGTATCATTTAGGAGGGATTTGATTGGCCTCCGCCTTGCGTCATGGCAACATCTTCTATCCCGTTTGGATTCGGTTAACTTGACACAAGGGAGGGATGTGTTTCGCTGGAATCTCACTACATCTGGATCCTACACAGTTGACTCTATGTACCGTGCACTCTCGCACTCAGAGGTTCCGTTGAATAATAATAAACTAATATGGAAATCAAAGATGCCACTAAAATATAAGATTTTCATGTGGTATCTTCGAAGAGGAGTTGTGCTAACAAAAGACAACCTCGCTCGACGCAACTGGCAAGGAAGTAAGAAGTGTAGCTTTTGTACTCATGACGAGACAATTAAACACCTCTTCTTTCAGTGCAAGTTCGCGCGTTCTATATGGTCAGTCATCCAAATAGTGTCCAATTTGTATCCACCAACTAGTGTTGCCAATATATATGGTCACTGGCTTGATGGAATACCAAATACAATTAGTACACTAATACGGGTGGGAGCGTCAGCCTTATTATGGTCGCTTTGGCTATGTAGAAACGATTGTGTTTTTAATGGCAAAACCTCTTCTTCTATGCAGGTTATTTACCGTTGTACGCACTGGCTTCGTATGTGGTCTACGCTACAGCGAATGGAGTATCAATCGCTGTTCAAGGCGGTGTGTATGCGGTTGGAGCGGGTGGCCAGGGAGGTTTTTACCCAACATGGGTGGCAACATAATCTCCGAATCGGTCCACCTCCTCCATCGACATTGGCATAGTTTTGGACTCATATGGCTTTACTGTTGCCAACTTGTCGTTTTTTTATATATACTTTGCTAGACTCTTCGTTAAGGCTGTGTGCATCTTAGCTATGCAGAGGCCGGATGTCGCTCATTATGCTTTGTATCCACTTGATGCTACATTCTGAGTTAATAAAAACGCCCTTTATCGAAAATGAATCTAAACAAATGATCGAGTATGCAAAGTGTCATATCCAGGAGTCAGCGTGGGGGGTGTTCTTGTCAGTGTTCATGTGCTTCTGGCTCTACCTGGGGCTGCAGAAGCGAAAGCTCATCAAGGCAAAGCAGAGCTTCTTCGAGCCCAACGGTGGCGTCATCCTGCAGCAGTAGATGCGCTCCTACAGTGGTGCCGCTGTGGGAGGCGGTGGTGGGTTCAAGATATTCTCGGAAGAGGAGCTCAAGAAGGCGACAAACAACTTCGCCGCCGACCAGATCCTCGGTCGCGGCGGCCACGACATTGTGTACAGAGGTGTTCTGGAGAACTAGACCATAGTGGCCATCAAGAAGTCCAAGATGATGGAGGCGACAGAGACCAATGAGTTCGCGAGGGAGATGCTCATCCTCTCCCAGATCAACCACCGGAATTCGTCAAGCTTCATGGCTGCTGCCTCGAGGTGGAGGTGTCGATGCTGGTCTACGAGTACGTCTCCAACGGCACTCTCTACCACTACATCCATGGTGGTGGCGACGACCACAACACCAACAAGGCACTCGACGCCCGCCTACGGATAGCGGTGGAGTCAGCCGAGGTGTTCTCGTACATGCACTCGTCGGTCTCGCCACCGATCCTTTAGGGCGATGTCAAGATGGCCAACATCCTGCTCGATGGCAGCCTCACCTACGTTGCACCGATACGGTGATACGAGTACGGCGATACAGGATACGGCAATTTCGAAAAACAACAATATACGATACGGCAAGTATATATAAATAATTAATAAAATTACATGTAATTAAAACAAACATAATAAAATGTGTGAGATGAGATCAAAATACAACCCCATTGGTTGCCTGACTGCCTCATTTCTTTTCTAGTCTTGAATGATCATCCAGGTCCCGAACTCCTCATGGTGTATGCAAAATAGAAAATACATCACATCATATTAGATTTTGTCAATTTCCCTATCTTGCTTACCTTTCGAGTTGCACGGCGGTGGATAAGAGCAGAAGATTCAGGCAGAGAGGCGATTCCAGGCGCTGTGTGCGCCAGCGGTGAGCCACTCTAGGCGGCGGAGGAGGCAGCGCCAAGACGCTCCAGGTTGCGGCGGCGGCGACTGACCTGGGTTGCCCTCGAACCCTAGGTCCTAGTGTGGTCGAACAAAGAAGAGAGAATGCGATAGAGAAATAGGTTTAGTGGTCCTGGCCTCGTGGTCTATTGGGGTCGATCAGGCCTGCGTTCTGTCGCTCGCCATGTCCCAGCCGTATCGCCGGCATATCACAGATGTATCCGAATTTTTTTCCTTTCTTTTTAAATAAGAAAAAGGGATACTTCTGGGATACACGTATCGGAGCCGTCCTGGCAACTTCTGAAGTATCGGTGCTTCGTAGAGCCTCGCCACCAAAGTCTCCGACTTCGGGGCGTCAAAGCTAGCACCAAGTGACGAGGCTGAGATTGCGACACTGGTGCAAGGCACCTGCGGGTATCTGGACCCGGAGTACCTCATGACATGCCAGCTGACGGACAAAAGTGACGTGTACAGCTTTGGCGTCGTTCTGCTTGAGCTCTTGACTGGGAAGAAGGTGCTCTGCTTCGACGGGCCAGAGGAGGACATGAGCCTCGTGTCCCGGTTTGCGACGGCCGTGAAAGCCGGCCAGAACGGCGAGCTCCTTGACGGCCAGGTGAGAGTGAAGATGGGCCCCGAGTTGCTAGAAGAAGTGACGCATCTCGTGATGCGATGTGTGAGCATGATCAGGGAGGAGCGTCCGTCGGTGAAGGAAGGTGAGTCATTTTTTAGTCACTTATTTTGGGACAGAGGGAGTAGTTTTTTTTGTGTGTGAGGGCTTTTAGTTTATAGATTGTTCGAATGTTTGCTGGACTCCTTTTAAAGTCGACACAAATGTGTAAAGTCTTTTGGGTCTAACAATAGAAATGTAAAATAATTCCATCTGAAAGGAATGTCTTCTTGCGAGAACGGAGAAGAATGCTCATTAACAAAAGAGAAACTGCAACTCAAAAAATAAGAGAGAGATGTACCATGCAAAAAAAATGTAGGGGACATGCTCCTTAGAAGTACCATACGACATACCCTCGACGGTGAAAACGAATCATAATTTCGATATTTGATTTGGAAATTATGGCTTTAAAAAGTTATAAAAGCCAAATTAAATGCGTCCACACCTGTTCACATGGGTGCATTTGCAGCCGTTTTTACTTCTTTTCCTGTTCAAATGGCACTTTTCTTAATGGATTAGAGTTTTTCTAATATAGATTAGGCAAGGCAAACTATTTTCAAATATGCCCGGCTACTCCAAACATCTAGCGAGTAAAGGGCCACTTGCTAGACGTGTACGGAAAAAAGTTTCTCGTGGAAAAAGAAACAGTCACCTCAGTTTTTGTTTTGGTCAAAAATCCCTTACTTAGGGCGATTTCCCTCAGATCCTAAGTCACACCGATCTGGCATGTAACAAATCATATCACTTTGCGGCCTCATGCACAGTATTCCCACGGCTGCTGCCTTACTTTGGTCGGGACCGGTTTGCGCCTTTTGGCTTAGGTATATGATTATGTCGCTAGCATCCATATGACAGAGAACCCGATCCGACATGACTAGTCGTAAACCCAAGGTGGCACAAACTTACAGGGGCATGCATACATAACCCAACAATAAACATGTCGGTCATCGACATATGGATCCAAGTCGTAGCAAGATACAAGGACTTAAAAGAACAACGCGTGACATTTGACCGAAGGGACAGACACGGGAACAAAGAAGGATACATGTCGGCAAACCTAAGTGTTCCGAAGCAGTAGCGAACTACCATGTTTTCTTGTGATTTTAATCCGGGTTTCACTGTTTTGCATCGGTTTTCTTCCGTTTTCCTTTTTTTCTCTTTCTTCTTTTTCACATGATTCCTTCTGTCTTCTGTTGTTTTTCTTTTTTTTTTTAACACATGTCTAATTTTTTCATACATAGTGTACATTTTTTGAATACATCTGTATATTTATTTATACACATTTATGATATTTTTTTCTTCAACTATATGATTTGATGTCTACTTTTTTTCATTAAAGTGATGGACTTGCACGGACATGATGAGATTGCCAGCTACTTTGGCTCAATATAACAAAGGTGTGAATGTGTGATCGTCATTATTGGAAAATATGCACTATAATGTGTATCTGCTATTTTTGGAGGTCGAGCTACAATAACAGTGGGATCAAATTAAGCATTTTCCATAAGTAATCACACTGCTAGATAAGTCTCACAAACTGCTAAGTAGGTCCGAAAGATAAATAATTATGCGGGTATGGCCTCAGCTAGATAAGCCTCACACACTACTAGGCAACTCCCCGAAAGATAATAATTAAACACATAAATTATCACATTGTTTGTCAAATCTCAGCTGAGTCTTGCACTGCAATCGCAACTCTAAGAGCAAATAATTATACAGATAACTCGTCACACTACTATCGATGTACCTGTGCCAGGTCAACATGTCGTGTGACCTAGTCCTTCAGGTGGCTCACCAGACGGTACTTGAGCGGGTGCTCCGAGCCAATGGTGGCTTCATGGTCCTCGGCGTTGAATGGCAGTGGGTTGACGAATCTAGCACAGGGGGTCTGTGGCCTGAGCTGCTGCTGTGTGTCGAACACGTGGTCCGCGCACGGGGTCTGCGCCCCGCCGTCCTCCTGCTCGGCCTTGGCACTCGTCGGAGTCTCTAGATCATGCTGCTACCCGATGGGGATGATACGGTAGGTGCGCGGGGTCTGCTCTCCGCCGTCCTCCTGCTAAGCCTCGGCGCTCCTCGGAGTCTCCAGAACGGTATGCACATGGGGTCTACACCCCGCCGTCCTCCTATTTTTTATTTGTACTAAACTTTTGTATTTCTACATGATATATAATATATATATAGTTACTATTCATCACTCAGGGTGCAGAATAAGTTATTCTTCACCCGAGGTAATCTTACGATCTTTTCATAAATAAATTACATTTGAAATACAAATAGTTACATTCATATTGATTTACTGCATAAAATTTGGCATAACAAAAAAATATAGGTCAAAAATTATATTTTACACTATGTTTTACATTTGTAATTTTACATAATATAAAATAGTTTTTACGACGTTTACTTTGATATAGAAGATTGCACTGTGTTTAACCATAAATATAAGAAAATCACATTCCTTTACAAATTAATATACAACACTTAATGAACTACAACATGTTTATGTATGACTATATTCGCAGTATCCTTAACTCTTGGGAGTGTTTGTGTTTGAAAATAAAGGAGTAACAAATAGGTTGATAGAGTGTTCTAGAGTACAAAACTGTCAAGTGAGATGCTATTAAATATGTATTTTTAGAGTGTGCAAGGTGTCAAAAGCTGGTTTGTCCTCGAATGTCCAAGTGCTTGTTTCTTGATTCTTTCATAGTCAACTCCGTTGTTCCTCTTCACAAGGATATAACAAATACCGACTGGCATATGAATACAAATTTAGTGTATTTCATTTGTTCTTGGCATTCTTACTTTATCGATTTCTAACCAAGTTTGCAAGATTGGCTGAACTTTTCTAGAGAAAAATCTAACATGATTAACAATAACAATAAACACTTAATCCGCACCCCCAATCATCCGCGAGTCTTTCAAAACATAGAGTTAGGCCTACGCATGAAGCGCCTCTTTCATCCACAGGTATTAAAAACATTGAATTAGGTAAAGCATCAGAATATGATAGAATTGTATATGCAGGATTATGAGAACACAAGAATTGAGTATTGGATTTGTAAGAATAGGAAAACACACATGCATCCTAAAACACATAGTCAAATTGAGGTTAAGACATATGCAAGATAAGAAAAGGTTAATGTTATGCTATATGCGGCCTTTGCTTTGTTCTTTGTGTATAGAGAAAGAAAAGGTTATTTGATTTATTTGTTGTGTTTGAATATGAGCCGTCACGTACAGATCAATGAGTCTGGCGTTTGCTCTCCAACTAATTGATTGTAGGACACGAGTTATATCCTAAAGAATTTTGCTGGTTTGACATATTATCTGATAAGAAAACAACCTCTTTCTCATAAAACAAAACAATAATTTGTGTACTACGTGTTACAAAGAAATCACCTGGTATATATAAAGGCATGTCCAACGCTGACGCCGAAATCGAACACCGCATCTGTCAGGGATATTACTAGCAGGTGTAAACCGGCTAGGGAAAACCGGATTATGGTAATATATATAGTTGTATAATTATAAGCTCAGTAGAGATTACGGCCCATGAAGGCTTAGGGCCCATGTGTAAAGTTTACGGTTTGTAAACCGTCATATCATGTAACTTGAGACACAAGGAAGAAAGAGTAGAGACCGAGGCGGACACAATTATGAGCCGGCCTCGGGACTCTGTAAACCGGACCGGGCGTCGCTTCTTATATAAAGGGACGACCCGGCGACGGTTCAAGGACAAGAAACAACCTGTCGAGAGACAGGCAAGCAATCCGCTCCCTGTTCATCGACTCCCAAGCAATACCAAACCAAACTAGACGTAGGCTTTTACCTTCATCGAAGGGGCCGAACTAGTATAAACCCTCTGTGTCCTTTGTGTGCTTTTAACCTCTTCAAGCTAACCCGTGCAATGGTTCCACAACTAAGTCCGCTAAACCGGACATCTGCCGTGCTAATTCCACGACAGTTGGCGCCCACCATGGGGCCTCCGCACGATGGTTTCGAGTTCTTGAAGGACAGCTTTGAAGGACTCAAGGGCTACGCGGTCGGCCGGATGACCAAGAGTCGCCGTGGCCGGATCTACATCGACGACGCAGGCTGGGGCCCGGAGGCCGATTCAATCGAATACGGGTACCGGGTTCCTTTCGGCGGCATCCACGTCTTCATCGGCAAGATTGGTGAACCGGGACCTAAGCCGGACATCTTCTCCGACATTGTCGAGCCGGCTCAGCGTGCGAGATCGGCCCGGATTCAGCCTGCCATGAAGCGCGTTTTCGTAGGAGCAGTACATGGAGTCCAAGCCGAGGACGGATCGGATTCTGGTGGCGAGACAGTTGTCTATTCCGATGATGAATCCTCATCCGGAGAGACTGAATCCTTGTATCTGTTGCGGGACGGCCGATCCGAGGGCGTGTCCGATGGAGACAATATTCCGGACCCCTTTGATCTGCCAAACCGGGTGGCTGTCTTTATGGCCGGATCACAACCTACGCCGCAGCCCAAGGTGAACGGGGCGATCATAGCAGAAGCTGGTGCAGGGGGGAGCGGCCATGCCCCCTCGCCCTCTGACGCTCTATCCGCCTTGGTAGAGGAGTTGATGACTCGGGCAGTAGCAGTGGTGGTTCCAGCAGACAAGGCGCAACACGATGCAGAACTCCTTCAGCTGAGGGGCCGGATCGAACAAGCTTGAGAGGATCTAAATGCAGAGAAAGCTATGATAGCAACAAGGTAGGCAGAGCTGGATTCTCAGGCTTTCCAGCTCATGATGGATCAGGCCTCTGCGCAGGGGGTAAGGAATAGAAGGTATCAGTCTCATCTACCGCCGGTCTATGAGGCGATGAATCTCTTCGGGACGCCAGGAGCGGGAGCCAGCAATAATCCGGAGGTAAACCGGAGGGGAGCCCCAGTGACAGGTGAACCGGTTCAACAGCCCACTGCAGAGCAAGATCGACGGATTATGCCCACACTTCACATCCCCACTCCTCCGGGCCACTACTCAAACCCCCTGGATAACATTGTCGCCGTCGCTTCACGCCTGGCCGCTTTACCCATTGAGGGGACATCCCCCGTGGCAATGGAGGCACGCAGGGTCAAGGAGCTGCTCAACACAGCATTGACACAGCAGTAGGCATACTCCTACAGCAGGGAGAGACTTCATTCAACACCCCGCCACAGCCGGAGTTATACTAGGCATTGGGATGAACCGGAGGTGTCCAGTAGTGAGCGGAGGCGACACCGTCACATACAGGATAATCAGGCAGGCGCAGAGGCGCGAGCCCAGGAGGCGGTAAACCGGGCTAGACCTGCGGCCCGCGAGGAGATCCGCCAGATGACGCCGGTTCACACGACCACAGCAGAGACGGGAGTCACGGCGAGCTCCTTTGGAGTACAGTGTCTTATTCCCGCTTTACGAAGCGTAAAGCTACCCAAGGATTTCAAGGGTCCACGTAAAGTGCCTAACTACACAGCAGATTTGGCTCCAGAGGCTTAGATCGAGAGCTATGAGATGGCTATGGAGATGCTGGATGTAGATGAAGCGGCATGCGCAAAGTATTTTACCATGATGCTTGAAGGTACAGCCTGGACCTGGTTAAAGGGCTTACCACCTAACTCCATCGGATCATGGGGTGAGTTGCGCCGTCAGTTCATTAAAAATTTCAAGGACACGTGCAAACAGCCAATGTCAGTGGTGGACCTAGCGGCGTGTATACAAGGAGATCAGGAGCCTACGAGTGCATGGGTACGGCGAGTGTCAGAAATCTTGCACTCTTCAAACGGTATCAGTCCCAGTACGGCAATAGTGACGCTGGAAAACAATTGCCGTTTTGAGTCTCTGAAGTTGAAACTGGGAAGGCTCGAACGGGATTGTAATGACATGGGAACTCTCATGAGCGCTTTGGTAAAGTATAGGGACTCTGACAACACTAAGTATCCAGAAGCGGATGGAGATAAAGCCGGAAAGGCAAATAAACCTGCTAAACCGGCGCAAGCTAATCCGGTCGGAACAAGCTTCAACGGTAAGCAAAAAGGAGAGGGTGACTCTGATTTTGTGGCCAATACCAGAGTTCAAGGAAGCTTTCAACGCAGCAAGGGTAAACCGCCTCCACCGAGCGGCGGAGGGTTCATTAACCTGGAGCGACATTTGAATGAGCCTTGCCCGAAGCACAACACGGAGGAACGCCCAGCTAAACACACATGGGGGGAATGCCGGGTCATAATGGAGGCTATGAACCGGGCCAGATTCAACAATGGACCGCCGGGCGGAGGTTCAGGCCCCGGGTTTCACGGTCCGGGTCATCAGGGTAATGGCTCCGGATCAGGATATCATGGTGGCAACAACAGTTACAATCAAGGCAATCATCAGTATGGTCAGGGCGGTTACAATAACCAAGGTAACCATCAGTACGATCAGGGAGGCTACAACAACCAAGGTGGCCAACAACAGGGCCAGGGTAATCACAATAACCAGGGCAATCAGCAGCGTCAGCAGCAGCAGCAATCCGGATATCAGAGTAATCCGAAGGAGCTGAGTAGTGGACAGTATCATGTGTTCACAACAAGTTTGTGCAAACAAGATCAAAAAATCCTAAAGCGAGCGGTACACACAGTTGAACCGGCTACACCACGATTCCTGCACTGGTCGGAACAACCTATTGTGTGGAGCAGAGATGATCACCCGCCGCGGGTTGATAATCCGGGTCAGTTGGCCTTAGTAGTAGCACTACAGGTGGGTGGCTACAAATTCACCAAGGTACTCATGGACGGCGGCAGCAGCATCAATATCTTATATTACGAGACTTTCCGTCGCATGGGGCTGACGGATAAAAAGTTAAGACAGTCAAACACGGTATTTCATGGAGTAGTGCCAGGTAAATCAGTTTATCCAGTTGGGAAAATTGACCTAGAAGTTACCTTTGGAGATGAACATGATTCCAGGTCAGAGACGATAACCTTCGAGGTGGTAAAGATCCGGAGCCCGTATCATGTCCTGTTCGGACGGCCAGTTTACGCCAAGTATATGGCTAGGCCGTGCTATGTTTATCTGTAGCTCAAGATGCCGGGTCACAAAGGAACCATCACGGTTCATGGGAGTCGCAAGATCGCATTGGAGTGCGAGGAAGGAGACGCTGCTTATGTAGAGGCAGTATGTGCTACGGAGGAATTGAAATATTACAAAGACAATGTTGATCCGGTAGATATGTCCTCGTTGAATAAACCAACTATGGAGCATGATCCGGCGTTGAAATTTAAATCGGCGGAGGAAACCAAGCAAGTCGACTTTGTGCCAGGTGACTCGTCCAAGTAGTTCACTATCAGCTCTAACCTTGATCCTAAATAGGAAAGCGCGCTCATCGAGTTCATCCGTGAGAACCAGGATATCTTTGCATGGAAGCCTTCTAACATGCCAGGTATACCGAGGGAACTCGCTGAGCACAGTCTTAATATTGATCCGAAGTTCAAACCGGTCAAGCAGTATCTGCAACGCTTCAATGAAGAAAGGCGCAAGGCTATAGGTGAAGAAGTGGCCAGGCTTTTGGCCGCAGGGTTCATAGTGGAAGTGTTCCACCCGGAGTGGTTGGCTAATCCGGTGCTGGTGTTAAAGAAAAATGGAAAGTGGAGAATGTGTGTGGATTACACAGACCTAAACAAAGCTTGTCCAACTGATCCTTTTGCTCTCCCCCGTATTGATCAGATCATTGATGCTACGGCGGGATGTGAGCGGTTAAGTTTTTTGGATGCATATTCAGGGTATCACCAGATCAAGATGGCAGTTAAGGACCAGGAGAAGACAACCTTTATAACTCCTTTTGGTGCCTTTTGCTATGTGTTTATGCCTTTTGGGCTCAAGAGTGCTCAAGCAACTTACCAGCATTGTGTACAGAATTATCTTAAGGGGTAGATAGGGAGAAATGTTCATGCCTATGTGGATGATATCGTGGTGAAGTCAAGGAAGGAGTTGACACTGATAGAGGACCTCAAGGAGACCTTTGATAACCTTCGGGCCTATAAAATGATGCTTAATCCGGAGAAGTGTGCTTTCGATGTTCCGGCGGGCAAGCTCCTTGGATTCTTGGTGTCAAACAGAGGAATATAAGCCAATCCAGAGAAGATCAAGGCAATCACGTCCCTGACTAAACCAGCTTGCATCAATGATGTTCAGCGTATCGCTGGCCGGATTACAGCGTTGAGCCGGTTCATCAGTCGTCTGGGGGAGAAGGAAATTCCACTTTATCAGATGCTAAAAAAGACAGACCCGTTTATATGGAGTAACGAGGCAAACGTTGCGTTTGAGGATTTGAAGCGGCAACTGGCAGAACCACCGGTCCTTGCTGCCCCCGTTGATAAGAAGCGACTGCTGTTATACGTCGCTGCCAATGCATGGGCAGTTAGCGTGGCGATCGTGGTCGAGCGCAAAGAAGCAGGAAAGGAGTATCCGGTTCAACGTCCGGTTTATTATGTCAGTGAGGTTCTCATTGAATCCAAACAAAGGTACCGGCATTGGCAGAAGCTGGTATATGGCGTGTTCATGGCAAACCGAAAGTTGAAGCATTATTTCCAAGGCCACCCAATAACTGTTGTCAGCTCAGCTCCATTGGGGGATATAATCCAGAACAGGGAAGCCACTGTCAGAGTGGCGAAGTGGGCCATTGAGCTTAGCCCACACGGATTAAAGTATGTGCCACGCACCGCTATCAAATCCCAAGCATTGGTGGATTTCATCAATGATTGGACAGAATTGCAAGCACCAGAGGAGAAGCTAGATCATACATACTGGATGATTCACTTTGACGGTTCAAGGCAGTTAGAAGGCTCGGGGGCTGGAGTTGTATTAACTTCCCCGCGAGGTGACAAGTTTTGTTATGTTCTTCGTCTAATGTTTCCTTGTACTAACAATGCAGCAGAATATGAAGCATTGCTTCATGGCCTGCGGATGGCTAAGGAGATGAACTTGAGCCGGGTCAAGTGTTTTGGTGATTTAGATTTAGTGGCACAACAAGTATCCGGCAAGTGGGATTCCAAAGACCCTCTCATGGCAGCTTACAGATGAGAAGTTGAAGTAGTCGCAGGATATTTCAAAGGGTATCAGGTGGATCACATAGACCGACGATAAAATGAAGCGGCCGATGCTCTAAGCCGGCTGGGTTCTCAGCATAAACCGGTGCCACCGAATACTTTTTTGGATGAGTTACACAGTCAGTCAGTTCAAGTACCGTCGGAGGAAGACCTGGCCGTTCCTGATCCGGAAGCGCAACTAGTTGCGGCACTTCATGTTATTCTGGATTGGACACTCCCTTACTTGGCATATCTAAGCCGTGGAGAGTTGCCAGATGATGAGATTGAAGCAAGACAGATAATCCGGCGATCCAAATCCATGACAATTGTAAACGGAGAACTTCACCATCGCTGTGTTTCTGGAGTATTTCCGCGGTGTGTATCATCCAAGGAAGGCTGTGACATCCTTCGAGAGATTCATGAAGGGGATTGTGGTCATCACACCGGTTCAAAATCCTTAGTGGCTAAAGCTTTTCGACATGGGTTCTATTGGCTGACAGCCCATGCTGATGCGGAGGATCTAGTCCGGAAGTGCGATGCGTGCCAGAAATTTTCACGACGTGCTCTTGTTCCGGCACAGGAGCTGCGGATGATACCAATTACTTGGCCGTTTGCGACTTGAGGGCTCGATATGGTTGGGCCTTTTAAACGATCCCAAGATCAAAAAAGTCATCTGCTGGTTGCTGTGGATAAGTTTACAAAGTGGATTGAGGCAGAGCCTGTGAGCAAATGTGATGCGGCAACATCGGTTAAATTCATAAAAAAGGTAATTTTCCGGTTTGGCTTTCCACACAGCATCATCACAGACAATGGCACCAATTTATCTAAAGGAGAGATGGAAGAGTTTTGTCAGCGGGAGCATATTCGCCTAGATGTGTCCTCGGTAGCTCACCCTCAATCCAATGGTCAAGCTGAAAGGGCCAATCAAGAGATTTTGTGAGGTATCAAGCCCCGGCTTATGACTCCTTTGCAAAGGACGCCAGGGTGCTGGGTTGAGGAATTACCCTTTGTCCTTTGGAGCATCAACACTACACCGAACAGATCCACAGGTTACACACCTTTCTTCATGGTGTATGGTGCTGAAGCGGTTCTTCCAAGCGATATCTGCCATGATTCACCACGAGTGACGGCTTATGTTGAAGCAGCAAATGAACAGGCAAGACAGGACAGTTTGGACCGGCTAGATGAAGAGCGTGACATAGCAGCGGCACAATCCGCGATTTATCAGCAGGACTTGCGCAGATATCACAGCCGCCGGGTCAAAACCAGGACGTTCCAGGAGGGAGATTTGGTACTCCGGCTCATCCAAGACCAAACAGATATGCACAAGCTATCCCTGCCTTGGGAAGGGCCCTTTGTGGTCAGCAAGAATCTACACAACGGTTCATATTACCTGGTGGACGTTCGAGAGCATAAGGACTCACGGACATCAGAAGAAGAGACAAAGAGGTCGTGGAACATCGCTCTCCTGCGGCCCTACTACACCTGAGCCATGAGCTCTGCTGTATCCTATGTATATATTATGATTAATGAATAAACCGGCACCCTCGGTAAACCGGGGGATCAGCCTTTTTTTTCTTCTAAGTATACGTCCTGTGAAATTATTTCAGATATTTTGAATAAGTTATTTTATGCAGAAGGGACCAAACTAGCGAGCTACGGATCACATATGAATCCCCGACAAAGTCTTTTCTGGTCCGGTCTACATAATGTTCTTGTCCTTAGGGATCCACCTTTGATGGCAGATGTAATATTCCTGTCCCTTGGTGGCCAAATCCCTTTGATGGCAAAAGAAAAGTTCTTGTCCTTAGGGATCCACCTTTGATGGCAGATGTAATATTCCTGTCCCTTGGTGGGCCAAATCCCTTTCATGGCAAAAGAAAAGTTATTGTCCTTAGGGATCCACCTTTGATGGCAGATGTAATATTCCTGTCCCTTGGTGGGCCAAATCCCTTTGATGGCAAAAGAAAATTTCTTGTCCTTAGGGATCCACCTTTGATGGCAGATGTAATATTCGTGTCCCTTGGTGGGCCAAATCCCTTTGATGGCAAAAGAAAAGTTCTTGTCCCTAGGGAACC
This sequence comes from Secale cereale, assembly GCA_902687465.1. Lineage (NCBI taxonomy): Eukaryota > Viridiplantae > Streptophyta > Magnoliopsida > Poales > Poaceae > Secale > Secale cereale. The sequence goes on along the minus strand of LR738714.1, from coordinate 675,773,177 downwards.
TTCCTTTGATGGCAGATGTAATATTCCTGTCCCTTGGTTGATCATTCCCTTTGATGGCAAAAGAAATAAA
>LR738714.1:675757437-675772757 GCA_902687465.1 Secale cereale | reverse complement strand
GGCAGATGTAATATTCATGTCCCTTGGTTGATCATTCCCTTTGATGGCAAAAGAAATAAACATGTTCTTGTCCCTAGGGAACCTTCCTTTGATGGCAGATGTAATATTCCTGTCCCTTGGTTGATCATTCCCTTTGATGGCAACAGAAATAAACCTGTTCTTGTCCCTAGGGAACCTTCCTTTGATGGCAGATGTAATATTCCTGTCCCTTGGTTGAACATTCCCTTTGATGGCAAAAGAATATCTGTTCTTGTCCCTAGGGTACTTCCTTTGATGGCAGATGTAATATTCCTGTCCTTTGGAAGATACATACCCTTTGATGGCAAAAGAAAAATTCTTGTCCCTAGGAGTACCTCCTTTGATGGCAGATGCAGTATTTCCTGTCCCTTAGAGTACATCCTTTGATGGCAAAAGAGTACATTCTTTGATGGCAAAGTTCTTGTCCCTAGGAGTACTAATAGTCATAGCCCTTTGGGTCGCACCCTTTGATTGGCACATAGGGAGCCTGGCAGCTCGCAAAAAGCCTCGACTACATGGTCTTATTTGCAAACCTGTGTTTTTGTGTTTGTGTTTTTTCATGTGTTTTCAATGGTTTTTTAATCCGGAGCTGGACAACTTCAAAGTTGACCACATATTTTCAAAAGTCTGGACACAGAGCTCCAACAGTATTTAAACTGGTAGTTTCTGTAAACCCGGAATAATCATTGGGTCTATCCCAACAGAGCCAAGAGCTTCCTCAGAAACTGCAAGGTTCGCCGGATTAAGGATATCAAGCATACTTAATCAAAGGTATGAAATTCTTTTTGGTATAACACAGACACTCATTTGATATATATGAGAACGATTTAATCGGTCCGGCGGTAAACTGCTAGGACATCTTTTTAGTGTTATCTATGTAGATACAGATAGTATAAAAGATAAACCATAGCAGACAAAGGATTCAAATTGGCGACGCCAAAGCAAAGTTGGAATATCCGGATTAAAACAGCAATGTTTCGAGCTATCCTATTACAAGGCACAGCAAGCCTGAACGGATTAAAAGTTTTTCTCGACAAAAGAGTACAGCAGCTATAAAGTTAGATTGAGCGGCTTAGGCTTCTTCCTGCTGCGAAGGCTGAGGATCGACCTGTTCCAGAGTTTCTTCGTCTTCTTGAAGCGGCTAAAAGTCAGGAATGCGCTAATCGATTTTTGATAAAGCATGGAAGTACATCTCTTCAGTAATGAGATCGGACGGATCAACATTTGGGGCGAAAGTGTGGGGGCGCACTGGTGGGATTAGATTTTTGGTATCATAAACCGGCCGATCCACCCGCTCATTCTTTAAATCATATGCCGATGATACCTGGTCAAGTCCGATTCATCAACAAGCTTGCTGGCAAGAGGACGCATTTCCTTCGTCAAAGCATGAAGATCTTTGCCAGAGAAAGCCGATCCATCTTCCTTGGTGCTGGGGTACCCGTTCATGGCTTCTTCCGGATCAAAGTCCGGAACCCACGCTTTGGCTCTGGTCAGCGCTACAAGAGAACCGGCTCGGGCAGCAGATTGCTTCACCTCTTCCAAGCGTACAGGCAAGATAGAAAGCTTCTCCAAAGTGCCTTGGATAGTGGTGGGGGCCGGTTTATTAAAAGACATCGCACTTATAATTCTCTGGGCGCCGGAATACAGCTGCTCAACCAGAGTATAAGAGGCCTTGAGCTTCTTCCGGATGTCATCCCCAAGATGGGTGACGCGTCGCCCTGCATATGGTTATTATAGTTAAGCCGGAACGGACTAAAGATTGCAGAGATGAAAACACATGCAAGTTAAGTATTTACCAAAGATGGCAGAAGTCATAAGCTCTATTTGCCGCTTTAAACCGGTCAGCTCTTGTGTCATCGGGTTAAGGGCTTCCTCAGCATCCTTTGCTCTTTTTTCAAGAGCATTCTTCTGCACTTCCCAGGTTGTCCGCTCCGCTTCAAAATATTTCTTCAATTGTTCAGCAGTGGTTAGGCTCAGCGCCAGATCTTTTTTGGCCTTGGCAGCAGCAGATTCAGTCTCAGCAAGTCTATTCCGGAGCTCAGTTATTTCTTCAGCCCTTCGGGTCAAGTCAGCCTGCAAAGAAAATCAAGAGGATTAAATGACAGTTCAGACAAGTCTCAAGCACATAACCAAGTTATCCACTTGACACTTGGGGGCTAATGAGCATTTGAAGTATCAAAAGAAGACAACTAAAGATAAAGTCTCAAGCACATAAGCAAGTTATCTACTTGACACTTGGGGGCTAATGCGCAGTTGAAGTATTGAAAGAGAGATTCAGACAAGTCCCAGGTACATAAACGAGTTATGCCCCTAGCACTTGGGGGCTAATGTAAGATCATTGGCACACATTTGGAAGTACCGGTTCACCTCCAATAAAGCTAAACCGGAACTTGGGGGCTACTATGATAGACAGAAATGTAAAGAAAGCAAGAGCAGAGATAAGTGAAAGAAGGTACCTCATATTTATCCTTCATCATATTCACCAAGCCCTGTTCATAGTCGCGGCTGGTATGAAGCCGGTTCAAATACCCGGAATAAAGTTCCTGGGCACTCAGTTCGGCATAATTGGATAAGTCCGTACTCCACTTACCCTTCTCTTGTTGAAGCTTGTCCGCTTTAGCAGTATGCTTGGCTAAAACAATAGGCTCAGCAGGAGCGGTAAAACCTGTACCGGTTATTTGAATATTCGGAGAAGAGGCAGCGGCCGGTTGTGGAGTAGCAGTACGAGGCGGGCTAGCAGGAGCCGGGCTATTCCGAGGAGGGCTAGCCCGGACAGGATTTGCCGGTTCAAGAACATCTTTAGCATTTGTACCTTCAGGAGCAGCAGTGTAATCGTGATCCATGGGAGCAGGATCGTCAAGCTGAATCGTAGGTTCATTTTCTGGAGGGATGACCTCGTCCGGATCAGCTGCCGGATCAGCAGCTGTAGTTTCAGCAGCTGTTTTGCTGGCCTTTGCATTTTCGCTAGACTTAGGCTTGCTGAAAGGAATTGAAAAAGAAATCAGAGTCACAAAAGCAAATACAATCATAAACCGGATGAGATGAAGGACTTACCCAGGGACAGTTTTCAGAATCGGGACCTGTGTGGCAGTTAATTCGCCAGAAGATGATAAAGGAGTCTCCTGATAGTTAGGATTAGACGGTTTAAGTGATTTGCGTATAAGTCCGGCTTTGGGATGAAGAAGAGTTGGAGAAAGTAAAACCTCAGAGCGGCGCCTCCGAGCCGGAGTGAGAGATATTCCGGAAGACTCGACTACATGGCCACTATGGCGTGTAGTCCGGCGGGCTTCATGTTGCTCCTTCTTCAAAAGAAAATTGGGGTCTAGTTGAGCGTAAGGATGAGAAAAAGGATACTTCCGAGATGCCTTACAAATCTTGGGCACCGACGGTTCAGAATCTGAAGAAAGAGTGATTACCTCAGTTTCTGCCGCTTTATCAGCCTCATCCAAATCCTGTGGAAAGACACCGTTAACATAAATCTGGATAAAAGAGATCAAAGCATGTCATGATTAACTCATACCTCAGAATCCGGATCATCCTCTTCAACATGTGAACCGGAGCTAGCAGCTGCTTTTTTCTTCTTAACAGCGCAAGTTTTCCGGCGTGGCTGTTTGCCTGACTTATCCTGAGGTTTCCTTTTCCAAAAAGGATCGTCGGCCTGTGTAGAAGATGAAAGATAAATAGAAGACAATTTAAATGGACGGATTAGAAGCAAACAGAAGAGATTAAGGCTTACTGCTGGCAGTTTGTTCTTCTTACAATATGGAGCCAATCCGGTTTGGCTACATTCCTCCAAAGAAATGTTGAGCATCTTCTTAGCAGATTCAATAACTTCCTTCTCAGGAAGCACTATGTTGGTATGGCGCTGAGGATCATCCGGCTTTCCGGTATACTGACACATCAATCCGGAGCGCCGGCTCAGAGGAAGGATACTCCAAGCGAGCCAACAACATACGAAGTCAACTCCAATCAATCGGTTGGCCATAAAGGCTTTGAGTTTGGCAAGCTGAGGGGCGAACCGGGGCCTTTCTGAGGAGCTAAGACGTTGCGGCAGTGGATGATCTTCAGGAAGGCGATGTTCGCGATAACCCGGCAGTGGGTTCTCCCCTTCAGGTGAAGTATCTTGGCAATAGAACCAAGATTGGTTCCAATCCTAGGGGTGTGTATGGAGAGCAGCGTGAGGAAAGACCGCATCTCTTCTCTTTTGAATACTAACCCCACCTAGTTCTTGATGAGGTCCGGCAGTAAACTCAGTTCGCTGGTTTAAGTGGAAGAAATCCCGAAACAAGTCGACTGATGGCTCCTCTTGAAGGTACACCTCGGAGAAAACTTGGAAATTGCAGATGTTTGATACGAAATTTGGACCTATGTGTTGGGGAACGTTGCATGGGAAACAAAAAAATTTCCTACGCTCACCAAGATCAATCTAGGAGATGCATCTACGAGGGGAGAGTCGGATCCACATACCCTTGTAGATCGCTAAGCGGAAGCGTTCAGGAACGCGGTTGATGGAGTCGTACTCGCCGCGATTCAGATCGCCGAAGATCCCAGCACCGAACGGACGGTGCCTCCGCGTTCAACACACGTGCAGCTCGGGGACGTCTCCTCCTTCTTGATCCAGCAAGGGGGAAGGAGAAGTTGACGGAGAAACCCAGCAGCACGACGGCGTGGTGGAGATGGTGGTGGAGGAATTCCAGCAGGGCTTCGCCAAGCACTGCAGACTAGACGAAGATATTCGTGGGAGAGAGAGGGCAGCGTCGAGGCACGAACTTGTGTTGCTGCCCTCCCTCTGCCTCTCTTTATATAGGGGGGGAGAGAGGGGAGGGGGCGCCCCTAGGGTTCCCCCTAGGGGGCGGTGGCCAGGGCTAGATGGGGCGGCCAAGGGGGGGTGGCGGCCAGGGCTAGGGTTTCCCCCCCAGGCGCCTTGCCCCCCAAGCCTAGGGGGTGCGGCTGCCCTAGGGGCGCCCCCACCCTCCTTGCTGCGTGGGAGGCCTGTGGGGGGGGGCGCACAGCCCCTGTGTGGGCTGATGTGCCTCCCCCCTTTTGGCCCATGAGGCCCGCAACACTTGCCGGGACCTCCCGAAACTCCTTTCGGTCATCCGACGACTCCCCGGTGCTCCCCGGAACACTTCCGGACTCCGATTCCCATCATCCAATATATCAATCTTCATCCCCGGACCATTCCGGAGTTCCTCGTCACGTCCGGGATCTCATCCGGGACTCCGAACAAACTTCGGTTACCATGCACTGTTCTCACTAACAACCCTAGCGTCACCGAACCTTAAGTGTGTAGACCCTGCGGGTTCGGAAACTATGCAGACATGACCGAGACACTCCCAGGTCAATAACCAATAGCGGGATCTGGATACCCATATTGGTTCCCACACGTTCCTCGATGATCTCATCGGATGAACCACGATGTCAAGGATTCAGGCAATCCCGTATACAGTTCCCTTTGTCTCGTCGGTATGTTACTTGCCCGAGATTCGATCGTCGGTATCTCTATACCTAGTTCAATCTCGTTACCGGCAAGTCTCTTTACTCGTTCCGTAATACATAATCCCGTGACTAACCACTTAGTCACTTTGAGCTCATTGAGATGACGTATTACCGAGTGGGCCCGGAGATACCTCTCCGTCACACGGAGTGACAAATCCCAGTCTCGATCCATGTCAACTCAACAGACACCTTCGGAGATACCTGTAGAGTACCTTTATAGTCACCCAGTTACGTTGCGACGTTTGGCACACACAAGGCACTCCTACGGTGTCAGTGAGTTACATGATCTCATGGTCATAGGAACTTATACTTGACATGCAGAAAACTATAGCGATAACTGAAACGATCAAAAGCTATGTTTAACGTTTGGGTCTCGTCCATCACATCATTCTCCTAATGATGTGATCCCGTTATCAAATGACAACTCATGTCTATGACCTGGAAACCGCGGTCATCTTTGATCAACGAGCTAGTCCTGTAGAGGCTCACTAGGGACACAAAGTCTGTCTATTCATCCACACATGTATTTGAGTTTCCAATCAATACAGTTATAGCATGGATAATAAACGATTATCATGAACAAGGAAATATAATAATAACTCTTTTATTATTGCCTCTAGGGCATATTTCCAACAGTACCGTGAGCTCACCCACGGACAGATACTGCGACAATGACGTGCAGAACAATGTTACATGACTCTATTTCTGCACCAGCAAGCCCTACATGCTAGTCTGGATGGAAGGAGAAGCCTCTTCGGTGCACCGAACACCCAAAAACTTGCCGTTTTGCATGGTTTATCACCCATACCGCTACCACCCACAATTTTGTCCATGCACATGTGTTGTTCTTGGACAAAACTGTGCATACCAGCTCTTCTACATTACATTCGTACTGTTCGAAAATAATAGGCCATTTCGAGTGGCGCAAAATGGCTCGTGGGCGCGAGCAAGTTACCCTGGAAGCCGGATTCACGATATCCCTCGTTGCTGAAATCCATTTGAGGTGTATCCGTAGAACGACCGTACCCTGGCCATACGAACTCCGTTTGGGCTCAATGACCTGCCAAAACGACCGCAGCGAAAATTCGTATCCTTCTGTCACAAACTTTGTCTGTTTCGGAATAATTTCGGAGGCCGAAAACGGCTTGCAGAATTGAGTTTCGGATGATTTAGTGGTTGTCGTGCACTCTTCTAGCGTCTACCACCCTACCGTGAGCTCACCCACGGACAGATACTGCGAAAATGACGTGCAGAACAATGTTACATGACTCTATTTCTGCACCAACAAGCCCTACATGCTAGTCTGGATGGAAGGAGAAGCCTCTTCGGTGCACCGAACACCCAAAAACTTGCCGTTTTGCATGGTTTATCACCCATACCGCTACCACCCACATTTTTGTCCATGCACATGTGTTGTTCTTGGACAAAACTGTGCATACCAGCTCTTCTACATTACATTCGTACTGTTCGAAAATAATAGGCCATTTCGAGTGGCGCAAAATGGCTCGTTGGCGCGAGCAAGTTACCCTGGAAGCCGGATTCACGATATCCCTCGTTGCTGAAATCCATTTGAGGTGTATCCGTAGAACGACCGTACCCTGGCCATACGAACTCCGTTTGGCCTCCATGACCTGCCAAAACCACCGCAGCGAAAATCCGTATCCTTCTGTCACAAACATCGTCTGTTTCGGAATAATTTTGGAGGCCGAAAACGGCTTGCAGAATTGAGTTTCGGATGATTTAGTGGTTGGCGTGCACTCTTCTAGCGTCTACCACCCTACCGTGAGCTCACCCACGGACAGATACTGCGACAATGACGTGCAGAACAATGTTACATGACTCTATTTCTGCACCAACAAGCCCTACATGCTAGTCTGGATGGAAGGAGAAGCCTCTTCGGTGCACCGAACACCCAAAAACTAGCCGTTTTGCATGGTTTATCACCCATACCGCTACCACCCACATTTTTGTCCATGCACATGTGTTGTTCTTGGACAAAACTGTGCATACCAGCTCTTCTACATTACATTCGTACTGTTCGAAAATAATAGGCCATTTCGAGTGGCGCAAAATGGCTCGTGGGCGCGAGCAAGTTGTTGGGGAACGTTGCATGGGAAACAAAAATTTTTCCTACGCTCACCAAAATCAATCTAGGAGATGCATCTACGAGGGGAGAGTTGGATCCACATACCCTTGTAGATCGCTAAGCGGAAGCGTTCAAGAACGCGGTTGATGGAGTCGTACTCGCCGCGATTCAGATCGCCGAAGATCCTAGCACCGAACGGACGGTGCCTCCGCGTTCTTCACACGTACAGCTCGGGGACGTCTCCTCCTTCTTGATCCAGCAAGGGGGAAGGAGAAGTTGACGGAGAAACCCAGCAGCACGACGGCGTGGTGGAGATGGTGGTGGAGGAATTCCAGCAGGGCTTCGCCAAGTACTGCGGAATAGACGAAGATGTTTGTGGGAGAGGGAGGGCAGCGCCGAGGCACGAACGTGTGTCGCTGCCCTCCCTCTGCCTCTCTTTATATAGGGGGGAGAGAGGGGAGGGGGCGCCCCTAGGGTTCCCCCTAGGGGGCGGCGGCCAGGGCAGATGGGGCCGGCCAAAAGGGGGGGGCGGCGGCCAGGGCCTAGGGTTTCCCCCCCCAGGCGCCTTGCCCCCCAAGACTAGGGGGTGCGGCTGCCCTAGGGGGGCCCAGCCCCCTTGGCGCAGGTGGAGAGGGCCCAAGGGGGGGCGCACAGCCCCATGAGGGCTGTTGCGTCTCCCACTTGTGGCCCATAGGGCCCATAACAATTACCGGGACCCCCCGAAACCCCTTTCGGTCATCCGACGACTCCCCGGTGCTTCCCGGAACACTTCCGGACTCCGATCACTCTCATCCTATATATCAATCTTCGTCCCCGGACCATTCCGGAGACCCTCGTCACGTCCGGGATCTCATCCGGGACTCCGAACAACCTTCGGTTACCATACACTATTCTCACTAACAACCCTAGCGTCACCGAACCTTAAGTGTGTAGACCCTGCGGGTTCGGAAACTATGCAGACATGACCGAGACACTCCCAGGTCAATAACCAATAGCGGGATCTGGATACCCATATTGGTTCCCACACGTTCCTCGATGATCTCATCGGATGAACCACGATGTCAAGGATTCAGGCAATCCCGTACACAGTTCCCTTTGTCTCGTCGGTATGTTACTTGCCCGAGATTCGATCGTCGGTATCTCTATACCTAGTTCAATCTCGTTACCGGCAAGTCTCTTTACTCGTTCCGTAATACATAATCCCGTGACTAACTACTTAGTCACTTTGAGCTCATTGAGATGACGTATTACCGAGTGGGCCCGGAGATACCTCTCCGTCACACGGAGTGACAAATCCCAGTCTCGATCCATGTCAACTCAACAGACACCTTTGGAGATACCTGTAGAGTACCTTTATAGTCACCCAGTTACGTTGCGACGTTTGGCACACACAAGGCACTCCTACGGTGTCAGTGAGTTACATGATCTCATGGTCATAGGAACTTATACTTGACATGCAGAAAACTATAGCGATAACTGATACGATCAAAAGCTATGTTTAACGTTTGGGTCTCGTCCATCACATCATTATCCTAATGATGTGATCCCGTTATAAAATGACAACTCATGTATATGACCTGGAAACCGCGGTCATCTTTGATCAACGAGCTAGTCCTGAAGAGGCTTACTAGGGACACAAAGTTTGTCTATTTATCCACACATGTATTTAAGTTTCCAATCAATACAATTATAGCATGGATAATAAACGATTATCATGAACAAGGAAATATAATAATAACTCTTTTATTATTGCCTCTAGGGCATATTTCCAACAGTCTCCCACTTGCACTAGAGTCAATAATCTAGCATTACAAGGTAATGAATCTAACACCCATAGAGTCTTGGTGTTGATCATGCTTAGCCCGTGGAAGAGGCTTAGTCAACGGATCTGCAACATTCAAATCCGTGTGTACTTTGCAAATGCTTATGTCCTCCTCCTTGACTGAATCGCGGATGGAATTGAAGCGTCGCTTTATGTGTCTGGTCCTCTTGTGAAACCTTGGTTCCTTGGCTAGAGCAATGGCACCAGTGTTGTCACAAAACAGAGTCATTGGGTTCAATGCACTAGGCACAACTCCAAGATCTGTTATGAACTCCTTCATCCAGACACCTTCCTTTGCTGCCTCCGAGGCAGCTATGTACTCCGCTTCGCATGTAGAATCGGCTACCACGCTTTGCTTGGAACTGCACCAGCTTACCGCTCCCCCGTTGAGAATATATACGTATCCGGTTTGAAACTTAGAGTCATCCGGATCAGTGTCAAAGCTTGCATCGACGTAACCCTTTACGACGAGCTCTTGATCACCTCCATAAACGAGAAACATCTCCTTAGTCCTTTTCAGGTACTTTAGGATATTCTTGACCGCTGTCCAGTGATCCATACCAGGATTACTTTGAAACCTTCCGGCCATACTTATGGCAAGGCTGACATCTGGTCTTGTGCACAGCATTGCATACATGATAGAGCCTATGGCTGAAGCATAGGGGATGACACTCATCTTTTCTCTATCTTCCGCAGTCACTGGGCATTGAGTCTTACTCAACTTTGTACCTTGCAATACCGGCAAGAACTCCTTCTTGGATTGATCCATTTTGAACTTCTTCAAAACTTTATCAAGGTATGTACTTTGTGAAAGTCCTATCAAGCGTCTCGATCTATCTCTATAGATCTTGATGCCCAATATGAAAGCAGCTTCACCGAGGTCCTTCATCGAAAAACTCTTGTTCAAATACCCCTTCACGCTATCCAAAAGTTCTATATTGTTTCCAATTAGCAATATGTCATCCACATATAATATTAGAAACGCTACAGAGCTCCCACTCACTTTCTTGTAAATACAAGCTTCTCCGTAAACTTGTACAAACCCAAACGCTTTGATCACCTCATCAAAGCGAAGATTCCAACTCCGAGATGCTTGCACCAGCCCATAAATGGAACGCTGGAGTTTGCAAACTTTGTCAGCATTCTCTGGATCGACAAAACCTTCCGGTTGTATCATATACAACTCTTCCTTAAGAAAACCGTTAAGGAACGCTGTTTTGACATCCATCTGCCAAATTTCGTAATCGAAATATGCAGCTATTGCTAACATGATTCAGACGGATTTAAGCATCGCTACGGGTGAGAAAGTCTCATCGTAGTCAACTCCTTGAACTTGTGAAAAACCCTTTGCCACAAGTCGAGCTTTATACACGGTGACATTGCCGTCAGCGTCCGTCTTCCTCTTAAAAATCCATTTATTCTGAATGGCCTTCCGCCCTTCAGGTAATACTTCCAAAGTCCATACTTTGTTTTCATACATGGATCCCATCTCGGATTTCATGGCCTCTAACCATTTGTCAGAATCCGGGCCCACCATCGCTTCTCCATAGCTCGTAGGTTCACTGTTGCCCAACAACATGACCTCCAAGACAGGGTTACCATACCACTCAGGTGCAGTGCGTACCCTTGACGACCTACGAGGTTCGGTAGTAACTTGATCAGAAGCTTCTTGATCATCATCATTGGCTTCCTCTTCAATCGTTGCAGGCTCCACAAAAACATCTTTCTGTGCTGCGCTACTCTCTGGTTGAAGCAGAGGTTCAATAACCTCATCAAGTTCTACCTTCCTCCCACTCAATTCTTTCGAGAGAAACTCTTTCTCGAGAAAGGACCCGTTCTTAGCGACAAACACTTTGCCCTCGGATCTGAGATAGAAGGTGTACCCAACCGTCTCTTTTGGGTATCCTATGAAGACACATTTGTCCGCTTTGGGTTCGAGCTTTTCTGGCTGAAGCCTTTTGACATAAGCATCGCAACCCCAAACTTTGAGAAAAGACAACTTAGGTTTCTTACCAAACCACAATTCATACGGTGTTGTCTCAACGGACTTGGATGGAGCCCTATTTAAAGTGAATGCATCCGTCTCTAACGCATATCCCCAAAATGATAGTGGCAAATCGGCAAGAGACATCATAGAACGCACCATATCTAATAGGGTTCGATTACGACGTTCGGACACACCATTACGCTGTGGTGTTCCAGGTGGCGCCAACTGTGAAACAATTCCACATTTTCTTAAGTGATTGCCAAACTCATAACTCAGATACTCTCCCCCTCGATCAGATCGTAGGAACTTGATATTCTTGTTACGATGATTCTCAACTTCACTCTGAAATTGCTTGAACTTTTCAAACGTTTCAGACTTATGCTTCATCAAGTAAATATACCCATATCTACTTAAGTCGTCAGTGAAGGTGAGAAAATAACGATATCCACGGCGCGCCGTGACACTCATCGGGCCACACACATCAGTATGCATGATTTCCAATAAGTCACTTGCCCGTTCCATTGTTCCTGAAAACGGGGTCTTAGTCATCTTGCCCATGAGGCACGGCTCGCATGTGTCAAGTGATTCTAAATCAAGAGACTCCAAAAGTCCATCAGCATGGAGCTTCCTCATGCGTTTCACGCCGATATGACCCAGACGGCAGTGCCACAAGAAAGTGGTACTATTGTTATCAACTCTACATCTTTTGGCATCAATGTTATGAACATGTGTATCATCACTATCGAGATTTAATAAGAATAAACCCCCTACTTCGGGTGCATGACCATAAAAGATATTACCCATATAAATAGAACAACCTTTATTCTCTGATTTAAATGAGTAACCGTCTCGCATTAAACAAGATCCAGATATAATGTTCATGCTCAACGCAGGCACTAAATAACAATTATTCAGGTTCATAACTAATCCCGATGGTAATCGAAGAGCGAGCGTGCCGACGGCGATCACAACCTTGGAACCATTCCCCACGCGCATCGTCACTTCGTCCTTCGCCAGCCTCCGTTTATTCCGTAGTTCCTGTTTAGAGTTGCAAATGTGAGCAACCGAACCGGTATCAAATACCCAGGCACTACAACGAGAGTTGGTAAGGTACACATCAATAACATGTATATCACATATACCTTGCTTGTTGTTGTTGTTGGCCCCCTTCTTGTCTGCCAGATACTTGGGGCAGTTCAGCTTCCAGTGGCCGTTCCCCTTGCAATAGAAACACTCAGTCTCTGGCTTGGGCCCAGCCTTGGGTTTCTTTACTGGATGAGCAACTGCCTTGCCACCCTTCTTAGAGTTACCCTTCTTGCCCTTGCCATTCTTCTTGAAACTGGTAGTTTTATTGACCATCAACACTTGATACTCCTTCTGGATGTCTGACTCAACGACTTTCAGCATCGCAAACAGCTCGGCGATGGTTTTGTTCATCCCTTGCATGTTATAATGCTGCACGAAGCTCTTGTAGCTAGGTGGGAGTGACTGGAGAATTCTGTCAATGATAGCCTCCTCCGGGAACACAAGTCCCAGATCAGCTATGCGGGTATAGTACCCAGACATCTTCAGTAAGTGCTCACTGACAGACGAATTCTCCTCCATCTTGCAAGCAAAGAATTTATCGGTGGTCTCATACCTCTCGATCTTGGCATTCTTCTCAAAGATGAACTTCAACTCCTGGAACATCTCATATGCTCCATGACGTTCAAAACGCCTTTGAAGCCCTCCTTCCAAGCTATACAACATGGCACACTGTACTACTGAGTAGTCATCCGCACGCGACTGCCAGGCGTTCATAACGTCCACAGAGGCCGGAGCGGGGGGTTCACCTAGCGGTGCATTTAGGACATAAACCTTTTGGGCAGCTGTGAGGATGATCCTCAGATTGCGGAGCCAGTCCACAAAGTTGCTCCCATCATCTTTCAGCTTAGTTTTCTCTAGGAACGCATTAAAATTCAGGGGAGCTACTGCGGGAGCCATCTACAACAGAAGATTTGCAAAAGACATCTTAGACTATTGTTCATGATAAGTGAGTTTTAACTAATCAAATTACTTATAACTCCCACTCAAATTGACATCCCTCTGGTCATCCGAGCGTGACATGATCCAAATCCACCAACCCAAGTCCGATCATGACGTGAGATGAGGTGGTGTCAATGGTGAACATCTTCATGTTGATCATATCTACTATATGACTCATGCTCGACCTTTCGGTCTTCCGTGTTCCGAGGCCATGTCTGTACATGCTAGGCCCGTCAAGTCTAACCCGAGTGTTCTGCATGTGCAAAACTGGCTTGCACCCGTTGTATGCGAACATAGAGTCTATCACACCCGATCATCACGTGGTTCTTCGAAACGACGAACCTTCGCAACGGCGCACACTCGGGGGGAACACAATTTTATCTTGAAATTTTAGTGAGGGATCATCTTATAATGCTACCGTCGTCCTAAGCAAAATAAGATGCATAAAAGGATTAACATCACATGCAAATCATAAGTGACATGATATGGCCATCAACTCGTGCTTTTGATCTCCATCTCCAAAGCACCGACATGATCTCCATCGTCACCGGCGTAACACCATGATCCCCATCATCATGATCTCCATCATCGTGTCGCCATCGGGGTTGTCGCGCGCCCACCATGCTCTTACTACTATTGCTACCGTTTAGCGATAAAGTAAAGCATTACATAGCGCTTAATGATTGACACGTAGGTCATACAAAAATTAAAGACAACCCTATGGCTCCTGCCGGTTGCCGTATACATCGACATGCAAGTCGATATTAACTATTACAACATGATCATCTCATACATCAAATATATCTCATCATGTCATTGGCCATATCATCTCACATACATACCCTGCAAAAACAAGTTAGACGTCCTCTAATTTGTTGTTGCATGTTTTACGTGGCTGCTATGGGTATCTAGCAAGAACACTTCTTACCTACGCAAAGCCACAACGGTGATATTTAAGTTGCTATTTAACCTTCTACAAGGACCGCCTTCGTCGAATCAGATTCAACTAAGATAGGAGAGACAGACACCCGCCAGCCATCTTATGCAACAAAAGTCGCATGTCTGTCGATGGAACCGGTCTCATGTACGTGGACATGTAAAGTTGGTCCGGGCCGCTTCATCCCATAATACCGCTGAATCAAGAAAGACCAAGGAGGGAAGCAATCTAAACATCAACGCCCACAAACCCCTTTGTGTTCTACTCGTGAAAACATCTACGCAAGAACCTAGCTCTTGATGCCACTGTTGGGGAACGTTGCATGGGAAACAAAAATTTTTCCTATGCTCACCAAGATCAATCTAGGAGATGCATCTACGAGGGGAGAGTCGGATCCACATACCCTTGTAGATCGCTAAGCGGAAGCGTTCAAGAACGCGGTTGATGGAGTCGTACTCGCCGCGATTCAGATCGCCGAAGATCCCAGCACCGAACGGACGGTGCCTCCGCGTTCAACACACGTGCAGCTCGGGGACGTCTCCTCCTTCTTGATCCAGCAAGGGGGAAGGAGAAGTTGACGGAGAAACCCAGCAGCACGACGGCGTGGTGGAGATGGTGGTGGAGGAATTCCAGCAGGGCTTCGCCAAGCACTGCAGACTAGACGAAGATATTCGTGGGAGAGAGAGGGCAGCGCCGAGGCACGAACTTGTGTTGCTGCCCTCCCTCTGCCTCTCTTTATATAGGGGGGGAGAGAGGGGAGGGGGCGCCCCTAGGGTTCCCCCTAGGGGGCGGCGGCCAGGGCTAGATGGGGCGGCCAAGGGGGGGTGGCGGCCAGGGCTAGGGTTTCCCCCCCAGGCGCCTTGCCCCCCAAGCCTAGGGGGTGCGGCTGCCTAGGGGCGCCCCCACCCTCCTTGCTGCGTGGGAGGCCTGTGGGGGGGGGGGGGCG
>LR738714.1:675745859-675757427 GCA_902687465.1 Secale cereale | reverse complement strand
ACACGTTCCTCGATGATCTCATCGGATGAACCACGATGTCAAGGATTCAGGCAATCCCGTATACAGTTCCCTTTGTCTCGTCGGTATGTTACTTGCCCGAGATTCGATCGTCGGTATCTCTATACCTAGTTCAATCTCGTTACCGGCAAGTCTCTTTACTCGTTCCGTAATACATAATCCCGTGACTAACTACTTAGTCACTTTGAGCTCATTGAGATGACGTATTACCGAGTGGGCCCGGAGATACCTCTCCGTCACACGGAGTGACAAATCCCAGTCTCGATCCATGTCAACTCAACAGACACCGTCGGAGATACCTGTAGAGTACCTTTATAGTCACCCAGTTACGTTGCGACGTTTGGCACACACAAGGCACTCCTACGGTGTCAGTGAGTTACATGATCTCATGGTCATAGGAACTTATACTTGACATGCAGAAAACTATAGCGATAACTGATACGATCAAAAGCTATGTTTAACGTTCGGGTCTCGTCCATCACATCATTCTCCTAATGATGTGATCCCGTTATCAAATGACAACTCATGTCTATGACCTGGAAACCGCGGTCATCTTTGATCAACGAGCTAGTCCTGAAGAGGCTTACTAGGGACACAAAGTTTGTCTATTTATCCACACATGTATTTAAGTTTCCAATCAATACAATTATAGCATGGATAATAAACGATTATCATGAACAAGGAAATATAATAATAACTCTTTTATTATTGCCTCTAGGGCATATTTCCAACACTATGTCCTGAGGATGAAGCTGAAAAGCGGCAAGCACGTCCCGAAAGAACTTTGAACCGGGAGGACTAAAGCCCCGGGCTATATGATCAAAGAAAACAATAACTTCTCCTTCTTTGGGAGTAGGGGGGCATTCATTTCCAGGGGCCCGCCATTTCAGACCTGCTTGAGGGCCCAGAGTGCCAACTGCAGCAGCATTAGCTAAGTCCTCTTCCGTAATGACGGAAGGGACCCAGTTGCAAGAAACGAACTGCTTGGCAGACATATTAGCAGAAGGAAGGTGCTGAAAAGTAAAGTGCAAAATCCGGATTATTCAAGTGATGAAGCGTAAACCGGAGTATGTCAACAAAGTACATCGACGGTTTAGATGGAGGGCTAATGGCATTGACAACCCGGAAGCAGATGGGAGTCGAACTGCTACCGGTTTATGATAACAAAAAAAAGAAGAAGCTAAACCGTCGGTTTCATGGTTGATGTGTTGCAGGAGTAATATATGATTAGTTAAATCGGCGAGTAACTTGCAGACTTATCAAAGACAAAGAAACAGGTTTCTACAAGAAGCTAAGGTAAAATAGATCTGAGCGGTAAGGAAAAGACGAAATTTACGCAGATCTATCACAGAGGAACTGCGGGGGTCTTTCTACAGAGCAAGTGAATCTAAGGGTGAACTTAGAAGTATGAATCTAAGCATAAAGCTACAAAGCAGAAGTGGGTTTCGAAGCTAATCTAAGGTTGAATCTACTACAAGCATGGCGTCTAGGATGAACAGCAAATGTTTTGAGGTCTAATGGCGGAAGCAATGGTGGAACCCTAGAATACGGATCTGCGGCAGGAGAAGGGGAATACCTGAGGCAGAAGGAGACGGCGGCGGAGTGGCGCTAGATGCGTTTCAGGTTGATGCAGCGGCCTGGTCGACGACGGCGACGAGCTCGAGAAACAACGGAGAAGCTTCGGGCGACGGAGGAAGAAGACAAGCGGAATGAAGAAAGGCAAAGGCGCGGCGGTATTTATAAGGGTTGAGAGACAAAATGGCAAGCGCGGGATTTGAGGAGGTCAGAGATTGGATAAAGATTCTCCTATCGCCTCGATTTTCGGGATGGCCTTTAAACAAAGGTAACAAACAGCTGTGCGCAATAAATGCGGAAGTGATGTCACGATCGAATCGAATGATTTCCAGGGATGACGTCATAGCCGGTTTACAAAAACCAAGAAGATACAAGAAATAAGTTTATGCAAGATTTAGAAGACTGTCATGAACAAGTTCAAATCGTTTTGGGGCCTAATGTTAGGGATATTACTAGCAGGTGTAAACCGGCTAGGGAAAACCGGATTATGGTAATATAGTTGTATAATTATAAGCTCAGTAGAGATTACGGCCCATGAAGGCTTAGGGCCCATGTGTAAAGTTTACGGTTTGTAAACCGTCCTATCATGTAACTTGAGAAACAAGGAAGAAAGAGTGGAGACCGAGGCGGACACAATTATGAGCCGGCCTCGTGACTCTGTAAACCAGACCGGGCGTCGCTTCTTATATAAAGGGACGACCCGGCGACGGTTCAAGGACAAGAAACAACCCGTCGAGAGACAGGCAAGCAATCCGCTCCCTGTTCATCGACGCCCAAGCAATACCAAACCAAACTAGACGTAGGCTTTTACCTTCATCGAAGGGCCCGAACTAGTATAAACCCTCTGTGTCCTTTGTGTGCTTTTAACCTCTTCAAGCTAACCCGTGCGATGGTTCCACAACTAAGTCCGCTAAACCGGACATCTGCCGTGCTAATTCCACGACAGCATCCATGCGTGGACTGGTTGTGGCACCCTGGCTCGGAGAAACTAGAACGCCCCGTATTCCAACCCAGAGATCGAGGAGAAGTCTCTGGAATACGACACTGCTTGACATAGAACAAATCAACTCTTATTACAAAGGATAATAAATACACGAGTCTGATATTACAAAAGATCACATCAGCACGGCGACACTATGCCTGCGATACTACACTTGCTCTATGCTAGAAGCGGAACAACTCGTAGCAGCGGAATACTTCTAGCAGCGGAACAACGACGAAGGTGGTGAACTCCACTCTGCAGGGACTCTACCTGGGACACAATCTAGCTCACACGATTGGTAACCTCGACAAGCAATCTATCAATCACGGCATCACCTGCAATCTGGGATGACATGCTAGGTCAGTACATTGAATGTACTTGCATGCTCACAACAACCAAAAGCATCAAGGCAAAACAACAACATAGCATTTAATAGGTTAATTAAATTAACAGCTACCATGATGTGTAAGCAACTATTAAGCATGATATGAAACTACTACAATGCTGATAAACTAACTTCTCAAATCCCAATAACCATCTCACTCTTGGCTATCCGGCCAAGTCATATACCATCTCGATCACCTCGTGATCCACCTGATCATCTCGTGACCACAACATCCACATGATCACCTCGTGACCACATCACAACCTGAATGATCATCCTCGAGATCATCTCAACATCATCATCTACATCCTGCCAAGATGTTATTGCTCACAATACCAACATATAAATCACCTACAAGTCATTCCGTCATGTGAGTGTACCACTACTAGGAAAAGGCCTACTAACGACGCACCTAATTTGGCCATTAATGGCGCATTAGTGATGCGCCATTAGTGCCACGCCATTAGTATATTTTACTAATGGCGCACCACAGATACGCCATTAGTGTGCATAGTAGTGCGCCATTAGTAGGCCTCCCAGGGGGCCATGTATACCCATGTGCTTTGGCATACTAATGGCGCACGCCAGCAAGATGCGCCATTAGTAACTTCGGCATAGTAATGGCGCACTGTCTAATGATGCGCCATTAGTATCCTTTGGCATACTAATGGCGCACTGTGATGTGATGCGCCATTAGTATGAATATTAGGTTTTTTTTATTTTTTTATTTTCTGTTTTTTGCACAGGTTATAAAATGTATAATTGGAATATAGACATCACACATCAACAATAGATTCATCGAATACAATAGAAGATTAGTCTCTGAATACAATTCATCATATTAGTCTCCGAATACAATTCATCATATTAGTCTCCGAATTGAAAAGACCGAACAAAGATAGAACATTATATTACAAGTCTCGAGACCGCGAGTAGTGAGTTTGTCTTCACATTACAAGTCGATATCGATCATCTAAACTACCATCACATAGAAGAGAGCTGCGGTCATCACGATGAGCATCATCACGATGAAACTCGTCTTCATCCGGTTCCTCCAACGCTCCCTCCCCTCTCCCGCTAGATAGCGGGCGTATATAGATTCCGCCTCGGCCCTAGTGGTGTACCCTTTGTAACTGTTACCGCTGAATCGGTGAACCTGTCTCCGACACTCCTCCCAGTCGTCGTAGACTCCGGGAACCTTACCCTTGTACACGACATACGACGGCATCGCTATGCACTAGCCAAATGAAACGTTAGTACCAATTCACAGACAATACTTAAGCAATATATAAGTATGCAACAGAACGATTGAAAGAGAAAAGCAAGACATTAATAGCATCGATTACATCTAAGTTGAACGACTCTCGAAACCAAAGAGACATACTATAAGTTCATTAAAGTTTAATTACAACATGAGCCAATCGATGTTTCAGAACTAGAAACAGCATCACTGCTTTCGACTCGACTCAAGGGACCGGAGCGTGGATGAAGCCGCCGTTCATCGTGGGAGTCATGAAATCACGGGCGTTGTCAGCCTGCATTTGTAGCATTGTGTCGATGTCACTGTTGGACGGTTGATTCCTGAGGAAGAACTGCCCCGAGGTACAAAGGACATCTTGATGGATGATTTCCGCAAACTCCGACTGGATGCGAAAGAATTCTTGTCTGATGTCCGCGTCCTGGATTGCCGACACGCTCGCGGCCCAATCTTTGAGTTTACTCGGTAGCAGAAGTTGATGATGGTCCCGTACGATCGCCCGCATGTGATGGATGGCGTAGTAGGCACCCTTCTGACCGCCAGGCGGCTGCTTGAAGCAGCAGAACGTCGTATTGTGGGAGAACACGTGCTTGCCGGTCTTACAAACTGTCCTGGTGAAGGTGCCTCCAGATTTGGCGTAGCCGGGGAGAACATCATCAAGAACCTTCTTGTCATTTGTGTAGTCTACGTTCGACTGACGGTCCGGGTCGAAATACGTGGCCATGGAATATTTGGGGCTTAGGAGGATGAGCGTGCAATGTGTGTCACTGCAGAAAACACGGAATGTTCAAAGAAAAACGATCGAAATCTAAGAATTCATATGTTACGGGGCGGTTGAGGGGGAGGACTTACTCGGGAAAGTAAGGCACGAGGAAGTTATCCTTATCTCGGTTTGCCAGAATGACGCCTTCGAGGTAAGAACTCGCGACTTGCCGGTCCCCAGCGCTGCCCAAGATCTTGGCACGCATGTAGAAGGGGTCGACTATCACGATGTCCGGGGTCTTGTCGCGAATGATCCGCATCTCCATACTCAGCGAAAATAGCCGAACGAAGGTGTAGTGCAGTGGATGAAGGTTCAACATAGGATGGATGTCATCAAACCGCAGGACGATCGTACCCCCGATGGAGTTACCCACAAAGCCCTTGCCCTCTGGCACCTTGGCCGCGAAAACCGGGTATGCCACATCCTTCTCTCTGAGACGCCGCTTCTCCAAAGAAAGAACACTGTCATGCAGACTCCGCATAGCACCGGTTGCAGCATCGAGCATATTTGTCGGTAGCATCGGCCTACCCACCACATGCACCCTCCTCATTAGATCCTCAGGTGAAGGTGGCCCATCCTGAGCACGGATCGTACTCGGTGCCGGCTGGCTCGCACCCTTGTTAGTTTTTCTTTTGCGTGCCTTCTTCTTCTCCTGAATTGGGACCGAGTTCTGCTCACAGACCGCCTTCTTGAGTGTGTTGGGGCTGATAATATTCCGCACCTCGCCTATCTGAGGCTCGGTGAAGTCGGCAGCTGGAGGCGTCTCCTGAGAGCTGAACGGCAGACGACGCCTGTTGCAACTTGGCTTCTCCGCGGTACCAGCTAGATCATGCACGTCTTTTGTTGGGTTGGGTTCTTGAGAAGGAGGCCCCATGAAGTCGCCACCGTACCCATGATCGGCAAAGTACTGATCGACGTTGCCATATGTATCGTCGTCGTCGTCGTTCTGATCCTGTGCCATATGCATGTTTGGATCCAGTGGCATAGGGATGTCCGGCACCGTTGCGGCGGTCTTGCCATGGGGCCGACTTGGCGCCGGCATGACTGGCGGTGTTGTCTTTGGGGTGGTGTCCCCCGCCCCCAAACGAATCTGGCTCTTCGGCCAAAGCAGGGGCCAACTCAGGCAGGCGCTGAGGGTCATCACGTCATCATCGTCGGCCCCGACGGGCCGAATCGGAGGTAACACCTTGTCGTAGCCTGGCAGCACCTGAACCAGTTGTACTCTAAATAAGTTGGGTGGCATCTGGGTACCGTGGAACAAGGGGTTGCCCGGTTGAATGATTTTGCCCTTGGCGACATCGAACAACTCGTTGTTCACGAAGTGTAGGAGAGTGCACGGAACGTCGGCGGCGCCCTGCGAAAACATGTAGGGTGTCATCAGGGATGCCCAGTCAAAGTCAAGGAGATGAAGTCCTCGGCCGACAGAGGCTTAATTAGTTACCGTGATGATGGCGTCGAGCTCGGCTAATGTCGAGGCACCGCCAACGGCGGGCGTGCAGTTGAAGGAGGGGCCGCTTGCTGCAGAGGTGTCGGCCGGCGTACACCCGGGTGCATTAAGCTCCCGTGCCGGCGTCGGAGACACCAATGCCGCCTCCGCCGGAGACACCAATGGCCCCGCCATCGCGTTCTGTGAGTTGCTGGCCGTGAAGCTAGGAATCGGGGGCGGCCCCTGTTGGCCGCCCGCAATCCACGCACTCAACCCCTCGATCAAGGTAGGCACAATGGCAGTGATCGTCGCTCCGAGCTGTTGTTGCACTTGCTCTTGGACAATCTCCGGAATCCACGCCACCTATGCCTTGAGTTCTTGAATCTCGCGCGCCTGGCTTTCCGAGCTGGTCTTTTTCTCCTTTCGCCCACCAGCGTTATAGTATGACGACCATTTTGTCGACAAGCCTTTGCCGGCCACACGACCAGCTGACGTCGGCTTACTGAGCTTATCCTTGTTCTTCATTACATTCAACGCCCTATTTAGAGCCGTGTCCCAAGGGTTGCTCTTAGTCGACCCCGCGCTACTGCTTTCGGTTGCCTGCGGAAGGAATGTGAACCATTTAGAAATTTGGCTTCATTAATTAGAATGCAACCATATGGAGCTAATTACGCGGGGGTGTATTCCTTACCAGAACAAGCTCAAGCGCCCTAGTCTTCGGATCTGTGGTAAGCTCCTTTGTTTTCGGGTCCTTCTTGTACCGGGCCCTGACAAAGGTCCTGGTCTGCTTGTCATCGTATTTATCGAAGAGGGGCGGTAGGCCTTGCTCGGCACGGTCCTCCTCCTCCTTGTCCCATATAGGCTCCGCCACTCTGTAACCGCCGGGACCGAGTGTGTGTTCCTCTAAGTTCAGCTCCCGCATTTCTTTCCCCCACTGACTTGATTCGGAGTGTGCGGTGCTCGAGCAATTGATCTTGAAGTCGTTGTAGTCATCTTCGGTGATCGAAGGATTTTTCTCCTTGATCTTCTCATAACTCTCACCTTTCTCGATCATTCTCTTCACATTGCTTTTCCAAGTAGACAGGGCCTTGCTCATCTTCGTGAGGGCAGCATTGTTCACTTTATTCCCTTCGAGGCTTGTGTTTTCAAATTCACCGGGGAACTTGTATCGTTCGTGGACCTTTGTGAAGAGGAGGTTGCGCAAATTCCCTCGGTCAGGATGCCTCAGGTTCTCGGAGTTGATCGAGACGGTGCTCTGGAGAATGCACCCGAGCTGAAGCGAGTACCCCTTGACTATTCGTTCGGGCGCCGTTGGATTCCCGTCGGAGTCCACTTCAGTAACTTCCTCCATGAGGGTGCGGAGCACGGTCGGGCGCTGGTCCTTCCGTTGCCTCTTCGGTTGGCTGCCATCTGTGCGTGCGCCGCCATCATCAGTGGTGGCATCCTCAGCGGCACCATCAGTGGTGGCATCAGTGGGGTCATCCTCGGTGGTACCATCAGTGGTGTCAGGATCGGTGGGAAAGGCGGCGTCCTCATACAAGTGAGGTTGTTCCTCCATCTCCTGGGACAGCTCCCAGAATGCCTTGCCGCCCGAACCCCCGGCCTCATCGTTGTTGGCCATGTTTCTCTCTAAATAGGAACAAAGTTTGGTCAAAAAGTTGGTTATTGTCAAGGAACAAGATCATGGTCTCATCATTTAGGGTTTGTCGACACCGAGGCATCCTAAAAGCTAAGCTTTTATAATTGAGGGTATTTGGACGCCGAGGCACCCTAAAAGCCTAAGCTTTCATCATTTTGGTTTTTATCGACACCGAGGCACCCTAAAAGCCAAGGTTTTTTAATTTATGGTTTGTCGACACCGAGGCATCCTAAAAGCTAAGCTGGGAAGGAGAATTCTAAGTTGGGCCTAATCACTAGCTTGGCTCTATTGCCGCCTATGGTTTAATGCAGCTAGAATAAAGGGGCACTTGATCCTACTTAATTAACTACTAAGATACCCCGGCCCATGCATTAGTCACAAGTACCCCATATGTCCTATTTTTAGCAAAGTCATGCTAAAATTCACAGAAAATTTCAGCATGACCTTTGGTGAAAATAGGACATATGGAGTACCTGAATTTGCCGGAACGGAAGTTAATCGACATTCCAGCAAACTCAAGGGCCTCTCAGGGTACCTGCAAAATCTTCATGACACGATGGTCGGAGACAAAACCCAGCAAAAAGCTGCTCGAGGTTCACCAATTGACTGATACTCATGGATAAGCAAAGCAAACTACTACTACCAAAACAAGAACCAGACAAACTGATATATAATGTCAAGCATCTCTAATACCAGCAGCTAATTGTAGCTTTTGCTTTTCAGTGCCAAATTCTAGCTAGTACCAGTAGTTTTTCTCTTTAGGTAAAATTAACAGCAAGCAGCAATTATTTTCAAATATATATACAAGACAAGAGAGACAACAAAATATATAAGAGAGACAGACACTTGTTGTAATAAAATGAGCCAGATTTGCATTCCCTTCCAAAAATAAAGTTGTATGCGTGGACTTATTATTTATCAACCAAAAAAGACACGCGCATATATAGGGTAGCTACTAGTGTATATACACTTAACTTAATTTGACAGCTCCATCATGCATCGGTTGTAACTCAACTCTAACAGCAATTAAGCTAAGCAATTAACTACTAACTCTAACAACAATTAATCTAAGCAACTAGCATGCCAGGCCAGGCACCACCTCCAGCAAGCAAGTTTGTTTCTTGCTAGAGAGAGTTGGACCTTTCATTTTCTTTTTCAACCAGTTTTACAAGGAAGGAAGAAAATTCAACCAACTAGTAAAACTCAGGCACCTTCCTTCCTTCCTTCCTTCACATGATTGACTTCTCTTTCCCTCCCTTTGACCAAGTTAATTAATTCGAGAGAGATGCAGCAGCAACACAAGTTTAGATTCAGACTAAATTAACTCCTAATTTGACCTAGTTAACCTAGTTAATTAATTCGAGAGGGATTTGACCTAGTTAACCTAATTAATCCCTAGCAGTTAATTAATTTGACCTAGTTAACCTCCAGCAAGCAAGTTTGAACCTAATTTAGCCATTCAAGCTGTTTGACCTAGTTTGACCTAATTTGACCTAGCGGTACTGATAGTACGATCAACTCCCCAACAAGTTGTTCCCCAATTTAGCCATTCAGCAAAGGCCAACCCTAGGGTGGTGTGTAAATTTATCCTTGTTTATTCCATCTCGTGAAACCCCAAATATATTGTAACTAGAAAACTAGTGTATGTTTGAATGGATGCATGCTTAATTCTAATTAGACTGTGTTTTGTCTTTTGTAATTTCATAATTTGCATAGGGTGGATAGATAATACCCAAAAGATGCCAGGCACTAGCAAAAGTTTGTAACACAAAGATGCACACACATTGTGCTGTTAAAGAAAAGAGCACATAGTGAATATGGATGAAATTAACCTAATTTGACCTAGTTTGGAAGTGGTCGAGGTCATGCAACATGGAGGGAACTGTATTGGACCTATTGCGGCACCGCCGGTTCAGGAAGCGGTTAGTTTGAGCTCAAGCTCATATAAGCTAGGATGAACAGTAAAAAAAACATCTAGCATTTCTTTTGCCTCATCGTCCACAAATGTCATCCATGATGAAATTTTACAAGCAATCAAAACATTTGTCAATGTTTGCTAGAAAAAGTCAGTTTTTATTTCATTTTATGCATCAAGGCTGAAGCTTCCATGGCGTAGGTAGTTGACTGGAGATGGGCATGAGGTTAATTTGTGAATGGGATGCAATTCAAGCACACATCAGTAGGAGTACAAGACTTGTGGTCAAATGCAGCCAAATGCAAATGCACTACTAAAACTACTCTGAATTTAGTCCAAGTTCAGACTAGTGATACTGCAGTACTAGTACTAAAGTAAAAATTCAGTATGCAGTCAACATTAAGAGTACTTACACTGCACCACTAAAACAGCAGTCAGAATTTGTTGCAACTTCAGCTTGTGATCGTTAGCCGTTGTCATAGAGAAGCTAATACGGTGGCCCATACTCTAACCAGAGTACTAGACAAGTAGACATGTGAAGGGTTCATATAGCATCTGCTAGGAATATGGATGAACCTATTTCTTGATCGATGTAATAGTGAATGATCTAGTTAACTATGGCCTATCATTTTCAGACTAAATTAACTACTAATTTGACCTAGTTAACCTAGTTAATTAATTCGAGAGGGATTTGACCTAGTTAACCTAATTAATCCCTAGCAGTTAATTAATTTGACCTAGTTAACCTCCAGCAAGCAAGTTTGAACCTAATTTGACCTAAATTCGAGAGGGATTTGAACTAATCCTAGCAAAAGAGAGAAGAAGAGGGCATGGCCGGGAGGGAGGAGAGGAGGAAGAGAGGAGAAGAGAAGTAGAGGGAGGAGGGTTACCTGAGACGGCGGAGACGACGGAGGGCGGAGACGGCGGAGATGACGGAGGGCGGAGACGGCGGGGAGGTCGCGGGCCTCCTCTCCTGGTGGACGTCCTCCTCGCGCAAAGGCGACGACGGCGAGCGGAGATAGTGGAGGGGGCGGCGCGTGGCGGGTGGTGGGGGGCGCGGGGGCGCGGCGGCGCGTGGGAGCTGCGGTGGTGAGGGGCGCGGGGGCTCGGCGGCCCGGGGGAGCTGCGGTGGTGAGGGGTGGAGTCGGGGAGAGAGAGGGGATCGATAGCTAGGTTGGGGATGGCCGCGGAGGAGATATGGATGGTGGGGGCGGCGCAATACTAATGGCGCACCACCCCTCGGTGCGCCATAAGTGCATACATACTAATGGCGCACCTCACCCTGGTGCGCCATTAGTATATATTTTTTTCTGCTCGAGCCAACAGGTTATCTTCCACCTAACCTGATCCACATCAAGTGTCCTCTACTAGCTCGATTGGTCAGCAGCTAGTTCTCACACCAAGAGGTCCTAGGTTCGATTCCCAGGCTCGACAATTTTTTTATGCATTTAAAATGCTATTTGATACTTATTTGTGTTTAAATATGTTCAAACTTGTTTAAATCATAACAGTAATATTTTTTTATAAGACAATAATAATTTTTTTAAAAATATCATCAAACAGTAATGCCGGTGGAGCGGGGGAGGGTGCGGGGGGTCGGCGGCGGC
>LR738714.1:675645487-675745570 GCA_902687465.1 Secale cereale | reverse complement strand
CGGCGGCGGCGGTTGAGTAGGGGAATCGAGGGTGCGGGTGGTCAGCGACGGCGGCCGGTGGACCGGGGGGTGCTCGGCGGCGAGGGGGACCGGATCTGGCGAGGTGGGATAGCGATCGAGATGGAGTGGGGGGTCGAGATCGAGTGTCCATGAAATTTAAAAATATTCATGATAGTTCAAAAAGTGCCCATGAAATACAATCGAGAAATGAAGGCTACGATTTAAATACAATCGATCTTAGCTAGCTATCTGTTCACAATCTTCTTGCCCTTCTTTTTCGCAAATGGAGTTCTTCTGTGGAACGGACGTCCTTTAGGTAGGGTGGTCCTGCTTCTTCTTTTGGTGTATGCTGCTACTTCATTATCGTCGTCATGTTCGATCCTCGGGTCGCCGTACTTGTCGAAGTCTTGCTCATTGGCTACTCCATCCATTCCGATGATCTTCCTTTTGCCTCTCCTCACGACAACACGACTGGGCTTTGACGGGTCGGTAATGAAGAAGCATTGGTCAACTTGGGAAGCCAGTACCCATGGCTCATTTTTCGCGGTGACGTTTGCTTCCGCGGTCTTGGATTTGGCTTCGGGTATAACCATGGTGGTGAAATACCGGTCTTCTTTTAGGACGCTCTTGGCCCATCTGACACGGAACATCGAGACCTTCTCTCCATCGTAGCTCAGCTCCCAGATCTCCTCGATCCTTCCGTAGTATCTGTCCTTGTCATTACCGGTGTAGGATTCCATCGTTACCCCGGAGTTCTGATAACCATCGCTCTTTATGTCCTTGGCCTCGGTGTAGAATGTGTAGCCATTGATACCATACGCCTCATAGGTCATCAGGTTGTGCTCGGCGCCCTGTGATAAGGCGAATATGAGTTGTTCTTCCACGGAAGAATCCTCATGTAAAGGGTACGACAGAAGCTTCTGCTTGAACCAACGCGTGAAACATGAGTTGTGCTCTTTGATTATATCTCCGTCCGTCCTCTGTTGGCCTCGGTCATTGTACGTCTTCTCAATAAAGGTTTTGTGCTCTACCACCCAAGGATCGACCACGTCTATGTGTTGTAGCGCGACTAGGTTTGCTCTTTCAAAGTCGGCGAGTCGACCCTCGAAGTCGACATGCATTTTGCGGCGACCATCACGGTGACCCCATCCAGCGAGCCTGCAGAGGTGCCTGTTGATGGGCAGACCAACGGGGTTCTCGATGCCTAGATAATTGGTGCAGTAGGAGATGCACTCTTCGGTCAGAAAGCCCCTGGCTATGCTTCCCTCTGGACGTGACATGTTGCGAACGTATCCTTTGATGACACCATTCATCCTTTCGAATGGCATCATGCTGTGCAGGAACGTCGGCCCGAGTTGGATGATATCGTCCACGATATGGACCAGCAGATGCACCATAACGTCGAAGAATGCGGGCGGGAAGTACATCTCAAGCTCGCATAGTATCACCACGATCTCTTCCTGTAGCCTTCTGAGTTGCCTCACGCCAACAGACTTCCGAGAGATGACGTCGAAAAAGTTGCATAGGCCAAATAGGGTTTCACGGACGTGCGCGTACATGATCCCACAGATTGCAACTGGAAGTATCTGCGTCATCAGCACGTGACAATCGTGAGACTTCATCCCGCTGAACTTCAGCTTCGCCCGGTCTAGGTATCTGCTTATCTTCCCCACGTAACCGTAAGGAAGTTGTACTCCTACGAGGCAGGTGAAAAACTGCTCGATCTCCTCCTGACTTAGAGTGAACCACACGGGAGGGTAGTCATTTCCGGTCTTCTTGGCCTTTTTGCCTTTGTGACGACTTTCCGTGTCCTGCTTCGCCTCATCATCATCATCATCATCATCATCATCATCATCATATATAGTGTGAAGCTCCTTCCTGATGCCCATTGATTTCAAGTATGCCCTTGCTTTCGGCCCATCTTTGGTCCTCTCTGGCATGTTGAGCAGGGTACCAAGCAGACTCTCACACATGTTCTTCGTGATATGCATTACATCAAGGCTGTGAGGCACACGGTGGATCTTCCAGTACGGCAAGTCCCAGAAAACAGACCTCATTTTCCATACCTTCAGCAGCGGCTCTGGCGCCTTTCGCTTCTTTCCCGGCTCTGGCGCCTTTTGCTTCTTTCCCGGCAGTGGGCAACCTTTCCAATTTTTCAACAGCTCGTCTATTTCCTCGCCGCTCCTCGTACGCGGGCGTACTCGGGGTTCGGTTTCACCATCGAACAGATCCTTGCGTTTTCTCCACAGGTCATCGTCGCGAAGCCACCTTCGATGTCCCATGAACACGGTTTTCGAAGACCCGGGATCTCTATCTAGCTGGCGATACGTTGTGTCATCCGTGCACCTGACGCATCCAGAAAATCCGTGGACCACCTGCCCCGCGACATATCCGTAACCGAGATAGTCGTGCACCGTCGTGAGCAGCGCGGCTCTCATAGGGAAATATTCTTTCTTTGCGGCGTCCCACGTATTGACTGGCATTTTCCACAGCTTGTCTAGCTCCTCTTTCAGCAGCCCCAGATACAGATTGATGTCGTTCCCTGGTTGTTTCGGTCCTTCAATTAGCATACTCATGTGAATGTACTTCCTCTTCATGCACAACCAGGGGGATGGTTGTACATCCACACAAACACATGCCAGGTGCTATGTGTGCTTCTCTGGCTGCCAAACGGATTGACTCCATCGGTGCTCGCGCCCAGCACGATGTTCCTTGGATCGTTCCCAAATTCTAGGTCTTCGAAGTTCAACGCTTGCCACTGGCTCGCATCCTTAGGGTGACTCAGCATCTTGTCTTTTTATCTATCCCCGGATCATTTGCGTCACCTTCTCGCTTCTTCTCCTCCCTATCCGCGTGCCAACGCAGGAGCTTTGCTACCTTAGGGTCCGCGAAATACCGCTGCAGACGAGAAGTGATCGGAAAGTACCACACCACTTTTCGAGGTGCTTTCTTCCTCTTCTTGTATCGAGTGACGCCGCACACCGTACATATGGTAGACTCCGCGTGCTCGTCCTGATAAATGATGCAATTGTTCATGCACACATGGTATTTCACGTGCGGTAAATCCAGAGGACACACGATTTTCTTCGCCTCCTCCAAACTGGTGGGGCACTTGTTCCCCTTGGGAAGACGTTCGTGCCAGAATGACATGTTCTCGTCGAAGCATGCGTCAGTCATTTTGTGTTTTACCTTCATCTCCAGAGCCATGAGCGTTACTTTCAGGCGGGTATCCTCGGGCCTGCATCCTTCATACAATGGAGTAACCGCGTCTAACTCAAGTTGATCCATCTTGGCTATCTCTCGGGCGGCAGCTCTTGCGTTATCGGTCTGCTTGAGAAGCAGCTCTTGAATATGAGGGTCCTACACCCAGCCCATCGATGGTCGAGCGTCGTCTGCTCCGTCGGCATCATCATCTTCATGATCATGCCCGTCGTCTGCTCCGGCATCTTCCTCATCATCATGTCCTGCATCATCTACATGATGACTGTGTACATCATCACCGTCGTGATCATCTCCTGGGGATTCTTCGTCTTCTCGCCCGCCCGAGCCGCGGTGGTTGTCTTACTGCCCTTCCTCATTTCTTGCCCGGCCCCCATGGACGACTTCGTAGTCATCTTCATCACCTTGCCACCGATAGCCATCCATGAAACCACGCAAGAGCAGGTGGTCCCGCACCTGCCCGGAATCCGGGTCCGCAATAAGGCTCTTCAGCTTGCATCTTCGACACGGACATCTTATCTCCGTCTCGTTCTTTTGAAGCATCTCGGCCTTCGCGGACCTCAAAAACCTATTCACGATGCCTTCGGTCATCGTGCGCACCATGGTCGCCTGTGGGGTAGAGCAAAAGGATATTTTAGAACCAAGAAAAACATTGCCATGACTTTTCCTAAGAATAGGACAAAAAAGAATGCTTAATGCCAAAATTCTCACCGAAACGGAAATGAATCAACATTCCGGGAAAATATTGGCAACTATCGCATTTCAAATACCGGTACACCTCCAAACACAAACACATATGCAACACAACAAACATATGCAACACCACGAACATACATAGATCTAGCTAGGCCATAAAAAGTGCATGTGCACATTGTTGTATGGAGAACAACATAAATATAGCTTCCCCCCTTACTTACCTATCAAAACAAGGTAATTTAACCACTTAATTTGAATGAATCTATGGTGGAAATGAGGTGAAAAATAGGAGGGACCCGAGACAAGGAGGAGGTGGAGAGAATGAAGTGGGGAGAAAGTGAGTGTGGGTAGGAGAGGCTGTCCAAAATATCTTGTTGCTGCCCACTTACTAATGGCGCACCCACTATAAATGCGCCATTAGTAATCAAGGTTACTAATGGCGCATCTTCAGTTAGTGCGCCATTACTAGTTTTGAAACAAAAAAAAACAATACTAATGGCGCACTGTCCCACAGTGCGCCATTACTAGTTTAAACTAGTAATGGCGCACTATGGAACTGTGCGCCATTAGTAGTTTTGCAAAAAAAAAGAATAAAAAATATAATAAAAAAAGAACATTAATGGCGCACTTTACTGCTGGTGCGCCATTACTAGTTACAACTAGTAATTGCGCACTTTGTCTGGATGCGCCATTAGTATGTTTGGACAGGCGCACTAGTTCAAAAAAAAACTTTTTGATACTAATGGCGCACCCTGGGCCAGGTGCGCCATTAGTATTTTGAACTCTAATGGTGTATCAGAGGTTGGTGCGCCATTATTATATATTAATGGCGCACTGCTTGTCTGGTGCGCCATTAGTATAAATTCCATCTATAGCCCTTTTCCTAGTAGTGATCAAACGGTGTGACCTAATACGAACTTGTGCCCATGACCGAGGACGCGACTATTGATAGATTAAACACACACTCTGTAGAGGTTAGCAGATTGTACCCACATCACAGAACCCATGGCCTCTTTATCCCATTCGGGTGGACCAACGACATTCCTACAAAACCAGTCTACTGCCATGACACTCTCCCGGCCACTCCGACCAACTCCCCTCTGGGCTAAGTCATGGGTGGCCCTGTGTCTACCAAAGATACCAATGATCACCGTCGTGGCAAAATATAAACGGTCCCAAACGGGGACAAGAGATCTCAATACCAACAACATGCACCCAAAGGTTATGTCTGCTTACCGGGCCAGGGTACCGCACGCCCATAACATTCCCTCATTGGAGGCACCGACGAGAGGCATGGCAATAAACTCAGTTATGACCTTCCCATAAAGGTAAATGTGGTTGCACTAGAAAAGCCCAGTTCAGTGGCACCTGACCAACCTAATGACGAAATTTATCCCCAAAATATAACTAGTACTCCGATATCATATTTCCACCTGTAATCCAAGTTATAGAAATATCCACCAAATAATCCAAACCATAACATAGCCATAACCTAATACTCAAAGGGTAACAAAATACTAAGAGTATGCTGAATCCAAAAATGATAATACTACTAATCCAATAGCAAGAACCAACTATCCAGCTAAGATCCCCAAGATAACATCATATCCAAAATAATACTCCAAAGCATCATATACAATGCCACTAATAATCCAATGGCAACATGTCATCCTCATCTGCAAGCATTAGTCCTAGGAATCCAAACAACATCATGGCAATAGCAAGATCAACACAACTCCAAGAAATGCCATGAACAAATCATACATAGCTAATGCAATATTTTAAGCAAGTTTAAATAAGTAAACCATGTCACTGCACTGCAAGCATGCAAATGGAGAGTGTGTCTTGCCTGGGGTGGATGGATTCACCGGGAAGAAGTGCGAGAAGCTCGCGGAAAGAATCGTCGGAAAACGTCCTCTCTCAGAGGGGGCTAAATAAGGGTAAGGGAAAAATGGTCATTGTCAGAATGTGAAAACATCATGAAAAATATACCAATGGAATGGGCTCGACGAGACGAACAAGTGGGCTTTGGAATCACCTCATTTGGAGTTGTGAACAAAAAGTTATGAGTAGATGAAGCTTAGGGACCAATCTATAGAAGAATCTTCACAAAGAGGCCCCTGATTGGGAAAACAGAAAGCGCACTCCTCAGATTACGCCTTCAGAACAGGGAAAACATATTTATTGGCTAAAGCAGAGGCATAATACGCTTACTCCATGGGAAAACATACTTTCAGAAGTACGCTTCCACTTATCCACGTGGGCAGTGGCGGGGCCGGGCTGACTGGTGGGGTCGGGGGAAGCTGGGCCCGCCTGGCCTGGCTCGTCTCCTCCCCCCCGCTGCCCCCCCAACAGCGAGCAGAGGAGGAGCGAGACAAAGGAGCTGCCGGCGCTGCCCCGGCCGGCTCCGGGCATCTCCGGCAAGGCCCTGGCTACCAATCTGCTCAAGGCGACGCCACTCGTCGGGTGGGATGCGTCATATCTCCCAGGGAGCTCTTGGTTGAGAGGGACGCTAACCGCGAAGGACAACGGCCTCGGGTGGAGATGGACAAGGCGCCACGGGCCACCGGAGAAGGAGGGAAAGGGAGGAGAAGCTCCCAGGGTCTGGTGGTGATAATCTGGTGGTTGGCTGAGGTGGAGGAGGGCTCGACATTGAGCCAATTTAGGCGAGCCGATGCGGCGGCCATGGTGGTCAATAGAGGCGAGGAGGGCGGCTCGAGCTCTGGGAAGAGGTTGGGCGGGGTCAAAGGGGGGTGGGGAGGCCAGTGGTGAGGTCAAACGGGCTCGGGGGCCACTTATATAGACTGGGGATGGGATGGCCGAGGGTGAGTGCCACCTTGCACCTCCGGCCGATGCTCTGGGGAGGGCGAGGAATGCGACGAGGCATTGATGCAGGGGTCATGGAGAAGAAAGCGACACCGAGGAGCAGAGGAAGAGGCTGAGACGAGCTCGGAGCCAAACGGGGCACAGTGCACCCATGGGCGCTCGGCGTCTAGCTCCGGCGAGGAAGTTTCCGGAGGGGGCAGAGGGCGGACGGCGACGGGATAGGGTAGTGGAGTGAGGTCGGCATGCTTGGACACGAGAAAACCATCGAGGCAGACATGCCCGGTGAGTCCAGTCGCGCAGAGCGCGTTTGCTGCAGCCAGAGCGCGCGCATACACAAAAATCCACGCGGTCACCGCCTGGAATGGCAAGGAGGGACGCAAGAGGCTTCCAATTTATGTCAAGTGTGTAGTCCTTCCATCAGAGAGTCTGTGTGAATTGATAGATCATCAAAAGAAACCAAGATGGGATGTGAGGTTTCACTGAAACTTTGCTGTATCAGACTTGGCTGTGCACTGGTGATCAACAGGGAATTGATTGGAGTCATGTCATTGTCTGGGGTGATTAACTAAGGAAGGACTACAATCCTGGGGAGTTTTAGGAGAAATGGACCAATATTTATCATAGTTGCTTTGCAACTGACCAAATTGGTCCAGAATAAGGATTACGATGATGCACTCAAATGAATAAGCCACTTAAGCTGAAAATTGGTATATCAGAATGATTAGGACATACCGAGCTGTTCAAAAAATTTCATCCCATTTGGACATGCCAAAATGGTACTTGTTCACAAACATCTCCTCTGTCTAGAATCTTGGAAAAATTCTAGAGAAATATGGACTTGTTGAAATGGTCCCAAATGTGGTGGAGAGGAGTGATTTGGGTAGTAGCATGATCTGGTAATTTTTCAGAATTAATGAAGCAATATAAATTATACTTGCTTCACAACCTAAAAATATTAACAGAATCAAAGATTTGAAGCTGTGCTCATTATGTTGAATGGATGTGGCTTAAAATTGTAGGAGGGTAATGATATGAGCACAATAACAGGCATGCAAAATTTCAGCTCATTTTGATAACCCTAGCTAGTACTTCCTCCACAAAGCTTCTATTTGGACAGAAACTTTGGAAAATCACTGAAGAAGATTGGCTAGGCAAATAAAGTTGAATTTTAGCATGTGGCAATTATTTGGATATGAAAGCATGCCCAAAAAGTTTGGGAGCAAACAAGAAAATATAAATGACACTTTTTTCACAAAGTGCCACTTTGGATAGAAATGACGAATGGATATTGGGGAATTGTTTTTGAACTGGTCAAGGAAAATTTTCGGCACATTTGAGCAATATATGACCCAAATAAATTATGAGAATTTATTGGGAATTTTGGGAGGGGCAGAGATATAGGTTGCTTCACAACCTAGGGCAAATAGGGTTATTCCTTTAATAAGAAAATGAATATTCCCTAGAAAAGAATTTTAGGGTTGGGTTAGAATGGAAATGATATGATCTAGGGAAAGATTTGAGGATTATGAGCCACTTGGGAGAAGAAAATATGAAAAATTCCCAGGTTGCAAGGCCACAGAACCACTCCAAACAGAGAATCAGAGCAAAAAAAATCAAAAAGAAAAAGAAAAGGGCCAAAAACTAGGCTGTTACAAACCTTCCCACTTTAAAGAAATATCGTCCTCGAGATTTGGTTGCTTAGGGAACAATATGACTTGAGGGTACCGTTTCCAACTCGGGTATCCATTTCCTTTGTATGTTGTTCCCTCATGAATTTTATATAATTTTCTTACCTTTCTCTGGGGTGGTTTGCTTCACCTTTCCCAAATTCTGACATTTTTTTGCTCATATACCAAATCCTTATGCTGACATTGATTTTTTCATATTTGTCGGTGATATCCAAGGAATCTGAGCATAAATTCCCTCAAATATTAACACCTTGAGACTGGCCTGACAGGGGTGCTGGCTGAAAGATACCTTTTATGACAGGATGACCGCGTACTTGGTTCTACCAGTGAGTATACCTGGTCTGAACTAATTATTCGGCTTTTCATTTACCCATGTTGTCGGTATACCCATGTGTGGTAATAGGCTGTGAGATGCTTTACACTGTCGTTGAATCAAACTGCTGAGGTTGTACCGGAATCTTGGATCTGATAGAACAGATTTGGATATTCCACACTATCCATATTAAGCGGGTCAGTGGGCTATGAAGCCCTTGAAGAATAGAGTAGGCCTCTGAGGATATGACTTTGTGGATTCATAAGGAATCTGGCCTCCAACTGACTTGGGTATCCGGACCCTGACTGTCACGCAAAAATCACCATTCCTTTGCTGTCAGTCTCATCCTTTGACAGTCATGATTTTATTTGGCAGGGTTCCTTGCTGGAATATCTTGGCCAAAGATGCCCTTGATTTTTCGCACGACCATATATGTGGGTAATGCAATATTTTTGGCATTATTCCTTATGCTTATTTTCTGAACTTGACGGGTGCGGGAATAATGACTTTGGTAACCATTGTCACGACTGTTGATTCTGCATTATTATCTCCAGATCTTGTTGATCCTTGTATTACATGAGATGTATATCTGATTATCTTCATTTGCATGGCTCATGAGGTTGTTGGATCCGTACCTTTCTTGGGTATATCTGCTTGAGAATTGTCGTACCTCGTATGGGGGACTGATATGACCGGGGATGCATGCTCACCATATACGTAAGAATTGTATGCAAACGAACACTCGAACCTTGCGGCAGACATATATTTTGATGGAATTGTACTTCTGACAAAAATGTTGTGGATCTGATTCTTGAGTTGTACTGCCATATAATGCCAACTCATTGTATAATCTCTGAGGACGAGGCAATAGTGTGGTACTGACGCAGACTGAGTGACTTACGAGAGAAGCCATCCGAGTAGCTTGCTGAGAAGCTTCTCCTCTAATTGCTTGTTGAGAAAGATTCAATTCCTTAGGTCAGAAGCCTTTACCACACTGGTACGCGTCGGTGCTATACAAACGGTTTTAAACCCCTTTCCGCGATGACATTTGGAACCGTCGCCAAGTGAGTGTGGGCGATAGGGGGGTCCTTCCCACGCAACCCAGAAACCGTCGGGGATATGCCCTCCTGGCACACACGCTCGGCCCCAGATCCTATATCTTCCGTTTCGGGGAGAAAAAAATCAGAGAGGAAGAATTATCACGTTTTACGAGACGGAGCCGCCGCCAAGCCCTAATCTCTCTCGGGAGGGCTAATCTGGAGTCCGTTCAGGGCTCCTGAGAGTGGAGATCGTCGCCATCGTCATCATCAACCTACCTCCATCACCAATTCCATGATTCTCACCGCCATGTGTGAGTAACTCCATCGTAGGCTTGCTGGACGGTGATGGGTTGGATGGGATCTATCATGTAATCGAGTTAGTTTTGTTAGGGTTTGATCCCTAGTATCCACTATGTTCTGAGATTGATGTTGCTATGACTTTGCTATGCTTAATGCTTGTCACTAGGGCCCGAGTGCCATGATTTCAGATCTAAACCTATTATGTTTCCATGAATATATGTGTGTTATTGATCCTATCTTGCAAGTCCATAGTCACCTACTATGTGTTATGATTCGGCAACCCCGAAGTGACAATAATCGGGACCACTCCCGGTGATGACCATAGTTTGAGGAGTTCATGTATTCACTATGTGTTAATGCTTTGGTCCGGTACTCTATTAAAAGGAGGCCTTAATATCCCTTAGTTTCCAATAGGACCCCGCTGCCACGGGAGGGTAGGACAAAAGATGTCATGCAAGTTCTTTTCCATAAGCACGTATGACTATATTTGGAATACATGCCTACATTGCATTGATGAACTGGAGCTAGTTCTGTGTCACCCTAGGTTGTAACTTCTACATGATGAATTGCATCCGACGTAATTTCCCATCACCGATCCAATGCCTACGAGCTTTACCTATATTGCTTGTCGCTTATTTACTTTCCTTTTGCTACTATCACAAAAACTACAAAAACACTATCGTTACTTTTATTGCTGCTACCGCCACTATCATATTACTTTGCTACTAAACTATCTTGCTGCAGATACTAAGTTTCCAGGTGTGGTTGAATTGACAACTCAGCTGCTAATACTTAAGAGTATTCTTTGGCTCCCCTTGTGTCGAATCAATAAATTTGGGTTGAATACTTTACCCTCGAAAATTGTTGCGATCCCCTACACTTGTGGGTTATCAACACTATTTTCTGGCGCCGTTGCCGGGGAGCATAGCTCTATTCTTTAAGTCACTTGGGATTTATATCTGTTTATCACTATGAATAATTTGAAGGACTCAAAAACCAAGATCTTACCCTCAACTACGAGGGGAGGTAAGGAACTGCCATCTAGCTCTGCACTTGATTCTCCTTCTGTTATGAGTAAACTTGCGACACCTACTCCTACTATTGAATCTGATATGTCGTATGTTCTTGATGATGCTACTTCTGCTATGTATGATGAAACTACCTCTATGCTTGATACTGTGCCATTAGGTGAATTTCTAGATGAACAAATTGCTAAAGTTAGGGAGAGTGCAAATGTTGATGATATTTATGAAAGTGATGATGAAACTACTCCCAATAGATATGAATTGCCTGTTGTGCCTGAGGGTTATGTTATGCATGAAGAAACTGCTAGAGACTTTCTTGCTTGCAATGATAGATATGATCTTGAGAAGTTATTAGCTAAGCTGAAAGAAAAGTCCATGAATGCTAGAATGAAACATGACCCTGCTTTTGCTACTTCCCCTATCTGTGTCACTGATAAGGATTATGAATTCTCTGTTGATCCTGAGTTAATTACTTTGGTTGAATCCGATCCTTTCCATGGCTATGAGTCTGAAACTGTTGTGGCACATCTTACTAAGTTGAATGATATAGCCACCCTGTTTACCAATGATGAAAAGATTCGTTACTACTATATCCTTAAGTTATTTCCGTTCTCGTTAAAGGGTGATGCTAAGACATGGTTTAATTCTCTTGATCCTGGTTGTGTGCGTAGTCCCCAGGATATGATGTATTACTTCTCTGCTAAATATTTTCCCGCTCATAAGAAACAAGTTGCCTTACGGGAAATATATAACTTTGCTCAAACTGAAGAAGAGAGTCTCCCACAAGCTTGGGGGAGGCTTCTCCAGTTACTTAATGCTTTGCCTGATCATCCTCTTGAGATGCATGATATACTTGATGTCTTTTATAATGGACTAACCGATGCTTCCAGAGACCACCTGGATAGTTGTGCTGGTTGTGTTTTCAGGGAAAGAACAGTTGAACAAGCTAAATTATTATTGAACAATATGCTGGCCAATGAAAATAATTGGACACTTCCTGAACCAGCCCTTAAGCCACCTCCGAAGAAAAGAGGTGTTCTATTTCTCAGTCCTGAAGATATGCAAGAGGCAAAGAAATCTATGAAAGAAAAAGGTATTAAAGCTGAAGATGTTAAGAATTTACCACCTATTGAAGAAATACATGGTCTTGATAACCCGACACAGGTAGTAAAGGTAAATTCTCTTTATTGATTTGATGAAGGTGATATTCCTCGTTATAAGTCTGCTAGCCAATGCTTAGATGAGTTTGCCAATTTCATTGTTAAACAAGAAAACTTCAATGCTTATGTTGGCAGACAATTACAACGCAATGCTTATATGATTGAACGCTTGAGTGATTATCTGTCTAGTGCTAAAGGTGAACTAAAACTTATTAGTATACATGCTTCTATGGTTACCACTCAAGTAGAACAAGTACTTAAGGCTCAGAATGATTTGCTCAATGAATTAAATAGTAATAATAATGATAATGCCATTAGAGTTGTGACTAGAGGTGGTAGAATGACTCAGGAACATCTGTATCCTGAAGGCCACCCTAAGAGAATTGAGAAAGATTCTCAGAGAGCTAATTTAGATGCACCTAGTTCTTCTAATAAGAAGAAAAAGAAAAATGATAGGACTTTGCATGCTTCTAGTGAACCTGTAGCTGACACACCTGAGAATCCCAATGATATATCTGTTTTTGATGCTGAGACACAATCTGGTAATGAACATGAACCTAGTGATAATATTAATGATGATATTCATGCTCATGCTCAACCTAGCAATGATAATGATGTAGAGATTGAACCTGCCATTGATCTTCATAACCGACAATCAATGAATAAACTTTATGATAAGAGAGACTTTGTTGCTAGGAAGCACGGTAGGGAAAGAAAACCATGGGTTCAGAAACCCATGTCTTTTCCTCCGAAACCATCCAAGAAAAAGGATGATGAGGATTTTGAGTGCTTCACTGAAATGATTAGACCTATCTTTTTGCGTATGCGTTTGACTGATGTGCTTAAAACAAATCCTTATGCCAAGTGTATGAAAGACATTATTACCAACAAAAGAAAGATGCCTAAAGTAGAAATCTCCACCATACTTGCTAATTACACTTTTGAGGGTGGAATGCCTAAGAAATTAGGAGATCCAGGAGTACCTACTATACCTTGCTCCATTAAGAGAAACTATGTTAAAACTACTTTGTGTGATCTAGGAGCCGGTGTTAGTGTTATGCCTCTCTCTTTATAACGTAGACTTGACTTGTGTAAGTTGACACCTACTGAAATATCTTTGCAAATGGCTGATAAATCAACTGCTATACCTGTCGGTATTTGTGAGGATGTGCCTGTTGTAGTTGCAAATGTTACTATTCTAATGGACTTTGTTATACTTGATATTCCCGAGGATGATAGTATGTCTATTATTTTTGGAAGACCTTTTTTGAATATTGCAGGGGATGTTATTGATTGCAACAAAGGCAATGTCACTTTTATTGTCAATGGTAATGAGCATACGGTACACTTTCCGAGGAAACAACCTCATGTCCATAGTATCAACTATATTGGAAAAACTTCAACTATCACTATTGGAGGTTTTGAGTTTCCTATTCCTACTATCAAGAAGGCTTATGACATACTTATTGTTGGGGACATACATATCCCCATTGAGGTAACCTAGTGTTATTCGAAAATTCTCCGGTTTCATGTTACTCGGAAAGAGTTTATTAACAAGACCTGATCAACCTTGTTAATGGATTCCTTTTGATGAGCATGGGATAGGTGAATCTAGATAGCACAAACCTACTGTACCGTCCTTTTACTTTCTTTTAATTAGGTTAAATAAAACAAAAATAGCATTGTATGTCTACTTCCAGACTTATCCGTGCAAATAAAAAATATCCCGAAAATAAAAGTTCTCCCAATGCCATGAAAATGAAATATGATTTTTTCTAGAATATTTAAGAAAATATGGCACTGAACACACAGCGAGGGGAGCCAGCACGTGGCCACGAGGGCACAGGGAGCGCCCCCTGCCTCGTGGGTCCCACTTGGCCTCCCTCCACTTATCCTTTCACCCATGCTCTTCTTCTTCCTCCCAAAAAAATCACCAACCAGCTCAAACCCGAGTTCTAGCTCATCTAGCTGCCATTTTCGATCTCCTTGCTCAAAGCATCATTCACCAAACTGTTTGGGAGATTGTTCCTTGGTATGTGACTCCTCCATTGGTCCAATTAGTTTTTGTTCTAGTGCTTTATTTGTTGCAAATTTATGCTGCTGTGGTGACCTTGTTCTTGAGCTTGCATGTCAAATTTTCTTGGTCCCAAGTAGTTTTAATGCATGATATAGCC
Organism: Secale cereale; assembly: GCA_902687465.1. Classification (NCBI taxonomy): domain Eukaryota; kingdom Viridiplantae; phylum Streptophyta; class Magnoliopsida; order Poales; family Poaceae; genus Secale; species Secale cereale. The sequence continues at coordinate 675,731,129 of LR738714.1, read as the reverse complement.
TCTAGGCACTTATAGGAGTTGTTGCTGTCAATCTTGTTGAGTTTGGTTAACTTTTATTATGAGTTACTAAAAATTTCAGAAAATTTCAGAAAAATGTCTAGGAGAAACTTCCAAGATGGTCCTTCAAGGAAGCAAGAACCGAGGCTCGCGTTCCGTGAGCCGGACAATGAACCACCGAGGGATGCTGATATGCGGCCTTGTGAATGGCCGTCAGATGAATTTATGGGTCAAGCTGGGTTCAAAGATGAATTTTATGCATATGTGCGCAATGCTGACCTCGAGGACTTCATACAAGATAAGTGTCCTCAATACCGTGGTTTAACTGACAGCTTTGTGAGAAGGTTTAAATTTTCATCTTCACGTAACTCTCACACTGTCCTGTTTGACCTTTATGATAAATCTTATACCATGGATTTAGAGGATTTTAATGTTGCCTGCAAGCTCCCACAGTGGGGCAGTATGAGTGATTCTCGCAAATCTGAAATTTAGAGAATTCTTAGCCAGTATTACAGTGGGGGAATCCAGGGACGTCACACAAGCTACCACGGGGAGCATACATTTTCCTGCTATTCATTACTCTGCTCTCTTTATCAGTAGATGCATAAACGGTAAAGATGAAGCTTGTCACATGTGTGTCCCTGATCTTAGTGTTCTCAGTAGTGCTGTACTAGGTGATAGGCAATATAACTTGGATGCAATTGTTGCATGTAGGCTACACCATAATGGTTTGCATGGAGATTTATTTGGTGGGATCTTTGCTACCCGCATAGCCCGCTATCTTGGTGTGTCTGTGCACATGAATGATGAACCTTTACCACCTGCTTATTTAGACTGCCATGCTATGACTAGTCACCGGTTTATAGAGTGGGATAATCAAACCCTCAAATATCGACTAATCTTTAACAGGGGGCATGCTATCCCTATTGTTCTTCCTGCCCCTACTTTGTTTAACTTTCAGGAAAAGGGGAGATACACCATAACTATGGAGGAGGAAAATGTTTATTATAACACGACGGAGGCAACCCACCTTCGAGCTGCAGCTCAGCATGCAGCATCTGATGCGTCTCAGTACGACCCCAACTACAACTTTGGATATCCGTCAGGCCAGTACTGGCCATAGACCAACTTAGGCCAAAATCCTAAGCTTGGGGGAGTACGTGTTCCCACCGACTTACATTCATGTTCACACTTATTCTAGTTGTCGGTTCTCACACTCTTTCACTATAACATCCATGCTTAGTTTCAATTTCTTTTCTTTTCTTAGTATTTTTCTTGTGTGCTAGAAAAACCCAGAAAAAACAAAAAATATTAGTTGTAGCTTCTAGGTAGTTTACTTTCTTTGCTTGTAGTAGTAGTTAAAAAAATGAAAACCCCAAAAGATTTCCTGTTCTTCTTTTGCTTGTTGGGAGCTTTCCCGTGTACATAGTTTATTTTCTTTTCTTTAGGGGTTAAGAGTAGAAGACCATGATTGAAAATGCTTAGTGGCTCTCATATGCTTTGTTGTTGATTTAACCTTGAGCCATATTACCTTGTCTTCTCTCTTGTATTTAAATGTCTACAGATTCCAGCTTAGTCCAACACACGTGCACTATTATTATTATTCACACCGTTCGGTCGTGTGAGTGAAAGGCAATAAGGATGATATATGATGAACTAATTGAGATGAGAAAAGCTGGTATGAACTCGACCTCTTTTGTTTTTGTAAATATGATTTCTCATCGTTCCTGATTCAGCTTGTTATGAATGAAACATGCTTGCAATGACAATTAGAGATCATAGCTGCTTATGCCATGCTTAATTAGCTGAGCGTTTATAATGGTCTATCTTGCGTGCCAACATGATATTAAAATGGTTGTGATGTGGTATGATGGGTGGTATCCTCCTTTGAACAATTTAAGTGACTTGACTTGGCACATGTTCACGCATGTAGTTGAAACAAATCAACATAGCCTTCACGATATTTATGTTCATGGTGATCTATATCCTACTAATGCTTGCATTCATTGTTGACTAATTTTAATGCATGTTCATGACCGTTGTTGCTCTCTAGTGGTCGCTTCCCAGTCTCTTTCTAGCCTTCACCTGTACTAAGCGGGAATACTGCTTGTGCATTCACTTCCATAAACCTCAAAGTTATTCCACATGAGTCCACTATACCTTCCTATATGCGGTATTTACCTGCCGTTCCAAGTAAATTTGTATGTGCCAAACTCTAAACCTTCAAATGAAATTCTGTTTTGTATGCTCGAACAGCTCATGTATCAACTAGGGCTGTCTATATCTTCCATGCTAGGTGGGTTATTCTCACGATGAATGGACTCCGCTCATCATTCATGAGAAAATGGCTGGTCATCGGGATGCCCAGACCCATGCTCAAAATCATAATAATTAAACAAAACTCCCCCAGGGCTGTTGCTTGTTTCGACGGTACCTCGTGGATTTGGATGGCCGTGGAGTGTGCTTGTTGGTGGATGGGGGAGTATAAACTTTACCATTCTGTTTGGGAACCGCCTATAATGTGCGTAGCATGGAAGATATCGAGATTCTTGGCTGCTATGTTGACAATGAAAGTATACCGCTCAAAATGTTATTCAATCTCTATTTAAAAATCGAGCTCTGGAACCTCTACAAATCCCTGCTTCCCTATGTGAAGGGCATATCTATTTACTTTTATGCAGAGTCATCATCCTCTTATCAAAGAGCACCAGTAGGAGAGCACCTCTGTCGTTTCATGTATTACTATTAATTTGCATTGAGTATGATCATGACTGGATCTCTTTTACCATGAATTACAATGTCAAGTCAGTCCTTGATCCATAAAGGTGCTCTGCATTTATGTTTTGCGGTCTCAGAAAGGGCTAGCGAGATACCATCTTGTTATATCATATCATGATTGTTTTGAGAAGTGTTGTCATCTGAGGTTTATTATTATTGCTCGCTAGCTGATTATCCCATTGATGTGAGTAGTCTTGAGACCTGAAAGTTATTGTGAATGTGGTTAGTTCATGATCTTGTTGAAAACCTGAATGCTAGCTTACATATTTACAACAACAAGAGCAAACAGAATTTTTCAAAGTTTTTCTTTATCACTTTCAGTTTATCAACTGAATTGCTTGAGGACAAGCAATAGTTTAAGCTTGGGGGAGTTGATACGTCTCCAACGTATCTACTTTTCCAAACCCTTTTGTCCTTGTTTTGGACTCTAACTTGCATGATTTGAATGGAACTAACCCGGACTGACGCTGTTTTCAGCAGAACTGCCATGGTGTTGTTTTTGTGCAGAATAAAAAGTTCTCGGAATCGCCTGAAAATCAACGGGAAATTATTTCAAAAAATATAAATAATACCTGCAAGAAGATCCTCACCGGGGGGCCAACACCCTGTCCACGAGGGTAGGGGGCGCGCCCCCTGCCTCGTGGGCCCCCCGATGCTCCACCGACGTATCCCCAGTTCCTATATCTTCCGTTTCGGGGAGAGAAAAATCAGAGAGGAAGAATTATCGCGTTTTACGTGACGGGGCCGCCGCCAAGCACTAATCTCTCTCGAGAGGGCTGATCAGGAATCCGTTCGGGGCTCCGGAGAGTGGAGATCGTCGCCATCATCATCATCAACCTTCCTCCATCACCAATTCCATGATGCTTACCGCCGTGTGTGAGTAATTCCATCGTAGGCTTGCTGGACGGTGATGGGTTGGATGGGATCTATCATGTAATCGAGATAGTTTTGTTAGGGTTTGATCCCTAGTATCCACTATGTTCTGAGACTGATGTTGCTATGACTTTGCTATGCTTAATGCTTGTCACTAGGGCCCGAGTGCCATGATTTCAGATCTGAACCTATTATGTTTCCATGAATATATGTGTGTTCTTGATCCTATCTTGCAATTCTATAGTCACCTACTATGTGTTATGATCCGGCAACCCCGAAGTGACAATAATCGGGACCACTCCCGGTGTTGACCATAGTTTGAGGAGTTCATGTATTCACTATGTGTTAATGCTTTGGTCCGGTACTCTATTAAAAGGAGGCCTTAATATCCCTTAGTTTCCAATAGGACCCCGCTGCCATGGGAGGGTAGGACAAAAGATATCATGCAAGTTCTTTTCCATAAGCACGTATGACTACATTCGCCTCATGCGGCCGGATCTAAAAGATTTCTAGAAGCAAAATTCAAGCCAGCATAAAAGTTTTGAATAATCATCCATCAGTTCAAACCATGTGTTAGGCAATTATGTATCATTAATTTCATCCTCTCCCAAGCTTGTGCAACATGCTCATGATCTAGTTGCTTAAAGTTCATAATATCGTTTCTAAGAGAGATGATCTTAGCAGGATGGAAATACTTAGAGATAAAAGCATCTTTGCACTTATTCCGCGAATCAACAATATTTCTAGGCAAAGAGGAAAACCAAGTTTTAGCAAGATCTCAAAGTGAAAACGGAAATAAATTCAATTTAACAATATCGTTATCCGTATCCCTTTTCTTTTGCATATCACACAAATCAACAAAGTTGTTTAGATGGGTAGCGGCATCTTCACTAGGAAGGCCGGAAAACTGATCTTTCATGACAAGATTCAACAAAGCAGCATTAATCTCACAAGATTCAGCATCGGTAATTGGAGCAATCGGAGTGCTAATAAAATCATTATTGTTGGTATTGGAGAAGTCACACAATTTGGTATTGTTCTGAGCCATAGTGACAAGCAAGTAATCCAACACACAAGCAAACAAGAAGCAAGCGAACGATAAACACACGGCAAAACGAAGGGCAAATAAAACGGCAAGGGTGAAGTGGGGGAGAGGAAAACGAGAGGCAAATAAATGTAATGCGAATGATAAGGGTTTGTGATAGGTACTTGGTATATGACTTTTGCGTAAGCCTCCCCGGCAACGGCGCCAGAAATTCTTCTTGCTACTTCTCGAGCTTGCGTTGTATTCCCTCGTAGAGGAAAGGGTGATGCAGCACAGTAGCGTAAGTATTTCTCTCAGTTTTTGAGAACCAGTAGGAGACCACGCGCGAGTCCCTCGCACCTGCACAAACAAATAAGAACTTCGCAGCCAACGCGATAAGGGGTTGTCAATCCCTTTACGGTCACTTACGAAAGCGAGATCTGATAGATAGGATACTTTGATATTTTTGGTATTTTTGGATATAAGAACAAAAAGTAAAAGCGCAAAAGTAAAGTAGATTGTAGATTGATATGTTGAGAATAGACCCGGGGGCCATAGTTTTCTCTAGTGGCTGCTCTCATGATAGCAGAATTCTACAGTGGGTGAACAAATTACTGTCGAGCAATTGATAGAAAAGTGAATACTTATGAGACTATCTAGGCATGATCATTATATATAGGCATCACGTCCAAAACAAGTAGACCGAAACGATTCAGCATCTACTACTACTACTCCACACATCGACCGCTATCCAGCATGCATCTAGAGTATTAAGTTCATAAGAACAGAGTAACGCCTTAAGCAAGATGCATGATGTAGAGGGATAAACTCAAACAATATGATTTAAACCCCATCTTTTTATCCTCGATGGCAACAATACAATACGTGCTTTGTGAAGGAAATATGCCCTAGAGGCAATAATAAAGATGTTATTTGTATTTCCTTATATCATGATAAATGTCTTTTATTCATGCTAGAATTGTATTAACCGGAAACTTAGTACATGTGTGGATACATAGACAAAACAGTATGTCCCTAGTATGCCTCTACTAGACTAGCTCATTGATCAAAGATGGTTATGTTTCCTAGCCATAGACATGAGTTGTCATTTGATCAACGGGATCACATCATTAGGAGAATGATGTGATGGACAAGACCCATCCGTTAGCATAGCACTATGATCGTTTAGTTTAACTGCTATTGCTTTCTTCATGACTTATACATGTTCCTATGACTATGAGATTATGCAACTCCCGAATACCGTAGGAACACCTTGTGTGCTATCAAACGTCACAACGTAACTGGGTGATCATAAAGATGCTCTACAGGTGTCTCCGAAAGTATTCGTGGTGTTGGCATAGATCAAGATTAGGATTTGTCACTCCGAGTGTCGGAGAGGTATCTCTGGGCCCTCTCGGTAACACACATCACAATAAGCCTTGCAAGCAAAAGACTAATGAGTTAGTCACAAGATGATGTGTTACGGAACGAGTAAAGAGACTTGCCGGTAACGAGATTGAACTAGGTATAAAGATACCGACGATCGAATCTCGGGCAAGTAACATACCGTTTGACAAAAGGAACAACGTATGTTGTTATGCGGTTCTGACCGATAAAAGATCTTCGTAGAATATGTAGGAGCCAATATGAACATCCAGGTTCCGCTATTGGTTATTGACCGGAGATGAGTCTCGGTCATGTCTACATAGTTCTCGAACCCGTAGGGTCCGCACGCTTAACGTTTGATGACGATCGGTATTATGAGTTTATGTGTATTGATGTACCGAAGGTAGTTCGGAGTCCCGGATGAGATCACGGACATGACGAGGAGTCTCGGAATGTCCGAGACATAAAGATTGATATATTGGACGGCTATATTCGGACACCGGAAAAGTTTCGGATTTATCGGGAATGCCGGAGGGGGTTACCGGAACCCCCTACGAGAGGGGATGGTCCATAGTGGGCCTAAAGGGAAAGAGAGAGGCAGCCCATAGGGCTGGCCGGCGCCCCACCTAGGGTTCCTAGTTGAACTAGGATTGGGGGGGGGGGCGCCACCTCTCCTATTCCTTTCCCCCTTCTTCCTTTCGGTGAATCCTACTAGGAATAGGATTGCAATCCTATTCCTAGTAGGACTCCCTCCCTAGCTGCACCAGGAAGGGCCGGCCGGCCTCCCTCCCCTGCTCCTTTATATACGGGGGCAGGGGGCACCCAAAGACACACAAGTTGAATTGTTTTAGCCGTGTGCGGTGCCCCCCTCCACAGAATCACACCTCGGTCATACCGTCGCGGAGCTTAGGCGAAGCCCTGCGCCGGTGAACACATCATATCCGTCACCACGCCGTCGTGCTGACGAAACTCTCCCGTGAAGCTCAACTGGATCAAGAGCTCGTGGGACGTCATCAAGCTGAACGTGTGCTGAACGCGGAGGTGCCGTACGTTTGGTGCTTGATCGGTTGGATCGCGAAGAAGTTCGACAACATCAACCGCGTCACTTGACGCTTCCGCTCCCGGTCTACGAGGGTACGTAGACACACTCTCCCCTCTCATTGCTATGCATCTGGTAGATAGATCTTGCGTGATCGTAGGAAAATTTTAAAATACTACGTTCCCCAACAGTGGCATCATGAGCCAGGTCTATGCGTAGATGATATGCACGAGTAGAACACAATGAGATTGTGGACGATACTAGTCATACTGCTTACCAGCATGTCATACTTTGCTTCGGCGGTATTGTGAGATGAAGCGGCCCGGACCGACATTACGCGTACGCTTACGCGAGACTGGTTTCACCGTTACGAGCACTCGTTGCTTAAAGGTGACTGGCGGGTGTCTGTCTCTCTCACTTTAGCTGAATCAAGTGTGGCTACGCCCGGTCCTTCTGAAGGTTAAAACAGCACATACTTGACGAAACATCGTTGTGGTTTTGTATGCGTAGGTAAGAACGGTTCTTGCTAAGCCCGTAGCAGCCACGTAAAACTTGCAACAACAAAGTAGAGGACGTCTAACTTGTTTTTGCAGGGCATGTTGTGATGTGATATGGTCAAGACATGATGAGTTATACGTTTTTGTATGAGATGATCATGTTTTGCGAGGGTGATCATGACGGTGCTTTGGAGATGGAGATCAAAAGCACAAGATGATGATGGCCATATCATGTCACATATTTTGATTTGCATGTGATGTTTATCTTATTATGCTTCTTATTTTGCTTAGAACGATGGTAGCATTATAAGATGATCCCTTACTAAATTTCAAGGTATAAGTGTTCTCCCTGAGTATGCACCGTTGCGAAAGTTCGTCGTGCCGAGACACCACGTGATGATCGGGTGTGATAAGCTCTACGTTCAAATACAACGGGTGTAAGCCAGTTTTGCACACGCAGAATACTCGGGTTAAACTTGACGAGCCTAGCATATGCAGATATGGCCTCGGAACACTGGAGACCGAAAGGTCGAGCGTGAATCATATAGTAGATATGATCAACATAAGATGTTCACCATTGAAACTACTCCATCTCACGTGATGATCGGACATGGTTTAGTTGATTTGGATCACGTGATCATTTAGATGACCGGAGGGATGTCTATCTAAGTGGGAGTTCTTAAGTAATATGATTAAATTGAACTTTAATTTATCATGAAGTTAGTCCTGGTAGTATTAGCATATCTATGTTGTAGATCAATAGCTCGCGATGTTGCTCCCCGTTTATTTTTCATATATTCCTAGAGAAAACCAAGTTGAAAGATGTTAGTAGCAATCACGCGGAATCGTTCCGTGATCTGAGGATTATCCTCATTGCTGCACAGAAGAATTATGTCCTTGATGCACCGCTAGGTGACAGACCTATTGCAGGAGCAGATGCAGACGTTATGAACGTTTTGACAAAAGCTCGATATGATGACTACTTGATAGTTTAGTGCACCATACTTTACAGCTTAGAATCGGGACTTCAAAAACGTTTTGAACGCCACGGAGCATATAAGATGTTCCAAGAGTTGAAATTAGTATTTCATACTCATGCCCGTGTCAAGAGGTATGAGACCTCTGACAGTACTTTGCCTACAAGATGGAGGAGAATAGCTCAACCAGTGAGCATGTGCTCAGATTGTCTGGGTACTGCAATTGCTTGAATCAAGTGGGAGTTAATCTTCCAGATAAGATAGTAATTGACAAAGTTCTCTAGTCACTATCACCAAGTTAGTAGAACTTCGTGATGAACTATAATATGCAAGGGATGACGAAAGTAATTCCCGAGCTCTTCGCGATGCTGAAATCGGCGAAGGTAGAAATCAAGAAATAGCATCAAGTGTTGATGGTTAACAAGGCCACTTGTTTCAAGTAAAGGGCAAAGGGATAGAAGGGGAACTTCAAGAAGAATGACAAGCAAGTTGTCAATCCCGTGAAGAAACCCAAAACTAAACTCAAGCCTGAAACAAGTGCTTCTACTGCAAAGGAAAAGGTCACTGGAAGTGGAACTGCCCTAGATACTTGGCGGATAAGGAGGATGGCAAAGTGAACAAAGGTATATTTGATATACAGATTATTAATGTGTATTTTACTACTGTTCATAGCAACCCCTCGGTATTTGATACCGGTTCAGTTGCTAAAAAATTAGTAACTCGAAACGAGAATTGCAGAATGAACAGAGACTAGTTAAAGGTGAAGTGACGATGTGTGTTGGAAGTGGTTCCAAGATTGATATGATCATCATCGCACACTCCTTATACTTTCGGGATTAGTGTAAAACCTAAATAAATGTTATTTGGCATTTGCGTTGAGCATGAATATGATTTGATCATATTTGTTGCAATACGGTTATTCATTTAAAGTCATAAAATAATTGTTATTCTGTTTACATGAATAAAACCTTCGATGGTCATACACCCAATGAAAAATAGTTTGTTGGATCTCGATCGTGGTGATACACATATTCATAATATTGAAGCCAAAAGATTCAAGGTTAATAATGATAGTGCAACTTATTTGTCGCACTGCCGTTTAGGTCATATTGGTGTAAAGCGCATGAAGAAACTCCATAATGATGGAATTTTGGAATCACTTGATTATGAATCACTTGGTGCTTGCGAACCATGCCTCATGGGCAAGATGACTAAAACTCTGTTCTCCGGAACTATGGAGTGAGCAACAGATTTGTTGGAGATCATACATACAGATGTATGTGGACCAATGAGTGTTGATGCTCGCGGCGGGTATCATTATTTTCTGACCTTCACAGATGATTTGAGCAGATATGGGTATATCTACTTGATGAAGCACAAGTCTGAAACATTTGAAAAGTTCAAAGAATTTCAGAGTGAAGTAGAGAATCATCGTAACAAGAAAATAAAGTTTCTACGATCTGATCGTGGAGAAAAATATTTGAGTTACGAGTTTGGCCTTCATTTAAAACAATGTGAAATAGTTTCACAACTCACGCCACCCGGAACACCACAGCGTAATGGTGTGTCCGAACGTCGTTGAAAGATCGTGGATGTCGCCTAGAGGGGGGGGGGTGAATAGGCGCTTTAAAATAATTACGGTTTAGGCTTGAACAAATGCGGAATAAACCTAGCGGTTAATTTGTCAAGCACAAAACCTACAACAACTAGGCTCACCTATGTGCACCAACAACTTATGCTAAGCAAGATAAACAACTAGGTGATAGCAAGATATATGACAAGAAACAATATATCTATCACAAAGTATAGTGCATAAGTAAAGGCTCGGGTAAGAGATAACCGAGGCACGCGGAGACGACGATGTATCCCGAAGTTCACACCCTTGCGGATGCTAATCTCCGTTTGGAGCGGTGTGGAGGCACAATGCTCCCCAAGAAGCCACTAGGGCCACCGTAATCTCCTCACGCCCTCGCACAATGCAAGATGCCGTGATTCCACTAAGGGACCCTTGAGGGCGGTCACCGAACCCGTACAAATGGCAACCCTTGGGGGCGGTCACCGAACCCGTACACTTTGGCAACCCTTGGGGGCGGTCACCGGAACCCGTCAAATTGCTCGGGGCGATCTCCACAACCTAATTGGAGACCCCGACGCTTGCCCGGAGCTTTACACCACAATGATTGAGCTCCGAACACCACAAGGTTGGGGCTATCTCCCCAACGACACCACGAAGCTTCACCACAATGGAATATGGCTTCGAGGTGACCACAACCGTCTAGGGCACCCAAGCACCCACGAGGAACAAGCTCAAGGGTACCAAGCACCCAAGAGTAATAAGCTTCTCAACTTGTAACTTCCACGTATCACCGTGGAGAACTCAAACCGATGCACCAAATGCAATGGCAAGGGCACACGGAGTGCCCAAGTCCTTCTCTCCCAAATCCCACCGAAGCAACTAATGCTAGGGAGGGAAATGAGAGGAAGAACAAGAAGGAGAACACCAAGAACTCCAAGATCAAGATCCAAGGGGTTCCCCTCACCTAGAGGAGAAAGTGATTGGTGGAAATGTGGATCTAGATCTCCTCTCTCTTTTCCCCCAAAAACTAGCAAGAATCCATGGAGGGATTGAGAGATAGCAAGCTCGAAGAAGGTCAACAATGGGGGAAGAACACGAGCTCAAAGGATAAGGTTCATTGGGGAAGAAGACCCCCTTTTATAGGTGGGGGAAAATCCAACCGTTATGCTCACAGCCCGCACAGAGCGGTACTACCGCTCCAGGAGCGGTACTACCGCTAGGGCAGTAGAACCCCTTTGAAAAACAACATCGAGGAGGCAAAAAGGCCAGAAAAACCGTCGGAGCGGTAGTACCGCTTGACCTCACGGTACTACCGCTAGGGGTAGCGGTAGTACTGCTAAGGGTAGCGGTACTACTGCTTGCGAGCGGTACTAAAAAATTACATCCGTGCCTACCACCGCTGGACTTGTGACGAGTTTTTGGTCCCGAGCGGAAGTAGCCACGGAAGTAGCCGCGGTAGTACTGCTCCAAGCGGTAGTACCGCTCCCGAAAGCGGTAGTACCGCTTCCGAAAGCGGTAGTAAAAAATTACTTCCGCTCCTACGCGCGGTAGTACCGCTGCAGCCTTTTCAGTACACCAAAACGACAATAACTTTTGCATACGGACTCCGAATTCGATGAAACCAAGTTTGTTGGAAAGCTAGCGACAAGGGCTAACACAATCTTGATAGAAATATCAATAAGAAGCAAGTTAGAAAAGTCCCAAAAGAAAATGGTGAGAACCCTTTCTCGGATAAGACCGGTAAAACCCCCAACACCGAAAACATCATAGAAGACACATGTGAACTCCGTTTTCGATGAACTCAAGCTTGTCATCAAGATGACCATAAGCTCTAAGACTACAAAGAGAACCAAACAAGAACCAAGAAACATGATGCAAGGATGCAATGGTTTGAGCTCTCTACTAACGATACGATCAAGCTACCAACTTGAGAGCCTCCCTTGATAGTACGGCAACGATCCTATAACCCGGTCTCCCAACTACCACCACGAGACCGGTAAAATAGAAAACCTATCAAGGGCAAACATTTGCTTTGCACAAAGTCCACTTGAGCTAGATGTAGACGATCTTGACTTCCTCAAGTTGGACCATCTTTCTTGATTGCGTTGTCTCGGTGAAGACTAGTAGATTGCTCCCCCATACTCCTCTATGGGTGAGCCACTCTTCGGCATATCTTCACAAGTCCATTGTCACGACAATGGACGGCAAGATTCAAGCACTTGATTTCTTTGTGATGCTCCACTTGAACTTGCACACCGCAACCTAACCCCGCAAAGAACTCTCACGAAGAACATGGGTTAGTACACAAAGCGTGATCGACAATGCTTACCATACCATGGGATAGCTTGATCCCTCTCGGTACATCTTCTACACTTTGTGTGTTGATCAACTTGATTCACTCCTTCACTTAGTCTTGATCAACCTTGAATATTTCCAACTCTCTTCATTTGGATGATGTCTTGAAGGTAAACATGAATGATAACACACTCTTCTTCTTCAAGACATGCTTGCAATAAGCTCAACACTCACAAGACCAATCTTTGGATAATTCCTTAATAGCACCTTGGTCATCACAAACTCTCCTTGAAACCAACAAATGAACTCCAAGAAAAGCCTATGGACAAACCCTTCAAATATAACTCAAGGCAACCATTAGTCCATAGAGATTGTCATCAATTACAAAAACCAAACATGGGGGCACCGCATGTTCTTTCAATCTCCCCCATTTTGGTAATTGATGACAATCACTTTCAAGAGAGTTTATATAAGGAATTATGCATCACAATACCATGCAACAATAATGTATGTGCATGAGATGCAAAAGCTTAGGAACAAAACCAAAGCAAGAAGAGCGAAGAAACTACTCTCTAAACTTCCTCACAAAACTCAACTCTCTGAAACTTCTCCCCCATTGGCATCGATTGCCAAAATGGGCGAAAAGCTTAGAAGTTCAATATAAATTGTGTTCCTCCATAAATTATGTATTCCTCAAAATAGAGAGTGGAAGGCAATACATATATCCAACTGTAAATACTTGGAGGAAGACAAACTATATTGAGGCCCAAAGATTGCAAAAGAATGATATGCCACAAAGGCATAACAAAGGGAGAAAAACACGCAATCAAGCAATCTAAGGATACCAATTGAATCAAGTTATCAAAAGATACCAATTGACCCAACTAGACCAATGATCCTACATGCCAAATGAATAAAAGATATTATGATAGGAGCAAAGGAGTGTTCTATAGAAACTAGGGAAGCTCCCCATGATTTGTGCACAATTTAGTTTTGTATTTGGATACAACGAGCACAAAGTAGGATCATCGCTCCCCCAAGATCAATAGAACATCACGACATAGCAACGGAGTGTTCTAAAGACATTAGTGAAGCTCCCCATAATTTATGCACTCCTTAGAATATTTTCATTAGGATACCAAGTGCACAAAATAGGATCATCACTCCCCCAAGATCAATAGACACTCACACCAAGTGCAAGTGAGCATGAAGGAAACAAAGCCTAGCACTTGCAACAAAAAACTGGTTGAGCAATATATAAAAGAGTCAACTTAAGAGTAGGCTCAACCAAAATGATGTGTGTGAGTCATGGCAAAGCACTTGAGAAGATTAATGTATGGATGAACATTAAGCATCAGTATACTCTTGAATGAATGAGATACACAGTGCAAGGCCTATCATTCCCACACAAAACAGCAAATGGGTTCACAAGCTCACTAATAATCATATAAATAACCTATGCTTGTGACAACCTGTGGTGAAGATATAAAAATGATAGCTTTGTCATGAGGAGGGATACCAGTAGAAATGGCAAAGCCTCATCAAGACAAGCAAGAGAGAATGATCTTCACCACAAAAGAGTGCATCTAGATGAAACGATATAAGATCCGCACTCGGGACACACACCTTCACGGAGCCACCAAAGAAATAAAACAGGAATAAAAAGGTAGACGTGAAAGAAGGGGATATCAAATAGATATGCAACTTCTCAAAAGTGTATAAGATTCTAGGTAGATGAAGATCATGATGATATCAATCCACAAAGAAGGATGTACACACAAAATTGTTGCAAAAAGGAATGAATAAGATATCCCCAAGGAAGTCATAAATATACCAATAAGATATTTGCTTGAAGGCATAGCACATTGCTAGATATGTTCTTATTGTATATAAATGAGTTCCAACCACACGAGCATCAAAGACATCACAACTAGCAATAAGAGATCATTGTTGGGATGCTTTGAGAAAGGAAACAAGTATCATTAGAAGGAATGACTAACATGCCATGATACAACCTACACAAGGTTGGTTCAAGAAATGTGTGCATGAAGTAGATGGTGATACTTGTTACCGAGATACCATTGGAAGGATGTAGTAGATACCAATTGAAGGTAGATAGTAGTTCATTGATCATCCTAGCTTGACTCCAATAAGCACATGGTGACACCACCTTCCTTTTGAATGAGCCGAGCATCCAATGCATCTCCAATTGTTCCTAGAACAAAAACGCAACCAAAATGGTACCCAAACTCATTGGGACCAAAGAGTTAGAAACACCAATACATAGGACAAACTCCACAAACATATGTGCATTTATATATGAAAATGAATTTCATGCACATCTCATCCAAATTGAGACTAGGTGGAGTTTCCCCTATATATTGGGTTAAAGAAAGAAAGCATGCCAAAGAAAATACATGAAGTAAATATGCATGCTCAAGACTTTCAAGAAACGAAACAAAATGAAAAAGAAATACCAAGTGAAATTATGATACCAAATAGAGAAATCATCACTTGGAAGATATCTATTAGAAGATACATCAAGGAATGAGATATCCATTGATACACGCAAAAGGAAAGATATCGGACTCCCAAAAGAGAGGATGGTTCCAAACAAACCAACCCATCTACAAAGTTTCATGATGGCACAAAGTACCAAAAAGAAACGGCTTGCCTTCCATCAACACACACTTGAAATGAATCACAATAAGAGTGTTCTATCGAAAATAGGATAGCTCCCCCAAGAATTGTGCATTATAGAGAATTTGCAGTTGAATACGAAATGCACACGATGGGATCACCACTTTCGCTATATCCATAAAACACTAGACAAGATCAAGAAAACAACAAGATCCACAAGTGGCACGGAAGGGAATGGGAGTTGATGCAATCTTGGAAAGAAATAGGCCGAACAAAAGAAAAAGCCAATGTAAAGATGATCAACAATTTCTACCACATATATGATTACCAATTGTCAAGAGACAAGAAGTATTTGGGAATAATCTCCGGTGATGGATAGCAATGATATCCAACATCATCTTCACACCAAGCACAAGCAAATTGGAACTTGTAGAGCTAACATGTCACCTAGGAACAACATAATTTATACTAACAACTCTAGGTGACAAAATCTCAAATTTACACATTTTCTAGGCTTGTAATATGCACATAGAATATTACTCCCCCATAATGTGATACCAATAAAAAAACTTACCAAGATGCAAAAGAGGAACCAACAAGAGATAATTAATGGACACTTTGGAATTTGAATTTCTCATGAGAAGATATACCACATAGTGACTAGATAATCTTGTAATATCAAAACTAGATGGTATTCCTCATGTACACACATTTTTAAGAATGTGAGGTGCAGAAAGCACATCACTCTCCCAAAATGGGATGTTCCATTAATCTCTCACAAGAGCCAACTAAGATATAAACAAGATGCAAAAAGGCTCAACACACGACACACGCGTACATGATGTGCAAACCAACATACACAAACTTGATTTCTCAATATAAGCAAATTGGAAGCACAACATATACAAGCACATGCAAGGTACAAAACCACAACATGCAAAGGGGCAAGTAACTTTCAATGTAAACAATTTAAGCACGAGTTACCGCAAGGAGGAACATTGGATATAAGATAGAAACTTGATCATCCGAATGACTTGGCTTGAGACAATATGAATGATGAAGACCCCTTAATTCTTCATAATGTACCAAGTCTCCAATGCCCTCCAACAACGCCTATTGATCAAGTTTTAGCTTGTTGGTCCCCAACCAAGTTGGGTCCTAAGAGGTTAGTCACAATAGGCTTGGCCACCCAAATGGTTCTTTTCTTGACACCACTTTGAGTACCAAAAAACTTGGCAAACACATTGCCAACATTATCCTTCCCAAGAAAATAGACATCATCAATAATAATTGGGTTGGATAAGTTACCACTAGTGCATGAAGAAGCAAGGTGACCCTTCTCACGGCATAGGTAGCAACATCTACTCTTTACTTTCTTCTCATTTGATTTCTCAAAATGAGAAGCATTACCATGAGTCTTCTTGGGAAGCGGCCTTTCTCCAACTTGCAGTTGAGCACGAGATTGAACTTGTGGCCTCTTCCCTTGTTGCTTGTCACTAATGACCTTCTTATTCAATGGGCAAGATCTAACATGATGCCCTTCAGTTTTGCACTTGAAGCAAATAATCTTGGCCGAATTCTTGAGTTGTTCTTGGCCCTTCTTCTTGTTGCTCTTGGACTTCTTCTTCTTGTTGGAGTTGAATCCAAGTCCACCTTTGTCATTGGGGGATTTTTGCACACTCAAGATATTGTTGAGTGTGGACTTCCCTTCATGACACTTTTCCAAGTCTTTCTTCAAGGAAGAGACTTGGGCCATGAGCTCTTTGATTTCCTCTACATGGTTAGTATAAACACAAGTACTAGAGGAAGTATAGGCTTCATTGTTAGAGCAACAAGGCAAGGAAAGCAATTCATCACAAGATGTACCAATGTTATGCATAGATGAATTACGAGGACTAGCACATGGCAATATAGCATTTTGACTAGAAGTAGTGCTAGCGACCACATGAGACTCACTAGATGTTACCTTGATGATCATGGCCTCATGAGCTATCTTTAGCACATTATGGGATACTAGAAGATCATCATGAGAGCTTGTGAGCTTTACATGACTTTCTTCCAATCTCCCATAATTGCTAGATAGCAACTCAAGTTGAGCCCTTAGCTCAACATTCTCCTTCAAAATGGATGCTTCACTAGAAATAGAGTTAGTATCACAAGCATCATCAATAATAGCAAGAGAAGAAGGCAACTTGGCAAGCTCTTTAGAAGATGAAGCTTTAAGTTGAGCATGAGACTCGGTGAGTTTGATGAGCTCACTCTTAATGACCCTTGAGCCATTTTTGAGGTGATCAAAATCCTCAAGGAGTTTAGCATGTGCAACTTCAAGCTTCTCATTTTTAGTTTCAAAATCATTAGCCACCTCGAGAGCTCTATCACGGGATTCCTTTATTCTAGATAGTTCTAGAGCAAAAGTCTCCTCAAGAGATTCCTTGGTGGTTTGTTCAAATTCAAGAGCTTGCGAGAGGTCGGCGATCTCATTAGCGTAATCACGCTCATGACCTTCCATTTTCTCAATGGTGACCTCATGCTCCTCTAGATGAGATTCCAACTCCTCTATATATTTCTTGCCCTCAATGGCAATAGACATGATTTCCATGAAGTTGGAACGAGCAATTTTATTCTTATGAAGAGCTTTAAAAATTATTTCCCCCTTAATTTTTAAGGAGGCAACATTGTCATTCTCTTCATCATTTTCTACATCATCATCATTCTCATCATCACTATCATGACAAGATATATTGGGGTTCAAAGTGGGAGATACCTTTGAAGCCTTAGCCATAAGGCAAAATGCAGTAGATGATGATGTAGGATCCCTTGAAGCACCATTCAAGACTACATCTTGTTCCATGGGGTGTTGGGTTTCCTCTATATTGTTAGCACAACAATTCGAGGGAATAGATGCATTTTTATCATGGCAACAAGACATAGCAAGCATATCATCATGAGTTTTAGTCAAGCAATTTCTACAAGATATGCAAGGACTATCAACACAAGCATGTGAAACATGTAGGGTGCTCGGAGTGTTAGAGTCCAAAGAAGATGCATTGCAATAAGATAGTGATGAAGGATCATCCACAATAAGCATACTATCATCATTGCAATGACCAACACTACTCACCATATCATTACCTTGTGGCAAACCACATGTAGGTGAAGTAGAAGAAGTTGAGAACACAACACGGCCGGAGGTGGAGGGAGAACAATCATTCCTACAATTCTTGGACACACCATATTTATCTTGAAGCTTTGTCCACAACTCATGAGCATCCCGGAACGGCATGAGTTGAAATATAACTACATTGCTCAAAGCATCAAAAAGCACATTAGAAGCTTGAGCATTGAGATAAGAGTTTTTCTCATCCTCTAAAGATAATCTTTGTGGATCCTTTGGAGGAGAAAAACCCATATCTACAATTCGCTCTAAATTTGGGTCCATGACCCTAAAGAGATTAAGCATGCGAATTACCCAAACATCAAAATTTGTGCCATTGAAACTAAGAGTGTCAGAGAATCCTAAACCCCTAGTCGACATCCTTACTCTCTAGGCGGTTAAGCCCTATAAAGAGAGACGAGGCTCTGATACCAATTGAAAGATCGTGGATGTCGCCTAGAGGGGGGGGTGAATAGGCGCTTTAAAATAATTACGGTTTCGGCTTGAACAAATGCGGAATAAACCTAGCGGTTAATTTGTCAAGCACAAAACCTACAACAACTAGGCTCACCTATGTGCACCAACAACTTATGCTAAGCAAGAAAAACAACTAGGTGATAGCAAGATATATGACAAGAAACAATATGGCTATCACAAAGTATAGTGCATAAGTAAAGGGCTCGGGTAAGAGATAACCGAGGAACACGGAGACGATGATGTATCCCGAAGTTCACACCCTTGCGGATGCTAATCTCCGTTTGGAGCGGTGTGGAGGCACAATGCTCCCCAAGAAGCCACTAGGGACACCGTAATCTCCTCACGCCCTCGCACAATGCAAGATGCCGTGATTCCACTAAGGGACCCTTGAGGGCGGTCACCGAACCCGTACAAATGGCAACCCTTGGGGGCGGTCACCGAACCCGTACAAAATGCTCGGGGCGATCTCCACAACCTAATTGGAGACCCCGACGCTTGCCCGGAGCTTTGCACCACAATGATTGAGCTCCGAACACCAAGGTTGGGGCTATCTCCCCAACAACACCACGAAGCTTCACCACAATGGAATATGGCTCCGAGGTGACCACAACCGTCTAGGGCGCCCAAGCACCCAAGAGGAACAAGCTCAAGGGTACCAAGCACCCAAGAGTAATAAGCTTCTCAACTTGTAATTTCCACGTATCACCGTGGAGAACTCAAACCGATGCACCAAATGCAATGGCAAGGGCACACGGAGTGCCCAAGTCCTTCTCTCCCAAATCCCACCAAAGCAACTAATGCTAGGGAGGGAAATGAGAGGAAGAACAAGAAGGAGAACACCAAGAACTCCAAGATCAAGATCCAAGGGGTTCCCCTCACTTAGAGGAGAAAGTGATTGGTGGAAATGTGGATCTAGATCTCCTCTCTCTTTTCCCCCAAAAACTAGCAAGAATCCATGGAGGGATTGAGAGATAGCAAGCTCGAAGAAGGTCAACAATGGGGGAAGAACACGAGCTCAAAAGATTGCTTCATTGGGGAAGAAGACCCCCTTTTATAGGTGGGGGAAAAATCCAACCGTTATGCTCACAGCCTGCACAGAGCGGTACTACCGCTCCAGGAGCGGTACTACCGCTAGGGCAGTAGAACCCCTTTGAAAAACAACAGCGAGGAGGCAAAAAGGCCAGAAAAACCGTCGGAGCGGTAGTACCGCTTGACCTCACGGTACTACCGCTAGGGGTAGCGGTAGTACTGCTAAGGGTAGCGGTACTACTGCTTGCGAGCGGTACTAAAAAATTACATCCGTGCCTACCACCGCTGGACTTGTGACGAGTTTTTGGTCCCGAGCGGAAGTAGCCACGGAAGTAGCCGCGGTAGTACTGCTCCAAGCGGTAGTACCGCTCCCGAAAGCGGTAGTACCGCTCCCGAAAGCGGTAGTAAAAAATTACTTCCGCTCCTACGCGCGGTAGTACCGCTGCAGCCTTTTCAGTACACCAAAACGACAATAACTTTTGCATACGGACTCCGAATTCGATGAAACCAAGTTTGTTGGAAAGCTAGCGACAAGGGCTAACACAATCTTGATAGAAATATCAATAAGAAGCAAGTTAGAAAAGTCCCAAAAGAAAATGGTGAGAACCCTTTCTCGGATAAGACCGGTAAAACCTCCAACACCGAAAACATCATAGAAGACACATGTGAACTCCGTTTTCGATGAACTCAAGCTTGTCATCAAGATGACCATAAGCTCTAAGACTACAAAGAGAACCAAACAAGAACCAAGAAACATGATGCAAGGATGCAATGGTTTGAGCTCTCTACTAACAATACGATCAAGCTACCAACTTGAGAGCCCCCCTTAATAGTACGCCAAACGATCCTATAACCCGGTCTCCCAACTACCACCACGAGACCGGTAAAATAGAAAACCTATCAAGGGCAAACCTTTGCTTTGCACAAAGTCCACTTGAGCTAGATGTAGACGATCTTGACTTCCTCAAGTTGGACCATCTTTCTTGATTGCGTTGTCTCGGTGAAGACTAGTAGATTGCTCCCCCATACTCCTCTATGGGTGAGCCACTCTTCGGCATATCTTCACAAGTCCATTGTCACGACAATGGACGGCAAGATTCAAGCACTTGATTTCTTTGTGATGCTCCACTTGAACTTGCACACCGCAACCTAACCCCACAAAGAACTCTCACGAAGAACATGGGTTAGTACACAAAGCGTGATTGACAATGCTTACCATACCATGGGATTGCTTGATCCCTCTCGGTACATCTTCTACACTTTGTGTGTTGATCAACTTGATTCACTCCTTCACTTAGTCTTGATCAACCTTGAATCTTTCCAACTCTCTTCATTTGAATGATGTCTTGAAGGTAAACATGAATGATAACACACTCTTCTTCTTCAAGACATGCTTGCAATAAGCTCAACACTCACAAGACCAATCTTTGGATAATTCCTTAATAGCACCTTGGTCATCACAAACTCTCCTTGAAACCAACAAATGAACTCCAAGAAAAGCCTATGGACAAACCCTTCAAATATAACTCAAGGCAACCATTAGTCCATAGAGATTGTCATCAATTACCAAAACCAAACATGGGGGCACCGCATGTTCTTTCACCCTAGACCCCCTCATGTCACATTTTGTCTAGCTATAGTGTCAAAGGATTCAACAAAACCAATACTTCATCATTAGGCGAAAGTAACAGTAGCATGATGGTACGAAGCTCTCCAAAGTTGTTTTGGAACGGAGTCCCAGATAAGATAATCCGTAACAAAAGACGGATTATCCTATCAGGAACTCCGTTCCAGAACATCTTTGCATAACTTCGTACCAACATGCCCCGGTTACTTCTGGCAAATGATGAAGTCATGGAATTTTTCAATACTTTGACACTAGCTAGGCAACCTCTCTCGACCCCTCGACCCCCGACTGCTCGGCGATCCACAAACCCTAGACCCCCTCATGTCACATTTTGTCTAGCTATAGTGTCAAAGGATTCAACAAAACCAATACTTCATCATTAGGCGAAAGTAACAGTAGCATGATGGTACGAAGCTCTCCAAAGTTATTTTGGAACGGAGTCCCCGATAGGATAATTCGTAACAAAAGACGGATTATTCTATCAGGAACTCCGTTTCAAAATATCTTTGCATAACTTTGTACCAAAATGCCCCGGTTACTTCTGGCTAATGATGAAGTCATGGAATTCTTCAATACTTTGACACTAGCTAGGCAACCTCTCTCGACCCCTCGACCCCCGACTGCTCGGCGATCCACAACCCATATTGAAGAAGGATGGTGGGAACACAAGCTCGAAACTGACAAGACATTGCGTCACATCACTCCTTAGCCTTGGTACGATTTCTGGATCGATCACCTTCTGAGAGATTGCATTGAGGAATGCACATAGTTTCACAATGGCTAATCGGACGTTTTCCGGTAGAAGCCCCCTCAATGCAACCGGAAGCAGTTGCGTCATAATCACATGGCAGTCATGAGACTTTAGGTTCTGGAACTTTTTCTCTGCCATATTTATTATTCCCTTTATATTCGACGAGAAGCCAGTCGGGACCTTCATACTGAGAAGGCATTCAAAGAAGATTTCTTTCTCTTCTTTCGTAAGAGCATAGCTGGCAGGACCTTCATACTGCTTCGGAGGGATGCCGTCTTTTTCGTGCAAACGTTGCAGGTCCTCCCGTGCCTCAGCTGTATCTTTTGTCTTTCCATACACGCCCAAGAAGCCTAGCAGGTTCACGCAAAGGTTCTTCGTCACGTGCATCACGTCGATTGAAGAGCGGACCTCTAGGTCTTTCCAGTAGGGTAGGTCCCAAAATATAGATTTCTTCTTCCACATGGGTGCGTGTCCCTCAGCGTCATTCGGAACAGCTAGTGTGCCGGGGCCCTTTCCAAAGATTACGTGTAAATCATTGACCATGGCAAGTACGTGATCACCGGTACGCATGGCGGGCTTCTTCCGGTGATCTGCCTCGCCTTTGAAATGCTTGCCTTTCTTTCGACATTGATGGTTGGTCGGAAGAAATCGACGATGGCCCAGGTACACATTCTTCCTGCACTTGTCCAGGTATATACTTTCAGTGTCATCTAAACAGTGCGTGCATGCGTGGTATCCTTTGTTTGTCTGTCCTGAAAGGTTACTGAGAGTGGGCCAATCGTTGATGGTCACGAACAGCAACGCCTTTAGGTCAAATTCCTCCTGTTTGTGCTCATCCCACGCACGTACACCGTTTCCATTCCACAGCTGTAAAAGTTCTTCAACTAATGGCCTTAGGTACACATCAATGTCGTTGCCGGGTTGCTTAGGGCCTTGGATGAGAACTGGCATCATAATGAACTTCCGCTTCATGCACATCCAAGGAGGAAGGTTATACATACATAGAGTCACGGGCCAGGTGCTGTGATTGCTGCTCTGCTCCCCGAAAGGATTAATGCCATCCGCGCTTAAAGCAAACCATACGTTCCTTGCGTCCTTTGCAAACTCCTCCCAGTACTTTCTCTCGATTTTTCTCCACTGCGACCCGTCAGCGGGTGCTCTCAACTTCCCGTCTTTCTTACGGTCCTCACTGTGCCATCACATCAACTTGGCATGCTCTCTGTTTCTAAACAAACGTTTCAACCGTGGTATTATAGGAGCATACCACATCACCTTCGCAGGAACCCTCTTCCTGGCGGGCTCGCCATCAACATCACCAGGGTCATCTCGTCTGATCTTATACTGCAATGCACCGCATACCGGGCATGCGTTCAGATCCTTGTATGCACCGCGGTAGAGGATGCAGTCATTAGGGCATGCATGTATCTTCTGCACCTCCAATCCTAGAGGGCATACGACCTTCTTTGCTGCGTATGTACTGTCGGGCAATTTGTTATCCTTCGGAAGCTTCTTCTTCAATATTTTCATTAGCTTCTCAAATCCTTTGTCAGCCACAGCATTCTCTGCCTTCCACTGCAGCAATTCCAGTACGGTACCGAGCTTTGTGTTGCCATCTTCGCAATTGGGGTACAACCCTTTTTTGTGATCCTCTAACATGCGATCGAACTTCAGCTTCTCCTTTTGACTTTCGCATTGTGTCCTTGCATCGACAATGACCCGGCAGAGATCATCATTTGGTTCCTCTTGATCTTCAGCAGCTTCACCCGTTGCAGCATCATTGGGCACATCGTCTGGTTCCTCTTGATCTTCACCAGCTCCCCCCATTGCAGCATCACCGTATTCAGCGGGCACATAGTTGTCATCGTACTCTTCTTCTTCGCCGTCTTCCATCATAACCCCTATTTCTCCGTGCCTCGTCCAAACATTATAGTGTGGCATGAAACCCTTGTAAAGCAGGTGGGAGTGAAGGATTTTCCGGTTAGAGTAAGACATCGTATTCACACATTTAGTGCATGGACAACACATAAAACCATTCTGCTTGTTTGCCTCAGCCGCATTTAGAAACTCATGCACGCCCTTAATGTACTCGGAGGTGTGTCTGTCACCGTACATCCATTGCCGGTTCATCTGCGTGCATTATATATAATTAAGTGTGTCAAAAACCATTACAGAACATCATAAATAGATAATTAAGTGACCAAATGGATAAAAGTTCATCATCACATTAAAACCAAAGTACATACTGTTGGGGAACGTAGTATTTTAAAATTTTCCTACGATCACGCAAGATCTATCTACCAGATGCATAGCAACGAGAGGGAAGAGTGTGTCTACGTACCCTCGTAGACCGGGAGCGGAAGCGTCAACTGACGCGGTTGATGTTGTCGAACTTCTTCGCGATCCAACCGATCAAGCACCGAACGTACGGCACCTCCGCGTTCAGCACACGTTCAGCTTGATGACGTCCCACGAGCTCTTGATCCAGTTGAGCTTCACGGGAGAGTTTCGTCAGCACGACGGCGTGGTGACGGATATGATGTGTTCACCGGCGCAGGGCTTCGCCTAAGCTCCGCGACGGTATGACCGAGGTGTGATTCTGTGGAGGGGGGCACCGCACACGGCTAAAACAATTCAACTTGTGTGTCTTTGGGTGCCCCCCTGCCCCCGTATATAAAGGAGCAAGGGAGGGAGGCCGGCCGGCCCTTCCTGGTGCGGCTAGGGAAGGAGTCCTACTAGGAATAGGATTGCAATCCTATTCCTAGTAGGATTCACCAAAAGGAAGAAGAGGGAAAGGAATAGGAGAGGTGGCGCCCCCCCCCCCCAATCCTAGTCCAACTAGGAACCCTAGGTGGGGCGCCGGCCAGCCCTATGGGCTGCCTCTCTCTTTCCCTTTAGGCCCACTATGGACCATCCCCTCTCGTAGGGGGTTCCGGTAACCCCCTCCGGCATTCCCGATAAATCCGAAACTTTTCCGGTATACTTCCGGTGTCCGAATATAGCCGTCCAATATATCAATCTTTATGTCTCGGACATTCCGAGACTCCTCGTCATGTCCGTGATCTCATCCGGGACTCCGAACTACCTTCGGTACATCAATACTCATAAACTCATAATACCGATCGTCATCAAACGTTAAGCGTGCGGACCCTACGGGTTCGAGAACTATGTAGACATGACCGAGACTCATCTCCGGTCAATAACCAATAGCGGAACCTGGATGTTCATATTGGCTCCTACATATTCTACGAAGATCTTTTATCGGTCAGAACCGCATAACAACATACGTTGTTCCTTTTGTCAAATGGTATGTTACTTGCCCGAGATTCGATCGTCGGTATCTCTATACCTAGTTCAATCTCGTTACCGGCAAGTCTCTTTACTCGTCCCATAACACATCATCTCGTGACTAACTCATTACTCTTTTGCTTGCAAGGCTTATTGTGATGTGTGTTACCGAGAGGGCCCAGAGATACCTCTCCGACACTCGGAGTGACAAATCCTAATCTTGATCTATGCCAACACCACGAATACTTTCGGAGACACCTGTAGAGCATCTTTATGATCACCCAGTTATGTTGTGACGTTTGATAGCACACAAGGTGTTCCTACGGTATTCGGGAGTTGCATAATCTCATAGTCATAGGAACATGTATAAGTCATGAAGAAAGCAATAGCAGTTAAACTAAACGATCATAATGCTATGCTAACGGATGGGTCTTGTCCATCACATCATTCTCCTAATGATGTGATCCCGTTGATCAAATGACAACTCATGTCTATGGCTAGGAAACATAACCATCTTTGATCAATGAGCTAGTCTAGTAGAGGCATACTAGGGACACTCTGTTTTGTCTATGTATTCACACATGTATTAAGTTTCCGGTTAATACAATTCTAGCATGAATAATAAACATTTATCATGATATAAGGAAATAAATAATAACTTTATTATTGCCTCTACGGCATATTTCCTTCAACACTTGCTATATATGTCACAACTATGTTCATTTTTTAAGCTTGCAGGTGTATCAAAGGAGTTTGTCATGAGAAAATTATTTGCCTTGTCACTGAAAGGAAAAGCATTGGAATGGTATAGGCTACTAGATGACTCTCACCTGCTGGATTGGGAAGAGATCCAGTCTCTCTTTTACTCCAAGTTTTATCCTCTTCATGAAGTCCATGAGAATAGGAATTATGTTTATAATTTCTATCCTCATGACGGAGAGAGCATAGCTCAAGCTTGGGGGAGACTGAAAACGTTAATGCTAAAATGTCCTAACCATGGGCTCCCCAAATATATGATTATTACTAATTTCTATGCGAGGCTCTCTCGACAGGATAAAGATTTGCTCGATGCTTCCTCTATGGGTTCTTTCACAAACGAAAAGATTGATGCTAAATGGGAACTCCTTGAAAGAATTCAACGCAACACTGAAGATTGGGAGATCGACAAAGGTAAAGAGTCAGGTATAATTTATGAGTATGATTGCATTAAGTCCTTTGTTTAAACTACAAGTTTTAATAAGTTTAATGCTAAGTTTGGGCTTGATTCTCAACTCCTTGGTGATTTCCTCAAATCTTTTGCATCACATCTTAATATGCCTAAGGAGGATTGGATCAAGCATCATGAACCTTTTAAAGAGATTTGCAAAGAAAATGAAATTGGTCATGATGATTGCAACATGCGTGATCCAATTCCTAAAAAATGAAGTTTTATATAAGCATGTTAATTTTTGTGGAGTGGATAGACCTTGTGAAAGGCCTATGATTGAAGAAGAGAAGTATTGTAAGCAACATAAGCATGAAAGAACAATCACTTGGGTCAAAGATTTAAATGAAATTGCTAGAGAATTGTGTGACCTTTATCCTTTTACTTGTGAACTTTGCTGCATAGAGGGTCACTTTAATTTTCAATGCATGCACTTTCAAAACATAACTGTTAACCAGTTGTGTGATAACATGATCACCCTTGATCTTTATGATGAGCTTATGTTATTTTTGATGTGTGAAGAGTTATCAGGAAAGACTTCTTGGCTAGATGTTAATGCCATAGGAATAAAAAACACTTTGCAAAATTGCCATCTCTATTGTGTTGTTAATTGCCATAAAAATGATTACATAAGTAAGATTAGAAAGGAGGGAACAATACCAAAGTATAAAAATGTCTCTTATATTTCTGCTAATAAAAAGGAGAGTTTCTCCCAAGTTTCCCCTATTGTTTCTAATGATAAACCAGGATATGTGGAGAAGCTTCATCTCCAACCACTCCATCCTAAGGTGAAGAAGAAGAAAAAGAAGAGGAGGAGGAAGAGGAGCAAGAAGGAAGAAGAATGGATATCAACCTGGCCTGAGCATATTCCTCCCATCAACTTTTATCCTAACGGTTGTAAGTTTAAAGAAGAAGGTGAAGTTTATAGCCTTAATTATCATCTTGATGATACGTCCGTAGGTACTATTGAAGATGATTTTGATTATGATATGCATGTTACTTATTGTGATTGGGAAAATGATGATAATGCTACTTATGATCTTGAAAATCTTTTTGGTACCAACTCTGAAAGTGATGATATGGAAAGCTCTAAGCTTGGGGATGATAGGATTGCAAATCCTTTACCCACTAGTGATGTGATAATTGATAATTCTTTTGCTAGTAAGAATAAAGACAACATGTTTAAAAATAATAGTTGCTAGCAATGATAATGCTCTTCTCTACTATGATGATGTTATAACTCCAATCTATAGTGATTATAAAGGTACCTATGACATAAGGAGAAATTATCCTTATGAAACTTGTCATAATCATGGAGGGAATTACTCCCTTGTTGAACACCATCTTCCTAATACACAATTAATCTATAGTGTTCAAGTTGTTTATGATAGTCCTACTCCCACTATTACCAATGAGAAAGATTATGCTTATGTGGAGAGTAAGAGTACCTTTTTGCATGTGGATCATGGTAACAATGCTTTATGTGATGCTTATATTGTTGAGTTTATTCGTGATCCCACTGAAAATTATTATGAGAAGGGAACATATGCTCATAGATATTTCAATAATATCAAGTTCCCTCTCTTTATGTTGAAGGTTTTGAAGCTGCACTTGTTTTGTCTTCCTATGCTTATTGCTTTGTGCTTCAATGAATTATTCTATTGCAATATTCCTATGCATAGGAAGCATGTTAGGTTTAAATGTGTTTGGTATTTGCTTCTTGATGCTCTCTTTTGTTCTTCAACTCTTATTCCTACGAGAGCATCATTAAAGTCTTAAGCCTATCTTTATGGCTATAAAGAAAGAGCTCTAGGGAGACAACCCTTGTTATATTTGCTTTCAGTTTGTTCTTTCATTTTTTAGTGGTCTTGATGTTTGTTACTACTGTAGCAACATCATTGTATCTTTATTTTTCAGCTTTGTGCCAATTTTAGCCTCTGATTGCAAGAAAGTTCAAAAGTTGTGACATGCTGTCCAGAAAACAGATTTTGTCCTTGGAAAGAAAAATTCGAATAAAATCACGAGATCATCTTTTTGATCTGAATTTTTTTGACAGCATGCTCTATACAATTGGCTTTCGAGCGTCCGTTCTGAGTTTTTTGATTTGAGTTGCAGAAGTACCCCAAAAAAACTATTTACTACCTGCAGGTCTGTTTTTCACAGATTCTGCCCTGTTTTGCCTTTTCTTCGTTTTGCAGACCTTAAGCTTGCTTTTTCTTTGCAAAAACTTTTTGGCGATCTTGAGAAACAGTAGACCTTCAAGAATATCTTTGTTTCCAGTAGAGAAAATTATTTTATTGTGGGTACTAACCTCTCTAATCAGATTATGATGAGTTATGTATGAAGGGAGTTTTCAAGTGTGCGAGGGAAGATGATAAAAGAAGATTCAGGAGTGTCAAACGCTCAAGCTGGGGATGCCCCCATGCACCCCCAAGAAATATCCAAGGAGACTCAAGCATATAAGCTTGGGGATGCCCCCGTGCATCCCCTTCTCCATCAACAATTATCAGTTCGTCCTTCGTTCCACTATATTTTTATCACTTCATGCGTTATGTGCTATGCTTGGAGCGTCTTGCTCTTTTCTTTTTAGTTTATTTAGTTTTACTTGCTGTTCTTAACAAGTTGGATCCTAGCCTTCATTGTTTGGGAGAGAAACACGCTCCACTCCACTGTAGAACACAACATAGGCTTGCATGCGTATCTTCTTGTGTGTGTTCCTTATCTTTTCATAGCTGCTGTCATGCTTAGCTCTTAGTTTTCATGCTTATCTTTTTAAGAGCTTTTGTTTAGGTTGTTGCTTCTGGAACTCTCTTGAGTTATCATGCTAACCTTGTTAAGAGAGTTGGCTTCTGTGGCACTGGTTGATATGTCTATGATAAAAATGCTACGTGCATAATGGTGCTTAGTAGTTCATGTTTTCTTATGGTTAGTCTCAAATAGCTGGGGGTTCTTAATGCGTTATTGAAGTACCAGCATGATTTGTTTGCCTATGATGTGGTATGGTATAGTGATATCTTCCTCCAAGAATTTATTTTGATTGACTTGGCATATGCTCACGAATAATTAAGACTGTAAAGAAAGTCTATCAAGCCTTGATGATCTTTAATTTCTGAGTAGTGATATAACTTCCATGCCCGATTCAATGTTGCTTTGTCGCTCTGCATGATTATGGCCGTCATTGCTCTCTTAGTTGGTCGCTCCCAGTCTTTTGCTAGCCTTCACCTGTACTAAGCGTACTGACTGCTTGTGCATCCAAAATCCTTGAAACCATTATGCAATATGAGTCCACCATACCTTCCTATATATGGTGTTTACTTGCCATTCCTAACGAAGACTTTCTTGTACCATCTCAAAATTATTCAAAAGCATTTCTCTTTTGTGCCTCTGTTTTAGCTCATGAGGAAGTAGTAGGTAATTCATGATCTTCTTTGTTGGACAAATTTTACCCCGGGATTGCATGTCTAATCTGCAAACCTCTAATACGAGGAGGGACTGGCATGAGTGCGCCCATCTCACAAAAGATAATAGCAACAAACAAACCCTCCTTCACGCTTTGTTCATGAGGAATCAGAAAACTCTGGCAGTGATAAACAAAGGAGATTAAGGGGATGTGATCGTCCCCGCATGGGAGCTGTTCCTCGAAACTTGTCCAGCATAAGAAGTAATTGGGTTATCTACTAGCATTCGTTGACGAATTATGCACCTCCCAAAAGCTTTTTATCTCTGTTTTTAAAACCATGAGCTCTGGTACTTGTTTAGTCTTTGCTTCCAGCCACGGGTTTTCAACCTTGCCATTAAAATCCACGGTTCGAGAGTCTCCACCTTCTTTCTTCAAAGCACCAACTATTGAGAGCATGATTGTCATTCTGAGTGTAATGTGCATTGTCCCAAAGTACCATTGTCTTCTTCATGATTGTGATATCGCTTATTCTGAAATCATTGTATCTAGTCGTCACTTAAACTTCGGAGGTGCTCCTGCATTTATGTTTTGCTTCACTAAAGGGGGCAAGCGAGGTATCACTTTGTCATGTTTGCACACCATGCTCACTACAAATCTATTGGGTGTTTTAGTATCATATTGTAAACTTTCGGTTCTTTGTGATATTCTCATGAGGCAACTTAATTACTAAAGATTCATTATCTCAATAAGCATTTGTCATGTGATTGTGAAAGAATCTTTGGTAGCATGTCACCACAGAAATTGTGCTTGTTATCATTTACCTACTCGAGGACGAGCAGGAATTAAGCTTGGGGATGTTGATACGTCCCAAACGTATCTATAATTTCTGCTTGCTCCATGCATGTTTTGGGTGATACTGCTATGCTTTTGATACACTTTCATACACTTTTGATCATATTTGGACTAACCTATTAACTCAGTGCACCCCAGTGCCAGTTTCTGTTTTCTGCTGTTTTTCTATTTCAGGTTTCCCCCATATTAAAAGTGCTCCAAAAATTCCGGGAAAAATACAGGAAAAATCAGCGTACAGGAAGCTTCGCGAATAACCAAAGCGGGGCCAGAGGGGAGCCAGGGGGGCCCAGGCGGCCACCTGGCGCGGCCCCACCCCTGGCCGCGCCGGGGGGGCGCCTGGGGCCCCAGCTCCGCCTCTGGTTGCCCCCCTTCGCATATATATTTCTCCCGTCGCGAAAACCCTGATTCCAGAACCTTTTTCTCCAGAAGCAATTCCGATCTCCGCCGCCATCGCCACCAAGGTTCGGGGGACCAGAATTCCTGTGCCGGCATCCTGCCGGGACGGGGAAGTGCCCCCGGATTCATCTCCATCGACGTTGCTTCCTCCCTCCATGATGCGGGAGTTGTTCCTCCTCGGGGCTGAGGTTTCTACGAGTAGCTATGTGGTCAACTCTCTCTCCCATGATGTGATCTTCGTTGTGATCATAGGCTATGTTAATCTAGGGTGATCCCATGATATTTCCCCTTCCTCTATGTATTGGATTGATGCACTCACTTGTCTTTATCTAGTATAATCTCCGAGACCAAGGTGATAGCGGTCTATTGGACATGGATTAGAAGAATATTTTCATGAGTGATTTCCTCTTTTGTGTGTTGATTGAAGATTGAGAGTCTCTTGGTGCTTGTCTTTGACTATCCTTGAGATATGTTGTGGTGATTGTGGTAGTCTCTTTGGATGGCCGCGGTGACATTGGGAAATCCATAGATTAAGAACTACGAACTTTGAGGTGTGCTTTTGTAGCCCTACATAATTCTCGTCCTCTCTTGACCACGAAGGAATGACCTCCGAGTGCGTCTCCATTGCATGTTTTATGGGAAATATCATGTGTTAATGTTGTTGGGAGTTGCCACTAGTGAAAGTATGAAGCCTAGGCCTTGTTTCCACCATTGCAATACCATTTGTGCTCACGTTTACCACTTGTTTGCTTGCTGCACTTTTTATTACAGATTTATATTACTTTGCTTTGCCACTCCTATCATCCATATTTTACCATCTCTTCGCCGAACTAGTGCACCTATACAACTCCTAGCTGTATTAGGTGTGTTGGGGCCACAAGAGACTTCTTGTATCTTAGTTGCAGGGTTGCTTGAGAGAGACCATCTTCAACCTCTACTTCCATGAGTTCGATAAACCTTAGGTCATCCACTTGAGGGAAATTGTTGTTGTCCTACAAACCTCCGCGCTTGGAGGCCCAACATAGTCTACAAGAATAGAAGCGTGTGTAGACATCAGCAATCAAGCAATCAAAGGATACCAATTGAATCAAGCTATCAAAAGATACCAATTGACCCAACTAGACCAATGATCCTACATGCCAAATGATTAAAAGATATTATGATATGAGCAAAGGAGTGTTCTAGAGAAACTAGAGAAGCTCCCCATGATTTGTGCACAATTTAGTTTTGTATTTGGATACAATGAGCACAAAATAGGATTGTCGCTCCCCCAAGATCAATAGAACCTCACGACATAGAAACAGAGTGTTCTAAAGATACTAATGAAGCTCCCCATAATTTATGCACTCCTTATAATATTTTCATTAGGATACCAAGTGCACAAAATAGGATCATCACTCCCCCAAGATCAATAGACACTCACACCAAGTGCAAGTGAGCATGAAGGAAACAAAGCCTAGCACTTGCAACAAACAACTGGTTGAGCAATATATAAAAGAGTCAACTTAAGAGTAGGCTCAACCAAAATGATGTGTGTGAGTCATGGCAAAGCACTTGAGAAGATTACTGTATGGATGAACATTAAGCATCAATATACTCTTGAATGAATGAGATACACAGTGCAAGGCCTATCATTCCCACACACAACAGCCAATGGGTTCACAAGCTCACTACTAATCATATAAATAACCTATGCTTGTGACAGCCTGTGGTGAAGATATAAAAAGGATAGCTTTGTCATGAGGAGGGATACTAATAGAAATGGCAAAAGCCTCGTCAAGACAAGCAAGAGAAAAAAATGATCTTCACCACAAAAGAGTGCATCAAGATGCAACGATATAAGATCCGCACTCGAGACACACACCTTCACGGAGCCACCAAAGAAATAAAACAGGAACAAAAAGGTGGACGTGAAAGAAGGGGATATCAAATAGATATGCAACTTCTCTCAAGTGTATAAGATTCTAGGTAGATGAAGATCATGATGATATCAATCCACAAAGAAGGATGTACACACGAAATTGTTGAAAAAATGAATGAATAAGATATCCCCAAGGAAGTCATAAATATACCAATAAGATATTTGCTTGAAGGCATAGCACGTGGCTAGATATGTTCTTATTGTATATAAATGAGTTCCAACCACACGAGCATCAAAGACATCACAACTAGCAACAAGAGATCATTGTTGGGATGCTTTGAGAAAGGAAACAAGTATCATAAGAAGGAATGACTAACATGCCATGATACAACCTACACAAGGTTGGTGCAAGAAATGTGTGCATGAAGTAGATGGTGATACTTGTTACCGAGATACCATTGGAAGGATGTAGTAGATACCAATTGAAGGAAGATAGTAGTTCATTGATCATCCTCGCTTGACTCCAATAAGCACATGGTGACACCACCTTCCTTTTGAATGAGCCGAGCATCCAATGCATCTCCAATTGTTCCTAGAACACCAACACAAACAAAATGGTACCCAAACTCATTGGGACCAAAGAGTTAGAAACACCAATACATAGGAGAAACTCCACAAACATATGTGCATTTATATATGAAAATGAATTTCATGCACATCTCATCCAAATTGAGACTAGGTGGAGTTTCCCTTATATATTGGGTTAAAGAAAGAAAGCATGCCAAAGAAAATACATGAAGTAAATATGCATGCTCAAGACTTTCAAGAAACGAAACAAAATGAAAAAGAAATACCAAGTGAAAATAGGATACCAAATGGAGAAATCATCACTTGGAAGATATATATTAGAAGATACATCAAGGAATGAGATATCCATTGATACACGCAAAAGGAAAGATATCGGACTCCCAAAAGAGAGGATGGTTCCAAACAAACCAACCCATCTACAAAGTTTCATGATGGCACAAGTACCAAAAAGAAACGGCTTGCCTTCCATCAACACACACTTGATATGGATCACAAGATGAGTGTTCTATCGAAAATAGGATAGCTCCCCCACGAATTGTGCATTTAAAGATAATTTGCATTCGAGTACAAAATGCACAAGGTGGGATCACCACTTTCACTATATCTAGAAAACACTCGACAAAAACAATAAAACACGAGATTCACAAGTGGCATGGAAGGAAATGGGAGTTGACACAAACTTGGCAAGAGATAAGACAAATAAAACCAAAAGACAATGTAAAGATGATCAATAATTTCCACCACATAAAAGATTACCAATTGTCAAATACAAGAGGTATTTGGACATAATTCTCGGTGATAGATAGCAATGATATCCAACATCATCTTCACACTCAACACAAGCAAAATGCAACTTGTAGAGCTAACATGTCACCTACGAACAAGATAATTTACAATATCAACTCCAGGTGATAATATCTCAAATGTACACATTTTCTAGGCTAGTAATATGCACATAGCACATTACTCCCCCATAATGTGGTACCAATGAAAAACTTACCAAGATGCAAAAGAGAACCAACAAGAGATAATTAATGGAACATTTAGAATTTGAATTTCTCAATGGAAGACATACCACATAGAGACTAGATAATCTTGTAATATCAATACTAGATGGTATTCCTCATGTACACACATTTATAGGATTGTGAGGTGCACAAAGCACATCACTCCCCCAAAATGGGATGTTCCATTAATCTCTCACACGAGCCAACTAAGATAAAAGCAAGATGTACAAAGGCTCAACGCATGACACACACATACATGATGTGCGAACCAATATACACATACTTGATTTCTCAAGATACGCAAATTGGACGCACAACATATACAAACACATGCAAGGAACAAAACCAAAACATGCAAAGGGGCAAGTAACTTTCAATGTAAACAATTTAAGAATGAGTTACCGCAAGGAGGAACTTGGATATAAGATAGAAACTTGATAATCCGAATGACTTGGCTTGAGACAATATGAATGATGAAGACCCCTTAATTCTTCATAATGTAGCCAAGTCTCCAATGCCCTCCAACAACGCCTATTGATCAAGTTTTAGCTTGTTGGTCCCCAACCAAGTTGGGTCCTAAGAGGTTAGTCACAATAGGCTTGGCCACCCAAATGGTTCTTTTCTTGACACCACTTTGAGTACCAAAAAACTTGGCAAACACATTGCCAACATTATCCTTCCCAAGAAAATAGACATCATCAATAATAATTGGGTTGGATAAGTTACCACTAGTGCATGAAGAAGCAAGGTGACCCTTCTCACGGCATAGGTAGCAACATCTACTCTTCACTTTCTTCTCATTTGATTTCTCAAAATGAGAAGCATTACCATGAGTCTTCTTGGGAAGCGGCCTTTCTCCAACTTGCGGTTGAGCACGAGATTGAACTTGTGGCCTCTTCCCTTGTTGCTTGTCACTAATGACCTTCTTCTTCAATGGGCAAGATCTAACATGATGCCCTTCAATTTTGCACTTGAGGCAAATAATCTTGGCCGAATTCTTGAGTTGTTCTTGGCCCTTCTTCTTGTTGCTCTTGGACTTCTTCTTCTTGTTGGAGTTGAATCCAAGTCCACCTTTGTCATTGGGGGATTTTTTCACACTCAAGATATTGTTGAGTGTGGACTTCCCTTCATGACACTTTTCCAAGTCTTTCTTCAAGAAAGAGACTTGGGCCATGAGCTCTTTGATTTCCTCTACATGGTTAGTATCAACACAAGTACTAGAAGAAGTATAGACTTCATTGTTAGAGCAACAAGGCAAGGAAATCAATTCATCACAAGATGTACCAATGTTATGCATAGATGAATTACGAGGACTAGCACATGGCAATATAGCATTTTGACTAGAAGTAGTGCTAGCGACCACATGAGACTCACTAGATGTTACCTTGATGATCATAGCCTCATGAGCTATCTTTAGCACATTATGGGATACTAGAAGATCATCATGAGAGCTTGTGAGCTTTACATGACTTTCTTCCAATCTCCCATAATTGCTAGATACCAACTCAAGTTGAGCCCTTAGCTCAACATTCTCCTTCAAAATGGATGCTTCACTAGAAATAGAGTTAGTAGCACAAGCATCATCAATAATAGCAAGAGGAGAAGACAACTTGGCAAGCTCTTTAGAATATGAAGCTTTAAGTTGAGCATGAGACTCGGTGAGTTTGATGAGCTCACTCTTAATGACCCTTGAGCCATTTTTGAGGTGATCAAAATCCTCAAGGAGTTTAGCATGTGCAACTTCAAGCTTCTCATTTTTAGTTTCAAAATCATTAGCCACCTCGAGAGCTCTATCACGGGATTCCTTTATTCTAGATAGTTCTAGAGCAAAAGTCTCCTCAAGAGATTCCTTGGTGGTTTGTTCAAGTTCAAGAGCTTGCGAGAGGTCGGCGATCTCATTAGCGTAATCACGCTCATGACTTTCCATTTTCTCAATGGTGACCTCATGCTCCTCTAGATGAGATTCCAACTCATCAATATATTTCTTGCCCTCAATGGCAATAGACATGATTTCCATAAAGTTGGAATGAGCTAATTTATTCTTAAGAAGAGCTTTAAAAATCATTTCCCCCTTAATTTTTAAGGAGGCAACATTATCATTCTCTTCAACATTTTCTACATCATCATCATTGTCATCATCACTATCATAACAAGATATATTGGGGTTCAAAGTGGGAGATACCTTTGAAGCCTTAGCCATAAGGCAAAACGCAATAGATGATGACGTAGGATCCCTTGAAGCACCATTCAAGACTACATCTTGTTCCATGGGGTGTTGGGTTTCCTCTACATTGTTAGCACAACAATTGAGGAAATAGATGCATTTTTATCATGGCAACAAGACATAGCAAGCATATCATCATGAGTTTTAGTCAAGCAATTTCTACATGATATGCAAGGACTATCAACACAATCATGTAAAACATGTAGGGTGCTCGAAGTGTTAAAGTCCAAAGAAGATGCATTGCAGTAAGATAGTGATGAAGGATCATCCACAATAAGCATACTATCATCATTGCAATGACCAACACTACTCACCATATCATTACCTTGTGGCAAACCACATGTAGGTGAAGTAGAAGAAGTTGAGAATACAACACGACCGGAGGTGGAGGGAGAACAATCATTCCTACAATTCTTGGACACACCATATTTACCTTGAAGCTTTGTCCACAACTCATGAGCATCCCGGAACGGCATGAGTTGAAATATAACTACATTGCTCAAAGCATCAAAAAGCACATTAGAAGCTTGAGCATTGAGATAAGAGTTTTTCTCATCCTCTAAAGATAATCTTTGCGGATCATTTGGAGGATAAAAACCCATATCTACAATTCGCTCTAAATTTGGGTCCATGACCCTAAAGAGATTAAGCATGCGAATTACCCAAACATCAAAATTTGTGCCATTGAAACTAAGAGTGTCAGAGAATCCTAAACCCCTAGTCGACATCCTTACTCTCTAGGCGGTTAAGCCCTATAAAGAGAGACGAGGCTCTGATACCAATTGAAAGATCGTGGATGTCGCCTAGAGGGGGGGGGTGAATAGGCGCTTTAAAATAATTAAGGTTTAGGCTTGAACAAATGCGGAATAAACCTAGCGGTTAATTTGTCAAGCACAAAACCTACAACAACTAGGCTCACCTATGTGCACCAACAACTTATGCTAAGCAAGATAAACAACTAGGTGATAGCAAGATATATGACAAGAAACAATATATCTATCACAAAGTATAGTGCATAAGTAAAGGGCTCGGGTAAGAGATAACCGAGGCACGCGGAGACGACGATGTATCCCGAAGTTCACACCCTTGCGGATGCTAATCTCCGTTTGGAGCGGTGTGGAGGCACAATGCTCCCCAAGAAGCCACTAGGGCCACCGTAATCTCCTCACGCCCTCGCACAATGCAAGATGTCGTGATTCCACTAAGGGACCCTTGAGGGCGGTCACCGAACCCGTACAAATGGCAACCCTTGGGGGCGGTCACCGAACCCGTACACTTTGGCAACCCTTGGGGGCGGTCACCGGAACCCGTCAAATTGCTCGAGGCGATCTCCACAACCTAATTGGAGACCCCGACGCTTGCCCGGAGCTTTACACCACAATGATTGAGCTCCGAACACCAAGGTTGGGGCTATCTCCCCAACGACACCACGAAGCTTCACCACAATGGAATATGGCTCCGAGGTGACCACAACCGTCTAGGGCGCCCAAGCACCCAAGAGGAACAAGCTCAAGGGTACCAAGAACCCAAGAGTAATAAGCTTCTCAACTTCACTTCCACGTATCACCGTGGAGAACTCAAACCGATGCACCAAATGCAATGGCAAGGGCACACGGAGTGCCCAAGTCCTTCTCTCCCAAATCCCACCAAAGCAACTAATGCTAGGGAGGGAAATGAGAGGAAGAACAAGAAGGAGAACACCAAGAACTCCAAGATCAAGATCCAAGGGGTTCCCCTCACCTAGAGGAGAAAGTGATTGGTGGAAATGTGGATCTAGATCTCCTCTCTCTTTTCCCCCAAAAACTAGCAAGAATCCATGGAGGGATTGAGAGATAGCAAGCTCGAAGAAGGTCAACAATGGGGGAAGAACACGAGCTCAAAGGATAAGGTTCATTGGGGAAGAAGACCCCCTTTTATAGGTGGGGGAAAATCCAACCGTTATGCTCACAGCCCGCACAGAGCGGTACTACCGCTCCAGGAGCGGTACTACCGCTAGGGCAGTAGAACCCCTTTGAAAAACAACAGCGAGGAGGCAAAAAGGCCAGAAAAACCGTCGGAGCGGTAGTACCGCTTGACCTCACGGTACTACCGCTAGGGGTAGCGGTAGTACTGCTAAGGGTAGCGGTACTACTGCTTGCAAGCGGTACTAAAAAATTACATCCGTGCCTACCACCGCTGGACTTGTGACGAGTTTTTGGTCCCGAGCGGAAGTAGCCACGGAAGTAGCCGCGGTAGTACTGCTCCAAGCGGTAGTACCGCTCCCGAAAGCGGTAGTACCGCTTCCGAAAGCGGTAGTAAAAAATTACTTCCGCTCCTACGCGCGGTAGTACCGCTGCAGCCTTTTCAGTACACCAAAACGACAATAACTTTTGCATACGGACTCCGAATTCGATGAAACCAAGTTTGTTGGAAAGCTAGCGACAAGGGCTAACACAATCTTGATAGAAATATCAATAAGAAGCAAGTTAGAAAAGTCCCAAAAGAAAATGGTGAGAACCCTTTCTCGGATAAGACCGGTAAAACCCCCAACACCGAAAACATCATAGAAGACACATGTGAACTCCGTTTTCGATGAACTCAAGCTTGTCATCAAGATGACCATAAGATCTAAGACTACAAAGAGAACCAAACAAGAACCAAGAAACATGATGCAAGGATGCAATGGTTTGAGCTCTCTACTAACGATACGATCAAGCTACCAACTTGAGAGCCCCCCTTGATAGTACGGCAACGATCCTATAACCCGGTCTCCCAACTACCACCACGAGACCGATAAAATAGAAAACCTATCAAGGGCAAACATTTGCTTTGCACAAAGTCCACTTGAGCTAGATGTAGACGATCTTGACTTCCTCAAGTTGGACCATCTTTCTTGATTGCGTTGTCTCGGTGAAGACTAGTAGATTGCTCCCCCATACTCCTCTATGGGTGAGCCACTCTTCGGCATATCTTCACAAGTCCATTGTCACGACAATGGACGGCAAGATTCAAGCACTTGATTTCTTTGTGATGCTCCACTTGAACTTGCACACCGCAACCTAACCCCGCAAAGAACTCTCACGAAGAACATGGGTTAGTACACAAAGCGTGATCGACAATGCTTACCATACCATGGGATAGCTTGATCCCTCTCGGTACATCTTCTACACTTTGTGTGTTGATCAACTTGATTCACTCCTTCACTTAGTCTTGATCAACCTTGAATATTTCCAACTCTCTTCATTTGGATGATGTCTTGAAGGTAAACATGAATGATAACACACTCTTCTTCTTCAAGACATGCTTGCAATAAGCTCAACACTCACAAGACCAATCTTTGGATAATTCCTTAATAGCACCTTGGTCATCACAAACTCTCCTTGAAACCAACAAATGAACTCCAAGAAAAGCCTATGGACAAACCCTTCAAATATAACTCAAGGCAACCATTAGTCCATAGAGATTGTCATCAATTACAAAAACCAAACATGGGGGCACCGCATGTTCTTTCAGTCGTAATCGTACTTTATTAGATATGGTGCGATCTATGATGTCTCTTACCGATTTACCACTATTGTTTTGGGTTATGCATTAGAGACAGCTGCATTCATGTTAAATAAGGGCACCATCTAAATCCGTTGAGACGACGCCTTACGAACTGTGGTTTGGCAAGAAACCAAAGTTGTCGTTTCTTTAAGTTTGGGACTGCGATGCTTATATGAAAAAGTTTCAACCTGATAAGCTCGAACCCAAGTCGGAAAAATGTGTCTTCATAGGATACCCAAAAGAGACTGTTGGGTACACCTTCTATCACAGATCCGAAGGCGAAGTATTCGTTGCTAAGAACGGATCCTTTCTAGAAAAAGAGTTTCTCTCGAAAGAAGTGAGTGGGAGGAAAGTAGAACTTGATGAGGTAATTGTACCTTCTCCCAGATTGGAAAGTAATACATCACAGGAAATTGTTCCAGTGATTCCTACACCAATTAGTGAGGAAGTTAATGATAATGATCATGAAACTTCGGATCAAGTTTCTGCTGAACGTCGTAGATCAACCAGAGTACGTTCCGCACCAGAGTGGTACGGCAACCCAGTTCTGGAAATCATGTTACTAGACAATGATGAACCTACGAACTATGAGGAAGCGATGATGAGCCCAGATTCCACAAAATGGCTTGAGCCATGAAATCTGAGATGGGATCCATATATGAAAACAAAGTATGGACTTTGGTTGACTTGCCCGATGGTCGGCAAGCCATCGAAAATAAATGGATCTTCAAGAGGAAGACCGACGCTGACGGTAATGTTACTGTTTACTAAGCTCGACTTGTTGCGAAAGGTTTTTGACAAGTTCAAGGAGTTGACTACGATGAGACTTTCTCATCCGTAGCGATGCTTAAGTCTGTCCGAATCATGTTAGAAATTGCCACATTTTATGAAATCTGGCAACTGGATAACAAAACTGCATTCTTTAATGAATTTATTAAAGAAAAATTGCATATGATGCAACCCGAAGGTTTTGTCAATCCTAAAGGTGCTAACAAAAATGTGCAAGCTCCAGCGATCCATCTATGGACTGGTGCAAGCATCTCGGAGTTGGAATATACGCTTTGATAAGTTGATCAAAGCATATAGATTTATACAGACTTACAGTGAAGCCTGTATTTACAAGAAGTGAGTGGGAGCACTACAACCTTTCTGATAAGTATATGTGAATGACATATTGTCGATCGGAAATGATGTAGAATTTTCTGGAAAGCATAAAGGAGTGTTTGAAAGGAATTTTTCAAAGAAAGACCTCGGTGAAGCTGCTTACATATTGAGCATCAAGATCTATATAGATAGATCAAGACGCTTGATAAGACTTTCGATGAGTACATACCTTGATAAGATTTTGAAGTAGTTCAAAATGGATCAGTCAAAGAAGAAGTTCTTGCCTGACTTGTAAGGTGTGAAGTTGAGTAAGACTCAAAGCCAGACCACGGCAGAAAAATATAGAGAGAATGAAAGTCATTCCCTATGCCTCAGCCATAGGTTCTATAAAGTATGCCATGCTGTGTACAAAACACGTTGTGTACCTTGCCAAGAGTTTGACAGGGAGGTACAATAGTGATCCAGGAGTAGATCACTGTACAGCGGTCAAAATTATCCTTAGTAATTGGATGACTAAGGAAATATTTCAAGATTATGGAGGTGATAAAGAGTTCGTCGTAAAGGGTTACGCCGATGCAAGCTTTGACACTAAATCCAGATGACTCTAAGTATCAATCTGGATGCATATTGAAAGTGGGAGCCATTAGCTAGAGTAGCTCCATGCAGAGCATTGTAGACATAGAAATTTGCAAAATACATACGGATCTGAATGTAACAGACCCGTTGACTAAACTTCTCTCACAAGAAAAACATGATCACACCTTATTACTCTTGGGTATTAATCACATAGCGATGTGAACTAGATTATTGACTCTAGTAAACCCTTTGGGTGTTGGTCACATGGTGATGTGAACTATGGGTGTTATTCACATAACGATGTGAACTTTCGGTATTAAATCACATGGCGATGTGAGCTAGATTATTGACTCTAGTTCAAGTGGGAGACTGAAGGAAATATGCCCTAGAGGCAATAATAAAGATGTTATTTGTATTTCCTTATATCATGATAAATGTCTTTTATTCATGCTAGAATTGTATTAACCGGAAACTTAGTACATGTGTGGATACATAGACAAAACAGTATGTCCCTAGTATGCCTCTACTAGACTAGCTCATTGATCAAAGATGGTTATGTTTCCT
This sequence comes from Secale cereale, assembly GCA_902687465.1. Taxonomy (NCBI): domain Eukaryota; kingdom Viridiplantae; phylum Streptophyta; class Magnoliopsida; order Poales; family Poaceae; genus Secale; species Secale cereale. Next base: position 675,688,423 of record LR738714.1, on the reverse strand, counting down.
AGCCATAGACATGAGTTGTCATTTGATCAACGGGATCACATCATTAGGAGAATGATGTGATGGACAAGACCCATCCGTTAGCATAGCACTATGATCGTTTAGTTTAACTGCTATTGCTTTCTTCATGACTTATACATGTTCCTATGACTATGAGATTATGCAACTCCCGAATACCGTAGGAACACCTTGTGTGCTATCAAACGTCACAACGTAACTGGGTGATCATAAAGATGCTCTACAGGTGTCTCCGAAAGTATTCGTGGTGTTGGCATAGATCAAGATTAGGATTTGTCACTCCGAGTGTCGGAGAGGTATCTCTGGGCCCTCTCGGTAACACACATCATAATAAGCCTTGCAAGCAAAAGACTAATGAGTTAGTCACGAGATGATGTGTTACGGAACGAGTAAAGAGACTTGCCGGTAACGAGATTGAACTAGGTATAAAGATATCGACGATCGAATCTCGGGCAAGTAACATACCGTTTGACAAAAGGAACATGTTGTTATGCGGTTCTGACCGATAAAAGATCTTCGTAGAATATGTAGGAGCCAATATGAACATCCAGGTTCCGCTATTGGTTATTGACCGGAGATGAGTCTCGGTCATGTCTACATAGTTCTCGAACCCGTAGGGTCCGCACGCTTAACGTTTGATGACGATCGGTATTATGAGTTCATGTGTATTGATGTACCGAAGGTAGTTCGGAGTCCCGGATGAGATCACGGACATGACGAGGAGTCTCGGAATGTCCGAGACATAAAGATTGATATATTGGACGGCTATATTCGGACACCGGAAAAGTTTCGGATTTATCGGGAATGCCGGAGGGGGTTACCGGAACCCCCTACGAGAGGGGATGGTCCATAGTGGGCCTAAAGGGAAAGAGAGAGGCAGCCCATAGGGCTGGCCGGCGCCCCACCTAGGGTTCCTAGTTGAACTAGGATTGGGGGGGGGGCGCCACCTCTCCTATTCCTTTCCCCCTTCTTCCTTTCGGTGAATCCTACTAGGAATAGGATTGCAATCCTATTCCTAGTAGGACTCCCTCCCTAGCCGCACCAGGAAGGGTCGGCCGGCCTCCCTCCCCTGCTCCTTTATATACGGGGGCAGGGGGGGCACCCAAAGACACACAAGTTGAATTGTTTTAGCCGTGTGCGGTGCCCCCCTCCACAGAATCACACCTCGGTCATACCGTCGCGGAGCTTAGGCGAAGCCCTGCGCCGGTGAACACATCATATCCGTCACCACGCCGTCGTGCTGACGAAACTCTCCCGTGAAGCTCAACTGGATCAAGAGCTCGTGGGACGTCATCAAGCTGAACGTGTGCTGAACGCGGAGGTGCCGTACGTTCGGTGCTTGATCGGTTGGATCGCGAAGAAGTTCGACAACATCAACCGCGTCACTTGACGCTTCCGCTCCCGGTCTACGAGGGTACGTAGACACACTCTCCCCTCTCGTTGCTATGCATCTGGTAGATAGATCTTGCGTGATCGTAGGAAAATTTTAAAATACTACGTTCCCCAACACTTTTTGCTGCCCCTACTGTCACTGGGAAAGTACACCACAAGATTGAAACCAAAGCCAAGCACTTCTCCCATTGCAAGAACTATAGATCTAGTAGGCCAAACCAAACCAATAATTCAGAGCGACTTGCAAGGATATTATAATCATGCATAAAGAGTTCAGAAAAGAACCAAATATTTATCATAGATAATCTTGATCATAAACCCACAATTCATCGGATCTCGACAAACACACCGCAAAAAGAGATTACATCGAATAGATCTCCTCGAAGACCGAAGAGAACTTGGTATTGAGATCCAAAGAGAGAGAAAAAGCCATCTAGATACTAGCTATGGACCCGAAGGTCTGTGGTAAACTACTCACAACTCATGGTGAGGCGATGATGATGATGATGTAGAAGCACTCTGTGGTAGATCCCCCTCCGGCGGAGCTACGGAACAGGCCCCAGGATGGGATCTCACGGGAACAGAAGGTTGCAACGGTGGAACTAGGGTTTTCTCTGTTGTTCTGATGGTTTCGGGGTACGTAGGTATATATAGGAGGAAGGAGGGCACCGGGGGCCAAACGTGGGGCCCACGAGGCAGGGAGGCGCGCCTTATAGGGGGGCGCCCCCACCCTCGTGGACGCCACGTGTGCCCTACTCTGTGGTTCTCAAGTCTCTCGTGCGTATTTTGCTCCAAAAATATCTCTCCCGAAGTTTCATTCCGTTTGGACTCCGTTTGATATTCCTTTTCTGTAAAACCCTGAAATAGGCAAAAAAACAGCAATCTGGACTCGGCCTTTGGGTTAATAGGTTAGTCCCAAAAATAATATAAGAGTGTATAGCAAAGCTCATTAAACATCCAAAACATCATAAATAATAGCATGGAACAATAAAAAAACAACGTATCACCTCCCATTTTGGTTTGAGCTTGTCCTTTTTTTCTCTGGGAGGCGTAAAACGAGTTCGCCGACGTTATATGTCTTGGCCCGCACTTCTCTGCTCTAGTATCGCCTGGCCTGTTGTTGATAAAATGCGGAACCAGCTTGCGTTGTATCACGCTCCTCTTCAAGTCCATCTAGGTCATCCTGCCGATCTAGCTCGGCTTCTCTCTCCTCGTACATGTGCACTCGAGGTGAGTCATGAATAATGTCGCAGGGCAGAACAGCCTATGCGCCGTACACCATAAAAAATGTGTATATCCGGTCGTACGATTGGGTGTGGTCCGCAGCCCCCAGAGTACGGAGTCAAGCTCTTCGACCCAGTATTTATCAGACTCCCGCAGGGAGCACACTAGTCAGGGTTTAATGCCGCTCATTATCAGACCATTGGCTCTTTCAACTTGACCGTTTGTTTGAGGATGGTATACATAAGCATAGTAAAGTTTAATACCTAACTTTACGCACCAATTTTTTTTACCTCGTCAGTTGTGAAGTTGGAGCCATTATCTGTGATAATACTATGCGGGACACCATAACGGTGTACTACGCCGGATATAAAATCTATCACAGGCCCTGCTTCAGCTGTTTTTACTGGCTTGGCTTCTATTCATTTAGTGAATTTTTCTACCATCACCAGTAAGTATTTCTTTTTATGGCTTCCCCCTTTAAGAGGTCCGACCATATCAAGCCCCCTGACCGCAAAAGGTCAAGTAATGGGGATTGTTCTCAGAGCGGTGGGAGGCATGTGACTTTTATTTGCAAAGAGCTGGCAGCCAACACAGTGTTGGAATAAGGTATGGGCATCTGCTCGGGCAGTGGGCTAGTAAAAGCCAGCTCGAAAAGCTTTGCCTACGAGCGCCTGGGCTGCGGCATGGTGGCCGCCCATTCGAGCGTGTATTTCAGTGAGAATTTGCATTCCCTCCTCTTCAGAGATGCACCTTTGTAGAATACCAGTTGTGCTTTTCTTATATAGTTCACCTTCGTGAACTTTGTAGGCTTTAGAGCGCCGGACTATGCGTCACCTCATTTTGGTCATCGGGGAGTTCCTGCCTTTTAAGGTAAGCTAGGAAGGGCTTTATCCAGGAGGCTATGATAGCATGACTTCGTGAGCCTAGGGAGTTATCTCCATGTGTGGATCTCCGATGACGTCTTGGTTAAGTTCGGCCGGGGGTGTGTTCGGATCCTAGTTCGTATCGCTGCTCTCGTCCTTCCATGTTACTGATGGCCTAAATAGCCCTTCCACAAATGTGTTAGGTGGGACGGGGTCACGTTTAGCCCCCATACGAGTGAGTACGTCAGCGGCCTGGTTATTATCCCGGGCTACGTGATGGAATTCCATCCCCTCAAATCGAGCCGACATTTTCAATATAGCATTGCGACAAGCTGCCATTTTTTAATCCTTCGCATCAAAATCTCCGTTAATTTGGGAGCTAGCGAGGTTTGAGTCTCTGCGTACCTCGAGGCATTGTATGCCCATGGATACAGCTAGGCGGAGACCGTGTAATAGGGCCTCATACTCGGCCGCATTGTTCGAGTCCATGTACATAATTTGTAGAACGTACCGGACTTTATCCCCAGTAGGAGATATCAATATTACGCTAGCTCCCAATCCGGCTAGCATTTTAGAACCGTCGAAGTACATTGTCTAGTGGGAGTATGAGCCGTACTCTTTAGGGAGTTCGGCTTCGGTCCATTCTGCGACAAAGTAGGCCAACACCTGGGATTTAATAGTCCGGCGTGGCTTATAGGATATTTCGAACGGTAAGAGCTCGATGGCCCATTTGGCTATGCGTCCCGTGGCGTATTTATTCTTGATAATATTGTTGAGTGGTACCTCGGATGCCACTGTTATCGAACACTCTTGAAAGTAGTGTCGGAGTTTCCGAGATGACATGAAGATCGCATAAGCAATTTTCTGATAGTGGGGGTACCGTGATTTGCACGGTGTTAGAACCTCGGATACATAGCATACGAGTTTTTGAACAGGGAATTTATGTCCCTCTTCAACTCGTTCGACAATGAGTACGGCACTCGCTACCTAGTGAGTGACTGATATATACAACAACATTGGTTCGCCAACACCAGGGGCGGCTAGGATTGGGTTGCTCGCTAGTAGAGCTTTTATTTCTTCCAATCCAGCTATGGCCGCATTCGTCCATTCAAAATTGTCTGTGCGTCATAGTAATCTGTAAAGTGGCAATGCTTTTTCTCCTAATCTGGAGATGAAGCGGCTTAAGGCCACTATGCAGCCTGCTAGTTTTTGCCCTAGCTTGAGACCGGTTGGTATTTTGAGCTCTGACAAGGCCCAGATTTTGGCTGGGTTAGCTTCGATTTCTCTATGGGATACGATGAACCCTAATAGCTTTCCAGCTGGAACGCCGAAGGCACATTTTTCCGGATTGAGCCTTATGTCATATTCTCGGAGGTTGGCAAACGTAAGGCGGAGATCGTTTCGACGTGTTTGGTCTTTACGACGACGTCGTCAACATATGCCTCCACTGTTTTGACAATTTTCTTTTCTAAGCATGTTTGAATCATGCGTTGATATGTGACGCCAGCGATTTTAAGTCCATAGGGCATAGTGTTGAAACAAAAAGGGCCGTACCGGGTGATAAATGCCGTTGCGGCCTGATCGGATTCCTTCATTTTTATCTGATGGTATCCGGAGTAAGCATCAAGGAAGCACAATGCGTCGTGTCCGGCCGTTGCCTCGATAATATGATCAATGCGGGGCAAAGGAAAGGGGTCCTTTGGACATGCCTTATTTAGGTCTGTGAAGTCGACGCAGAGGCGCCAGGATTTATCCTTCTTTCGTACCATGACTAGGTTGGCTAGCCAATCCGGGTATTTAATTTCTCTGATGAATCCGGCTTCCAATAGCTTGGCTAGCTCCTCTCCCATTGCTTGTCTTTTGGGTTCAGAAAACCGTCGCAGTGACTGCTTGACTGGTTTGAACCCTTTAATAATATTGCGGCTGTGTTCGGCTAGCCTGCGTGGGATTCCTGGCATATCTGAAGGGTGCCAGGCGAATATATCCCAATTTTTCCGAAGTAAGGCGCGTAACCCGCTGTCTACCGCCGGATCCAGCTGTGCCCCGATAGATGCTGTCTTATTAGGTTCCGTGGGTTGCACTTGGAATTTGATGATTTCGTCTGCTGGCTTGAAGGAGGTAGACTTTGATCTTTTGGAGAGGATCACATCGTCCTTATCTACCTTTGATCATAGGGTAGTTAATTCTTCGGCCGCGAGGGCTTCGGATAATGCCTCTAAGGCTAAGGATGTCGTCTTATTTTCGGCACGGAGTGCTCTATCTGGATCACTTGTTAATTTGATCACTCCATTGGGCCCTGGCATTTTAAGCTTCATGTACCCGTAATGGGGTATAGCTTGAAAGCGTGAGAAAGCGTCCCGTCCTTGAAGGGCGTGGTATCCTCTATAAAAGGGAACAATGTGGAAGAGTAGCTCATCCGACCTGTAGTTATCGGATGTTCCGAATACTACATCGATCTTAATGCTTCCTAAACACCGGGCTTCGCGGCTGGGTATAATTCCTCTAAAGGTTGTGTTGGTGTGCTCAATGTGGGACTTTTCGACCTGCATTTTTGCAAGTGTTTCCTCATATATGAGGTTCAGTCTGCTTCCTCCGTCCATAAGTACTTTAGTGAGGCGGAAGCCGTCCACTATTGGATCTAGTACAAGAGCTGCTAATGCTCAGATCGGCCGGACTCGGGGTGCGTCTTCGGCAGAAAAACGGATTTCTGTGTCGCTCCATGGGCTTGTAGAGCTAATTTGGTAGACCTCGGCAAGTTCGCGATTCGCTCTCTTGCGGCGGTTATTTGAGGAGAATGTCTAAAAGACAGTGAAGACACCGACGTCCTTCTCCCTTGGTGCGACAGTGGCGAGGATTGCCGCACCGCTCTTTGCTACCTGCCGGAGTACCCAACATGCTCTAAGGCAATGGTTTGGGTCATTGTCCGGGGTTGCGTGTATTTGGCAAGGTGTATCGAGTAGTTCGTCCAGTACGGACCTGTGCCTTAAAAAAGGTTTATTCTTCTTGCCAATAGGCATGTTATCGGATGACCTGCTAGGGTATATCCGTTTAGCCTTGATAACGTATTTTCCGGGTATGGACTATTCAAGAGGTGTATTCTGGGCTTTCCAAGTGTTTTCCATTGTGCAGTACTTTTGTACTAGATGCGACAGTTCTGTGAAAGTCAGAATGCGACGTCGGTTGAGGGCGTTCAAGACTCCCTCGTCCATGCAGTTGCGGTAAAGTAGGGAGACCGCCTCGTCGTCGCAATAGTCCTTGATCTTGTTTTTAACAAGCATGAACCTGGCCCAAAAGTGGTTGACCGTTTTCTCGGACTGTTGTTGTATGTTCGCGAGATCATCTATGTCCGGAAATCCGGTTTTACTTGAAGAGTGTTTCCCAGGGTGGGTGGGTGTCGGTAATTTTAGGTCACGACCCAAAGTGGTATTCAGGGTTTTGACAACCTCCGATGGTGACAATCTGGGTTCGACGGGATCTAACCGTCTTTTGGGTCCGGTGTCAGTCCTAGAGCTCAAATAACATATAGCGCCTTTCGATAGGGGCGTGTTCGGCTCGAAGGGTTCAGAGATCCGAACTGTAACAGTCTCCGTCTCGAGAGGAGAAGTCTCTGTGGCTTCGTCCTCAACTGCTGCCACCAGATGAGTGATCGGGGAAGGATCAATCTCATCATGGCCGAATTTAAGTCCGATCTGATCTCCTGGCGATGAAAGCCCCAGGGTGGCGATGCGATCCAGCAGCTCGTGTAAAGGCGAGAGTTCTGCCGAGGTCGCGTCATCCGAGTGGCTGGAATCGGCATAAAGGTGGTGCTCGATGGCCGCAGGGATTGCGGCCGGCCCAGAGGCCATGCGGGCGCACGTAGCAAACCCGCCGAGCTGGAGAACCTGGCCGATAGCCAAGTTGTTTCCGAGGGTGATCCCGTCGTTGATGACGAGACGAGCCATCGATTGCTCATCGCGAGCGCACATCGGAGCTCGCAATGAAAGCACCATTGTCGGTGTCAAAACCGGCAAATCTCGGGCAGGCGGGCCCAAGCTATGAGTTTAGAGGATCGATGATAACAGGAGGCTGGGGACACGATGTTTACCCAGGTTCAGGCCCTCTCAATGGAGGTAATATCCTACTTCTTGCTATATTAATATGGATGAATATGAATACAAGAGTTGATCTACCTCGAGATCGTAATGGCTAAACCCTAAAGTCTAGCCTATGAGAATATTGTCATGACGACGATCCCCTCTACAGACTAAACCCCTTGGCTTATATACACGCCAGAGGGGACCTAGGGTTACAAGGGTGACTTGGAGAGGAAGTAATTTGATACATCTGGACTCTACACTTGCCTTTCTACATACATAAGAGTCCTGACCGAATACGGGGGAGGGTCTTTTGCTTCTTCTTTACGCGGCCTACCAATACGGCCCAACTTCAATGTCCCGGATGCCTGAGGACCCCTGAATACAGGACTCCCTCAACAGTCACCGCCCTAAGTGTCGACCCATCAGCTATCAGAGATTTAGTTGATGACGGCAAAGCGGAGAAGATGACAGAAGCGCAAGACTTCAAATTCACTCACAATCCCCCGCTTTGCTTTTGCAATGACTCAGGAATGGTGTTAAAAGTACAATTGAGTTCGGGTAGAGATAAGGAGAAATAGAGATAGAATTGGTTTACATCATACAATACGTGTCTTGTAGTCCAAGTCTGTCTCACCATTGTACTCTATATTTACCCCTACCAAGGTCCGATCGGTACATGAAAAAAATATTCAAGGTTTCTCTATTTTCCACTTAAGGAACATTGTGGGTTATTACAGTAACTTGTATTGTTCATTGGTCATTTCGTCAAATTTTCCCATTGTTTAACAAACACGCTTAAGAATAACAGCTTTGCTAAGTCTCAGTCGACTTCGACTTCGTTATGTCTCAGTCGATGCTGTATTCCTTTGATCTTACATGGAGATCCGTATAAAAAAATATTTTCAGTTTTTCTTTTTTCTTCTTATATACTACTTCCTCCGTTCGGAATTACTTGTCTCGGAAGTGGATGTGTCTTGAACTAAAATACGTCTAGATACATCCATTTCTGCGACAAGTAATTCAGAACGGAGGGAGTATATCACTTGACTGAGACTTGTCGACCGAGACCTAGAGACGTCCTAAAGAAAAAGTACATTGAACTATGACAATCTATGTAAGCTGAACATTAGTAAGCAGATGAGTTGACACGGTCACATGGCTAATTGGCAATAGGCAAATTGAATATTGAGTGTTAGCAGACTGTAACCTTCATGATCTAGGTTTTAAGGGCACGGGGTGGACATATGACAATAAGCAGCGAGGGCAAAACAATGTTAAAGCCCGAATTGACAGGGGTGTAGCATGCCCAGAATGGAACCGGCTATTCCAGGGAGCAACAGTTGAGCACATTGCCTCTTCACGATCAGACCACGTCCTGCTTCTCCTTCGCTTGGGATCCCGGAAGGAATGGAGGCCTATAAAAAGGAATTTCAAATATGAGTGTATGTGGGAGAGAGAGCCAGGGCTGAAGGAGGTAATACACGATGCATGGATTACAGGGAAGGAGGCAGACTCGTTGGGAGACATCTCAAAAAAACTGAAGAACATGAGGGATGTGTTGGGTAAATGGGCGCACGAGGAGTTCAACTCCGTTCATAATAAGTTGAAGAGCCTTCGGGAAAGACTAAAAGGACTGAGATTGGTGGCGCGAACAGCAGAGGTTGAAGATAAAATAAAGAAAACAAAGAGCGAAATGGATGAGTGGTTGCATAGGGAGGAAATGATGTGGAGACAAAGATCACGCATAACCTGGTTGAAGGAAGGAGATAAAAACACAGAGTTCTTTCACAGGAGAGAAAATTGGAGAAAGAAGAAAAACAAGATCATTAAAATTCAAAGAGATGATGGTAGCTGGGCGGAGAAGACCGAGGAAATGCACGAGGAAATAAACAATTTCTTTAAGGAGCTGTACAAAAGGGACAACTCAGTTAACATAGACATAATCCTGAACATATTCAGTAAACGCGTTGACGATATAATGAATGAGAAGCTGACTGAACAAATTTCAGATGAGGAAATTGGGGATGCACTTTTCCAGATTGGCCCGCTTAAGGCTCCGGGATCCGATGGATTTCCAGCACGCTTTTATTAGAGAAATTGGTTACTACTGAAACAAGAAGTATCAAGTGGGGTAAAGAAATTTTTTGAGGAGGGAGTCATGCCGGAAGGGGTTAACAGGACATCCATTGTGCTGATCCCGAAAGGAAATAACCCAACAAAGATAAAGGACTATCGCCCCATCAGCCTTTGCAACGTCCTATACAAGATAATCTCCAAGATCCTGGTGAACAGGCTACAGCCTTTACTTGATGAACTCATCTCTGAAACACAAAGTGCTTTTATCCCGGGTAGAATGATCACGGATAACGCGCTTATAGCGTTTGAATGCTTTCACAAGATTCAAAATAGCAAGAATAAGAAGGATAGCTACTGCGCATACAAACTAGACCTAGCGAAGGCCTATGACAGGGTTGATTGGTGCTTCCTTGAGGGGGCTCTGGAGAGACTTGGGTTTGACCAGAAATGGATCAAGTGGGTAATGACATGCGTAAGATCGGTCTCCTTCTCGGTCAGATGCAATGGTACTTCCCTAGACGTCTTCACACCCACGAGGGGCCTGCGACAAGGGGACCCGCTTAGCCCCTACCTATTCCTGCTGGTGGCAGATGGACTCGCGGCTCTCCTAAAGAAAGAGGTGGAGAATGGGGGAATTATTCCCATTAAGGTTGCGCGCAATAGCCCGGGGATCTCAAATCTCCTCTTCGCTGATGACAGTCTCCTATTCTTCAAGGCCACAGTGGAGCAAGCAGAGAAAGTGAAGGGGGTCCTGGACTCTTTTCAAAAAGGTACTGGCCAGCTTCTGAGTGAAAGCAAATGCTCAATATTGTTCAACGAAGCTTGCGAAGGGGAAGTAAAAGATGGAATTATTGAAGTGTTGGGAGTGGCTTCTCCGGTTTTTGAAAGCAAGTACCTAGGCCTACCCACCCCCGAGGGAAGGATGAGGAATGATGTTTTTCAACCTATCATGGATAGATTCAGGAAGAGGTGTAATGACTGGAATGGAAGGTTCATGTCCCAGGCAGCCAAGGAAGTGAATGTCAAATCGGTGGCCCAGGCACTGCCGACTTATGTCATGGGGATTTTCAAGCTAAACCAAAGCTTCTGTGATAAGTACGAGAAAACTATTAGAGACTTCTGGTGGGGAGACAAGGACGAGCACAGGAAGGTGCATTGGATGGCTTGGGAAGAAATGACAAAACCGAGGAGAGATGGTGGCATAGGATTTCGGGACATGCATCTTTTCAATCAGGCACTGTTAGCACGACAAGGGTGGAGGTTGATACAATACCCACAAAGCTTATGCGCAAGAGTGCTAAAATCTAAGTACTACCCAAATGGTGAATTACTTGATACAGTCTTTACCTCAGATGCCTCCCCTTCGTGGAGAGGAATTGAATTTGGTCTGGAGTTACTCAGGAAAGGGATCATATGGAGAGTAGGGAATGGCAGGAGAATTCAAATAACGAGAGACCAGTGGATTCCACGGAAAACTGGGCTAAAAACTGCTAGTTTCAAAAAAGGTCACGCCTAAGATGGGTAAACCAGCTGATGCATGAGGAACCAATGAAATGGAACAAGGAGCTCATAAACCAGATCTTCCAGCCTTTTGATGCCGAAGAGATTTGCAAAATCAGGATTCCGACAAGGGAGGCAGAGGACTGTGTAGCGTGGCATTATGAAAAAAACGGGAGTGTTTACTGTCAAGAGTGCCTATAAACTGGCAGACTCGCTGAAACGAAATGGAACCGAGATGGCTTCGAGTTCAAACAGCAATCCAGGAGATAGAGGAATATGGGATACAATCTGGAAAGCAAAGATACCAGAGAGGATAAAAATCTTCGGGTGGAGAGTAGCTACCAAGTCCCTAGCAACGAAACATAACACTTTCAGAAGAATCTTAGTAGAGGAGGACATCTGCAACTTATGTGGAATGGAGAAGGAAGACGAGTATCATGATGTTATAGCCTGCACCCGCAGCAAGGCCCTAAGATTTGCTATGAGGGCACACTGGGCCCTCTCAAAGGAATGTAGTTTTTTACCTTCAGGCAATGACTGGCTACAATGCCTGCTGATGCCAAACCCCGAGCCTGTCAGAACCAAGATCCTGATGATCCTATGGAAAGCGTGGCAACTTAGGAACAATGTTATTCATGGCGATGGGAAGGAAACTGTGTCAGGGGTTGTGCACCAGCTTGTCCGGCTTGAAAACGATTTAGAGCTGGTAACGCAGTCAGGTGAAAAGACGGGGGGCAAGCAACCCCTCTCGGTGCATGAAGAGAGCACTAGCAGGCCTCTAATTTCCACCCCAGATCAGTGGTGCCCCCCTCATGAAGGAATCGCCAAACTGAATGTCGACGCTGCGTTCATACAGGAGACAGGAATGACCTGGGTAGGAGCAGTGGCCCGGGATTACCGGGGGTATGCTTTCCTCTCGAGTGGGCGTCAAATTGATCAGTGCTCAACGGTTGAAGAAGCGGAAGCTTCAGCGATCCTGTGGGGAGTGACTGAGCTAATAAAATATTTCAATGGCTACCTAATTATTGAAACGGATTGTGCCACAGTGGGTAAGGAACTCAGATCAGGACAACCGGATAGAGCACCGTGGTTTGCTCTGATGACTAATATAAAGGAGCAGACTAAAGCTTTCGCCAGTGTCCAGTTCAATATCATCAGGAGGAATCAAAACAAGCTAGCACACGAGATTGCAATAACATCAAGAAGACAAGGGAACCATTTCCGACTAGCTGATGTGCATGATAGTGCTAGACAAACCTTAATATCAGAGTACCGCTACCACCTTAGCATAATTTGTATGCTTTGGTTCTAAAAAAAATAAATTGAATATTGATCCACTTTGACTACTTTTTGCGAGAACGCCATGCAAGACCAGCCAAGGCAAACCTGCTTGATGCTCATCGGCTCATCGCATTCACATCCACCATCGGTCCATCTCCATCATCCAGCGAACATGTCACCGCGTATGCATATATCGGGGCAGAGCGACCAACAGAGGAGACCATGTCAAGCTAGGATGCGACCACCTTCGCTGGTGGCGGCGGCGTCGGCTCAGCGCCACGCGCGTGGCGCGTCCGGGGTGCCGCGCCAGGTGCGGTAACACCACCGTGCCCTACCCCTTGGGCATCGGCGCCCGCTACTACCGCGACGACGGCCAGCAGGGCTTCCAGCTCGAGTGCGACGACGCCGGCCCCGGCAGCTCCCCGCCGCGCCTCGCCGTGTTCGGTTACAACCACCGCCTCGGGGCCCTCTCCCTCGCGTCCGGTGAGGTCCGCGCCTACCTCAACGCGACGAGGGAGTGCTACAACTCCACTGGCGGGCTCCTTGACCGGAAAGGCACGTACATGTCCCTCGGAACTAGCCCTTACCTCTTCTCCTCCGCCAAGAACCGCCTGGTCGCGCTGGGCTGCCCCAACCTCGGCTTCTTCGTCGACGCCGCCAGCTACTACGTCAGCGGCTGCATGTCCGTGTGCCGGCCGTCCCAGTACGCCCTGCCGGGCCCGTGCACCGGGGTCGGGTGCTGCCAGAGCGCGATACCTCCCGGGATCAGCTTCTTCGAGCCGCACCAGCGCAACTTCCCGCCGCAGCAGGACAACTCCTCCTTCATCAGCAACGCCACGTCCTGCCACTACGTGTTCCTCGTCGAGGCGGAGTGGTTCACCTACAGCGACCGTATCTTCCTCAACCGCACCGACGACTTCGACGTGCCCGTCGTGCTCGACTGGGCCGTTCGGAACGTCGGAAACTGCAGCGCCGCCAGGCACAACGCCACCGATTTCGCCTGCCGGAGCGCGCGCAGCGAGTGCTTCGATGCCGCCAACGGCACCGGGTACCGGTGCAACTGCTCTAGGGGCTACGACGGCAACCCCTACCTCGACGGTGGATGCACAGGTACACACCCTGATTCCTGAATCAATTCTGAAGTGTTGTGCTCTGTTGCTACATTTGTGATTTCTCTGATCAAATGTTGAAATTGCTTTGCAAACTGAAGACATCGACGAGTGCCAACTGAAAGACGAGTGCCCGTGCTACGGGGTCTGCACAAACACGCAGGGAAGCTACACTTGCCAATGCCCTCCCGGGACAAGTGGAGATGCCACCAGGAAGGATGGCTGCCGGCGAAAGGACAAGTTCACCTTAGCTCTGAAGATCGTTACAGGTAACACATTCACTTATCTTGTTGGTTCGTCCTGCAATTTATAGACAATAATGAATCTAAACAAATGATCGAGTATGCAAAGTGTCATATCCAGGAGTCAGCGTGGGGGTGTTCTTGTCAGTGTTCATGTGCTTCTGGCTCTACCTGGGGCTGCAGAAGCGAAAGCTCATCGGCAAAGCAGAGCTTCTTCGAGCACAACGGTGGCGTCATCCTGCAGCAGCAGATGCGCTCCTACAGTGGCGCCGCCATGGGAGGCGGTGGTGGGTTCAAGATATTCTCGGAAGAGGAGCTCAAGAAGGCGACAAACAACTTCGCCGCCGACCAGATCCTCGGTCGCGGCGGCCACGACATTGTGTACAGAGGTGTTCTGGAGTCTTGAGTCTTGACAGGGAAGAAGGTGCTCTGCTTCGACGGGCCAGAGGAGGACTTGAGCCTCGTGTCCCGGTTTGCGACGGCCGTGAAAGCCGGCCAGAACGGCGAGCTCCTTGACGGCCAGGTGAGAGTGAAGATGGGCCCCGAGGTGCTAGAAGAAGTGACGCATCTCGTGATGCGGTGTGTGAGCATGATTAGAAAGGAGCGTCCGTCGGTGAAGGAAGTTGCAGAGAAGTTGGAAGCTCTGAGGAGGTATCAACGGAATCCATGGGGTCAGGCTGGTGCTCATCCGGATGAGGGGCAAAGCTTGCTTGGTAGAGAGCAACAACGTGATGTGAAATATAAGTTCAGACCGCAAGACGTGCTTGATCTTTGATGTCACCACGACGCCAGTCGACGACCTTCACCTACGCAAGTCCATCTTCAAGCAACGGACGTAAATTCATGCTAGGATAGGGCCGCACCACCGCCGTCGCCCACCACCCACAAGCGCCACCCAACCCCAAGGTTTCCAAAGCGGCGCCTTCAAGAAGGGAACGACGCCGTAAGCGCCGCCGCCGCCCAATAAAGTTAGGGCTTTCGCCCGCGAGACCTAGGGGAAGATGAAGTGAGGAGATCAGTCCATACCGACGCCTCCAAGGAGGGGAACGACGCCCTCAGGCGTCGCCGTCGGCGCGGCCGGTCATGGCCGACCAGGGATTTCGCCCGAACTAGATCTCCGCCACCAGCAGCGCCTCCTGTACAAAACCGGCGACCAAGAGAAAGCGTGGCCCGACCAGGCTGGCCCGCACGCCGAACATGAGAGGAGGGGAGGCGCAGATCGCGTGCACCGACCGCCGCAGAAGCCGCCGCCGACCGCCAACGACCGCCGGAGCGGGCGGCGGGACACCGGATCCACCACCTGCATGGCTGCTAGCCGGCCATGCCTTGCCAACGGAGGCGCCGCTCCAGATCCGGGGTTCCCCATGCAGAAATAGAGCAACCAAGGCCCCGCCGCCACCATCCTTCGCGCCCCGGGCTTGCCCGGCGGCTGCCTCAGGTGGCGGCGAGGAAGGGAGGAGGAGGGGCGGCTAGGGTTTGGAGGAGGAGGAAGTGGCTTGATCATTAATTCCATGTGAAAGGAATGTCTTCTTGCGAGAACGGAGAAGAATGCTCATTAACAAAAGACAAAATGCAACTAAAAAATAAGAGAGAAATGTACCATGCAAAAAGAAAATGTAGGGGACATGCTCCTTTGAAGTACCATCCGACATACCCTCAACGGTGAAAATGAATCATAATTCCGATGTTTGATTTGAAAATTATCGCTTGAAAAAGTTATAAAAGCCAAATTAAATGCGTCCACACCTGTTCACATGGGTGCGTTTGCAGCCGTTTTTACTTCTTTTCATGTTCAAATGGCACTTTTCTTAATGGATTAGAGTTTTTCTAATATGGATTAGGCGAGGCAAACTATTTCCAAATATGCCCGGCTACTCCAAACGTCTAGCGAGTAAACGGCCACTTGCTAGACGTGTACGGAAAAAAAGATTCTCGTGGAAAAAGAAACAGTCATCTCACCAACATAACTAGTCGTAAACCCAAGATGACACAAACATACAGGAACATGCATACATAACCCAGCAATGAATGTGTCGGTCATCGACATATGAACCCAAGTTATAGCAAGCTACAAGGATTTAAAAGAACAACACGTGACATTTTCTTGAAGGGACACACAAGAACAAAGAAGGATACATGCTGCCAAACCTAAGTGTTTCGAAGCAGTAGCGAACTACCATGTTTTTCTTGTGATTCTAATCCGGTTATCACTGTTTTGCACAGGTTTTCTTCCATTTCCCTTTTTTTTTTTTCTCTTTCTTCCTTTTCACATGATTCCTTCTGTCTTCAGTTGTTTTCCTTCTTTTTTTGAACACATGTCTAATTTTTTCATACATAGTCAACATTTTTTGAATACGTCAGTATATTTATTTATACACATTTATGATTGTTTTTCTTCAACTATATGATTTGATGTCTACCTTTTTTCATTAAAGTGATGGACTTGCACGGACATGATGAGATTGCCAGCTACTTTGGCTCAGTATAACAAATGTGTGAATGTGTGAGCGTCATTATTTGAAAATATGCACTAGAATGTGTATCTGCTAGTTTTGGAGGTCAAGCTACAACAATCACTGGGATCAAATTAAGCATTTTCCATAAATAATCACACTGCTAAAGTCTCACAAAATGCTACGCAGGTTCAAAAGATAAATAATTATGCGGGTATGGCCTCAGCTAGATAAGCCTCACACACTGCTAGGCAGCTCCCCGGAAGATAATAATTAAACACATAAATTATCACATTGCTTGGCAACTCTCAGCTGAGTCTCGCACTGCAATCGCAACTCTAAGAGCAAACAATTACGCAGATAACTAGTCACACTGCTATCGATGTACCTGTGCCAGGTCAACGTGTCGTGTGACTTAGTCCTTCAGGTGGCTCACCAGGCGGTACTTGAGCGGGTGCTCCAGGCCAATGGTGGTGTCGTGGTCCTCGGCGTTGAATGGCAGTGGGGTGACGAATCTAGCACCGGGGGTCTGTCGCCTGAGCTGCTGCTGGGTGTCGACACGTGGTCCGTGCCCGGGGTCTATGCCCCGCCGTCCTCTTGCTTGGCCTCGTCGCTCATCGGAGTCTCCAGATCGGGCTGCTGCCTGATGGGGATGATGCGGTCGGCACGCGGGTGTTGGGGAACGTAGCAGAATTCAAAAATTTCCTACGCTTCACCAAGATCAATCTAAGGAGTCATCTAGCAACGAGCATAAAAGAGTGCATCTACATACCCTTTGTAGATCACGAGCGAAAGCGTTCAAGAGAACGCGGATGATGGAGTCGTACTCGTCGTGATCCCTATCACCGATGATCCCAGCGCCGAACGGACGGCACCTCCGCGTTCAACACACGCACGGTGCAGCGACGTCTCCTCCTTCTTGATCCGGCAAGGGGGGAGGAGAGGTTGATGGAGATCCAGCAGCACGACGACGTGGTGGTGGCTGCAACGGGAAAAGCTGCAGGGCTTCGCCAAGGACCTACGGGAGGAGGGAGAGGTGTAACGAGGGGGGGGAGGCGCCAGGGGCTGAGGTGCAGCTGCCCTCTCTCCCCCCCCCCCACTATATATAGGGGCCAGGGGGGTGCCGGCCCTAGGAGATGGGATCTCCTAGGGGGGGCGGCGGCCAGAGGGGGAGCCTTGCCCCCCAAGGCAAGGGGGCGCCCCCCACCCCTAGAGTTTCCAACCCTAGGCGCAGGGGAGGCCCAAGGGGGTGCACCAGCCCACTATGGGCTGGTCCCCCTCCCCCTACGGCCTATGGGCCCCTCCGGGATGGGTGGCCCCACCCGGTGGACCCCCGGGACCCTTCCGGTGGTCCCGGTACACTACCGGTGACCCCCGAAACTCTCCCGATGGCCGAAACTGGACTTCCTATATATAATTCTTTACCTCCGGACCATTCCGGAACTCCTCGTGACGTCCGGGATATCATCCGGGACTCCGAACAAATTTAGGGTTACCGTGTGCATTTATCTCTACAACCCTAGCGTCACCGAACCTTAAGCGTGTAGACCCTACGGGTTCGGGAGACACGTAGACATGACCGAGACGACTCTCCGGTCAATAACCAACAGCGGGATATGGATACCCATGTTGGTTCCCACGTGTTCCTCGATGATCTCATCGTATGAACCACTATGTCAAGGATTCCACTACTAGAAAAAGCCCTATTAGTGGCGCACCTGTTTTCGTTAGTAATGGCGCACTATAGGTGCGCCACTATTAACACGCCACTAGTAACAGATAGTAATGGCGCACCTCTGGTGCGCCATTAGTAATCCAGATAGTAATGGCGCACCTCTGGTGCGCCACTACTAACCCTTAGGTGCTCCACTGGTATTCCCTCTAGGTGCGCCACTAATAGCCTTATAGGTGCGCCACTAGTCATAAAGGAAGGTGCGCCACTAATAAGGTCTGAAATGCGCCACTAGTAATGTATTTGGAAAACAAAAAAAAATCCAAATTTACAGAAAACAACCTATAAGGAAAAATAATTTAAAAACAAAAAATGAAATAGAATCATAATTTTTATTATAGTAAGAATACTACAATGTCTTTACAAGTATCCAATAAAAGAAAAATTATAAGGAAATAAAAGAAAATTCTAAAACTAATCTTCTAGTAATCTTTTCTTCTTTTTCTTTACTTTATCCCTGCAAAGAATGATAGAAATATGTGAGAATGAACATTGCAGAGAAGTGAAATTGAGCAATTATTTGCATCCGACATCGAAGATCTAAGATATCTTGAATCATAGACATGGGTCATTTCATGAAGCCAAGAGTCTATGCCATTCAGGATGCATAGTTCCCTGTCAGAAGAACTTAATTATTCAGTAAACACAGTCCTAAGCTTTTTACATGAGACAAAACATAAGGTACATGCTTGACCTAAGCTACGGCCACGCTAATCCTGCTAACAACACACATGCAACTAGCTAATCAAGATTACTACTAACATAATTCACCGAAAAGAGTAACAGGTGATGCATCAAAAGGAATCTGGCCAGATCCGATCACATTAGATGAGCCTAGGTGTGTGGATCCAAAACAAAGTGTGCAGATCTTTGATAAATGAAAGTTAAGGTTAATAATCTAAACTTTAATATTCTGAACTTTGTTACAGTTTAGCCCAAGGAGACATGCTCTATTCCTAAGAAATTAACTATTTAGTGACATAAACGTTGTGATTGATGTGACGATGAAGGAGTTTAAGTTCTATACCTCATGCATTGCGCCACCGTCCAGTGCGGCTCGCTGTGCCGTAGGGTCCTCATCTCGACAGTGTGTGCGTTTTGAAATGAGAATGTGATCTATTCTAGAACCATAACTGAATTCTTCAGCTCCAACGGTTTGATTAAAGCAAGTATAAGCTCCCTCCCTGCACAAAACAAATGAAGGAAGCATACGGTACATCGTTAGCATGTGATTATCATGAAGTACACTATAGTAGTAATAATCCTATATAACTATAAAGTCAATCCCCACTGAACATTTTTCCTGCCCTCACAACCTACCACATCAGCAAATTACTAACTTCTTTTAGTTGTTCAAAGATGGAAACCAGCACTGATACGTGCAAAGTTCTGAGGACATTGTTTAACCAATAGTAAAATATGTACTTACATTGTTGGTTCTGAGGACATGGAGTAATAAGCTATAAAAGAGTTGCAAAATTATGAGAAGAATAAGAGTAGCAAGTAAAAAAAGGAGCCGCGATACCTTTCAGGGTATTTTGATCTGAAAGCATCCAATAAGGGACCTCCATGTTCTCTCAACATGTATCTCAGCCACTCACGAAACCTTGAATCAGAAGTAAAATTCAGTAAAACACCTACACATGTTCTACTGCAACTAGGACATCCTAAGCACTACATAGATTCCTATATACCTAAGCAACTATTGAATCGATCTAAACATCTAAAAATTCAGAGCTTAAACCATAGGCTAGTGACAGTTCAGTACAGAATGCAGAAGCAGAGCAGAGAGAGAAGAAGCAGGATTACCTGGAGATCTCGATGCAGAAGGAGCGTCGATGCAGTGAAGAGGCGAGGCAGTGAAGGCGTAGCACCATAGTACCATCCATGGACACCAGCCACGGTGGGCACCACAGCGCCGAACGGCGGCACCAGAGACGCCAGCACCACCAGTGTATACAAAAAAAAGTTAGAGCTTGCAAACAGGTCACGCTTCTACTCTTCCTTTAATACAAATATACAATGTTTACAAATATATTACAAAACTAATTTTAAAAAATCCTGATTCTGATTTATCGGGTTAAAAATGGGCAACGCAAAATGAAATACGACAAATGGCTAAGTCTACTGCCTACTGCCAATGCATAATTAGCACACACAAGGATT
Organism: Secale cereale; assembly: GCA_902687465.1. Taxonomy (NCBI): domain Eukaryota; kingdom Viridiplantae; phylum Streptophyta; class Magnoliopsida; order Poales; family Poaceae; genus Secale; species Secale cereale. The sequence goes on along the minus strand of LR738714.1, from coordinate 675,668,294 downwards.
TTATTGAGTGAAACAAAATTACCATCCATACTTCCTCTACTGCCTACACATCCAACAGGATAAAAAGAAACATTTTTCAGCAAAATCGAGTTAAATAGATGGATTTCCATCTTGCATACATGTGTGCTTAGCAAATAGATGGAGGGGGAGAAGAGAGAGCTTACCAACAACATCTGGTTGGGGAGGTGGTCATGAGCAGCATGTCGGAGAGGTTGCCGGCTAATGTTTCAAAATGAAGAATAGTCAAGTTAAGTGTTAACCAACATTGTACAAAATACAGTAATTCACCGTTTTGATAACTCACTTAACATTGTACAAGTTGAGGTAACTGAAGATAAAATGGAGCTTATGGAAACAATATTCAGAGAGTAGGAGAATAGATCCTAAATTAAAAGGATCCACTAACAGCATAATATTTTTCGATAAGGAAAGTGCATGCACCGGGACTGTTGCATCTATAGAGCTGATTTCCATCCATGCACAGCAAAACGTGACAAGAAACTGCATTTCTTCTCCCCTAAAAAAATCCTGCAGCTACAAATCAATGCAGCAGATCGACGAATTCGTCTCACCTGCGTTGTGCTACCACCGCATCCCACGGGGGGAGAAGAGGATTGGGGGCTGCCTGTTGGGGTATGACTCATACCTTGACCAGAAGCTATGGTGGTCGACATCACGGCGCCGGCGACGCCGCTGGACGCCTCCACCAGCACGGACACGGCATCGAGATGCGAGGTCCCGGCTGGCCTAGGGTTTCGTGGCGGCGCGCTTGAGGCTCGATTGGAGGCGTGTCTGCGAGGGAATCTGCAGGGGGGCGGCGTCGGAGCTTCCCCGGACGGTGGCGAGGTTCGGGAGGGCTGGTAGGCGGCGGGGCGGAGGTGGGGCGAGGCTGGGTCTCGCGCGAGCTCAGGGACAAAGGGGGATTTGGGAGAGGACTGGGAGGCGGATGGGGTAGGAGAGGTCTAGGGCCGGCAGCGGAAGGAGGGTTGCGGTGGCCGGCCGGCGGCGCAGGTGAGGGGACGTGGTGGCCGGCGGCTGTTGGTGGAGGTGAGGAATCCCCCTTTGCTATGTGGTGGATAGGTGAGAGGGGAAAAGAAAAGAAAAAGGGGTGCGCCACTGCTATGTTTTTTTTTTTGGACCACCATGCCCAGCCTTACCAGTGGCGCACCAGGGCAAGGTGCGCCACTACTATCAAAAATAGTAGTGGCGCACCTTGGCCTGGTGCGCCACTGGTAATCCTGGGCATGGCTGGCTACTGTTCAAAAAAATAGTAGTGGCGCACCAGGGCAAGGGCGCCACTACTATCAAAAATAGTAGTGGCGCACCTTGTCCTGGTGCGCCACTGGTAAGCCTGGGCATGGCTGGTTACTGTTCAAAAAAATAGTAGTGGCGCACCCCACACCTGGTGCGCCACTAGTAATGTCACTATTAGTGGAGCACCTGTTTGTGGTGCGCCACTGCTATATAGTAGTGGCGCACCACATCTCTGGTGCGCCACTAACAGTGATATTACCTATAGCCGTTTTTCTAGTAGTGTTCACTTAATCCCGTATGCATTTCCCTTTGTCTATCGGTATAGTACTTGCCCGAGATTCGATCGTCGGTATACCGATACCTTGTTCAATCTCGTCATGGCAAGTCTCTTTACTCGTTCTGTAATACATCATCATGTGACTAACTTCTTAGTCACATTGAGCTCATTATGATGATGTCTTACCGAGTGGGCCCAGAGATACCTCTCCGTCATACGGAGTGACAAATCCCAGTCTCGGTTCATGCCAACTCAACAGACACTTTCAGAGATACCCGTCGCGTACCTTTATAGCCACCCAGTTACGTTGTGACGTTTGGCACACCCAAAGTATTCCTACGGTATCCGGGAGTTGCACAACCTCATGGTCTAAGGAAAAGATACTTGACATTGGAAAAGCTTTAGCATTACGAACTACACGATCTTGTGCTAGGCTTAGGATTGGGTTTTGTCCATCACATCATTCTCCTAATGATGTGATCCCGTTATCAATGACATCCAATGTCCATGGCCAGGAAACCGTGACCATCTGTTGATCAACGAGCTAGTAACTAGAGGCTTACCAGGGACACGTTGTGGTCTGTGTATTCACACATGTATCACTGTTTCCAGATAATACAATTCAAGCATGAATAACAGACAATTATCATGAACAAGGAAATATAATAATAACCAGTTTATTATTGCCTCTAGGGCATATTTCCAACAGTCTCCCACTTGCACTAGAGTCAATAATCTAGTTACATTGTGATGAATCGAACACCCATAGAGTTCTCGTGTTGATCATGTTTTGCCCGTAGAAGAGGTTTAGTCAACGGATCTGCGACATTCAGATCCGTATGCACTTTACAAATATCTATGTCTCCATCTTGAACATAATTCCGGATGGAGTTGAAACGGCGCTTGATGTGCTTGGTCTTCTTGTGAAACCTGGGCTCCTTGGCAATGGCAATGGCTCCAGTGTTGTCACAGAAAAGATTAATCGGGCTTGACGCGCTTGGAATGACTCCTAGGTCGGTGATGAACTCCTTCATCCAGACTCCTTCCTGCGCTGCTTCGCAAGCATCTATGTACTCCGCTTCACATGTAGAATGCGCCACGACGCTCTGCTTGCAACTGCACCAGCTGACTGCTCCACCATTCAAAATATACACGTATCCGGTTTGTGACTTGGAGCCATCCAGATCTATGTCGAAGCTAGCATTGACGTAACCCTTTACGACGAGCTCTTCGTCACCTCCATAAACGAGAAACATATCCTTAGTCCTTTTCAGGTACTTCAGGATGTTCTTGACCGCTGTCCAGTGTTCCATACCGGGATCACTTTGGTACCTCCCTACCAAACTAATGGCAAGGTTCACATCAGGTCTCGTACACAACATGGCATACATAATTGAACCTATGCCGAGGCATAGGGGATGACACTCATCTTTTCTCTATCTTCTGTCGTGGTCGGGGATTGAGCCGTGCTCAATCTCATACCTTGCAATACAGGCATGAACCCTTTCTTGGACTGATCCATATTGAACTTCTTCAATATCTTATCAAGATATGGGCTTTGTGAAAGACCAATGAGGCGTCTCGATCTATCTCTATAGATCTTGATGTGATGCCTAATATATAAGCAACTTCTCCAAGGTCCTTCATTGAAAAACTCTTATTCAAGTAGGCCTTTATGCTCTCTAAGAATTCTATATCATTTCCCATCCACATATAATATGAGAAATGCTACAGAGCTCCCACTCACTTTCTTGTAAATACAGGCTTCTCCCCAAGTCTATATAAACCCAAACGCTTTGATCACATCATTAAAGCGAATATTCCAACTCCGAGATGCTTGCACCAGCCCATAGATCGAGCGCTGGAGCTAGCATACCTTGTTAGCATTCTCAGGATCGACAAAACCTTCCGGCTGCATCATATACAGCTCTTCCTTGAGGAAGCCATTAAGGAATGCCGTTTTTTCGTCCATTTGCCATATCTCATAATCATAGAATGTGGCAATCGCTAACATGATTCGGACGGACTTCAGCATCGCCACGGGAGAGAAAGTCTCGTCGTAGTGAATCCCTTGAACTTGTAGATAACCTTTAGCAACAAGCCGAGCCTTATAGATGGTCATATTACCATCCGCGTCAGTCTTCTTCTTAAATATCCATTTATTTTCTATGGCGTGCCGATCATCGGGCAAGTCCACCAAAGTCCACACTTTGTTTTCATACATGGATCCTATCTAGAATTTCATGGCTTCAAGCCATTTGTTTGAATCCGGGCCCGCCATTGCTTCTTCATAGTTCGAAGGTTCACCGCTGTCTAACAACATGATTTTCATGACAGGGTTGCCGTACCACTCTGGTGCGGAACGTGTCCTTGTGGACCTTCGAAGTTCAGTAGTAACTTGATCTGAATCTTCATGATCATCATCATTGACTTCCTCCCCTGTCGTTGCAGGCACCTCAGGAACCATTTCCTGCGCTGCGCTACTTTCCGGTTCGGGACGGGTGACTGTCACCTCATCAACTTCTACTTTCCTCCCACTCACTTCTTTCGAGAGAAACTCTTTCTCCAGAAAAGATCCATTCTTGGCAACGAAGACCTTGCCTTCGGATATGAGGTAGAAGGTGTACCCAATTGGTTCCTTTGGGTATCCTATGAAGACGCATTTTTCCGATTTGGGTTCGAGCTTTTCAGGTTGAAGTTTCTTGACATAAGCATCACAACCCCAAACTTTCAGAAACAATAGCTTAGGTTTCTTGCCAAACCAAAGTTCATACGGTGTCGTCTCAACGGATTTTGACGGAGCCCTATTTAAAGTGAATGCGGCAGTCTCTAAAGCATAACCCCAAAAAGATAGCGGTAAGTCGGTGAGAGACATCATAGATCGCACCATGTCCAACAGAGTACGATTTTAACGTTCGGACACACCATTATGCTGAGGTGTTCCGGGCGGTGTCAATTGTGAAACAATTCCACAGTTCCTTAGGTGTGTGCCAAATTCATGACTTAAATATTCACCCCCACGATCCGATCGTAAGAACTTTATTTTTCTGTCACGTTGATTCTCAACCTCATTCTGAAATTCCTTGAACTTTTCAAAGATCTCAGACTTGTGTTTCATTAAGTAGACGTACCCATATCTACTTAAGTCATCTGTGAGGGTGATACCATAACGATAGCCTCCGCGAGCTTCAACACTCATTGGACTGCACACATCGGTATGTATGATTTCCAATAAGTTGGTCGCTCGCTCCATTGTTCCGAAGAACGGAGTCTTGGTCATCTTGCCTAAGAGGCATGGTTCGCACGTGTCAAATGCTTCATAATCAAGAGACTCTAGAAGTGCATCTGCATGGAGCTTCTTCATACGTTTGACACCAATATGACCAAGGCGGCAATGCGAAAAGTATGTGGGACTATCATTATCAACTTTACATCTTTTGGCATTCACACTATGAATGTGTGTAAAATCACGTTCGAGATTCATAAAAAATAAACCAATGACCAGCGGGGCATGACCATAAAACATATCTCTCATATAAATAGAACAACCATTATTCTTGGATTTAAATGAGTAGCCATCTCGCATCAAACGAGATCCAGATACAATGTTCATGCTCAAAGCTGGTACTAAATAACAATTATTAAGGTTCAAAACTAATCCCGAGGGTAGATGTAGAGGTAGCGTGCCGATGGCGATCACATCGACCTTGGAACCATTCCCGACGCGCATCGTCACCTCGTCCTTCGCCAGTCTCCGCTTATTCCGCAGCTCCTGCTTTGAGTTACAAATGTGAGCAACTGCACCGGTATCAAATGCCCAGGAGCTTCTACGAGGGCTGGTAAGGTACACATCAATAACATGTATATCACATATACCTTTGACGTTGCCGGCCTTCTTGTCTGCTAAGTATTTGGGGCAGTTCCACTTCCAGTGACTCGTTCCCTTGCAATAAAAGCACTCAGTCTCAGGCTTGGATCCATTCTTTGGCTTCTTCCCGGCAACTGGCTTACCGGGCGCGGCAACTCCTTTGCCGTCTTTCTTGAAGTTCTTCTTACCCTTGCCTTTCTTGAACTTAGTGGTTTTATTCACCATCAACACTTGATGCTCTTTCTTGATCTCCACCTCCGCTGATTTCAGCATTGAATACACCTCGGGAATGGACTTCTCCATCCCTTGCACATTGAAGTTTAACACGAAGCTCTTGTAGCTAGGTGGGAGCGACTGAAGGATTCTGTCGACGACCGCTTCGTCTAGGAGATTCATTCCCAACTGTGACAAGCGATTGTGCAACCCAGACAACTTGAGTATGTGCTCGCTGACAGAACTATTCTCCTCCATCTTACAACTGTAGAATGCGTTGGAGACATCATATCTCTCAACTCGGGCATGAGCTTGGAAAACCATTTTCAGCTCTTGGAACATCTCATATGCTCCGTGGTGCTCAAAACGCTTTTGGAGCCCCGATACTAAGTTGTAGAGCATGCCGCACTAAACCAGGGAGTAATCATCACAACGCGACTGCCAAGCGTTCATAACATCTTGGTTTGCCGGGGCGGGAGCGTCACCTAGCGGTGCTTCTAGGACATAAGTTTTCTTGGCAGCTATGAGGATGATCCTCATGTTACGGACCCGATCTGTATATTTGCTACCATCGTCTTTCATCTTGGTTTTCTTGAGGAACGCGTTGAAGTTGAGGGTGACATGAGCGTGGGCCATTGGATCTACAAGACATATTGTAAAGATTTTAGACTAAGTTCATGACAATTAAGTTCATCTAATCAAATTTAATGAACTCCCACTCAGACAGACATCTCTCTAGTCATCTAAGTGAAACATGATCCGAATCGACTAAGCCATGTCCGATCATCACGTGAGACGGACTAGTCATTAACGGTGAACATCTTCATGTTGATCGTATCTTCTATACGACTCATGTTCGACCTTTCGGTCTTCCGTGTTCCGAGGCCATGTCTGTACATGCTAGGCTCGTCAAGTGAACCCTAAGTGTATTGCGTGTGTAAATCTGGCTTACACCCGTTGTATGCGAACGTTAGAGCCTATCACACCCGATCATCACGTGGTACTACGGAACAACGATCCTTAGCAACGGTGCACAGTTAGGGGAAATACAATTCTTGAAATTTTAGTGAGAGATCATCTTATTTACTACAGTCGTTCTAAGCAAATAAGATGCATAAACATGATAAACATCACATGCAATCAAATAAAGTGACATGATATGGCCAATATCATTTTGCTCCTTTGATCTTCATCTTCGGGGCACCATGATCATCTTTCTCACCGGCATGACACCATGATCTCCATCATCATGATCTCCATCATCGTGTCTTCATGAAGTCGTCTCGCCAAAATATTACTTCTACTACTATGGCTAACGTTTAGCAATAAAGTAAAGTAATTACATGGCATTATTCAGTGACACACAGGTCATACAAAAAATAAGATAACTCCTATGGCTCCTGCTGGTTGTCATACTCATCGACATGCAAGTCGTGATTCCTATTACAAGAACATGATCAATCTCATACATCACATATATCATTCATCACTTCTTTTTGGCCATATCACATCACATAGCACATGCTGCAAGAACAAGTTAGACGTCCTCTAATTGTTGTTGCAAGTTTTACGTGGCTGCTATAGGTTTCTAGCAAGAATGTTTCTTACCTACGCCAAAACCACAACGTGATATGTCAATTTCTATTTACCCTTCATAAGGACCCTTTTCATCGAATCCGATCCGACTAAAGTGGGAAAGACAGACACCCGCCAGCCACCTTATGCAACTAGTGCATGTCAGTCGGTGGAACCAGTCTCACGTAAGCGTACGTGTAAGGTCGGTCTGGGCCGCTTCATCCCACGATGCTGCCGAATCAAGATTGGACTAGTAGCGGCAAGATAATTGAACAAATCTACGCCCACAACTTGTTTGTGTTCTACTCGTGCAAGATGCTATGCAAAAGACCTAGCTCAGATTGCCACTGTTGGGGAACATAGCAGAATTCAAAAATTTCCTACGCTTCACCAAGATCAAGAGAACGAGTGCATCTACATACCCTTTGTATATCGCGAGCGGAAGCGTTCAAGAGAACGTGGATGATGGAGTCGTACTTGTCGTGGTTCGTATCACGGATGATCCCAGCGCCGAACGGACGGCACCTCCGCGTTCAACACACGTACGATGCAGCGACGTCTCCTCCTTATTGATCCAGCAAGGGGGGAGGAGAGGTTGATGGAGATCCAGCAGCACGACGGCGTGGTGGTGGCTGCAACGGGAAAAGCTGCAGGGCTTCGCCAAGGACCTGCAGGAGGAGGGAGAGGTGTAAAGGGGGGGGGGAGAGGCGCCAGGGGCTGAGGTGCGGCTGCCCTCTCTCCCCCCTGATACGTCCAAAACGTATCTATAATTTCTGCTTGCTCCATGCCACTTTTGGGTGATATTGCTATGATATTCATACACTTCCATACACTTTTGATCATATTTGGACTAACTTACTAATCCAGTGCACCCCAGTGCCAGTTTCTGTTTTCGGCTGTTTTTGTATTTCAGGTTTTCACGTTTCGAGAACTGCCCAGAAAAATCCAAAAAAATTATATAAAAAATCAGCGTTCCGGAAACAACACTGCGTCCGAAGGGCAGCCTGGGGGGGGCACAGGGGCTCCAGGCGCCCTGTGGGCGCGCCCCCCCTGGGCCGCGCCGGGGGGGGGGGGCGCCTGGGCCCCCCGAGGCTCCCCCGGTGCCCTACTTTGGCATATATTTAAAGGACCCTCCGAAACCCTCCGAACGGAAACTCTTTTCGCGATCCCATCTCTGTTCCGCCGCCGCTGCCGCTTCCAAGATCGGGAGCACCAGGAGAACTCTTCCCGGCACCCCGCCGGAGGGGAGGATCACCACCGGGAGCTTCTCCACCACCATGGACGCCTCTCGGATGACTCGTGAGTAGTCTCCCTTGGACCATGAGTCCATGACCAGTAGCTATGTGATGTTCTCCTCCCGTTCTTGTGCTTCACTAATAAGTCCTCGTGAGCTGCCCTACATGATCGAGGCACCTATGTAATCCTTATGCTGTTGCTATGTTGAGTTTGCTGGGATCCGATGGATTATGAGATTATGTTCAGATTGATCTTGAGTAATATATTTGATTCACCTCTTTTATATTTTAGTTCATAAGTAATTCTTGCTTGTTCTCCGTTGTTATTTATTGCTTTGGCCGAGTAATAGGTAGTGACTCCAAGAGGGAACGTTATGCTCGATTGTGGGTTCATGCCCCTCAATGACTAGCTTGAGTGACAGAAACATGAGTATAGGGGATGTGCTTTTGCCACAAGGGGGAAAACAACGGTGCTTGTGCCCGCGGCTGCAAGGATTGTTTACTTTACGCAAAGTTCTTTTAATGCAGTTGTGTGTTGCATTGAGTTTACACTATGGGTGGGACTCGCAACTTAATACCAACGAGATGTTCTGGATAGATATCTCAAGGTGGATGATTAGTAGTAGATATTGATGGATTTCGGTCTACTTACTTTGGCGTACCGCCCATGCTTTGAACCTCAACCTTTCTTGCAATGTAGTCAGCATTGGTTTGCGTTCGTTGTCCTGTCAATTGCCCAGCTGTAATTTGTTTACCTCACATAGCTGTTATATCGTCTTTTGAGAGAGAGACATCACTTGTGAACATCATGAGACTCCGGTCCATATTACCATCATTGATCACATCCACTATTTACTTTCCGTTATTATTTACTATTGCAAAAACTATCTATCACTACTATCATTGCTTTTAATCCTTTGTGAACTACAAGGCCGGAGAGATTGACAACCTCTCTGTACTCGTTGGGAGCAAAGTTATTTGTCTCTGTGTGCAGGTCCACGTTGATTGCTACTAATCTGGCGCCGTAGCAATTGACACCTACTTGTTGAACCTAGGAGTCTCTGGGGATTCGATCCTTGGCATCTTTGCTAAGGGAAAACACTTCTACTTACTGCATCTTACACCTTCCACTTGGGGTAACCAACGAGGGGTTCGAGGCCCATCAAGGAGTATTTTCTGGCGCCGTTGCCGGGGACTCCACTCTTCAGGATAGGGGAGTTGCATGCTATCTTTTACCTTTGCTTTTTAGTCTTGTTAGTTTACCTTTCATTTTTGCTTTAGTTCCTTTTATCGACAATCACAAAAATAGTTATCTTGTTCTTTAGTTATCATTATGTCGGGTCCTTTTGTCTTTGATGAGGCAGAAGTTCTCACCTTTAAACAAAGAGGTGGGGAAAGTTTAAAAGATGCTTGGTATAGAATTAATGATTCACAAAAAAGAGCCACCAAGAAGCAACCTACTACTATCTTGCTTAGAAATTTTTATGATGGAATTACTTCTTGGAATAGGTTTATTCTAGATACTGCTATCAATGGAAATTTCCTAGAGGCCCCAGTTTGGGAGTCTCTTAGTATTATTGAAAATCTTGTTGGGAGTCCCCCTGTTGTTAGCATTCGAGAGGACATCACCCTAGCTCACATTATGAAAAAACTTGAAAAAATAGAGCTAGAGATGCCAAGCACTAATAAGATGAATGAGTTGGATCGAAAGATCCAAGGGAATTTGAATAGACTTGATAGCTCCATGCATTAAATTTTCAAAATTTTGGAGACCGTCAAATTCCATGATTCTGACTCTTCTAGGATGGACAAGATTGAGGAAATATTTGATACCTTAAGAACTACTTTCTCCTCGATCAAAACCGAAAAGGTAGAAACTCCGGCAAAGAGGGAGCCTAAGTTCGTTCACGTTCCAAAGGCTCCCCGTTCTAAAAGCAATCCACCTATTGCCAAAGGGGTTGAAACTGTAAAGACTTTGGAAGAAACACCTATCGTTGATGAATTTATAAATGAATCTTCCCTTGACTTTTATCCTTTTGGTCTTCTACCTAGAAGTATCTCTATGAGGCCTTTATTTGAGAGTCCTCTTAAGACTAGTTGTATTATTGAAGACCTTTATGATGATCTTGATGATGGATCAATTGATACAACTTGATCTATGCATTATGCCTAGCTTAATGGCATAAAATAAAGCGCTTTTGGGAGGCAGCCCACATGAATAAAAATTTTGCTTTTGTTGTGTCTTGATGTTGTTTACTGATGTAGCATCATCATTGTATCTTTGCTTTTCATATTTGTGCCAAGTATAGCCTCTGATTGCTAGAAAGTTCTAAAGTTGTGAGGTGCTGTCCAGGAAACAGATTCTGTCCTTGGATAGAAAAATTCGTATAAAATCACCAGATCATCTATTTGGTCTGAAGTTTTTCGACAGCGTTCTCTATATAATTGTCTTTCGTGCGTCAGTTCTGAGTTTTTTTATTTGAGTTGCAGAAGTATCCCGAACAGGTCAATTACTGCCTGATGTTCTGTTTTTCACAGATTCTGTCCTGTTTTGCCTTACCTTCACTTTGCAAATTAAGAACTTGCTTTTTCTTTGCAAAAACCTTTTGGCAATCTTGAGAAACAGTAGAACTTCAAGAATATCCTTATTTCCAGCAAGGTATAATTATTTTATTAAGGGTACTAACCTCGCTAATCAGATTATAAATGAGTTATGTATGAAGGGAGTTTTCAAGTGTGCGAGGGAAAATGATAAAAAGATTCAGGAGTGTCAAGCGCTCAAGCTTGGGGATGCCCCCGTGCACCCCCAAGAAATATTCAAGGAGACTCAAGCGTCTAAGCTTGGGGATGCCCCCGTGCATCCCCTTCTCCATCAACATTATCAGTTCGTCTTTCGTTTCGCTATATTTTTATCACTTCATGTGTTATGTGCTATGCTTGGAGCGTCTTGCTTTTAGTTTTCTTTTTAGTTTTTCATAACGAGTCGGAAGCCAGCATTCCTTTATGTGGGAGAGAAACACGCTCCACTTCTACCTAGAACATAACATAGAATTTTCATGTCTATCTATGCTGTGTGTGTTCTTTGTCTTTTAATAGCTACTATCGTGCTCTGCTCTTAGTATTCATGCTTATCTTTTCAAGAGCTTTTATTTAGTTGGTTGCTTGAACTCTTTTTAATTACCATGCTCACCTTATTAAGAGAGTTTGCTTCCGTTGCATGGGTTAATGTGTCTATGATAAAGATGCTACTTTCATGATGGTGCTTAGTAGTTCAGGTTTTCTTATGGTTAATCTCAAATAGCTGGGGGGTTCCCAATATGTTATTGGAGTACCAACTTGGTTTGTTTGCCTATGATGTGGTATGGTTTAGTAATATCTTCCTTTGAGAATTTATTTTGATTGACTTGGCGTATGCTCACGCATATTCAAGACTGTAAAGAAAGTCTGTCAAGCCTTTATGATCTTCTGTTTCTAAGTAGCGATATAACTACCATGCCTGATTCAATATTGCTTTGTCGCTCTGCATGATTATGACCGTCATTGCTCTCTTAGTTGGTCGCTCCCAGTCTTTTGCTAACCTCCACCTGCACTAAGCAAACTAACCATGCAATACATAGCTCATGGGAAAGTAGCCTAAAAACTATTGTGGTAAAGAATATGTTGCTTATGTATCTTATTTCTTATAAGTTGCTTGCTGAGCGGTAACCATGTTTCTGGGGACGCCATCAACTGTCACACTTTTGTTGAATATCATGTGAGTTGCTATGCATGTTCGTCTTGTCTGAAGTAAGGGTGATTTATCGTGGGTTGAATAACTATGCATATTGTTAGAGAAGAACATTGGGCCGCCAACCAAAGCCATGCATCATGGTGGAAGTTTTAGCTTGGACCTTAATCCTCAATCTCTTATGAGAATATGCTTATGCATTAAAGAGGAGTCCATCATCTATTTTCTATGTTGTCCCGGTATGGATGTCCTCAAGTTGAGATCTATCAAAAACGAGAAATCAAATGCGATCTATCTCCTTGGACCTTTGTACAGGTGGCATAGAGGTACCCCTTTGTGACACTTGGTTAAAACATATGTAATGCAATGATAACCCATGGGGATCCGAGCTAATTAGGACAAGGAGCGAGCACTATTAGTATTCGATGCATGAGGCTTGCAACTTATAGGATGTTTTATGCATGACACATATGAAGTACTACTACCGTTGACACAATTGCTTCCATGTTTTTAAAACAAAAAGCTCTAGCACATGACCTTTCTTTTACCTTTATGTTAAAGCACCAACTACTGAGAGCATGATTGTCATTCTGAGTGTAATGTGCATTGTCCCAAAGTAGCATTGTCTTTTGCATGATTGTGATATCGTTTATTCTGAAATGATTGTATCTAGTCATCACTTAAACCTTGAAGGTGCCCCTGCATTTATGTTTTGCATCACTAAAGGGGGCAAGCTAGATATCACTTTATCATATTTGCACATCATGTTCACTGCAAATCTTTTTGATGTTTCAGTTTCATGTTGTAAAACTTTCAGTCATTTGTGATTTTCTCTCGAGACAACTTAATTACTTTAGAATCATTGTCTCAGTAAGCTTTTGTCATATGACTATGAGAAAGTCTTATATGGTTAATAGCATGTCACCACAGAAATTATTCTTGTTATCATTTACCTACTCGAGGACGAGCAGGAATTAAGCTTGGGGATGTTGATACGTCCAAAACGTATCTATAATTTCTGCTTGCTCCATGCCACTTTTGGGTGATATTGCTATGATATTCATACACTTCCATACACTTTTGATCTTATTTGGACTAACTTACTAATCCAGTGCACCCCAGTGCCAGTTTCTGTTTTCGGCTGTTTTTGTATTTCAGGTTTTCACGTTTCGAGAACTGCCCAGAAAAATCCAGAAAAATTATATAAAAAATCAGCGTTCCGGAAACAACACTGCGTCCGAAGGGCATCCTGGGGGGGCCACAGGGGCTCCAGGCGCCCTGTGGGCGCGCCCCCCCTGGGCCGCGCCGGGGGGGGCGCCTGGGCCCCCCGAGGCTCCCCCGGTGCCCTACTTTGGCATATATTTAAAGGACCCTCCGAAACCCTCAGAACGGAAACTCTTTTCGCGATCCCATCTTTGTTCCACCGCCGCCGCCGCTTCCAAGATCGGGAGCACCAGGAGAACTCTTCCCGGCACCCTGCCGGAGGGGAGGATCGCCACCGGGAGCTTCTCCACCACCATGGACGCCTCCCGGATGACTCGTGAGTGGTCTCCCTTGGACCATGAGTCCATGACCAGTAGCTATGTGATGTTCTCCTCCCGATCTTGTGCTTCACTAATTAGTCCTCGTGAGCTGCCCTACATGATCGAGGCACCTATGTAATCCTTATGCTGTTGCTATGTTGAGTTTGCTGGGATCCGATGGATTATGAGATTATGTTCAGATTGATCTTGAGTAATATATTTGATTCACCTCTTTTATATTTTAGTTCATAAGTAATTCTTGCATGTTCTCCGTTGTTATTTATTGCTTTGGCCGAGTAATAGGTAGTGACTCCAAGAGGGAACGTTATGCTCGATTGTGGGTTCATGCCCCTCGATGACTAGCTTGAGTGACAGAAACATGAGTCTAGGGAATGTGCTTTTGCCACAAGGGGGAAAACAACGGTGCTTGTGCCCGCGGGTGCAAGGATTGTTTACTTTACGCAAAGTTCTTTTAATGCAGTTGTCTGTTGCATTGAGTTTACACTATGGGTGGGACTCGCAACTTAATACCAGCGAGATGTTCTGGATAGATATCTCAAGGTGGATGATTAGTAGTAGATTTTGATGGATTTCGGTCTACTTACTTTGGCGTATCGCCCATGCTTTGAACCTCAACCTTTCTTGTAATGTAGTCAGCATTGGTTTGCGTTCGTGGTCCTGTCAATTGCCCAGCTGTAATTTGTTTACCTCACATAGCTGTTTTATCATCTTTTGGGAGAGAGACATCACTAGTGAACATCATGAGACTCCGGTCCATATTACCATCATTCATCACATCCACTATTTACTTTCCGTTATTATTTACTATTGCAAAAACTATCTATCACTACTATCATTGCTTTTAATCTTTTGTGAACTACAAGGCCGGAGAGATTGACAACCTCTCTGTACTCGTTGGGAGCAAAGTTATTTGTATCTGTGTGCAGGTCCACGTTGATTGCTACTAATCTGGCGCCGTAGCAATTGACACCTACTTGTTGAACCTAGGAGTCTCTGGGGATTCGATCCTTGGCATCTTTGCTAAGGGAAAACACTTCTACTTACTGCATCTTACACCTTCCACTTGGGGTAACCAACGAGGGGTTCGAGGCCCATCACCCCCCACTATATATAGGGGCTAGGGGGGCACCGGCCCTAGGAGATGGGATCTCCTAGGGGGGCGGCGACCAGAGGGGGAGCCTTGCCCCCCAAGCCAAGGGGGGCGCCCCCACCCCTAGGGTTTCCAACCCTAGGCGTAGGGGGGAGGCCCAAGGGGGTGCGCCAGCCCACTATGGGCTGGTCCCCCTCCCCCTACGGCCCATGTGGCCCTTCGGGATGGGTGGCCCCACCCGATGGACCCCCGGGACCCTTCCGGTGGTCCCGGTACACTACCGGTGACCCCCGGAACTCTGCCGATGGCCGAAACTGGACTTCCTATATATAATTTTTTACCTCCGGACCATTCTGGAACTCCTTGTGACGTCCGAGATCTCATCCGGGACTCCGTACAACATTCGGGTTACCGTGTGCATTTATCTCTACAACCCTAGCGTCACCGAACCTTAA
This sequence comes from Secale cereale, assembly GCA_902687465.1. NCBI lineage: Eukaryota > Viridiplantae > Streptophyta > Magnoliopsida > Poales > Poaceae > Secale > Secale cereale. The sequence goes on along the minus strand of LR738714.1, from coordinate 675,653,056 downwards.
GTGTGTAGACCCTACGGGTTCGGGAGACACGTAGACATGACCGAGACGACTCTCCGGTCAATAACCAACAGCGGGATCTGGATACCCATGTTGGTTCCCATGTGTTCCTCGATGATCTCATTGGATGAACCAATATGTCAAGGATTCACTTAATCCCGTATGCAATTCCCTTTGTCTATCGGTATAGTACTTGCCCGAGATTCGATCGTCGGTATACCGATACCTTGTTCAATCTCGTCATGGCAAGTCTCTTTACTCGTTCCGTAATACATCATCCCGTGACTAACTTCTTAGTAACTTCTTAGTAACATTGAGCTCATTATGATGATGTCTTACCGAGTGGGCCCAGAGATACCTCTCCGTCATACAGAGTGACAAATCCCAGTCTCGGTTCGTGCCAACTCAACAGACACTTTCGGAGATACCCGTTGCGTACCTTTATAGCCACCTAGTTACGTTGTGACGTTTGGCACACCGAAAGTATTCCTACGGTATCCGGGAGTTGCACAACCTCATGGTCTAAGGAAAAGATACTTGACATTGGAAAAGCTTAATCATTACGAACTACACGATCTTGTGCTAGGATTAGGATTGGGTCTTGTCCATCACATCATTCTCCTAATGATGTGATCCCGTTATCAATGACATCCAATGTCCATGGCCAGGAAACCGTGACCATCTGTTGATCAATGAGCTAGTAACTAGAGGCTTACCAGGGACACGTTGTGGTCTGTGTATTCACACATGTATCACTGTTTCCAGATAATACAATTCAAGCATGAATAACAGACAATTATCATGAACAAGGAAATATAATAATAACCATTTTATTATTGCCTCTAGGGCATATTTCCAACAGCGGGGTCTGCTCCCCGCCGTCCTCCTGCTCAGCCTCGGCGCTCCTCGGAGTCTCCAGAATGGGTTGCTGCTCGCCGTGGATAATGTGGTCGGCGCACGGGGTCTGCACCCCGTCGTCCTCCTGCTCGGTCTCTGTGTGATGGGCCTCGAACCCCTCGTTGGATTACCCCAAGTGGAAGGTGTAAGATGCAGTAAGTAGAAGTGTTTTCCCTTAGCAAAGATGCCAAGGATCGAATCCCCAGAGACTCCTAGGTTCAACAGGTAGGTGTCAACCGCTAACGGCGCAATTAGCAATCAACGTGGACCTGCACACAGATACAAATAACTTTGCTCCCAACGAGTACAGAGAGGTTGTCAATCTCTCCGGCCTTGTAGTTCACAAAGGGTTAAAAGCAATATGATAGTAGTGATAGATAGTAATTTGCAATAGTAAATAAAATAGCGGAAAGGTAAATAGTGTATGTGATCAATGATAGTAATATGGACCGGAGTCACATGATGTTCACTAGCGATGTCTCTCTCCCAAAAGACGATAAAACAGCTATGCGAGGTAACAAATTACAGCTGGGCAATTGACAGGACCATGAACGCAAACCAATGCTGACTACATTGCAAGAAAGGTTGAGGTTCAAAGCATGGGCGGTACGCCAAAGTAAGTAGACCGAAATCCAACTGCATCTACTACTAATCATCCACCTTGAGATATCTATCCAGAACATCTCGCTGGTATTAAGTTGCGAGTCCCACCCATAGTGTAAACTCAATGCAACAGACAACTGCATTATAAGAACTTTGCGTAAAGTAAACAATCCTTGCACCCGAGGGCACAAGCACCGTTGTTTTCCCCCTTGTGGCAACAGCACATCCCCTAGACTCATGTTTCTGTCACTCAAGCTAGTCATCGAGGGGCATGAACCCACAATCGAGCATAACGTTCCCTCTTGGAGTCACTACCTACTACTTGGCCAAAGCAATAAATAACAATGGAGAACATGCAAGAATTACTTATGAACTAAAACATAAAAGAGGTGAATCAAATATATTAATCAAGATCAATCTGAACATTATCTCATAATCCATCGGATCCCAGCAAACTCAACATAGCAATAACACAAGGATTACATAGGTGCCTCGATCATGTAGGGCAGCTCACGAGGACTAATTAGTGAAGCACAAGAACGGGAGGAGAACATCACATAGCTACTGGTCATGGACTCATGGTCCAAGGGAGAATACTCACGGGTCATCCGGGAGGCGTCCATGGTGGTGGAGAAGCTCCCAGTGGTGATCCTCCCCTCCGGCAGGGTGCCGGGAAGAGTTCTCCTGGTGCTCCCGATCTTGGAAGCGGCGGCGGCGGCGAAACAGAGATGGGATCGCGAAAAGAAGTCCTGTTTCAAGGGTTATGGGGGACCCTTTAAATATCTGCCAAAGTAGGGCATCGGGGGGCTCTCGGGGTGCCGAGGCGCTCCCCCGGCGCGGCCCAGGGGGGGGGCGCGCCCACAGGGCGCCTGGGCCCACTGTGGCCCCCCCAGGCTCCCCTTCGGAAGCAGTGTCCTTCCCGGAACGCTGATTTTTTATATATTTTTTATGGATTTTTCTGGGCAGTTCTCGAAACGTGAAAACCTGAAATACAAAAACAGCCGAAAACAGAAACTGGCACTGGGGTGCACCGGATTAGTAAGTTAGTCCAAATATGATCAAAAGTATATGGAAGTGTATGAATATCATAGCAATATCACCCAAAAGTGGCATGGAGCAAGCAGAAATTATAGATACGTTTTGGACGTATCAACATCCCCAAGCTTAATTCCTGCTCGTCCTCGAGTAGGTAAATGATAACAAGAATAATTTCTGTGGTGACATGCTATTAACCATATAAGACTTTCTCATAGTCATATGACAAATGCTTACTGAGACAATGATTCTAAAGTAATTAAGTTGTCTCAAGAGAAAATCACAAATGACTGAAAGTTTTACAACATGAAACTGAAACATCAAAAAGATTTGCAATGAACATGATGTGCAAATATGATCAACTGATATCTAGCTTGCCCCCTTTAGTGATGCAAAACATAAGTGCAGGGGCACCTTCAAGGTTTAAGTGATGACTAGATACAATCATTTTAGAATAAACGATATCACAATCATGCAAAAGACAATGCTACTTTGGGACAATGCACATTACACTCAGAATGACAATCATGCTCTCAGTAGTTGATGCTTGAAGTGCTAGAGCTTTTTATTATGAAACATGGAAGCAATTGTGTCAACGGTAGTAGTACTTCATATGTGTCATGCGTAAAACATCTTATAAGTTGCAAGCCTCATGCATCGAATACTAATAGTGCTCGCTCCTTGTCCTAATTAGCTCGGATCCCCATGGGTTATCATTGCATTGCATATGTTTTTACCAAGTGTCACAAAGGGGTACCTCTATGCCACCTGTACAAAGGTCCAAGGAGATAGATCGCATTTGATTTCTCGTTTTTGATAAATCTCAACTTGAGGACATCCATACCGGGACAACATAGAAAATAGATGATGGACTCCTCTTAAATGCATAAGCATATTCTCATGAGAGATTGAGGACAAGGTCCAAGCTAAAACTTCCACCATGATGCATGGCTTTGGTTGGCTGCCCAATGTTCTTCTCTAACAATATGCATATTAATTCAACCCACGGTAAATCACCCTTACTTCAGACAAGACGAACATGCATAGCAACTCACATGATATTCAACAAAAGTGTGACAGTTGATGGCGTCCCCAGAAACATGGTTACCGCTCAGCAAGCAACTCATAAGAAATAAGATACATAAGCAACATATTCTTTACCACAATAGTTTTTAGGCTACTTTCCCATGAGCTATGTATTGCATGGTTGGTTTGCTTAGTGCAGGTGGAGGTTAGCAAAAGACTGGGAGCAACCAACTAAGAGAGCAATGACGGTCATAATCATGCAGAGCGACAAAGCAATATTGAATCAGGCATGGTAGTTATATCGCTACTTAGAAACAAAAGATCATCAAGGCTTGACAGACTTTCTTTACAGTCTTGAATATGCGTGAGCATACGCCAAGTCAATCAAAATAAATTCTCGAAGGAAGATATTACTAAACCATACCACATCATAGGCAAACAAACCAAGTTGGTACTCCAATAACACATTGGGAACCTCCCAGCTATTCGAGATTAACCATAAGAAAACCTGAACTACTAAGCACCATCATGAAAGCAGCATCTTTATCATAGACACATTAACCAATGCAACGGAAGCAAACTCTCTTAATAAGGTGATCATGGTAATTAAAAAGAGTTCAAGCAATCAACTAAATAAAAGCTCTTTGAAAAGATAAGCATGAATACTAAGAGCAGAGCACGATAGTAGCTATTTAAAAGACAAAGAACACACACAGCATAGATAGACAATGAAAATTCTATGTAATGTTCTAGGTAGAGGTGGAGCGTGTTTCTCTCCCACATAAAGGAATACTGGGTTCCGACTCGTTATGAAAAACTAGAAAGAAAACTAAAAGCAAGACGCTCCAAGCATAGCACATAACACATGAAGTGATAAAAATATAGCGGAACGAAAGACGAACTGATAATGTTGATGGAGAAGGGGATGCACGGGGGCATCCCCAAGCTTAGACGCTTGAGTCTCCTTGATTATTTCTTGGGGTGCACGGGGGCATCCCCAAGCTTGAGCGCTTGACACTCCTGAATCTTTTTATCATTTTCCCTCGCACACTTGAAAACTCCCTTCATACATAACTCATTTATAATCTGATTAGCGAGGTTAGTACCCTTAATAAAATAATTATACCTTGCTGGAAATAAGGATATTCTTGAAGTTCTACTGTTTCTCAAGATTGACAAAAGGTTTTTGCAAAGAAAAAGCAAGTTCTTAATTTGCAAAGTGAAGGTAAGGCAAAACAGGACAGAATCTGTGAAAAACAGAACAGCAGGCAGTAATTGACCTGTTCGGGATACTTCTGCAACTCAAATCAAAAAACTCAGAACTGACGCACGAAATACAATTATATAGAGAACGCTGTCGAAAAACTTCAGACCAAAAAGATGATCTGGTGATTTTATACGAATTTTTCTATCCAAGGACAGAATCTGTTTCCTGGACAGCACCTCACAACTTTTGAACTTTCTAGCAATCAGAGGCTATACTTGGCACAAATATGAAAAGCAAAGATACAATGATGATGCTACAGCAGTAAACAACATCAAGACACAACAAAAGCAAAAATTTTATTCATGTGGGCTGCCTCCCAAAAGCGCTTTCTTTTATGCCATTAAGCTAGGCATAATGCATAGATCAAGTTGTATCAATTGAACCATCATCAAGATCATCAAAAAGCTCTTCAATAATACAACTAGTCTTAAGAGGACTCTCAAATAAAGGCCTCATAGAGATACTTCTAGGTAGGAGACCAAAAGGATAAAAGTCAAGGGAAGATTCATTTATAAATTCATCAACGATAGGTGTTTCTTCCAAAGTCTTTACAGTTTCAACCCCTTTGGCAATAGGTGGATTATTTTTAGAACGGAGAGCCTTTGGAACGTGAACGAACTTAGGCTCCCTCTTTGCCGGAGTTTCTACCTTTTCGGTTTTGATCGAGGAGAATGTAGTTCCTAAGGTATCAAATATTTCCTCAATCTTGTCCATCCTAGAAGAGTCAGAATCATGGAATTTGACGGTCTCCAAAATTTTGAAAATTTTATGCATGGAGCTATCAAGTCTATTCAAATTCCCTTGGATTTTTCGATCCAACTCATTCATCTTATTAGTGCTTGGCATCTCTAGCTCTATTTTTTCAAGTTTTTTCATAATGTGAGCTAGGGTGATATCCTCTCGAATGCTAACAACAGGGGGACTCCCAACAAGATTTTCAATAATACTAAGAGACGCCCAAACTGGGGCCTCCAGGGAATTCCCATTGATAGCAGTATCTAAAATAAACCTATTCCAAGAAGTGATTCCAACATAAAAATTTCTAAGCAAGATAGTAGTGGGTTGCTTCTTGGTGGCTCTTTTTTGTGAATCATTAATTCTATACCAAGCATCTTTCAAACTTTCCCCACCTCTTTGTTTAAAGGTGAGAACTTCTGCCTCGTCAAAGACAAAAGGACCCGACATAATGATAACTAAAGAACAAGATAACTATTTTTGTGATTTTCGATAAAAAGAAACTAAAGCAAATATGATAGGTAAACTAACAAGACGAATAAGCAAAGGTAAAAGATAGCATGCAACTCCCCTATCCTGAAGAGTGGAGTCCCCGGCAACGGCGCCAGAAAATACTCCTTGATGGGCCTCGAACCCCTCGTTGGATTACCCTAAGTGGAAGGTGTAAGATGCAGTAAGTAGAAGTGTTTTCCCTTAGCAAAGATGCCAAGGATCGAATCCCCAGAGACTCCTAGGTTCAACAGGTAGGTGTCAACCGCTAACGGTGCAATTAGCAATCAACATGGACCTGCACACAGATACAAATAACTTTGCTCCCAACGAGTACAGAGAGGTTGTCAATCTCTCCAGCCTTGTAGTTCACAAAGGGTTAAAAGCAATATGATAGTAGTGATAGATAGTAATTTGCAATAGTAAATAAAATAGCGGAAAGGTAAATAGTGTATGTGATCAATGATAGTAATATGGACCGGAGTCACATGATGTTCACTAGCGATGTCTCTCTCCCAAAAGACGATAGAACAGCTATGCGAGGTAACAAATTACAGCTGGGCAATTGACAGGACCACGAACGCAAACCAATGCTGACTACATTGCAAGAAAGGTTGAGGTTCAAAGCATGGGCGGTACGCCAAAGTAAGTAGACCGAAATCCAACTGCATCTACTACTAATCATCCACCTTGAGATATCTATCCAGAACATCTCGCTGGTATTAAGTTGCGAGTCCCACCCATAGTGTAAACTCAATGCAACAGACAACTGCATTATAAGAACTTTGCGTAAAGTAAACAATCCTTGCACCCGCGGGCACAAGCACTGTTGTTTTCCCCCTTGTGGCAACAGCACATCCCCTAGACTCATGTTTCTGTCACTCAAGCTAGTCATCGAGGGGCATGAACCCACAATCGAGCATAACGTTCCCTCTTGGAGTCACTACCTACTACTTGGCCAAAGCAATAAATAACAACGGAGAACATGCAAGAATTACTTATGAACTAAAACATAAAAGAGGTGAATCAAATATATTACTCAAGATCAATCTGAACATAATATCATAATCCATCGGATCCCAGCAAACTCAACATAGCAACAACACAAGGATTACATAGGTGCCTCGATCATGTAGGGCAGCTCACAAGGACTAATTAGTGAAGCACAAGAACGGGAGGAGAACATCACATAGCTACTGGTCATGGACTCATGGTCCAAGGGAGACTACTCACGGGTCATCCGGGAGGCGTCCATGGTGGTGGAGAAGCTCCCGGTGGTGATCCTCCCCTCCGGCAGGGTGCCGGGAAGAGTTCTCCTGGTGCTCCCGATCTTGGAAGCGGCGGTGGCGGCGGAACAGAGATGGGATCGCGAAAAGAAGTCCTGTTTCAAGGGTTACGGGGGACCCTTTAAATATCTGCCAAAGTAGGGCATCGGGGGGCTCTCGGGGTGCCGAGGCGCCCCCCCGGCGCGGCCCAGGGGGGCGCGCCCACAGGACGCCTGGGCCCCCTGTGCCCCCCCC
>LR738714.1:675633242-675645419 GCA_902687465.1 Secale cereale | reverse complement strand
GCCCCCCCCCCCCCCAGGCTCCCCTTCGGAAGTAGTGTCCTTCCCGGAACGCTGGTTTTTTATATATTTTTAGGATTTTTCTGGGCAGTTCTCGAAACGTGAAAACCTGAAATACAAAAACAGCCGAAAACAGAAACTGGCACTGGAGTGCACCGGATTAGTAAGTTAGTCCAAATATGATCAAAAGTATATGGAAGTGTATGAATATCATAGCAATATCACCCAAAAGTGGCATGGAGCAAGCAGAAATTATAGATACGTTTTGGACGTATCACTGTGCTCCTCGAAGTCTCCAGAACGGGCTGCTGGACAGATCAATTTTCCAGGCTACTCAAACTCTTCTGATAAATCCAACACAGACTGCAACATAGACTGATCAGTTTTCAATTCAGACTTGCCATGACATGGCATGGATAAAAAGGGAGATGAAGCGAGAGCAGGAGAACCAGGGAGGAAGAGAGGCATGACCGGGTGACCTGGCTGCTCGCCGACGAGGTCAATTGTCAGATGAAGAAGTGGATTGGTCAGGAGACACAAACATGCAAGGATGAATTGCTTGCGAGTTGTCAGATGAAGAAGACGAATGGACATTTGATTTTATCTGACGTGATAACGCAACCGGTACATGCTAAACCTAAAACCGTAAACGGATTTTCTCATTCTCATGTGCAAACTGGTGCATTACATCATGTTTCAAGAAGGATATTTCTTAGGTTTGTTTACAACACTGTCTGTGCAAATTGCTGGTTTGTTCAATTAGTACCAACTATTTTTTATTTGTACTAAACTTTTGTATTTCTACATTATATATATATATATATATATATATATATATATATATATATATATATATATATATATATATATATATATATCTATCTACTAATACTTTTCCTATCATAAGTAGAAGATTTAACCATGTAAGTGTGTTCTGACATATTAAGATACCTTATCATTTTTATATGTTTCTCATGTTCACCATTATAAGCACTTTTTTGTGATAAACTACAACTATAATTTATCACAAAACTATTTTACTTTTCTTAATTAGTTTGATATAGAAGATTGCGTTGTGTTTTACCATAAAGATAAGAAAATCACATTCCTTTACAAATTAATATACAACACTTAATGAACTACAACATGTTTATGTATGATTGTATTTGCAGTATCCTTAACTCTTTGGAGTGTTTGTGTTTGAAAACAAAGGAGTAACAAATAGGTTGATAGAGTGCTCTAGAGTACAAAACTGTCAAGTGAGATGCTATTAAATATGTATTTTTAGAGTGTGCAAGGTGTCAAAAGCTGGTTTGTCCTCGAATGTCCAAGTGCTTGTTTCTTGGTTCTTTCATAGTCAACTCCGTTGTTGTTCTTCACAAGGATATAACAAATACCGAATGGCATATGAATACAAATTTAATGTATTTCATTTGTTCTTGGCATTCTTAATTTATCGATTTCTAACCAAGTTTGCAAGATTGGCTGAACTTTTCTAGAGAAAAATCTAACACGATTAACAATAACAATAAACACTTAATCCTCACTCCCAATCATCCGCGAGTCTTAAAAAACATAGAGTTAGGCCTACCCATGAAGGGCCTCTTTCATCCATGGGTATTAAAAACTTAGAATTGGGTAAAGCATGAGAATATGGTAGAATTTTATATGCAAATCTAAGGATTATGAAACCACAAGAATTGACTGTTGGATTTGTAAGAATAGGAAAACACACATGGATCCTAAAACACATAGTCAAATTGAGGTTAAACCATATGCAAAATAAGAAAAGGTTAATATTATGCTATATGTGGTGTTTGCTTTGTTCTTTGTGTATAGAGAAAGAAAAGGTTAATTGATTTCTTTGTTGTGTTTGAATATGAGTCGACACATACAGATCAATGAGTCTGGCGTTTGCTCTCCAACTAATTGATTGTAGGACACGAGTTATATCCTAAAGATTTTTGCTGGTTTGACATATTATTTGATAAGAAAACAACCTCTTTCACATAAAACAAAACAATAATTTGTGTACTACGTGTTACAAACAATCACCTGGTATATATAAAGGCATCTCCAACACTGACCCCGAAATCGAACACCGCATCCGTCCGTGGACTAGTTGTGGCACCCCGGCTCAGAGAAACCAGCACGCCCCGTATTCCAGCCCAGAGATTGAGCAGAAGCCTCTGGAATACGTCACTGCTTGACATAAAACAAATCATCTCTTATTACAAAGGATAATAAATACACGAGTCTGATGTTACAAAAGATCGCATCAGCACGTAGACACTACACCTGCGATACTACACTTGCTCTATGCTAGAAGCAGAACAACTCATAGCAGCAGAATACTTCTAGCAGCGGAACAACGACGAAGGTGGTGAACTCCACTCCGCACGGACTCTGACTGGGACACGATCTAGCTCGCACGATTGGTAACCTCGGCAAGCAATCAACCAATCACGGCATCACCTGCAATCTTGCATGACACGCTAGGTCAGTACATTGAATGTACTTGCAAGCTCACAACAACCAAAAACATCAAGGCAAAACAACAACACAACATTTAACAAGTTAATTAAATTAACAGCTACCATCACCTCCCGCGGGGATCTCCAAGGATGTTACGTGTCGAGGAGGTCATCCAAAACGGGGTGGTGGTTACTCTACTTGCCCACTTCACCAACACATTCGACGCCTTCTACCTCCTCGACCAGGTGTTTTGGTGTGGCTGCGAGTTCATCGCTTTCACCACCCACAACATGTTCACGGAGTACACCAACATCTTCCCCACCGCGTCGCGCATGCACACTCTTCCGTACCCCATCGACAACGCCCTGGAGGAGCAGTGAAGGGCGCCTGGAGGAGGAGCGAGGTGGAGAAGGCGGCGTCTAGGGTTCTAAACCCTCTATCTAATTTTCTTTTTTTGAGTCTATGTTATGTTAAGTTGTAATTGAACTATGCTGGTGATGTTATGGGCTTGTTGGCCCTTTTATCAAGTTGTATCATTAAGTTTTCTATCTATTCATTATGAAGTTCTTCCTAGTTTCAACTATGTGATCGTGCTATGGGCTTGTTTTCCCTATCTACATGTTTGTTGATTGTTTTCTTAGAGAGGTCGCTTTGTTTAACCACCTAGTGCATGTAGCCACCTAGCTAGTGCATGTATCCACAACATATTTGTTCAATTTATTTGTCGTAGCAAAACGGGTGCAGATGCGAGTGGATCGAAAAGGCGGCAACTAGTCGTAAAAAACGATGCTCTAAATCGAGGAGACAAGCGTGCGAGAAGAGAGGAACCAGCGGCAGCGCCCATCGCTACATCCGTGGCGGCATGCATCATCGCATGTAGGCTTGGTTGGCGCATCGTGGCGGCGCGCATCGACGCATGCAGACGGGCTTGTTGGGTGCATGCATAGTAGGCTTCTGTCGTGGCGGCGCGCGCATGCGTTTAATGCAAGGGACGACCCAACGAAAGCACGGCCCAATGGTCGAACAGCTACACCGCCCAACGTGGCCCCTCTCGTCAGAGTTAACGGTCAAAGCACTGACCCGACGGCGACGCCCATTGTGACTTCTTCTGAGGGTTTCGGGCAAGGAAGTGGGGAAAACTGAGCAAAAGTTAAGAGCGGAGATGAATGAGTAGAGCTAAGGAACCAGGGGCACAGATGTAAAAAACCCATATAAATAACAACTTTATTATTGCCTCTAGGGCATATTTCCTTCATTTTTTTTTCTGTTTTCATCACCACTTTCACCTGTAACATCACAAGCCTCATGTGCATGGTTAAGAGGGTTAGTCATCACTGGATCATCATAATTATTTTCTCCCCTTGATCAAAACCGGTGGGATGAGGTGGCAAGACAAGTATTTCTTGAGGAAGTAGAGCACCGGCATTAGGGTGAAGATCAGCAAAGGGAATTTTTTTTCTCGTCCAAAATGACATCACGAGAAATATAGACACGACCAGTGGAGATGTCAGGCACTTGACACCTTTATGAAGAGCATTATACCCAAGAAAAGCACATTGCTTTGAGTGGAACATGAGTTTGCGATTATTGTATGGGCGAAGATTGGGCCAACATGCACAACCAAACACACGAAGTGATTTATAATTAGGTTTGGTGTGGAGAAGTCTCTCTACTGGAGTTTCATTATTAATGACACGGCTAGGGAGCATGTTGATGATGTGGACAGCTGTAAGAAAAGCTTCATCCCAAAACTTGAGGGGCATGGAGGCGCAGCTAAGAGAGCTAGTCCTACCTCGACGATGTGTCTGTGTTTATGTTCTGCGGAACCATTTTGTTGGTGAGCATGAGGGCATGAAACATGGTGAGAAATGCCAAGATTTTGGAAGAAAGAGTTTAATTTTTCGTACTCTCCTCCCAAGTCGGATTCGACAAAAATGATCTTGCCGTCAAACTTGTGCTCAACAAGCGCCCGAAAGTTTTAAAAAAACCAGAAAACCATCTGATCTTTTCTTAAGGAGATAGATCCAGGAGTATTTGCTATAGTCATCAATAAAACTCACGTAATATGTGTGTCTACCAACACAGCTAGGGGCAGGACCCCATACATCGGAAAAATTAATTGCAATGGTTTGGTAGAAACACTAGTGGACACTGGATACAGTACTTGATTACTCTTAATTAGCACATTGACACGAATAACAAACTGTTTTGACATTGCGCTCACCAACAAACGGGAGCTTATTTTTCCTAAGCAATCTTTCAACTAAAGAAAAAGAGGCATGGCGTAATCGATCGTGCCATCGTGTTGACGAAAGTTTGGCAACACCATAGGCTCGTTTATTGAACCTTCTACGCTCCGGAATCAACGGGTAGAGCCCTCGAACACATCTACCTTGATAGAGAACTTTCTTCATTGCTTGATCCTTGATCAAAAATAAAAAGGGATGAAACTTGAGGAACACATGATTATGAATGAAAATTTTATGAACCGAAAGAAGATTCAAACTCGCATGAGGGGCATGCCAATTTTTTCTAAAATGAAGTTTGTGATGGGGAGTTTTAATAATTGTATGACCAATGTGACGGATCCTCATACCTACACCACTAGAAGTGTGGATCTAGTCCTTGCCGCGGTATTTTTCTCGCATGCTGACCTTCTCTAGCTCGCCCGTGATGTGTTCGGTGGCGCCGCTGTCGATGTACCAGTTGGTTTCGATGCTGTAAGAACCATTTGCAACTGCAGCCAACTTGTCCTCATCATGGGAGTCGTCGTCGTAACGGTACCAGCAGTCCTTGGTGATGTGCCCGAGCTTGCCGCAGATCTGACAGCGTGGCGCATCAGGGCGCGCTCTGTTCGAGCCGCCGCCGGCGCGGCGTCCCTTGGGGTTGTTGGAGGAGGGCCGCGCGACGCGAGGATTGGTGCTACTGGAGGAGTTTCCGCCGCCTCCCGCCTTTGCTTTGCCGCGTGGAGGTCTGCTGCGGCGGCCGTGGCGTTCGCGAGAGGCTACATTCGCAGACGACTTGAAGCCGGCCGAACCCTGGTAGAGCGCGACACGCTGATCAAAGTTGCTCAACATGATGAACAACTCATCCAGGGTGACGGGGCTGGTGCGGGCGCTGAGGACTGACACCTGGGGCTAGTACTCCATGTCCAGCACGTGGACGATGTAGGAGACGATCTCATCATCGTGCAGGGGTTTTCCGGCCGCGGCGAGTTGATCAGCGAGGCCGCGCATATAGGTGAAGAAGGTGGCGACCGGCTGGGATCCCTTCTGCGCATGAAGCAGAGCCATGCGGATGTTGTTAATGCGGCTGAGCGACTGCGAGGAGAACATGGTCGCCAGGGTCATCCAGAGCGCGTGCGTCGTGGTGATCGCGGTCACCTGCACCAAGACCTCTTTAGAGAGATTGTTGAGAAGGTACCCGAGCACTCGTTGATCCTCCTTGACCCAGGTGGGGTGGAGAGGGTTGGGCTCGGTGGAGTCTTTGCCGTCCTTGCTAGGAAGGAAACGGGCTGGCTCCGACGTGCTACCATCGGCATAGCCCAAGATGCCAGCTACCCTTAGCTGTGGCGTGATCTGGACGCACCACAACATGTAGTTGGTACGGGTGAGCTTCTCCGTGACTTGGTTATTGAGACCAAGGAGGAACCGGAGGAAGACATGGCTAGGCACTAATGGAGATTGAAAGCTAGATGAATTGGAAAGGAGTTGCTCTGCTTACCATGCGCGATAGGCGGATAGTGTCTTACCCTTGTATGAGGGGGTGCCGTACGTTTTTATAGGCAGGGGCGCACCTCCCTGTAGCCCGTACATCGTTGGGATTACAACTTGGAGAAGAAGGGATAGTGAGATAGAGGTATTCGGTAAATAGTACATAACAAGTAATCTACATAACCGAATATCTTGTATATCTATCCTTATGAGACTACGTTACAATGTGCACATTCAACAGGCAGTACATACACTTTTAGCTTGTAGTTGTTTTTTTTGTGAGGGCTTTTAGTTTGTAGATTGCTCAAATGTTTGCTGGACTCCTTTTAAAGTCGACACAAATGTGTAAAGTCTTTTGGGTCTAGCAACAGAAATGTACATTAATCCATCTGAATGGAATGTTTTCTTGCGAGAACGGAGAAGAATGCTCATTAACAAAAGATAAATGCAACTAAAAAATAAGAGAAAAATGTACCATGAAAAAATGTAGGGGACATGCTCCTCAGAAGTACCATAGACAGACTCTTAATAGTGAAAACGAATCTTAATTTCGATGTTTGATTTATAAGTTGTACAGCTTTTTAAAAATTCTAAAATCTGAATTAAATGCATCCACACCTGTTCACGTGGGTACTTCTGCAGTCATTTTTACTTTTTCTTATTCAAGTGGCACTTTTCTTAATATGAATTAGGTGGGGCAAACTATTTTCAAATATGTTCGGCTACTCCGGACGTCTAGCGAGTAAACGGCCATTTGCTAGATGCGTACCGACGTACGGAAAAAAGTCCCTCGTGAAAAAAGAAACAGCCATCTCACCTTTTGTTTTGGTCGAAAATCCCTTACTTAGGGACGATTCTCCCCAGACTCTCCATTAACCTTTCACTAATTACCAATGAATTATCGTTGCCTCTCCCTCTTTAACCAACGTTGCCATCTCATCTTAGAAATTAAGGCCCTGTTTGGTTCATAAGTCCTAGGACTTATTTTAGTCCCAACTTATAAATCATAAGTTCCTAAAAAGTCCCTACCTGTTTGGTTCATGGGACTTAACATGTACTAGTAGACCATATTACAACTATAAGTCCCTATAAGTCCCTCCTTGAGAGTCTTATTTGATAAGTCCCAAATGTCCACTTTAAGTCCCTATAAGTCCCTCCTGTTTGGTTTAGATGGGACTTATAGGGACTTATTTAAGTCCCTAGACCAATAAGTCCCTGGAAACAAACACCCTCTAACTCTACATGATTAGTCCGTATCCGTAGCAAAACTCTGTTTCGGTACTCGTGTTGTACAACACTTTAGACGAAGATGCTGAAAAGGCGAAAAGATCTCGAAACATATTTTCGTCCCACTTCATCATGAATAAAGCACAAACTACCAAACCGATAGGAGATGATGAAGAAATTTCTCTTACAATGAATGTCAAAATAAAAACGGCATCCGAGAGAGAAGTGAGAACACACCAACTCCATGACAAGGAAGAAAACAGGAGTAGCCACAATCTTCATTTGCACTTCTCATATAGTCATATTGCAAGACACGTGATTTATAAGTTTATAGTACATGCAAATTTGTCACGAATCTCAAAGCAAGCTCTGGAAGGCTGATTCTTCACCGTTCAAACGTCTGGAGTGAACTGGTGAAAACCATTGCACTCTGGATTATGGACGGTGACTCTGCAGCCTGCAGGCTGCATGTGGCCGGTGTTTCCTCTCTCCTTCGGACGTGGAGTTTCTACACCCAGGAGCAAATGCTTCTGGTGTGAACAGTAGTATCAAAAAAATTCAAAAAATTCTGAATTTTATGTATGACATACTTTCTCAAATGTTTGACGTGCATGCAAAATTTCATCACAAAATCACATCGGTGCAGTGCCGAAAAAAACAAAATCGATTTACTTAAAATGTAACTTACAAACGCATTTTGGAGCTTTGATTTTGTTTTTTTCGGCACGACTTGCACCGATGTGATTTCGTGATGAAATTTTGCATGCACGTCAAACATTTGCAAAAGTATGTTCCTAAAAAAATTCAGAATTTTTTGAATGTTTTTGATTTTTTTTTTTTTGATTGTTCTGTTCACACCAGGAGCAAATACCAGGAGCATTTGCTCCTGGGTGTAGAAAGGTACTTCCGCTCTCCTTCGCATTGCTTTGCATGGGCTCAGACTTTTCATTTGAACCACATCAGCACTTCGTTGGTCTTTTAGGGAAACTAGATGACCCGTTGCGCCGATGGCGCAAAGGCCGAGTTCAAGCCATGTATTGAAAGAGTGTGCATGCCATGTATTGAAAGAGTGTGCATTAAAATATGTTAACATAAAGTAAAACATACAGAAATAAGTACGGATTTATGATAGATACATGGTTGCTAATGATACATGTTTTACATAAGATCCAAAATGATGCATAAAGGGAACGACACCATGTGGTTAACATAAAGGGAACGGCACCATGTTGTTGGCATCGAAAACAGGGAGGGTCACAAGGGATCTATCCTAAGGAGAAGGCTGCATAGAACATACAAAGCCAAAACACAAATAAAAATTTGAATGCTTCATCTAACATCATATCACTTTATTGGTCCAGAAATTAACATGGGTTCACAAGATCTTGAATGAAAGATACGATGACATCAGGCTACATATAGGACTATGTATGGATTAACATCACTAACCATTGTATGTCTGAGTGGAAACCTAGAACCGAATCAGTGATGTAAATTTTCTTATAAAGCTATCAGGCTACAAATGAACACACGGCCACATCCATGTTGAACAAACACGCGCTCTGTGCCACCGTTAGTACGACTCTTTTATACGGTAGCACCTCTTGGATATATGCCTCTACTGTAGTGTCTCCCACACCAGCCATGACGCCTCAATAGATCACCAAAAAAGGTTTCTAGTTATTCTTATGCAGTAATAGCCAACTGTTCAGAGCATACAAAGCTTGTAAGATCTCAGCAGAGTTGCCACAAAATCATACCTGCACAATGCCACTGTGACAGTATATGACGTGTGAGCGAGTATAAAACAAAATACTAACTAATTTATTGTCGAGATTCAACTAACCAGAAAATGGAGAAAGCAGACAATCGGAGATTATCAAACATAACAGTGAGAACACTGTAAAGGAATGTCATTTAAGATAATAATAAAGAGACATGTAATGGGACTTACATCTGAATGGTGATCCAACAAAATCTTCATGGTTGCATCCTGCTTCTGTTCAGCAGCGACATACAACAGTGTCCCATGATTCCTTTACATTCTTGTACAGTCTAAAACATTTTTGTACTGTCCAAAGCATTTTCCATGGAGATAATCATGATATGTGACCATGCAGAAATTCTTTTGCCTTTTGCAAAATTGGCTGTAGTTGAAAATATGTACATTCTAACTATCTCAAGTAGTACTAAAACAAGCTCTCATACAATTGTCAATCATAAAAGGTCGCTTAATAAATCATTTAAAATTCCACCAAACTTCTCGATGATGATCTCAGGGTGCTCAATATACTACAACTTGAAGGCATGCACCCAAATAGATGAACATGTTACAAAGAAGCATCAGTGGGATATAGTACTACACTGACACAGAGAAATTCATAGTTTTTTCATAAAACAATGAAGGATCAGAGTATTGCAGGGTTGATACAGTATCCCAGTGTTAATATATATACGGTGGAAGTTTAGGAATGAGTTCACTTCTTTGACAAAATAGGAAAAGTGTGGCCTATAGCATGAAGAATAAATGCAAGAAAGTAAACGGATGGGCAGGGAACCATTATTTAAATTCCCATAGTGAATTTCCCTACAAAAGTCTGCAGCAGGAACGACATAATATAACACAAAAGCCATGTATATAAAATATATAGTACAGATATGAGAGGAAGTTGTCATCCATACATTGAACTTCGCAATATAAATCATGTCCAGTTCCCCAATAGGCCAAAAGATGTCATCGGATCACAAAGAACTTCTTGAGAGCACATACCATGCCCTCCAGCAGCAAATCCTTGCAAACTTAACTGCTCCAACATGAATAGGTGCATACCTTTGAGTAGTTACCTTCCTTCAAGATCAACGCTTTGAGCTCCGTCGAATGCTTGTCTTGCCAACTGCTTCGAGTAGTTACCTTCCTGCTAGTAAAAAGATCAAGCCAGACAACCAATATGCTTCAGAGAGAAACATGATCCAAATACGTTGCCACAGAGAAGAAGAAAACTGCAGACAAAAACAATAATCAAAAGAAAATATAGCTTAAAGAGGAAGCACAAACCTTGATAGGCAAAACAGCAAACGATGAACAAGCGGCAGTTTAGAAGAGCAGGCAACAACAACATCACCTGTAAAATAAAAGAACGAAATAGAGTATTCAGAAACCAACAAGCCAGATCAAGCAATTTATTTGGTAGCATAGATGCTCCATTTCTTTATGTATTATGTACGTAACCACGATTTACAGATACTGAAGCTAGACCGTAAAGGCTACTTTCTTAATTAGACTGTTAAAAAGCAAATGTAAATCTATAGATGCTAGAACATATGAATGTTGTTTAACCTGTAGAATATTGATCCAAGAGCATACCATTGGCTCCACGCCTCTGCCTGCTCTCAAGTAAGGTTTCTGTGCGCAGAGACCCATTTGAAACCATGTTCGTGTTGAAAAATATTTGCTTTTTATAGTAACTTTATGTTTGATCGAGGATAGAGACCATGTCAAACCCGAAGTGTTTTGAACGTTTATTTGGAAAATGTGCCATTTGGCTCTATGTTACCCAAGTAAGGTGCAAGGTCCAAATTGAAGCATCAAGGGTAATGATTCTAAACCTTCTGTAACAGAAACGTTTGCATTTGTTAGTAACTTCGAGTTTTAGCAAGCACTAAGGGTAATAATTCTAAACCTTATATATGAAAAATTAAGGAGTACCTAAGTTCAAACTATATACTTTAGCATGTGAAACTAATTCAAACATGCAAGTTGAAATATTTAGAGACCGATCATAAAATTGCCAAATCAGGATATAGAAGCAAGAACAAAGTACCGTCAGTTTCGTCGAACTAACAGAAATGCATTTTACATTGCATGCTCACTACTATTGTTGTCCATAAATAAATGTATATCTATTGTTGTACCCAGGTTAACTTGAATTAGTTAGGATGAATCAAACACTTCTGAAATGAGCACTAACATATCAACAGGGTATGCATCTGCATGAGATGACTGATCTTTTGTTGCTAGCAACGAAGAAATATTGATTTCAGTCACGGGCAAACCAAGATGCAAGAAAATCTAAAATTTCTCAATCTTTGACCATGTTTCTAAGGAACAACACTAACTCAAAATTGAAATAATACCATGTTGGTAAAGGTTCGCCTGTTAAGCGGTTTGATTCAGTGAGGATCCACCTGAGGAACTGACGTGTTGATATTAAAATCAAAGTTGAGGAACAACAACGATGGTCTGGAAGAGACAGGGTGAGCGAGAGAAGGTTTGGTACACGGAGGGAGAAGGGGATTGATAAGGTCAAGGGGTCAGCAACCGTGTATGGTGCCCATGTCGACCCAACAAAACTTAATTTATTATTTACTTTTTTTCTAAGCCCAACAACATGGTGTAAATTTGAATTGGCACAGCTAAATTAAATTATTTTGTCTAAAAAAGATGCCAAATCAAACAAATACAAAGTTAAATCAAATAAATGAAAGAAACGTTAGCTGATATATTTATAATGGTTATCCAGCAGTAGTAATACAAATGATCAGTAACGGTAGCTATTTTATATCACCGGCACTGCTAGTAGATTTATAGTGGTTATCCAGCAGTGGTGATACAGATGATGGATCTTTAAAACCATTAGCTGGGCATATATATAGCATCATGGATAGATGCTTGATGCCTTGATTACATATAAAACACATGACCACAAAGGGATGTTCAGCACATAGATGATTACAAAAATCTGAAGCCTATACATGTCTTATTCTT
>LR738714.1:675577826-675632547 GCA_902687465.1 Secale cereale | reverse complement strand
TGGCTAGTTGACTAAATGGCTCAGGAAAATAAATTGTCATGACATATTATAAGTAATAAAAAGGCAAAAGGCCACAATATGTGGTACATAATGTTCACAGTCCATCGGCTTCACCAAACACTAAAAAGGGGCAAGCATAAATTCACCTCGCTAATCCCATGGAGGCACTTCTCACGTTAAAAGGCAAATGAATGAAAACAGACAAGTATCTTGTTTTCCTAGACTGTTGCATCCATGGCGAAATGACTAAGCAAAAAGATGTGTGCTATAAATTTGAAGAAAATACGGGTTCGCCTGTGAGGAATATACTAAAAGTCTACAACAATAATCATAGTGAGGTAATCAAGAAAATAGTACAAATGCCTGAATCTGATATGCTATAGAACTCATCCTTCCGTATGTAGTTTTCCTATCTTCCATGTGGAAGAGAATATAGGAGATGCATATATAAGTAAACTAAAAGGAAAAACCTACACACACATGGTGCAACACCAGTCATGCTATTTATTTCAAGCATCAATCGAACCTAGGAGACATTATGCTACCAGAACAAATACGAAAAAAAAAACAAAGCTCTCCTCTAGCTTGGTCATGTTTACATTAGCATAAATCGTAACATCAAATTGCAGGAATAAACTTGACCGTGCGAGATTAGTATGAGGCTCAGGCTCCACATAGTGATACGAGAGAATTATCATCCAACTTCATCTATACTATGTGTATATGATGACAGCAAGCATGAGGCTAGCAGCAGGCTTCTAAATTCTAACCACCAGTAATAAATCACCACATATGCCAAAAGCTCTAAGCAAAACAAGCCAATTTGCAGGCAACATCACACATCACTTCTCGAGCTATTTCCTAAGAAATGCATCCTATCGTCAAAATCACCCAAGCAAGGTCGCTAACCCTACAAGCTTTGTCCAGAATGCAGAATTGAAGCAGGCAATCACCTGACGAAACCTCGGAAGAGTGGGGGTCGAGGCTCAATGTAGCGGAGGATGTAGCGGCTAATAACACCTAAGCAAAGTCTTGATAGCCAGCTGGTAGCTGATTTGCCATTAGTGGATCAACACATGTTCAATATACCTGTCCACTGATGTCATTTTCAACAGCATAGCCCGAGTTTGCAGCAACAACAAGATCTTTACTTCTCTATCATCAAAGAGTACTAACAATTACTATGTAGTCAGCATGCCTAATCATTTCCCATGAAGGCAAAAGCAGCAGCCATACACCAACAAACATAGAGATAACAGAAATTAGTAGTTGCAAAACCACACATAAGCGTTGGATGAAACAAACAACTTTCTAGAGGAAGTGGAAAATCCCTAAATATAAAAATATATTCACAGATGCAAACAATGTAAACAATGTACATGAGTAAACAAACAATTTTAGAAATCCTAAAGGAACATGTACATGAGTAAACAATGTAAACATATTACAAGCAAGCATCCGGGTTTCTTAAACGGTACCTTCCACATCTCGCTCTCTTAAGAACATGATTTCCCCCATCTCATGTACATACCAACAAAGACCAGGATCTGGACATGAAGACCAGCGTCGATGGTTAATCCCAGTCGCCTTTTGCCGCTTGCATCTGGCTGGAATAAAACACCAAGCACAAAAAGTAACGACGCTGATTGAAGAGAATATGCGCAAAATAAAGGAAATCTACACATTGTTACCTAGACCAATGAAGCACTGCGACGGATACGGCAATACGGTTGCGGGGATACGCGATATGGCGATTTCCAGAAACAGTCATTTTGCAATGCATCGAGTATGTGTAAATAATTAATAAAAAGCCATGTAGTAGGACAAAGAGTAATTGAATGTGTGAGATGAGATCAAAATAATACCCCATTTGTTGCCTCCATGCTTCTTTTCAAGTCGTCAATCGACGAATGGTCATTAATTTCCTCAAACTTTGTGTTACGGTCAAACGCATCATAATTGAATGTCGTTATTGTCACTCCATAGGCAGCACAAAAACAACATCACCAGCAAGTAAAGCATTATACAACACCTGGACAGTACACAACAAAAATTAGCAAAAGTTCACAATACACATACCAGTAGCAGCCAAATCTTAATTTATAGAGATGCTATGTTGTGGTATTGAATCGAAAAAAGAGCACAATTTTCAATTAGAAAAATTATCAAGCACCCTATCTACATATAGAAACTAATCAAACCTGTTGATGGCGTCCCAAGGACATCTAGGATCCGCGGTGGCCAGTGAGCCAACACTGGAGAGGTGGGGCGCAGATCCGCTCTTGGTACAAGGAGATGTGGAACAAATTCCTGCAAACAAGTTGATCAAAATAGCAAGAAATCAAACTCATGTCAACTTATACAATACCTAAAGATGCCAATCAAGTATATTTGTCCTTTCAAATCCAGGAAAAAGAACTATCCAACAGATGCCCAACAGATGCAATTTAGCGCTCCTACATGATAGGTGATATAAATCCACAGACAATTGAGTTTTAAGAACTATACTCATAAACTGAATTCTGAAAATGGTTACGCCTATGCCTCAATGGAATTTTCACATCATCTCCCAAAAATGTATTAGTTGATTTGTATATCAAACAGAGGATGGATTGTCCAAAAAAATCGAAAAATCGATATTTATTCGAGTATATATTTTTTCCTGAAAACATGATATTTACTCGAGTATATAAAATATCCGGGCTCTTTGGCTCACTTCTATATGGGTCTTTTTTTATGGTAGGTCCCTCGACAAGAACATGCTAGGTGTGTAAAGCTTCATCACAACTCTTTTTCAGTAGTTTTCTACTGCACGTGCCTGGCAAAAGAACAAACCAAGCACCTCCACTGACCAAACCTACTGTTAGACGATTGGGTTGCTCTTATTCTGCCATACCACGTTAATGAACAATACACTACTCGGCTTTGCACCAACCTACTGTTGGGAGATCATGAATCTGCAAAATTTGCATTTACTTTACTACAACAGCGATCATTTTGCAGAGATTTGGAGAACCATCTACTAACCATCAGTTTGACCCCCAAATAAATCTAGTAATATTAAATGGCAGCAAAAAATAAGTAAACATAATAGCAGGAATGTATCACTGCTTTCCAAAATCTCAGTTGTCAAAACCAACTAAATACAGTCACCGTTCACCACCAACAAAGCAAGAAAGCATTGGCAACTTATTCGGCAGATCACAATATGGCAGAGATTAGTAACAATTACATCACAGCAAGAAAAAAGACTTCCGGCAAGAAATGGATAAGTCTAATTGTCAGACACTTACAGATATCTTAAAAGTACACCAAACTGCTACGTAATACTGTGAATAGAAGCAACGCTAACTACTACCAGAACATGCACACCACATAGCTAGGAAACCAATCAGGTTGCTCTTAGTATTTCTGTGTCAAGCCAATGGACAATATACTCGGTTCTGCACCTACCTACTGTCAGCAGATACTGAATCTGAAAATTTACATTTACATTACTACAAAGCACACTCACTTTTCAGATTAGGACGGCCGCCTAGTAATTGTCAAATCACATGAAAAATCAATAGCAAAAATATATCGTTCCTTTCAAAATCTCAGTTTGCCAAAAGCAGCACAAAATTCAGTTACCACCAAGGAGCCAACAAAGCATGTTAATGACCATCACAGCAGCAATTTCAGGGTGCTCGGTGACAGCAGGCAATTAAAGACGATTGAACAATGGAGTATGTTGATGCAGAAGCATAACCTACTAATCATCAACCTAGAATCGCATCTCACATTACTAAAAAAATAAAATCGTATGGCAGAGTTTAGTAGCTATTGCATGACAGTAGAAATAAATCATTGCTTTCCTCCCAGACAAAAGGGCAACTGAGGAACGACAAAAGGAAGTAAATCAAGTCTAGAGAGGAATGATCCTGCACTTACCTCAACCAAGGTCACATGCGCCAATGGCTGCCAGGTTGATATGGTAGTTGAGGAGAAACATACTAATGGAGAAACCCATAGAAATACCTGCAAGAAACGAAATCAAGGGGCTGCTTGGATTTTCACCAAACACCTTGTAGGCATATACGCAAAAGAATCTACGCAAATAAAAACCAGAAATTCAGCAGAACCAGCACACACATCTAGCAGCACAAGTAGTAGCATAGCTCACAAATCAACTGCACAAACGCACAGTACAACACAAGCACAAAACTAAAGGGAGACAGAGAGAGGAAGCAGGAGCTCATCTGCCATGAGAACGAGCCGAGGAGAAGGGGCTTGAATGGAAGGTGTGTGGATGGGCTTCTCGAGTGGATGGACGGTGGCGCGAGAGCAAGACTGAGCCGGCTTTCTTGGTGGCCGAAAGAGAGAGAGAGGGCATAGAGGGGAGAGGGGGAGTACCTGCGTGTGAAGGCTGGCCTCGCCGTCGTCCGTCCATCCCGCTCCAGATCAGGAATATGGGAGAAGGTGAGGAGAGGTGGCGGCCTCCCTGTCGCTCACCGCCGTTCGCCGTCGGCCGCATCGATCGCCATGGCGACCACGCGCTGGGTCTTCGACCGAAGGAGGAGAGAAGTGGAGGAGAGGAGGCGGCGGCAGCAGGAGAGGATGAGGCGTCTGCGGTTGGTGGCGAATTAGGTCACGGGCTGGCTTCGTTCTGCTCGCTCACTGCGTTGCCTGGCCTTTATATGTTCAATGCGTGAAATGACGAAAATACCCCCGGGGGAACATCGAATTTACACGCGGTGGCACATCGCTATACGGGGCGACGTGGCGGTGGCACAACGCTATACGGGGCGATGTGGATGGCTTCCTCCTGCCTAGCAGTTGTTGCGGGTTTATATGTTCAATATATACACTTGGTCGATGAAACAGAGTCCTCTGCTCTGCAGTCTGCACTGTCATTTTCACACCACACTGGAACAGAGTCAAGCGATTGGGCCGGGGGCCTAGAAATCATGTTTTCTATTTTATGTAGTCTATTGTCATCGGAGTTGTATCATGGTAGCCACTGAGAATGGAAGGCATTACGAATTAGGGTTGTCCCGTATTGAGTTTTGTGAACGACCACTTTGAGATGTTTTAGTTTCATTGTTAAAGAAATACCATCATGCATTTTCCAGATATTCAGGTCAGTGCTGCTGACAATGCAAGACCACCCACGATTCACTGGGATCCAAAAGCATGGACAAAAATGGCACAGGTATACCTTGACATAGCAGAACATGTGCACAAGAAGGTTATCTAAGATTCACTATCAAGACAAATAAAATTTGAAGAAAGCAACCCAATTCGTGAGATTTGAATGTATTCTGAGTAAACAACTCTTGTATGAAAATAAAAATTCTGAAAAAAAAACATTGAATAACTCTTAAACTCTTCGCTGCAGTACTGTTCAGCATGTCCACTACTGAAGAACATGTCTTTCTTACGACAATAAAGAAAATATAAAGTTTTTTTTTGGAACGAAGACGCCAAGGGCGTCCGGCTTTAAATTAATAAAGCCTCACGGCAATCATAGCAGTCATACAAAAGTACAAATACGGCCAAACATATGTGCGAAGAGTGATTAAAGTACGACACGGCTGCACATATGCAGGAGAAACTCTTCAGCACGCAGGCTGGTAAGGCGGAGAAGCAGCCAAAATGCAAAATAACTAAGATAGGATCACTGGGTCAATGCATGTCGCGTCTTCGTGTGAATTGTGCGGATCTTAGCCATCGTCACCGTCATGAGCTCCTCATCACGCTGTTTCCCCAAAGGCATCCAGCTCTGCAAGAAAATGTGGCATTTGAATAGAATGTCAGCCGGGTGAGAGGGGAATTTCTTCTCAATAGTCATCTTATTGCGAGTAGTCCACAATGCCCATAGCAGCGCCCCTACGCAACGCCAAGTAATCCTAGCACTAGATCCTTTTTGTAGCCGTAGTATGTGGAGAAGCCCGGCACTCGAAGTGGGGTTCCAATTCTGTTGGAAAGCCGCTCTAACTGCACTCCAAGCAAATCTCGCTAGGTGGCATTGGAAAAAAGCGTGGTTAGCATCCTCTATGCTACCACACAAAGAGCAAGTTCCGTCTGAGGGGCCATTGTGAGCCGCCACGTTATCCGCCGTTGGGAGTCGGTTCTGGAACATCTGCCACAGAAAAAAAATATTTTCAGTGGTATGCCTGCTTTCCATAGCCCCCTAGCTACGTCTAGCATGACACCTTCGGTCAACTTGCTGTAGAGGGACTTGACAGAGAAGACTCCAGAGGAAGATAGCTTCCATGAGATCTCGTCCGTACCCAAGCGAGGAAGATGTTGGTCAATCAGGAGCAACACCTCGTTCCAATCCTTCTCCTCATGGGGAAGTAACGTTCGTAGAAATGAAACTGTGGGAGGAGTGGATCGAAGAGCGTCACTCACCGGCAGTTCAGTGTTTGAGGCGACACGGAACACGGCCGGGTGGCTTTGCCATAGGGGGGAGTCTCCAATTCAGTGGTCAAGCCAGAAGCAGGTAGACTGGCCATCCCCGACATGAAACTGCGCGCCTAAAGTAAAGGCATGCCGCACAGCGTGGATCACGTTCCAGAAAGTGGAGCCCTTTCTATTTGCGGAGAAGACGTTACCGTTGGGGAAATATTTGGCTTTGAGGAGTTCGGCCCATAAGCCAGATTCGTTTTGGGCAAGCCTCCACCACCAACGAGACAAAAGAGCGACGTTCATGAGTTTGGAGTTTAGAATTCCTAGTCCGCCGAACTTCTTCGGGCGGCATACCGCAGCCCATTTGACTAAGTGGTATTTCCGCTTTGTACCTGCTCCTTCCCAGAAGAAGCGGGAGCGGGGAGTGTCAAGTTTCGTATGCACCCCATCTGCCAGCAGGAACATACCCATAGTGATCATCGGGAGAGAGGAGAGGCTAGAGTTTGTGAGGATTAGTCTCGCCGCAAGGGACATGAACCTCCCGCGCCAGGGACTCACTCTTCCCGCTACCTTCCCGTAAAGAGGTTCCCATTCCTTAATGGATATCCTACTATGTGAGATAGGCAATCCTAGATACTTGGTAGGCAGGCTCCCTAGCTTGCAATTGAGAAGATTGGCCACTCGGCGACTATCCTGGCTTTCCATCCCCATGGTTATGACCTCGCTTTTAAGGAAGTTGATTTTGAGCCCAGATAGTAGCTCAAAAGCCAGCAGAAGTAGCTTGATCGAGGCTATACTATTGTCATCGGGCTCAAAGAGCAACATCGTGTCGTCCACGTATTGCAAGTGGGTGACCCCTTCTGGAATTAGATGCGGAACCAGCCCCTTGATGTGCCCAGCCGAGCGAGCCTTGGCAATCATGGCTGACAGGGCGTCCGCAACAAAATTAAAGACAAGCGGGGAGATGGGATCCCCTTGCCTTAATCCCTTTTTGTTGCGGAAAATCTTCCCATCTCCCCATTGATGGAAATAGCCGTATGTCCAGAGTTGACCAGACTCATAATTCGGTGGACAAAGCCCGCCTCAAAACCTTTTTTGAGGAGAACTTCCCGAATAAACTCCCAGTTTACCCGGTCGTAATCTTTTTCGAAATCAAGTTTTAGCAGGACCCCTGTCTGCTTTTTGATCTTAAGCTCGTGAACTATCTCGTGAAGAGCAATAGGCCCCTCTAGAATGTTGCGACCTTTAAGGAAGGCGGTTTGGCTTTTGAGGATAGTCCTCTGGGCCACCGGAGCCAACCGGGTAGCATAGGCTTTGGCGCAGATTTTGAAAGGGACATTAATGAGGGTGATGGGTCTAAATTGCTTGATATTGTCAGCTCCTTTTACTTTGGGGATGAGGCTGATAACACCGTAGTTGAGGCGGGCAATAGCGACCATTCCCAGGGCAAACCCGTTGACAATGCCAAGGAAAAGGGGGCGCAGCCTAGGCCAGAATTTACAAAAGAATTCGACCGACCAGCCGTCAGGGCCTGGTGCCGTGCCTTTCTTCATACCCCAGATAGCCTTGTCCACTTCTTCTGGGAGGAAGGAGAGAGCCAAGCTCTCGTTCTCCTGGGGGGGAACTTTGTCCAGAGGATCCCACAGATCCTCATGGAGACTAAGACTTTTCTCCTCAGTCGAACCTAGCAGGCCTATGAAATAGTCGTAGATGTGACGGGAGATGTCCTCCTGAGATAGCAGGAGGCCCTGCTCTGACTGCAGACGGAGGATATCGCTCTTACGCTTTCTATCATTTGCATACGCGTGGAAGTAGCCCGTATTTGCGTCTCCCTTAGTAACCCACTTGATACCGGCCCTCCGGCGCCAGTATTCCTCTTCGGCCCTAAGGATAGCTAACACCTTGCGCTCAAGGTCATAACGGTGGGCCCACTCGGCTTCGGAGAACAGACGAACGTCAGCCTGAGCATCTAGGAGAGCAATCTCAGTCGTAAGCCTACCACGTTCTCTTTTAGACTCGCTGCCTAGATTTGCACCCCACCCTCGCAGAAATGCTCGGAAAGACGCAGCAGCAGCCGCCCAACATTCCACTGGACCCCTTTGAGGTCTTAACTGGGCAAGAATTGAGTCCCAGCGGTTATTCACCATAGGGATGAAACCCTCTGCCTCAAACCAAGCAGATTCAAAGAAGAATCTATTGCTCCGCTTGGCTCGATCTTCGCCTCACGAGAAAATTAGGGGAACGTGGTCGGAGCCGATACGGGTTTCGGCGAGCAGGGTTCACAAGGGAAAAAGAACTTCCCACTCCGGCGTAAAGAAAACCCTATCGAGCACACTTCGCACTGGGGCGAGCTGCTTGTTGGTCCACGTGAATCTGGCTCCCGTGCGCGCCGATTCACGCAGAGCCGCCGCCGCCATGGCGTTATTGAACATAGACACCCTTGCCCAGTCCACCCGGTTGTTACTTTTGTCCGCACTCGAGCGGATCAGATTGAAATCGCCCCCTACAACCAGTGCCAGATTGGTCGCACGCTTGGTCCCGACCAGGGCAGTGTCTTCTTCCAGGAAGGACTGCGAACGCGCGTGGTCCGCAGGGCCATAGACGCAGACCACCACCCAGCTCAGTCTGGATATGTTGTGTCTAATCGCGGCAGTGACAAAAAAGGTGCCTTGCTCCCACGCAAGTACCTCACAAATATCACGGTTGCAACCCATGAGAATGCCGCCCGAGTGCCCTGATGCGGCCAGCCAGTGCCAGTCGAAGCGGTTTAAGGGGTCAAGTGACAGCAGGTCTCGGTGAGAAAAATCGGCCTTAATAGTTTCCTGGAGCGCAACTACGTCGATACTTTCTTTGGCCATGAACTCTCTAAGCTGGTTACGGCGGCCCTCGTGGCCGTACCCGCGGATATTCCAAGAAAGATAGCGCATGATCAGATGATACGGTTACGGAGGCGAACCCCACACGAGGTCACCGCTTTGGCCACGCGCTTCCGAGCTGTGGGGCGGCTGGAAGGAGGAAGCTGGGAAGCATCCCTTGCTTCTGTTTCCTCATCGGGGCAGGGGGAGGCACCAACCCCTGTTAGTGCCTCACGAGGTTCTGCCACAGGCTGGCACCGAGCCGCGGCTTCGGCCAGGGCCGCCTGGGCCTCTTCACGCGCGCGAACTAACGAAACCAGTTCCCCGTGGGGCTGAGAGGAGATAACGCCGCTGTCGTCTAGAATACCAGCTAGATGTGCATCGTAAAAAGCATTCAGAATACGATAAGAGGGGAGGGCGTTACCTGACACTTCCAGATTCTTGTCCGCCGTGCGGAGCTAGGCACTCTCCAGAGAAGAAAGGTCACCCAGCTTGGCCTTGGCCCTGGAGCTAGAGGCTCATTGCGGCGCCGGGATTGCCTTGGAACGCTTGGCCTTGGCGCCCGCTCCCGCTGAGGCCAACGCAGCCCCCAGGTCTCCTTGGTACATCTCCAAAGACACCACCGCTCCCGCCTTGGCCGCCGGCTTCTGTCCCGCCATCTTCTAAGGGGGCCTGCTGGATCCAACCGACCCACGGCTAGGAGCAGGAGAAGGAGACAGGTCAACAGAAAGCAAACTCCCCGCGCCCGCTATAGCCGAAGCCGGAGCCGGCGTGGATCTAGGCACTTCGGTCCCCAAACCACCAGAAGAAAGCCCCAGCGATAGAGAGGCCGGGGGGAAGCAGTTGGGCAGGAGAGCAGGGAGCGGTCCGGCGGAGGGATGCTCACAGCGGTATCCTGGGTCACCACGGCCCTGGATCCCCCCTCCAGAGTCCCAAGTTTGTCCCAGGTCTCCGTGTCGATGGAGGTATCGAGCATGCTCTCTTCCACCTCATCTTCTTGGCCACCCATCGACATGACCTTAGGCTGCACCGGCCCTGATGAGCCCCCTGGCTTAGCCGAGGGCAGAGCAGAGCCTCCCGGCCTCCCAGCAGCAGGTTTAGGCCCTCCCTGTGGGCCGCCGTCATTTCCAGGCGCGGGAGGGGCGGGGGGAGGTTGGAGGAGCGATGATCCTGCGCCCCTGGGGCCTCCATCTCCGGTCCTCTTCGGCAGGCGTTCGAGCTCCACCTTGAACTGGTAGCCTTCACCATTGAACCACACCTCCACAAAGCCGTTGAGCTTTTCAGGTGACTTACATGCCAGTTTCATTCTCACCGGCCCCAACCGGATCAGAGAAAGCTCGTCCACCACGATGGGCCATCCAAGCATTTTCAGACCCTCCATCAGTCGGTCCACCCAGCGATGCTTCCGGGGGATGCCATGGAGACGGACCCAAACCTCCGGCATGGCGAGCGGGGTCACTTCTTCATACAGGGATTCCCTAACCCTCGCGGTGATATCATTGATTGACAGAAAAAGCTTCCCGCTGGACTTCGCCATGTGCAGTAGATCGGCAGAGGGGAAAATGACCGAGAAATCATTGTCACCCACCTACGCAACTTGCTGTTGGGGAACGTAGCAGAATTCAAAAAATTTCTACGCTTTCACCAAGATCAATCTAAGGAGACATCTAGCAACGAGCATATTAGAGTGCATCTACATACCCTTTTGTAGATCACGAGCGGAAGCGTTCGAAGAAGCGTGGATGAAGTAGTTGTACTCTTCGCGTTCTTCGTCACCGATGATCTAGCGCCGAACGGACGGCACCTACGCGTTAAACACACGTACGGTACAGCAACGTCACCTCCTTCTTGATCGAGCAAGGGGGAGGAGAGGTCGTCGGAGATCCAGTAGCACGACGGCGTGGTGGTGGATGCAGCGGGAAATCCTGCAGGGCTTCGTCGGCGCCCTGCGGAGGAGTAGAAAGGTGTGACGGGAGGGGGAGAGGCGACAGAGGCTTCGGTGCGGCTGCCCTCTCCCCCCCCCCCACTATATATAGGGGCCAGGGGGGCGCCGGCCCTGGCAGATCCCATCTGCAAGGAGGGGCGGCAGCCTAGGGGGGAAACTTGCCCCCCAAGGCATAGGGGGCGCCCCCCCCTCCCCTAGGGTTTCAACCCTAGGCGCATGGAGGGGGGCCCAAGTGGTGCGCCAGCCCACCAGGGGCTGGACCCTTCCCTCTTGCGGCCTAGGGGACCCACCGGGATGGGTGGCCCCACCCGATGGACCCCCGGGACCCCTCCGGTGGTCCCGGGACAGTCCCGGTGACCACCGGAGTTCACCCGATGGACGAAACTGGACTTCCTATATATCATTCTTTACCTCCGGACCATTCCGGAACTCCTCGTCACGTCTGGGATCTCATCCGGGACTCCGAACAACTTTCGGGTTTCCACGTGCATGTATCTCTACGACCCTAGCGTCACCGAACCTTAAGTGTGTAGACCCTACGGGTTCGGGAGACACGTAGACGTGACCGAGACCACTCTCCGGTCAATAACCAACAGAGGGATCTGGATACCCATGTTGGTTCCCACGTGTTCCTCGATGATCTTCATCGGATGAACCACTGTGTCAAGGATTCACTCAATCCCGTATGTTATTCCCTTTGTCCATCGGTACGGTACTTGCCCGAGATTCGATCGTCGGTATTCCCGATACCTTGTTCAATCTCGTCATGGCAAGTCTCTGTACTCGATCCATAATCCATCATCCCGTGACTAACTCCTTAGTCACCTTGAGCTCATTATGATGATGTCTTACCGAGTGGGCCCAGAGGTACCTCTCCGTCATACGTAGTGACAACATCCCAGTCTCGGTTCGTACCAACTCAACAGACACTTTCGGAGATACCCGTTGCGTACCTTTATAGCCACCCAGTTACGTTGTGACGTTTGGCACACCCAAAGTATTCCTACGGTATCCGGGAGTTGCACAACCTCATGGTCTAAGGAATAAATACTTGACACCGAAAAGCTTATGCATTACGAACTATGCGATCTCGTGCTAGGCTCAGAATTGGGTCTTGTCCATCACATCATTATCCTAATGATGTGATCCCGTTATCACCGACATCCTATGTCCATGATCAGGAAACCTTGACCATCTGTTGATCAACGAGCTAGTAACTAGAGGCTTACCAGGGACTCATTGTGGTCTATATATTCACACATGTATCGCTGTTTCCGTACAATACAATTCAAGCATGAATAACAAACGATTATCATGAACAAATAAATATAATAATAATACTTTTATTATTGCCTCTAGGGCATATTTCCAACAGTCTCCCACTTGCACTAGAGTCAATAATCTAGTTACATTGTGATGAATCGAACACCCATAGAGTTCTGGTGTTGATCATGTTTTGCCAGTGGAAGAGGTTTAGTCAATGGGTCTGCAACATTCAGATCCGTATGCACTTTACAAATATCTATGTCTCCATCTTGAACATAATTCCGGATGGAGTTGAAACGGCGCTTGATGTGTTTGGTCTTCTTGTGAAACCTGGGCTCCTTGGTAATTGCAATAGCACCAGTGTTGTCACAGAAGAGAGTCATCGGGCTTAACGCGCTTGGAATGACTCCTAGGTCGATGATGAACTCCTTCATCCAGACTCCTTCTTGTGCTGCTTCGCAAGCAGCTATGTACTCCGCTTCACATGTAGAATGCGCCACGACGCTCTGCTTGCAACTGCACCAGCTGACTGCTCCACCATTCAAAATATACACGTATCCGGTTTGTGACTTCGAGTCATCCAGATCTGTGTCGAAGCTAGCATCGACGTAACCCTTTACGACGAGCTCTTCGTCACCTCCATAAACGAGAAACATATCCTTAGTCCTCTTCAGGTACTTTAGGATGTTCTTGACCGCTGTCCAGTGTTCCATACCGGGATCACTTTGGTACCTCCCTACCAAACTTATGGCAAGGTTCACATCAGGTCTGGTACACAGCATGGCATACATGATAGAACCTATGGCCAAGGCATACGGAATGACACTCATCTTTTCTCTATCTTCTGCCGTGGTCGGCGACTGAGCCTTGCTCAATCTCATACCTTGCAAAACAGGCAAGAACCCCTTCTTGGACTGATCCATATTGAACTTCTTCAATATCTTGTCAAGGTATGTGCTTTGTGAAAGACCAATGAGGCGTCTTGATCTATCTCTATAGATTTTGATGCCTAATATGTAAGCTGCTTCTCCAAGGTCCTTCATTGAAAAACTCTTATTCAAGTAGGCATTTACACTTTCCGAGAATTCTATATCATTTCCCATCAGCAATATGTCATCCACATATAATATGAGAAATGCTACAGAGCTCCCACTCACTTTCTTGTAGATACAGGCCTCTCCGTAAGTTTGTATAAAGCCAAACGCTTTGATCACATCATTAAAGCGAATATTCCAACTCCGAGATGCTTGCACCAGCCCGTAAATCGAGCGCTGGAGCTTGCATACCTTGTTAGCATTCTCTGGATCGACAAAACCTTCCGGCTGCATCATATACAACTCTTCCTTGAGGAAGCCATTAAGGAATGCCGTTTTGACGTCCATTTGCCATATCTCATAATCATAGAATGCGGCAATAGCTAACATGATTCTGACTGACTTCAGCATCGCTACGGGAGAGAAAGTCTCATCGTAGTCAATCCCTTGAACTTGTCGATAACCCTTAGCGACAAGCCAAGCCTTATAGATGGTCACATTACCATCCGCATCTGTCTTCTTCTTAAATATCCATTTATTTTCTATGGCGTGCCTATCATCAGGCAAGTCCACCAAAGTCCATAATTTGTTTTCATACATGGATTCTATCTCGGATTTCATGGCTCCAAGCCATTTATTGGAATCCAGGCCCGCCATCGCTTCTTCATAGTTCGAAGGTTCACCATTGTCTAACAACATGATATTCATGACAGGGTTGCCGTACCACTCTGGTGCAGAACGTGCCCTTGTGGACCTTCGAAGTTCAGTAGTAACTTGATATGTTTCTTCATGATCATCATCATTAACTTCCTCCCTTGTCGGTGCAGGCACCTCAGGAACAATTTCCTGCGCTGCGCTACTTTCCGGTCCAGGAGAGGCGACTGTCACCTCATCAAGTTCTACTTTCCTCCCACTCACTTCTTTCGAGAGAAACTCTTTCTCCAGAAAGGATCCATTCTTGGCAACAAAGACTTTGCCTTCGGATCTGTGGTAGAAGGTGTACCCAATCGTTTCCTTTGGGTATCCTATGAAGACGCATTTTTCCGTTTTGGGTTCGAGCTTTTCAGGTTGAAGTTTCTTGACATAAGCATCGCAACCCCAAACTTTTAGAAACGACAACTTCGGTTTCTTGCCAAACCAAATTTCATACGGTGTCGTTTCAACGGATTTCGACGGAGCCCTATTTAAAGTGAATGCAGCAGTCTCTAAAGCATAACCCCAAAAAGATAGCGGTAAATCGGTGAGGGACATCATAGATCGCACCATGTCCAACAGAGTACGATTTCGACGTTTGGACACACCGATACGCTGAGGTGTTCCGGGCAGTGTCAATTGTGAAACAATTCCACATTTCCTAAGGTGCGTGCCAAATTCATGACTCAAATATTCACCCCCACGATCCGATCATAAGAACTTTATTTTCTTGTCCCGTTGATTCTCAACCTCATTCTGAAATTCCTTGAACTTTTCAAAAGTCTCAGATTTGTGCTTCATCAAGTAGATATACCCATATCTACTCAAGTCATCCGTGAGGGTGAGGACATAACGATAGCCTCCGCGAGCCTCAACACTCATTGGACCGCACACATCGGTATGTATGATTTCCAATAAGTTGGTTGCTCGCTCCATTGTTCCGGAGAACGGAGTCTTGGTCATCTTGCCCAAGAGGCATGGTTCACACGTGTCAAATGATTCATAATCAAGAGACTCCAGAAGTCCATCAGCATGAAGCTTCTTCATACGTTTGACACCAATATGACCAAGGCGACAATGCCACAAGTATGTGGGACTATCATTATCAACTTTACATCTTTTGGCATTCACACTATGAATATGTGTATCATCACGATCGAGATTCATCAAAAATAAACCATTGACCAGCGGGGCATGACCATAAAACATATCTCTCAAATAAATAGAACAACCATTATTCTCAGATTTAAATGAGTAGCCATCTCGCATAAGACGAGATCCAGATACAATGTTCATGCTCAAAGCTGGTACTAAATAACAATTATTGAGGTTTAAAACTAATCCCGAGGGTAGATGTAGAGGCAGTGTGCCGACGGCGATCACATCGACCTTGGAACCATTCCCGACGCGCATCGTCACCTCGTCCTTCGCCAGTCTCCGCTTATTCTGCAACTCCTGCTTAGAGTTACAAATATGAGCAACTGCACCGGTATTGAATACCCAGGAGCTACTATGAGCGCTGGTAAGGTACACATCAATAACATGTATATCACATATACCTTTGACGTTGCCGGCCTTCTTGTCCGCTAAGTATTTGGGGCAGTTCCGCTTCCAGTGACCCGTTCCCTTGCAATAAAAGCACTCTGTCTCAGGCTTGGGTCCATACTTTGGCTTCTTCCAGGCAACAGGCTTATCGGGCGCGGCAACTCCCTTGCCGTCCTTCTTGAAGTTCTTCTTACCCTTGCCCTTCTTGAACTTAGTGGTTTTATTGACCATCAACACTTGATGTTCTTTCTTGATATCCACCTCCGCTGATTTCAGCATCGAATATACCTCGGGAATGGACTTCTCCATCCCCTGCATATTGAAGTTTAACACGAAGCTTTTGTAGCTTGGTGGGAGCGACTGGAGGATTCTGTCAACGACCGCTTCGTCTGGGAGATTCATTCCCAACTGAGACAAGCGGTTGTGCAACCCAGAAATCTTGAGGATGTGCTCACTAACAGAACTGTTTTCCCCCATCTTACAGCTGTAGAATGCGTCGGAGACGTCATATCTCTCGACTCGGGCATGAGCTTGGAAAACAATTTTCAGCTCTTGGAACATCTCATATGCCCCGTGGTGCTCAAAACGCTTTTGGAGCCCCGATTCTAAGCTGTAAATCATGCCGCACTGAACCAGGGAGTAATCATTACAATGCGACTGCCAAGCGTTCATAACATCTTGGTTTGCCGGGGCGGGAGCGTCACCTAGCGGTGCATCTAGGACATAAGTTTTCTTGGCAGCTATGAGGATGATCCTCAGGTTACGGACCCAGTCCGTGTAGTTTCTACCATCGTCTTTCAGCTTGGATTTCTCTAGGAAAGCGTTGAAGTTGAGGGTGACATGAGCGTGGGCCATTTGATCTATAAGACATATGGTAAAGATTTTAGACTAAGTTCATGATAATTAAGTTCATCTTAATCAAATTTTAATGAACTCCCACTCAGATTGACATCTCTCTAGTCATCTAAGTGATACATGATCCGAATCGACTAGCCCGTGTCCGATCATCACGTGAGACGGACTAGTCATCAACGGTGAACATCTTCATGTTGATCGTATCTTCTATACGACTCATGTTCGACCTTTCGGTCTTCCGTGTTCCGAGGCCATGTCTGTACATGCTAGGCTCGTCAAGTGAACCCTAAGTGTATTGCGTGTGTAAATCTGGCTTACACCCGTTGTATGCGAACGTTAGAACCTATCACACACAATCATCACGTGGTTCTTCGGAACAACGATCCTTAGCAACGGTGCACAGTTAGGGGGAACACAATTCTTGAAATTTTAGTGAGAGATCATCTTATTTACTACCGTCGTTCTAAGTAAACAAGATGCATAAACATGATAAACATCACATGCAATCAATTAAAGTGACATGATATGGCCAATATCATCTTGCTCCTTGGATCTCCATCTTCGAGGCACCATGATCATCTTTGTCACCGGCTCGACACCATGATCTCCATCATCATGATCTCCATCATTGTGTCTTCATGAAGTCCTCACGCCAACTATTACTTCTACTACTACGGCTAACGTTTAGCAATAAAGTAAAGTAATTACATGGCGTTATTCAGTGACATGCAGGTCATACAATAATTAAGACAACTCCTATGGCTCCTACCGGTTGTCAAATTCATCGACATGCAAGTCGTGATTCCCTATTACAAGAACATGATCAATCTCACACATCACATATATCATTCATCACATCTTCTTTGGCCATACCATGTCACATAACACATGCTGCAAGAACAAGTTAGACGACCTCTAATTGTTGTTGCAAGTTTTTACGTGGCTTCTATAGGTTTTCTAGCAAGAACGTTTCTTACCTACACCAAAACCACAACGTGATTTGTCAATTTCTATTTACCCTTCATAAGGACCCTGTTCATCGAATCCGATCCGACTAAAGTGGGAGAGACAGACACTCGCCAGCCACCTTATGCATCTAGTGCATGTCTGTCGGTGGAACCAGTCTCACGTAAGCGTACGTGTAAGGTCGGTCCGGGACGCTTCATCCCACAATACCGCCAAATCAAGATTAGACTAGTAACGGCAAGAAAGTTGAGCAAACTCAACGCCCACAACTGCTTTGTGTTCTACTCGTGCAAGATGCTACGCAAAAGACCTAGCTCAGATGCCACTGTTGGGAAACGTAGCAGAATTCAAAAAAATTATATGCTTTCACCAAGATCAATCTAAGGAGACATCTAGCAACGAGCATATTAGAGTGCATCTACATACCCTTTTGTAGATCACGAGCGGAAGCGTTCGAAGAAGCGTGGATGAAGTAGTCGTACTCTTCGTGTTCTTCGTCACCGATGATCTAGCGCCGAACGGACGGCACCTCCGCGTTCAACACACGTCCGGTACAGCAACGTCACCTCCTTCTTGATCCAGCAAGGGGGGACAAGAGGTCGTCGGAGATCCAGTAGCACGACGGCGTGGTGGTGGATGCAGCGGGAAATCCTTCAGGGCTTCGTCGGCGCCCTGTGGAGGAGTAGGAAGGTGTAACGGGAGGGGGAGAGGCGCCAGAGGC
This sequence comes from Secale cereale, assembly GCA_902687465.1. NCBI lineage: Eukaryota > Viridiplantae > Streptophyta > Magnoliopsida > Poales > Poaceae > Secale > Secale cereale. The sequence goes on along the minus strand of LR738714.1, from coordinate 675,614,277 downwards.
TTGGGTGCGGCTGCCCTCTCCCCCCCACTATATATAGGGGCCAGGGGGGCACCGGCCCTGGCAGATCCCGTCTGCAAGGAGGGGCGGCAGCCTAGGGGGGAAACTTGCCCCCCAAGGCATAGGGGTGCCTCCTCCCCTAGGGTTTCAACCCTAGGCGCATGGAGGGGGGGGCCAAGTGGTGCGCCAGCCCACCAGGGGCTGGCCCCTTCCCTCTTGTGGCCTAGGGGACCCACCGTGATGGGTGGCCCCACCCGGTGGACCCCCGAGACCCCTTCGGTGGTCCCGGGACACTCCCGGTGACCCCCGGAGTACACCCGATGGCCGAAACTGGACTTCCAATATATCATTCTTTACCTCCGGACCATTCCGGAACTCCTCTTCACGTCCGGGATCTCATCCGGGACTCCGAACAACTTTCGGGTTTCCACGTGCATGTATCTCTACGACCCTAGCGTCACCGAACCTTAAGTGTGTAGACCCTACGGGTTCGGGAGACACGTAGACATGACCGAGACCACTCTCCGGTCAATAACCAACAGCGGGATCTGGATACCCATGTTGGTTCCCACGTGTTCCTCGATGATCTTCATCGGATGAACCACTGTGTCAAGGATTCACTCAATCCCATATGTTATTCCCTTTGTCCATCGGTACGGTACTTGCCCGAGATTCGATCGTCGGTATTCCCGATACCTTGTTCAATCTCGTCATGGCAAGTCTCTTTACTCGATCCGTAATCCATCATTCCGTGACTAACTCCTTAGTCACCTTGAGCTCATTATGACGATGTCTTACCGAGTGGGCCCAGAGGTACCTCTCCGTCATACGGAGTGACAACATCCCAGTCTCGATTCGTACCAACTCAACAGACACTTTCGGAGATACCCGTTGCGTACCTTTATAGCCACCCAGTTACGTTGTGACGTTTGGCACACCCAAAGTATTCCTACGGCATCCGGGAGTTGCACAACCTCATGGTCTAAGGAATAAATACTTGACACCAAAAAGCTTATGCATTACGAACTATACGATCTCGTGCTAGGCTCAGAATTGGGTCTTGTCCATCACATCATTCTCCTAATGATGTGATCCCGTTATCACCGACATCCTATGTCCATGGTCAGGAAACCGTGACCATCTGTTGATCAACGAGCTAGTAACTAGAGGCTTACCAGGGACTCATTGTGGTCTATATATTCACACATGTATCGTTGTCTCCGTACAATACAATTCAAGCATGAATAACAGACGATTATCATGAACAAAGAAATATAATAATAATACTTTTATTATTGCGTCTAGGGCATATTTCCAACACTTGCCAGTCCCAGTCTCCAGCCACCATGTGCTTGAGCTCTTGCTTGAGGATGCGGAGAGAGAGACGGCCCGGGTCGGCGGAGATAATGGCCGCGTTGTCAATCTTCATGTCTGCCCCACCATCCGACTCCTCTTCCTCCTCAAACTGAAGGCAGAAAAAACCCTCTCCCACGACGGCACTGCCCATGATCTGGAGATTTAGAACCTTACCGCACGACAGGCAGGCCGTTGAGACATGGCCTTCTTCCTTACACAGCACGCACAGGGGCTGGTATTTGCATTTCGATTGGTAGTGGCCCGCCCGTCCACATTTGAAGCATTCCACATCTGGGATTTCCTCCACCGGGATGGGCGCATCGGCCGTGCCATTGGAGGCCGTCGGGAAGGCCACCGCGAGCGGCTCCGTGCAGCCCTGTGGCTTTTTGGCCAGCGGATCCCCATGACCCGCGCCGTAGCTAGGGAGCGGCAGGGGCTTCTGCTCCAGCTCTCTGCATCGCTTCCCTTCCTTCTTCAGCCTTTTCCTTTCCTGTTGCTGGATCCACCAAGGGGGAGGAGGACCCCAATCCCCCTCGCGCCATCCTTGAGTGGCCATGGAGCCGCGCACCTCATGCTCCTCGCGGCCGTCGCGGCCTCCCTGCCGACCGCCCATACTGAGCTTTGCCTTCTCCCGAACGGCCCGCTCCCGTCGCGACTCCGCCTCCTGCTCGCTCGCCACCATCGGACGTTTGTCAGCCCGCCGGTCTCCCATCACCGCCTCCGCAAAGGAGAGCGAAAGGGGAGGAGGAGGGGGAAGGATGTGGAGGAGACGAGCAGAGTGGGAGAGGCGCCGCACTTCGCTTGCCGATGCGGGAAACCCTAAAGATGGGTCGGAGCAGCCCTTGCGCAACCATATATAGCCGCGACGCGTTCTGGGCTCCCGAGCCACCCTCGGCCCACTGGGTCCGAAATTTCTTGCCCCACGCGAACCGGACACCTGGGCCACCACCGAGGCAGGCCCAGGTCCCCGCTACGGCCCGCGGCCCAGCTAGACACGTCCGCAGCCCATTGTCTGACGACGGGCCAGGCCCAACCCCCACCGCAGGAACCCTAGACACCCGGGATCTCGATCCCGTCGCCCGGATCGCCTCCGACGGAGTCGCCGCCGCCGCCAACCCAGAGCCGGTGATGGCAGGGGCCACCAGCGCCGGCCACTCGTCCTCGGCCCCCCCAAGGGCACTAGGACCCGCAAGCGCAGCGGCAGCACATGCACGAATCATGCCGGCCGCCGCCCCCGCCGCGTTGCCACTCACAGGCACGGGCGCCAGACACGGGCCGCCACCGCGCAGGGACCTGCCCCGCCCGGCGCAAACCGCTGGCGCCGCCCACCTCCAGACAAAGGTTCCACCACGAAAGCAACGAAATCACTAACCTTGGGGCTAGCTGTGACGCCCGAAGACCGACGTCCCAGAAGATTCCAGAAGATTCCAGATGTTCTGGGTTCGCTGTGTGTTTTATTTGCTTGCTCTGTTTTTATTTTTGCATTGCATCATGTCATCATGCCATCATGTCATATTTATCTTTGCATCTCAACTTAAATAAATTGTGTGGATCTTCGATCCATTTAAATCGAGGGAAGGTTGTCTTCTCTTCAAAACATATCCTCCAAATATTATGGAGCTATTATAAATAAATATTCCATTCTTGGAATTAAACATAACACACGTGCATAATTTTCCCCATGCTTTTCCTACTTCGAGTTTCTCCTTCAAAAACCTTGCCAATAATTCTTTTCCGTTGTTTCGAGGTTCCTCCGAAAATTCGAACATTTTTGGACACTTCAATAATCAAGTCTTAGTTCAAACCCATTTGAATTAAATTCAAATATGTTTGAATTATATCTCGTTCTTGCCTTTGCTATTTTTCTCGGACCGTGCTCATTTTTATGGGCCCGAGAAAAATATCGCATGCGCTAAATCTTCCGCTTAGCCTCTCTTTTCTTTTCCCTCTTTCTTCTTTTTCTGTTAAAGCGATTTAATAGAAGACAGCCAGGCTCCCAGCCTCTTGGGCCTCCATCCCAGGCCTCCTGGCCATCAGGCCTTCCAGCAGCCGGCCCATCTCCTCCCTAGGCGCGGCCCAGGCCTCCCCAGGCCCAACCGCAGCGCTCCTAACCCTAGCGAACCGCAGCTCCTCGCTCCTCGTTTTCCCCTCGCCCGCCGCCAGCTCTTCCTCTCGATCTCTCTCCCTTCGCTCACTCCCAGCGCCTCGTCCCCCCGAGCCCTCTCGCTCTCTCACTCGCCCGAAGCCGCAGCCTGCCCGCTCGCCCGATCCCCGTCGCCACCCTGCCTCGTCGCCGCCTAGGCTCGCCTCCCCGAGCGCCATGGCCGCCGCGTCCCGTCCCCACCGCGGTCAGGCTCCCTCCTCCCTCCGTCTCCAGCCGCGCGACCGCGCCAAGGCTGGCGCCGCCCTGCCTCCGTCTCCCTCGCGCGGTGCCAGGCCGCATCGCCAGCGCCTCACCGCTCTGCCTCCCCTCCAGCGGCCAACTACCAGGGCGCCGGTCCTCAGCCTCGCAGGCCCGAGCCCGACGCGCCCCATCTCCCGCCTCTGCTCCGGCCGGCCAGGAGCCGCCGTGCAGCCCTCCAGTCCTGCCTCCTCTGCGCCCGTCCTCTGGCCCCGAGCCAGCGCCGCAGCTCCGTGGCCTCGGACCGCAGCCCCTCCAAGGAGCTGCTGCAACCTCCAGCGGCCTCGCCATGGTCGCCCTGCCCGTCCTCCAACTCGCCCCGAGCGCCAAGGCGTCGTCCCGAGCAACCCCGCAGCCTTTTTCCTTTTTGTTTTGTTTTATTTTGTTGATGTTATTGTTTATCTCAAGTACCAGGAGCGCCAAGAACCACTAGGTCCGGACCCGAGCAGCCACATGGCCATTTTCACGAACGGCTACAAGACGACCCTCAAGTTCGACTACTCGGAGACCCCAAGTACCCCTACCGTCGCCCCGTGTACCTCTACGGAACGTGTACGACTCTGAGACGAGAACGACTACACGTGACGACGAACGCCAAGTAACACCACGTCCGACGATGCGACATGAACCCCTACGACAAGTACCTCTCCGAACGGGATGTGAACGACTACACGTGTACCTCTACGGAACAACTACTTCCTCTTCGGAAACGTGAACCACTACTTCCCACGACGACCACGAGAACAACTACTTCCTCTACGATCTCGAGCCGCCCTGAAACGATTGTTCGAAGGTATAATCCGAAACGATGACCCGTGAGATGTTTGTGTGATGTATGAAATGTTTTTCCTTGTGTGCACCGTGCCCGTTTAGTCTTTTGTCGTGCTCCTCGGTTGCTTCGTCGCCGACTCGTGGGAACCCGACAACGGGATCACTCCACCTTTCTTCTTGTTCCGCTCGCTCTCCGTCATCTTTTGCACCGGTCTCTCAACGAATTACCAGAACCGAGATGTTGCGTTGCATCATTTTCGGATCGTTGCCGTGGCACCCTTTTCCTTTCACCACGGTGACAATGCTTCATATCTCTTATGTCAACCTTTTAATAAACTTGCATAAAACTTGATCATGTCATCCGCATCATATTAACAACATTAATATGTGTGAATTGTTGTTGCTTTAAATTACTAAACATGCTCATGGGGTTTCCCGGAATTGTTGTTGTTATTTCCGGCCTCATTTTTAAAATGTCTAAATGGGTAGTTTATTTTTGCTTCACCTTGTTGCCATGCTAACAAACAGTTAATCTTGTCTTGTAAATAAACGAGAGTCAGTTAAATAATTAAATGTGGTGTTTCGTCAATATGCAACTCGTTGCATATTGAGCTCCACTTAACTTGTAGTTTTGTTTGTGAACTTGCCATGCCATGCATATTTAAACCGGACATGCATCATACTTGGATGTGCATCGTATGCCATGTTTATGCTTGTGTGTTTACCGTGTTGCTTGTTTTCTTTCCGGTTGCTTCTCTTGTTAGCTTCGGTTTCGTTCCGGAGTTGTGAGGATTCGCTCGACCTGTTGCTCCGTCTTCTTCATGGACCCGTTCTTCTACCTTGTGGATTCCCAGGCAAGATGATCATACCCTTGGATACCTTTACTACCATTGCCATGCTTAGTTGTCTCGATGCTATCGTTACATGTCGCGCTACCCATCTTTTATGTCAGCCTCTCCTTGTTGCCATGAAACCTCTAACCTTTGACACCTTCCTAGCAAAACCACTGTTTGGCTATGTTACCCGCTTGCTCAGCCCCTCTTATAGCGTTGTTAGTTGCAGGTGAAGATGAAGTTCGTTCCAGGAGGGAACTTGTTGTTGGAATATCACAATATCTATAATTATTATTTAACACACCTATATACTGGGCATGGGTGGAAGGCTTGGCCTTTTGCTCGGTGTTTTGTTCCACTCATGTCACCTTAGGCGCAGATAAACCGGCATTATGTTCCTTGATTTTGCGTTCCTTACACGATGGGTGGATGGGGACCCCTTGACAGTTCGACTTTGAATAAAAATCTTCCAGCAAGGCCCAACATTGGTTTTATTTTGCCTCATAATAACAACTTAATTAAATAATTAAAATTGCATAGGGGGTCGCACCCTCGGGTTCTTAATTCTACATAGCAGGGGGGCCAGTGCTGATGGTGTTGGTCCCAAACTAGAGCCACTTGCGGTGCCACCCAGTTATCTGGGGTCTTCGGTTGCTGTACGTATTGCTCATCCGGACGTGGCCTGAGACGAGATACGCGCGGCTACTATCAGGGTGTCGGCACGCCGGGAGGTCTTGTTGGACTTGTTTTACCATTGTCGAAATGTCTTGTGCTACAGGGATTCCGAGCCTGATCGGATTTCCCTAAGATAAGGACTGATGATATTATATTTATCACTTCAGCTAATCGTGAGAGCTTGTGATGGGCTAAGTTGGAACACCCCTGCAGGGTTATGATCTTTCGAAAGCCGTGCCCGCGGTTATGTGGCAGACTGGAATTTGTTAATGTCCGGTTGTAGAAAACTTGACAGAGGATCCGAAGTAAAACACACAACTGTGTGAGTAACCGTGACTGTCTCTTTTCACTTTGAGAAGAGAACACGGTGGGGTTATGTTTGACTCGTATGTAGTTCAGGATCTTTAGCGATCACTACTTTTGCGACCGTTTGCGTAGCTTCTCATCTTATTCTGGTACTCGTAAGTTAGCCACCATATTATGCTTAGCCGCTGCTGCAACCTCACCACTTTACCTCTTCCTACCCATAAAGCTTTGCTAGTCTTGATACCCATGGTTATGGGATTGCTGAGTCCTCGTGGCTCACAGATACTACAACACCAGATGCAGGTTCAGCCGAGAATGAAGCAGGAGCTGGTTCAGAGCTTCCCTGGGAGCTCGATGAAGATTGTGTCCGTTTGCTTGTGACGTTTCGACGATCAGAAGTGGTTTCTACTAGGATTCGATCCTGACCTGTGGTTTTTTTGTTGTTTTGGTATCTTTCTTTTGGATCTTACCCTTAGATGGGCTGTGATGTTTTGAATAATGTTTTGCTTATGTAATGTATTGTGTGAAGTGGCGAGTGTAAGCCAACTATCTCCTTTTGCAATTTAATCCCTCTTTTACATGAGTCGTGCAAAGATACCAAACTTGATATCATTCTAGGATGGACTTATACCTTTAAGTCGTGCCTCAACACGTAGGAGGTATAGTCCCATCCTGGGCATTACAAGTTGGTATTCAGAGCCTTCTCCGACCTAAAAGCCCCCACTGATTGATCGAATCGTTGACGGTTGAGTCTAGGCACACACTGAAAATATTTTTGAGTCCTATATTTATATCGGAGAGTAGGATTTCTGTTTGCTCCTCATCTCTTTCACTCTGGTGAGGACTCCTGACGATTACTCTTATCTCTTCCACTTTCAAAATTGCACCAAATTTTTTTTAGGTTCTCGCGAGTATTGTTTGGATTGTTTCGATGTCTTTGTGACGAGAACATTGTTCTCGATGCCTCCTGTCATTAGGGGTTGTGGCAGTGTCCCGGGGAGTTGAGCTCCGAGGTGTTGTCGTCACAAATCCATCGCGGCAGTACTAGAATACTTAAGACGGCCGACATAGAAAACTCTCCTATGCGGTTAGTGGCAAGATAACCCCGACATCACCCAGTACTGGGGAGGTAGTTCGGGAGTATTGCCATAGCTTGTATAGTATATGCGTTTCTAAGGTCCGAGGTAAACAGTTTCCGAAAACAACTGGTTATGTGTTGAAGGATGGATACAGTTGGATGTAGGTTTAGAGTTGATTGCGCGGAGCTTCCCCTGTATCCCCAACACCTGATTGCATAACTGGAAACTTTCGGAAATTAATAGGTGGGTTCATCCAGTAGTTCTAGGCATTCTTCCAACGGATGCACGATATGAAGTTTGGGGTTCTACATTGAGTGAAGTGGTTTTATGGACTTGTTCTGATCGGGAGTTGCATCTTAAAGGGTTCTTGGCTATGCTGATCTGGGGATTGCAAAACCCTTTTGTAACACATTCCATGAGCTTTCAGCACGAAGATGTCGAACAAAGCTTCTATCTTGTATTTGTTCTATATGTTCCTTGTTTCTGTTTATTTACCTTTTGTTCTCCAAGCGGCTTCTCGACAAGTTGATGTACGTGCGGAATTCATTCGTTCAATTCTTCGTTCGAATGATATTGTGAAGATTCTGTTACAACTTATCTATCCTTTGTTCTTATTTTGATTCTGGTATTCGAGTTGCTTCGATGTCAAATGTTGATTCCATACCTTCCTAATCGGTGTTCTCATATTTCTATGAGAGTGCTAGTCCTTCTTGATCATCGAGATGGTCATGTTAATCCTTTCCAACCGGTGTGCCTTCTATTCAAGTTATTCCATACGGACGCCGTAGAGAAATCTGACGACTTGTCTGTTTCATTCATTCAAGTTGTCTTTGTTTTCCCCACCCTCCCACCCTTCTTCTTCTTGGAGTCAGAAATTCTCAGATGAAGTATCCATTTTATTCATGTGATATTTCTTCATTCTTTTCTTTCAATGTTCTTATCCGGTGATTATCGTGAAGATGCTCAAGAGCTTCAAGTTCATCATTCTTTTGTTCTCAATTCTGCCGGTGGATGTAATTCAAGATTTCGGTATTGATCTTATCCTTTTCCTCTTTTCACAATGCTTTCTTATTCCGGTGCACCAATTAATCATTCTCCTCTTGCTATTCATATCCAGAGTGCTGAAGATTCACTTTTCCATTCTCAATTGTTCAAGCTATTTTGAGGATTATCATCTTATTCAAGCCATTTAATTCAACCGGTGCAATATCTCAAGCAATCTTTTCAACGGTGATTTCTTTGAGTGGGCCCTAACCCACAGGTCTTTTTCTAGGATCTGACCTGACTCTTCTATTTTTCCGGAGTTATACTCAAATTCTCTTCAAAGTGTGACGTAAGAATGATTTCCATCGGTCACATGCCTTCTCCAAGCTTGTTTTCAATTAATTCCATCTTTAGCTCCACCTTCCTCTTGTCATTCGTCCGGAGTATCTCGAAATTCTTCATGGCATTTCTCGTCTTCTTTCTCAGTATTTGAAGACCGGAGAAGTGTTTCTCTTAAATCTTGGCCCGTTCTCTCAAGATTCGTGGTTCTAGATTCATGCCATCCTCATTATTGTTCAGATTGTGAGGAATTCTTTTATGCCATCCGAAGCATTTTATGAATTATTTCCATTGTGATCCTCCGAAGGCCATCAATTCAGAAGATTTCTTCGTTCTCAGTTTTCAACTTCGTCCTCCAAATATTCTTCATTGATGTCTCTTCGTTCGTCTCCATATTCTTACGGTGGTTCATTCAAGTTACCCTTCCGTTGTTATCATTTTAATTCATTTGTTCTTTTCATAATCCTACCGGTGGTTCGTCGAATAATTATCCGAGTTTGTGCGAGATCTCTCTTTAATCCTTTCCAACGAGAATAAGTAGTATGCCAAATCCATTGCTTGCCGTCAATTTAAATTGATGAAGGATATGCATAACATAATTCTTATTCTTATTTCATCCAAGGTGATTAATCCCTTCCTTCGGAGCTTGTTCATCATATAATATTCTCACTTCTAAGTTGTTCATCTTGTTTTCCGGAGCTCCATGTTGTTTCAATTATATCATTTTCAAGCTCCATCTAATACATCGCAGGCCTTGAATCTTATTCTTTTCATCTTTCACTTCTCATGCTTTCATTGCCGGAGTTCTCATGGTGGTTCTTCATGTTTTAATTCATCCTCGAAGTCTTCATCAAGATTCTTGTTGGAGGAGCTCAAATATTCTTCTTCTTGCATTTTGAAGTGCAATCCGTTCTACCTTATCTTTTCAGATGGTGTTATGTCATTTTTGACAATTCCTTCATGTTTCATGATTCACAAGTTGTCAAGAATGAGATATTTAAACCCATCATTTTCTTGGTTCAGGAGATCCTTTTCAACCCCTCATTTTTATCTCTTGGAGTCATCTTGGGTTGTATTTCACCTAAAGCTTTTCCCTAAGGATTTTGCTATTGGGGTGCTTATAAATGACCCAAGTTCTTCATTTATCATTCCGGTGAAATAAGTTTTTCATCTCCTTGTTGATATCAATCCAATCAAATGGTTTCGTCAGTGGCTGGTTGTCACCTCTTAATTTTGAGATGTTTTCCATAAGCCCACATCGAGCTTATTCTTTTCGTTGTTGATTTTCCAACAACTCCGTTCAACCCTTCTTTGTAAGGAGGATTTCCTAATTCGTTTCTGGGAGAAGTTGTTTTTTCTTCTCCGTTAAATTCTTTCATTGAATTATATGCTATTCTTTCATTCCGGAGGCATTGTAATATTGCTCTCTTCGTCCCATCATCTCGTTTTATCGAGATCATGTTCTTTCCCTTGCTTATCATTTAACCGGAGTGTTGTATTCTTCATTCAAGTTCCGTCATTTATCTAGTTTTGCCTCTCTTTTTACCGGAGTGCTGTATGAATCTTTCTTAACCTTGTGCCATTCTTTTAATTGTTTCGGAGGCAATATGTTGTTGTTTTCATCAAGCATCATTCCATCTCCTCAAGCTCATGTTAATTCCTTCCATTTACAGACGGAGTGCTGTCCAAATTATTTCGTTCTTATTCCTTCTCAATCTTGGTTAACCGGAGTGGTTTTGGAATTCTTTCGTCATCCGTAAGCTCTTGTTTCATGTCTTTCAACCTATAAGGTTCTCATAATGTTCCTTGTTCCTCCTTTTTACCGGAGTGCTCTTAACTTCGTTCATCTCCGTTGTATTCTTTCCTTCAAGATTGTTCAACCTCTCAAGGTTCTTTGGTTTCACTCGTCTGTCAAAGAAGCAACTTTGTTTTACCTCTTCTTTTTCGTTTCTACCCGGTGCCATCTCTAGGATCTCGGGTCGAGATCCTCTGTTAGTGTGGGAGAGTTGTGACGCCCGAAGACCGACGTCCCAGAAGATTCCAGAAGATTCCAGATGTTCCGGGTTCGCTGTGTGTTTTATTTGCTTGCTCTGTTTTTATTTTTGCATTGCATCATGTCATCATGCCATCATGTCATATTTATCTTTGCATTTCAACTTAAATAAATTGTGTGGATCTTCGATCCATTTAAATCGAGGGAAGGTTGTCTTCTCTTCAAAACATATCCTCCAAATATTATGGAGCTATTATAAATAAATATTCCATTCTTGGAATTAAACATAACACACGTGCATAATTTTCCCCATGCTTTTCCTACTTCGAGTTTCTCCTTCAAAAACCTTGCCAATAATTCTTTTCCGTTGTTTCGAGGTTCCTCCGAAAATTCGAACATTTTCGGACACTTCAATAATCAAGTCTTAGTTCAAACCCATTTGAATTAAATTCGAATAAGTTTGAATTATATCTCGTTCTTGCCTTTGCTATTTTTCTCGGACCGTGCTCATTTTTATGGGCCCGAGAAAAATATCCCATGCGCTAAATCTTCCGCTTAGCCTCTCTTTTCTTTTCCCTCTTTCTTCTTTTTCTGTTAAAGCGATTTAATAGAAGACAGCCAGGCTCCCAGCCTCTTGGGCCTCCACCCCAGGCCTCCTGGCCATCAGGCCTTCCAGCAGCCGGCCCATCTCCTCCCTAGGCGCGGCCCAGGCCCAACCGCAGCGCTCCTAACCCTAGCGAACCGCAGCTCCTCGCTCCTTGTTTTCCCCTCGCCCGCCGCCAGCTCTTCCTCTCGATCTCTCTCCCTTCGCTCACTCCCAGCGCCTCGACCCCCCGAGCCCTCTCGCTCTCTCACTCGCCCGAAGCCGCAGCCTGCCCGCTCGCCCGATCCCCGTCGCCACCCTGCCTCGTCGCCGCCTAGGCTCGCCTCCCCGAGCGCCATGGCCGCCGCGTCCCGTCCCCACCGTGGCCAGGCTCCCTCCTCCCTCCGTCTCCAGCTGCGCGACCGCGCCAAGGCCGGCGCCGCCCTGCCTCCGTCTCCCTCGCGCGGTGCCAGGCCGCATCGCCAGCGCCTCGCCGCTCTGCCTCCCCTCCAGCGGCCAACTACCAGGGCGCCGGTCCTCAGCCTCGCAGGCCCGAGCCCGACGCGCCCCATCTCCCGCCTCTGCTCCGGCCGGCCAGGAGCCGCCGTGCAGCCCTCCAGTCCTGCCTCCTCTGCGCCCTTCCTCTGGCGCCGAGCCAGCACCGCAGCTCCGTGGCCTCCGACCGCAGCCCCTCCGAGGAGCTGCTGCAACCTCCAGCAGCCTCGCCATGGTCGCCCTGCCCGTCCTCCAGCTCGCCCCGAGCGCCAAGGCATCGTCCCGAGCAACCCCGCAGCCTTTTTCCTTTTTGTTTTGTTTTATTTTGTTGCTGTTATTGTTTATCTCAAGTACCAGGAGCGCCAAGAACCACTAGGTCCGGACCCGAGCAGCTACATGGCTATTTTCACGAACGGCTACAAGACGACCCTCAAGTTCGACTACTCGGAGACCCCAAGTACCGCTACCGTCGCCCCGTGTACCTCTACGGAACGTGTACGACTCTGAGACGAGAACGACTACACGTGACGATGAACGCCAAGTACCACCACGTCCGACGATGCGACATGAACCCCTACGACAAGTACCTCTCCGAACGGGATGTGAACGACTACACGTGTACCTCTACGGAACAACTACTTCCTTTTTGGAAATGTGAACCACTACTTCCCACGACGACCACGAGAACAACTACTTCCTCTACGATCTCGAGCCGCCCTGAAATGATTGTTCGAAGGTATAATCCGAAACGATGACCCGTGAGATGTTTGTGTGATGTATGAAATGTTTTTCCTTGTGTGCACCGTGCCCGTTTAGTCTTTTGTCATGCTCCTCGGTTGCTTCGTCGCCGACTCGTGGGAACCCGGCAACGGGATCACTCCACCTTTCTTCTTGTTCCGCTCGCTCTCCGTCATCTTTTGCACCGGTCTCTCAACGAATTACCGGAACCGAGATGCTGCGTTGCATCATTTTCGGATCGTTGCCGTGGCACCCTTTTCCTTTCACCACGGTGACAATGCTTCATATCTCTTATGTCAACCTTTTAATAAACTTGCATAAAACTTGATCATGTCATCCGCATCATATTAATAACATTAATATGTGTGAATTGTTGTTGCTTTAAATTACTAAACATGCTCATGGGGTTTCCCGGAATTGTTGTTGTTATTTCCGGCCTCATTTTTAAAATGTCTAAATAGGTAGTTTATTTTTGCTTCACCTTGTTGCCATGCTAACAAACATTTAATATTGTCTTGTAAATAAACGAGAGTCAATTAAATAATTAAATGTGGTGTTTCGTCAATATGCAACTCGTTGCATATTGAGCTCCACTTAACTTGTAGTTTTGTTTGTGAACTTGCCATGCCATGCATATTTAAACCGGACATGCATCATACTTGGATGTGCATCGTATGCCATGTTTATGCTTGTGTGTTTACCGTGTTGCTTGTTTTCTTTCCGGTTGCTTCTCTTGTTAGCTTCGGTTTCGTTCCGGAGTTGTGAGGATTCGCTCGACCTGTTGCTCCGTCTTCTTCATGGACCCGTTCTTCTTCCTTGTGGATTCCCAGGCAAGATGATCATACCCTTGGATACCTTTACTACCATTGCCATGCTTAGTTGTCTCGATGCTATCGTTACATGTCGCGCTACCCATCTTTTATGTCAGCCTCTCCTTGTTGCCATGAAACCTCTAACCTTTGACACCTTCCTAGCAAAACCACTGTTTGGCTATGTTACCCGCTTGCTCAGCCCCTCTTATAGCGTTGTTAGTTGCAGGTGAAGATGAAGTTCGTTCCAGGAGGGAACTTGTTGTTGGAATATCACAATATCTATAATTATTATTTAACACACCTATATACTGGGCATGGGTGGAAGGCTTGGCCTTTTGCTCGGTGTTTTTTTCCACTCATGCCACCTTAGGCGCCGATAAACCGGCATTATGTTCCTTGATTTTGCATTCCTTACACGATGGGTGGATGGGGACCCCTTGACAGTTCGACTTTGAATAAAACTCCTCCAGCAAGGCCCAACATTGGTTTTATTTTGCCTCATAATAACAACTTAATTAAATAATTAAAATTGCATAGGGGGTCGCACCCTCGGGTTCTTAATTCTACATAGCAGGGGGGGCCAGTGCTGATGGTGTTGGTCCCAAACTAGAGCCACTTGCGGTGCCACCCAGTTATCTGGGGTCTTCGGTTGCTGTACGTATTGCTCATCCGGACGTGGCCTGAGACGAGATACACGCGGCTACTATCAGGGTGTCGGCACGCCGGGAGGTCTTGCTGGACTTGTTTTACCATTGTCGAAATGTCTTGTGCTACAGGGATTCCGAGCCTGATCGGATTTCCCTAAGATAAGGAGTGATGATATTATATTTATCACTTCAGCTAATCGTGAGAGCTTGTGATGGGCTAAGTTGGAACATCCCTGCAGGGTTATGATCTTTCGAAAGCCGTGCCCGCGGTTATGTGGCAGATTGGAATTTGTTAATGTCCGGTTGTAGAAAACTTGACAGAGGATCCGAAGTAAAACACACAACTGTGTGAGTAACCGTGACTGTCTCTTTTCACTTTGTGAAGAGAACACGGTGGGGTTATGTTTGACTCGTATGTAGTTCAGGATCTTTAGCGATCACTACTTTTGCGACCGTTTGCGTAGCTTCTCATCTTATTCTGGTACTCGTAAGTTAGCCACCATATTATGCTTAGCCGCTGCTGCAGCCTCACCACTTTACCTCTTCCTACCCATAAAGCTTTGCTAGTCTTGATACCCATGGTTATGGGATTGCTGAGTCCTTGTGGCTCACAGATACTACAACACCAGATGCAGGTTCAGCCGAGAATGAAGCAGGAGCTGGTTCAGAGCTTCCCTGGGAGCTCGATGAAGATTGTGTCCGTTTGCTTGTGACGTTTCGACGATCAGAAGTGGTTTCTACTAGGATTCGATCCTGACCTGTGGTTTTTATGTTGTTTTGGTATCTTTCTTTTGGATCTTACCCTTAGATGGGTTGTGATGTTTTGAATAATGTTTTGCTTATGTAATGTATTGTGTGAAGTGGCGAGTGTAAGCCAACTATCTCCTTTTGCAATTTAATCCCTCTTTTACATGAGTCGTGCAAAGATACCAAACTTGAGATCATTCTAGGATGGGCTTATACCTTTAAGTCGTGCCTCGACACGTAGGAGGTATAGTCCCATCCTGGGCATTACACTAGCCGGCGCCGAGATGACACGCCTCGTCGGTGACTCCTCCTCACTCTCGCTCTCCGAGGACTCCGTGGCGAGGGCCCAGAACCTGCCGCCGCACACGACCGGCTCCACCCGCAGGCTTGGCGCCGCCCGACCCGCCGGCGAGCGCGAGGAGCCACGCCGGACCACTTGCCACTCCAGGGACAGCCGACCCGCTTCGCCCGCCGAGTCGCCAGCCCCGTCGCCAGAGCCCCTGCGCAACAGTTCACTCATCCTTCCGTTCCCAAAAAATACAGAGTTATAACACGAAATTCCAGAAATGTTTGGGAGCCAGATCAGCATATGACATGAACTGTCACTCCAGACTGCAGAAAGTAGTAGAGGATTGGGAATGACCTTTGCCGGCCATTTGAATGACCAAAGGTTGGTAACTAGGGGCATTTAGTGGTTGGCAACTAGTGACTAATGGTTGGATTTCTTCCTTCACCAATTTGACATGAGCTCAACCTTTTTGTTTGCAAATATTGTAATGTACTCTCCACTTGCTTCATGGTAGGCCTTTCTTCTCCGCGAAGACGCAAACACATCTCCGCAAGAGAGGCAATGGTATTAATTTCATCCTCAGTTGCTTCTTCAAGAACTTGAGTAGCCACAACCTCTCTTACCGGCCTCACTTTGATCTGTGAAAGGAAGTAAATGGACAAGTTTTGATAACACTCTCCACCTGCATTACTTCGGAAAATTGGCTCTTTTCTTGTAAGCAACTCTAGGAGTAACACGCCAAAACTGTACACATCACTTTTCTCATTTAGTTGCCCAGTTTGATAATATTCTGGGTCCAAGTATCCAAATGTTCCTTGTACATTTGTAGTCACATGAGTTTGGTGAATTGGAGCTGTTCTCGACGCACCAAAATCCGAAACTTTAGCGGTGTAATATGCATCCAACAATATATTAGAGGACTTGACATCACGATGAAAAACTGATATGGAAGCAGATGTATGTAAATAACATAGAGCTCCAGCAGATTCTAGAGCAATCCTCAAATAGTCGTCCCAGGATAAAGAGTGTCCACTGACTGACTCACCATGCAGGACGTCAAATAAAGAACCATTAGGGATAAAATCAGACACCAACAGGGGCACCTCTGTTCAAGACAACATCCAAAGAGCTTCACGATATTTCGATGATTTATCTGAGAGAGGATTGCAACCTCATTAATAAACTCATTGATCTCAGCCTCCTCAACAAGTTTCGACTTTTTTATAGCTACCACACGTTCGTCAGATAAGATGCCTTTGTATACCATGTCGTGCCCTCCACGTCCTACAATTCGAGTGTCATCGAAATTGTTTGTTGCCTTCTCCAACTCTTCCAAGGAGAAAATCATTGTCCTATTACTTGCATTTTCATCTGATAATATAAGTTGTTCCAACAGAAGGCCCTGGTTTTTTTGAAAGTATATCTTGCATTGTTGTTTTCTAGTACCCCTTTTCCATCTATAGAAAAGGACTACCCCACTCAAACCAACAAGTAGCATTCCAAAAGCAGCACTCAGTCCAACGATAACACCTATGTTATGTACAAATGAATAACCATAAACCCCATAAGTTTCTTTGTTCTATATATCATGTAATATAAATGGCAAGGTATGTATGTACCTATGATGAGATTTTTTCTGTTTGGTTGAGGCGCACTGCATTTTCTTTGCATCATATTTTGTATTCCGAGGGCAATAAATGAAGTTTCCAATGATATTGTGGCAGGTCCCAAAGCAACTGTTTTCATCAAGACACTCGTCAATATCTGCAGAAGAAACATGCTTTGGTAAGTAGGGAACTGAAAGAAAAAACATATTTAAACAAACACATCTTATCCCCAAGGTAAACACTAGAACCGGGGTGGATAATCGCAAAATAAAGGATCTAAGGTGAAGAATATGCACCCCGGTCGAATGATTCAGCCAGACATCCCGGCTCAATCGCACTGGTTGGCTGTGTTTGGTTAAGCCACTAAGCATGGGCGTTGTTAGGAACCCGAACCTACAGGGAGTTCTTTCCCTTTGGCTAAACAATTGACTTGTGTGTTAGAATATAGTTGGGGTTTAAAGATAGAGATAAGGAGTAGATCGAATAGGTTTAAACCATGTATTACTTATCTTGTACTCCAAGCCTCTACCCCCTCGTGTATTCTATATATACCCCATATGAGGGTCAGATCAATACAACAAAATAACACAATATTAGTCATCCTACAATTTCTACATGGTATCAGAGCCAAGAGGTCTCGAGTTCAAGACCCGGCTGGCGCAATTAGATTGCAGCCCACTTTCGGTCCACGTTTAGGCCTGAGGGAGCCACACGTGAGGGGGAGTGTTGACGTATAATGTGTTGCCTAGTCTCTTCCATTCAGATCGGTCTTTTGGTTGCATTGGCTAGAGCATGCACTTCTACCTCTAGCCAATGCAACCAAAAGACCGATCTGAGAGAGAGGGCCGGACATTATACTCCAACACTCCCCCTCACGTCTATGCTCCTTTGGAGCTATATGATGTGGGCAGCGGAAGCGGAGGCGAGCTGCAATTATTTATTGCGTTTACTGTGTTTTGAACCCTAGACCTCTTGGTTGTAAATTTATGCACCTAACCAGTTCATCCATCAGATCGATCTTATGGAAGAGACTATGCAACACATTATACGTCAACACTCTGCCTCACGTGTGGCTCCCTCGGGCCTAAACGTGGACCGAAAGTGGGCTGCAATTTAATTGCGCCAGCTGGTTCTTGCACTCAAGACCACTTGGCTCCGATACCATGTAGAAGTGCATGCTCTAGCCAATACAACCAAAACACCGATCCAAAGAGAGAGGGCCGGACATTATACTCCAACACACTCATCGGCCTCGCCCCCGATCCTTTACGGCGATGTCAAGACGGCCAACATCCTGCTCGATGGCAGCCTCACTGCCGAAGTATCTGACTTCGGGGCGTCGAAGCTAGCACCAAGTGATGAGGCTGAGATTGCAACACTCGTGCAAGGCACCTGCGGGTACCTGGTCCCGGAGTACCTCATGACATGCCAGCTGACGGATAAGACTGACGTGTATAGTTTTGGCGTCAGAGCTTTTGACCGGGAAGAAGGTGCTCTGCTTTGACGGGCCAGAGGAAGACAGGAGCCTCGTGTCTCGATTCACGATAGCCGTGAAAGCCGGCCAACATGACAAGCTCCTTCACGATCAGGTGAGAGTGGAGATGGGCCCCGAGGCATTGGAAGAAGTAACGCGTCTCGTGATGCGGTGTGTGAGCATGATCAGGGAGGAGCGTCCGTCGATGAAGGAAGTTGCAGAGAAGCTCGAGGCTTTGAGGAGGTACCAACGGAACCCATGGGGTCAGGCTGGTGCTGATCCGGAGGAGGGGCAAAGCTTGCTTGACAGAGAGCAATGACGTGATGTGAATTATAAGTTCAAACCACATGACGTGCTTGATCTTGAAGACGGTAGTACATACACTTTTAGCTTGTAGTTTTTTTTTTGCGAGGCTTTTAGTTTGTAGATTGTTCGAATTTTTTGTGGGACTTTTTGAAAGTCGACATATAAATGTGTAAAGTATTTTGGATGTATCAGTAGAAATGTAAATCAATTCCATTCTTGTCTACAACGATGCTTCATCAACAACAGTTCTAAGAAACGGACTGCCTTTGAGTTGTTCCGGACTGTGCGCATTTGGTAACAAGTAGCTTCAATCTGTTCTCGTCTACAGCGATGCTTCTTCAACAACAATTCTAAGAAAGTATTTTAAGGAGAGAAGCAGAGTGTACTTCAAGAGAACAACATAAGCAACATTTTGAGCACAACAATAACGTCTAGTAGCCAGTTGTTAGAGAAACTATTCATCAAAATATTTGTATCTTACAAATGGGACCCACGATAAAGATATAATACTTTAATTTTACAATGCGATATACGGTAGCAAATACAAGAAATACAACCCCAAATTTCTGAATATTTACATAGATCAGCGGCCCACAAACTGGCGAAGTGCGTGCCCTAAATTCCATCGTTTGTACTGTGTAAAAAAATCACGTGGGGAAGCTGAAACATACGTGACTGCAGCATGTTGAAAAATCTACGCAACATGAAAAGACGCAAATTGACTGACCTATCACGGCGAACATTTGACGCTAACCCAGGCCCAATGGGTGTGTCTGGCAACGAACCCAACTGCTCAAGCTGTTTCCTAAGCGACCCTGGATCCATTCCTCGTCGTTCCAACGTCTTTTAGAGCTTTGTGTCACAAAATTGAGCTCCGTCGTAAGGTGTTCATGGTGCTCCGGAGGAAAGAGACATGCGGAAGTAGAGTGCAGAAGGCTGAGGTGCTCGCGTGGGAAAGGGAGGAAGAGGACAAAATGACAGGTGCTTAGGTCAACTCTAACCAATCCCTTATAACCGGTTAGAAGAGTAAAAAATCGATTTTATTTCTCTAACCGGTACCTAGCCAATCCCCAATAGTCGACAGCGGAGGATAAATTATCTTCAGCCGTCTCCGCTGCCCCTATTTTTACTTCACCGCTCAGGCTTGGAGGGAAAACTCTCCTCTGCTCTGTTGCCTCCCACGCCTTGCTCCCGCGCCGCATCTACACCGGCGCTGTCATTCCCAGCCCCCGCCTGCCACTTCCCGCCACCGCGCATGCCCATGGGCTCCACTGCGGTCCTTGACCTCTCATATTTGGGCCTCTCTCGACCATTCGCTAGCGCACAACTGGTAGATTTGACACATCCGGCCGCCGGCAGCTGCGCCTTTGCCATGGATTGGTCGGGCAACGTACCACACAGCCCTGGCAACGCCTTCATGCCGCATGCAGGTATTGAATCGGTCTCTAGCCGCTCGGATCTCTCCCGTCGATGGTTCGTCAGGAAAGAAAAGCCCAACCGTCGCCCAGGTTCGGTGCTGGCCCAGTAGCTTGTCGGTTCCCTCTACCGGTCATAAAGTGCAACGACTACACGTGGCAGGTGGTGCGCCGAGTTTCCACCACGCCGAAACATTCCGGATGGGTGTTCTTCAAGTGCAAAAAATATGCGGTATGTGCTTCTTTTGATTCGGTTATTCAGCGGATTCGGCGCAATTTCGGTAGCTCATTGTTTGCTCAAATTTGTGTGTAGGATGGATGCAAGTTTTGGTATTGAAAAGAAGATTATATAGATATATTGATAGCTATATCGATCTATTGATAGCATGAAATTTGTTAGATGCTCGTGCACTCGTTGCTAGAATAAAGGCTATAGATGAGACTAGATCCGAAGCAACGTCGAATTTGTCGGAATTGAAAAAGAAAGAAGTGTGCAAGATCGAGAAGCCAATAGAGAGAATCAACAATGAAGACATAGAGAATATATTAATCCAACTAGTGGGAGAAGTTATAAAAGTTTAATATATTTTAAAATGTCTAATTGTGGTGTTTTTTTTGATTTTCCTCTCGTAGTTAGGAATTGATGAATTATGTACTTCAATGTATCAAAATATCGTTGAATGAAATAAAAAAAGGCAAAGAAATGTGTCTTGATGGCCAAAAATAAGATGCAAATTAAAACAATAATTTAGTCCGTTATATATAGGGGATCGGTTAGGTCCGACGAAAACTTACTAGAGTAAAAACGTCAGCACACACGCATCTTATAGTCACATCCAATGGCTATAAAAGTGAATGGGACTTTAACTAAAACTCAGCTAGATGAGTTATAGCAAAACCGGTAAAAATACTATACTGAGGATTTACTCCATCGGATTCTTCTTATTTCTAGTGGATCGGTTAAAGTTACCATTAGGACACATCGGGGGAGCTGTTGAGACGAAGCAGAGAGTGAGACAACTTGGTCACTTGACAACTTGGGGTGGACTATTGATCCAGTTGACACCTCGGGCCAATCAACCACGCGGGCAGGCCATGGAAGACCAGCCAAGTCAATCCTTCGTGGTCTCCTCTCCCCCCGTTCGGTACATGCATCTCCTCCTCTCATCTCATCTCTTGGCATGCATGATCCTAGTCGAGACAGCTCACTGGTCGTCGCCTCACATGCATCCATCGTCGGTCCATCAATCATCATTCACTGAGCTCGCCAATGTGTATATTTCTGTTCTGTATATATAGTACCTACTGTGTATCGGAGCAGAGGTACCAAAGAGAGAGAGAGAGAGAGAGGAGCATCTCGAGAATGGCGAGCACCGTAGTGCTGCTGCTGATCGTACTTCACTTGCTTGTGGCGACGGCGGCTCAGCGGCGGCTGCCCGTGGCGCGGCCGGGGTGCCGCGACAGGTGCGGCAACATCACCGTCGCCTACCCCTTCGGCATCGGCCCCGGCTGCTACCGCGAGGAAGCCGGCGCCAAGAGCTTGCGCTTCGAGCTCGTGTGCGACGACGGCCGCTCCCCTCCGCGCCTCGTGGACGCCAACCAAAAGAACCAACTCGCAGACCTCTCCCTCGAGGCCGGCGAGGCCCGCGCCTACCTCAACGCCACACGCCACTGCTACAACTCCACAGGGGGGTTCGCCGGGCAGAACACCAACAAGAGGTACATGATGCTCTCAGGCACCCCCTACCTCTTCTCGTCCACCAAGAATCGCCTTGTCGCGCTCGGCTGCCCCAACCTCGGCTACTTCGTCCACGGCGATGGCTACTACGTCAGCGGCTGCATGTCCGTGTGCCGGCCGTCGCAGGCCGCCATGCCGGGCCCGTGCACCGGCATCGGGTGCTGCCAGAGCGAGATACCCTCCGGCATCGATTTCTTCGAGCCTACCATGCGCGACTTTCCGCGGGGGGGTGAGGACTTCTCCTTCTACGCCAACAGCACGCGGTGCCGCTACGTGTTCCTGGTCGACAAGGAGTGGTTCAGCTACACCGACCGCGTCTTCCTCAACCGCACCGACGACTTCGACGTGCCCGTCGTGCTCGACTGGGCCATCCGGAACGTTGGCAATTGCAACGCCGCCAGGCGCAACGCCACCGACTTCGCCTGCCGAGGCGGCGCGCGCAGCAAGTGCTTTGAGGTCGCCAATGGCCCGGGATACCGGTGCAACTGCTCCGAGGGCTACCAAGGCAACCCGTACCTCGACGGCGGATGCATAGGTAAACATTCTGAATTTCTGATTCAATACATGCATGTCACACGACTGTGTTCAGTTAGTAGATTTGTAATTTGTCTGATCAAATGTGTTGAAACTGCATTGCAAACTGAAGATATAGACGAATGCAAACAGAAAGACAAATACTCTTGCTACGGAAACTGCACAAACACAATAGGGAGATACACATGCCAATGCCCTACAGGTACTAGTGGAGATGCCAACGTCAAGAATGGCTGCCGGCCAGATGACAAGTTCAGATTAGCTCTGAAAGTCGTTACAGGTAACTTTTTGAACAACTTCACCTTAGCTAGCTTTGCAAACTGAAGATATCAACGATGCAACATATTCCACACTTGTATCGTTGGCTCTTCCTGCGATTT
This sequence comes from Secale cereale, assembly GCA_902687465.1. Classification (NCBI taxonomy): domain Eukaryota; kingdom Viridiplantae; phylum Streptophyta; class Magnoliopsida; order Poales; family Poaceae; genus Secale; species Secale cereale. The sequence goes on along the minus strand of LR738714.1, from coordinate 675,591,778 downwards.
CTTGTCGGGAATCCTTTTTTATAGATTGTGTTCTTCATGAAGATCTAAACTAACGATGGAGTATATGCAATGTATCATGCTTAGGTGTCAGCTTGGGGGTGTTCTTGTCGGTGTTCATGTGCTTCTGGCTCTACCTTGGGCTGCAGAAGCGGAAGCTCATCAAGGCAAAGCAGAGCTTCTTCGAGCACAACGGAGGCGTCATCCTGCAGCAGCAGATGCGTTCCTACAGTGGCACCGCCGGAGGTGGCGGTGGCGGGTTCAAGATATTCTCCGAAGAAGAGCTTGAGAAGGCGACCAACAACTTCGCCGCCGATCAAATCCTCGGGCGGGGTGGGCATGGCATCGTGTACAAGGGCGTCCTCGAGGACAAGACGGTGGTGGCCATCAAGAAGTCCAAGGTGATGGAGGCGACCGAGACCAAGGAGTTCGCGAGAGAGATGCTCATCCTCTCCCAGATCAACCACCGGAACGTCGTCAAGCTGCACGGCTGCTGCCTCGAGGTGGAGGTGCCAATGCTGGTCTACGAGTACGTCTCCAACGGCACCCTCTACCAGTACATCCATGGCGGTGAGGGCCTCGACAATAATAAAGCACTTGATACCCGCCTTCGGATAGCGGCCGAGTCTGCGGAGGCGCTGTCGTATATGCACTCGTCAGCCTCACCCCCGATCCTCCACGGTGATGTCAAGACGGCCAACATCCTGCTTGACGACAACCTCACCGCCAAAGTCACGGATTTCGGGGCATCCAAGCTGGCACCAAACGACGAGTTTGAAATTGCGACGTTGGTGCAGGGCACGTGCGGGTACTTGGACCCGGAGTACCTCATGACATGCCAGTTGACGGACAAGAGCGACGTATACAGCTTTGGTGTCGTTTTGCTGGAGCTCCTTACAGGGAAGAAGCCGATCCGCTTCGACGGGCCAGAGGAGGGGAGGAGCCTCGTGTCCGGATTCATGGTAGCGGCGAAGGCCGGTGGACACTACGAGCTCCTTGACAGCCAGGTGAGAAATGAGATGGGGCCTGAGGCATTGGAAGAAATCACGAACCTCATGATGCGATGCGTGAGCATGAGCGGCGACGAGCGACCGTCGATGAAGGAAGTTGCCGAGAGGTTGGAGGCGTTGAGAAGGTACCAGAGGCACCCATGGGGACAGGCTGCTGCTGGTGATCTGGAGGAGGGACAAAGTTTGCTTGGTAGAGAGCAACAACGTGGTGTGAATTATAAGTTCAAAGCGCAGGACGTGCTTGATCTCCAAGAGGGTAGCACATACACTTTTAGCTTGTAGATGTTTTTTTCTGCAAGGCCTTTTAGTTTCTAGATTGTTCTAATGTTTGCTTCGACTCCTTTTTCAAGTTTGACACAAATGTGTAAAGTATTTTGGATGTACCTCACGAAAAAACTGGATCTCGCTCCTGTGTCGCTCGTGGGCGGCATCGGATACATTTCAGACACGTTTCAATCCATTAATTTCACTCAATATATTACAGTGTGTGAAACAATTTTTTTTTGTGAAGTTGCCATCTTCAGTGCGTGCAGCAGATATTTTGTGAAATATACTGAACTTGAAAAATGATATTTGCCCATCTGCTTATTTCATTATGTGTTTCATGAGTTTGCTTATTCCACTCATTTCCATTTCAGTTATATTTCATAAATCAGCTCTTCTTGAAATGAGTGGAATTAGGTTTTTGAAAATAACTGAAACATGCTTTAAATTGAAATGAGTGATAAATTTATTCTGAAAAATGACATAAATTAGGTTTTACAAATGAGTCGTTCTATTTACTTGAGACGAGTGAAATTATTATATTAAATTAGTGAAATCAATAATATAAATTAGTGAAATTAGTTTTCGAAGTGCGTGAAATTAGTTTTATGAAATGAGCAAAATTAGTTTTCCAAAATGGTAGACCAAAATTAGTTTTATGAAATGAGCAAAATTAGTTTTATAAAATGAGCAAAATTAGTTTTCCAAAATGGTAGCACACGGGCGCTGGACGGAGGAACCTGCGCGCACCTGCATCAGCCACTCCACGCGTGTCCGTCATCGATGAACCTGCACGTCCATTGACGTCCCATGCATTTGCATGCCGCGCCTGAGTTCTCGATGCGACCTGCCATGCGATCGATCTGATCGTGTATGGCGAAGTACGTCCACGTCCCAGCATACATGCGTGCATGTACAGGCTCCATCTGAGGCCATGCAGTACGTGCGTACGTGAGATCTATAGGTCCAACACTGACGAGCGACTCCAACTCCACGCGGCTTCGATCCCGGCGACACCGTGGCGCACGACTACATCGACCGGCAACGCCGGCGCCGCGCAGCTGTGCTTACGTGCATGGCATGAGCCGTGGACTCCAGCCACGGCCCTTCTGCATGGTGGACCGGCAACACCGGCGCCGCGCCGCTGTGTCCCGCCGGTGAGGGCTTCAACATCAAGTCGACGTACACGGAGGTACGGGACTACGGGAACACAGGTGGCTGCTTCGATCTAAACGAGCAGCGCTCACACGCAGGGACGACAAGCGTTCTCGACGCAGCCACCGATCTACTGCGGCCTCTCCCTCAGAAGGAGACGATGACCCGGCGGGCAGCAGCGAAGGAGACACGCGACCGATCGCGGGAGGGCGTAGCTCTCGCAGATTTCGATCCGTTCTAATGGGCTCAGTCTCATGGGTTAGAGTTGGCTTTACGAGATCAGCAGCTACCCTGGTACGTACATGGCGGCTACACATCCGACTACACCGAGCCGCTGCATCGAGCGATCTACACCGACCCTCGGCACATCATCAAGCTGGACAACTACACCGACCCATCTGCACTGCATCAAGCCAAACTACACCAGGCCGAGCCACGGCATCAAGCTGACTACTAGTAAAGTTCATCGTCGAGGACACTACGAGAAGCAACATCGGCATGCATCACCCACACGCCAGGCCGGTGTGCAAAGCGGTGCAATTCTCATTGACTTCTCCGGCGCGACACGGCATCGACACTTGGTCGCTGCGTGGGACGCCTTCAAGCGACACACTCGTCGACACGCCGCTGTGACGCCATCACCGACACTTCATGGGTCTTCATCAATATGGTCTTCATCAACATCTTGGTCAACACACCGCCGCTGCCTCGTCCACAAGATGGACACCTAGCGTCCTCTGACAGACTTTTCTGCAAGACGCGACCTCGACGACGGCAATGACCGCGTCTTGACGACGGCATCGACCGTGTCATACACGATGACACGACTGCATCAACACGACGTCACTCTAGTGACCAGCCTACACGGCCACACGGTTCTGGCAAAACCGATGTGTGCTCGATGGGTTTCCTCCGGTCCTGGCAAAACCGGTGGACTCATCGTTGATGGCACCCTCTGACATCCGCAAGGTGCATCGTCCATGACTGCAGCTCCGTCATCTACAACACAATGCTTTTTTTTTGCGCCTCCGGCTTTGTGCGGCTTCATCATCCACCACGACTACATCATCGACCACGACTACCTTGACCATGGCTACCTTGACATCGACATACAGTGCTACGTTTACAACAACTCATCGGCAACAACTCCAGTCAACAGCGTCCGAGTCGTCACTAGCGTCCATGCCTCTCCCGCTGTGACTGCAGGAGGGAATAGAGGAGAGAAAAGGAAGGCACCTGAAGGGGACGCAGTCACCACCCCAGGTGTCGACCAATCAGATATGCAGGTGATGACGGTGAAGCGGAGAAGACGACGCAAGCATGATACTTCAAATCCAGTCACAATCGTCCGTTTCATTCCCGCTACGACTGAGGGGGAATGTTAGAATATAGTTTGGGTTTAAAGATAGAGATAAGGAGTAGATCGAATAGGTTTAAACCATGTATTACTTATCTTGTACTCCAAGCCTCTACCCCTCGTGTATTCTATATATACCCCATATGAGGGTCAGATCAATACAACAAAATAACACAATATTAGTCATCCTACAATTTCCACAGAGTGCATATACGATAAAGCCTCTGCCGACTCCGCCGCTATCCGTAGACGGGTGTCGAGTGTCGTATTGGATTCGAGGCCCTTGCCGCCGTGGATGTAGTGGTAGAGGGTGCCGTTGGAGACGTACTCGTAGACCAGCATGGGCACCTCCACCTCGAGGCAGCAGCCGTGCAGCTTGACGACGTTCGGGTGGTTGATCTGGGAGAGGATGAACATCTCCCTCGCAAACTCCTTGTCTCGGCCGCCTCCATCATCTTGAACTTCTTGATGGCCACTATGGTTTTGTCCTCCAGAACACCTTTGTACACAATGCCGTGGTCACCGCGACCGAGGATCTGGTCGGCGGCAAAGTTGTTTGTTGCCTTCTTGAGCTCCTCTTCCGAGAATATTTTGAACCCGCCACCGCCTCTCCCAGCAGCGCCACGCATCTGCTGCTGCAGGATGACGCCTCCGTTGTGCTCGAAGAAGCTATGCTTTGCCTTGATGAGTTTTCGCTTCTGCAGCCCCAGATAGAGCCAGAAGCACATGAACACCGACAAGAACACCCCCACGCTGACTCCTGGATATGGCACATTGCATACTTGATCATTAGTCTAGATTCCCGGTAAGAACAATGTCTGTAAATAGGATGGACGAAAAGAAATTGCAGGAGGAATGTGTTACCTGTAACGACCTTGAGAGCTAAGGTGAACTTGTCCTTTGGCCGGCAGCCATCCTTCCTGGTGGCATCTCCACTTGTCCCGGGAGGTCACTGGCAAGTGTAGCTTCCCGGCGCGTTTTTGCAGACCCCGTAGCACGGGTATTCGCCTTTCAGTTGGCACTCGTCGATGTCTTCATTTTGCAAAGCAAATTTCAACATTTGATCAGAGAAAGCACAAATGTAGCAACAGAGGCACAGAGCACAACACTTCAGAATTGATTCAGGCCCTGTTTGGTAAGTCCTAGGACTTTTTTTAGTCCCAAGTTCCTAAAAAGTCCCTACCTATTTGGTTCCTGGGACTTAATATGGACTAGAAGACCATATTACAACTATAAGTCTCTATAAGTCCCTCCTTGAGAGTCTTATTTCATATAAGTCCCAAATGCGCACTTTAAGTGCCTATAAGTCCCTTCTGTTTGGTTTAGATAGGACTTATAGGGACTTTTTTAAGTCCCTAAACCAATAAGTCCCTGGAAACAAACACCCTCTCAGGAACCAGGTTGTGTACATGTGCATCCACCGTCGAGGTAGGGGTTGCCGTCGTAGCCCCTGGAGCAGTTGCACCGATACCCGAGGCCGTTGTCGGCGTCGAAGCACTCGCTGCGCGCGCTCCGGCAGGCGAAGTCGGTGGCGTTGCGCCTGGCGGCGCTGCAGTTGCCGACGTTCCGGACGGCCCAGTCGAGCACGACAGGCACGTCGAAGTCGTCGGTGCGGTTGAAGAAGACGTGGTCGCTGTAGGTGAACCACTCCACCTCGACGAGGAAGACGTAGTGGCAGGACGTGGCGTTGCTGATGAAGGCGGAGTTGTTGTCCTGCTGCAGTGCGGTTCGAAGAAGCTGATCCCGGGCGGTATCACGCTCTGGCAGCACCCGACGCCGGTGCACGGGCCCGGCAGGGCGGAGCGCGACGGCCGGCACACGGACATGCAGCCGCTGGCGTAGTATCCGGCGGCGTCGACGAAGAAGCCGAGGTTGGGGCAGTCGAGCGCCACCAGGCGGTTCTTGGCGGAGGAGAAGAGGTACGGAGCCAGGAATTTGGTATAGGGGGGGAGGGGGGGCGAGTTCTACACTTGAGCTCTTATGACTAATGAGCATCGATCAAGCCATAAGACCATGAAAAGGCCTAAACTGAAATTATGTTTTCGTTGTTGTAAATACTAGAAGAAGACTAGCAAATTGTTCATCTTTGACAAGACATATTCAGTTTTTAAAATTTGCACTGTACTACAAATAATTGACTCCAATCCAATTTTCATGTCCATCAATCGACGATCATTCTTGTTAGACAAAAATAAAATTTAGAGGTTTCAAGTTGATGAGAGGAGGGTCTGTACCATGACGACATAGATGCCCCCATACATAGTTAGGTCCATGGTCCCTAATGGTGATGGTGCTTCCTTAATACCCTTTATGGTGGCTAACACAATGATCGGGTTGAGCATCACCTTCAGCAGGATAGGGTGGTTCTCTTGGCTAATTTGCGCATCATTTGCGTTTGCATGATGTTCACATGGCTGAGAGTTTGATTCAATTGGCTTGAAAATTTATGAATTGATTCAGCTCTCTTTCTCTCCATGTCTACATAAACACAATTAGACAATCGAAAATTTTCTAATTAGCTTTCAATGTCTGTAGTTCTACAATTACATTATAAGAAACAAACTAATCTAATCCTGAGAATAAACTAACCTTTTTTCTTCATTTGGTCGCTCGTCTGTGCGGATGGCCGGCCGGAATGCGCATGTGGATCAGTGTGACGGCCTTCCGTTCTTGATGGTAGACGATCTAACTGGCGGCCAGGCGGCCAGTTGCGGCGAGCAGGTTTTTCATATCGTATGAACTAGCAGATTGGAAACGAGGAGCCTAGACTAGATGGAACTACCGTGTGCGTGCGTGGGTCCTGTTTGAAACCTAGGTCCTTCTCTCTTCCACGGTGGGCCGTTTTCTTTTTTCCTCTCCTGATATTTGGGCATGCTGCTCACGTGATACGTACATGGGCTTTGACTATGGAGGCACAGGGGGCTCAAAAATACAAAAAAAAAAAAAAAATTGCTAGTACCTAATCGCTATAAGACACGGTGAGGCGCGGCGGGGAGCTGCCGGGGCCAGAGACGTTGCACTCGAGCTGGAAGCCCTGCTGGCCGTCGTCGCGTAGCAGCCGGCGCCGATGCCGAAGGGGTAGGGGAGTGATGTTGCCGCACCTGTCCCGGCACCCCGGCAGCGCCACGCGCTGAGCCGACGCCGCTGCCACCACCAAAGGCAGCACGATGAGCAGCAGCAGTATGGTGGTGGTCGCCATCCTAGCTTGACATGGTCTCCTCTGGTTGGCAGGGCCGGGCCCACAGTTGTGCAGAAAGTGCGGCCCGTACAGGGCCCAAAATTCTGGGGAGCCATATTTTTAATATAGATATAGTAAAGCGCTACTCCTACTGGGCCGAACGACTAGGCCCATCAGCCATCGAGCAAGAGCGCGACGAGAGGCATCGAGCCCGATCCTGGACTCTTCCTCCTACTCGCAGAGTCGATCGCTACATTATCTAAAAAAAAAGTAGATCGCTACAGGGAGTCAGGGATCGGGATCGTGGTGGCTAAAGAATATCTCGTCCGCTCGTCGCCTGGAGAATGGAGCCCTCGAGTCCTCCACGGCTCCACGTCTGGAGCCCTCGGCGTCGACGCCTCGTCCCTTGGTGGCTCTGCCTCGGTCCCTGCCTGGCTGCCTCCCTGGTCCTTAGATCGATCAGTATTCGGATTTAGATTGACTAAGCGTCAGACCGCTGCCGCGGCGCCGCCGTTGTCTTCCTCGTCTCCTTTCTCAAATTTCAGATTTATCGACGTCATCTCGTCGGATTGATCGGTGACCGATTCTAGCCTTCAGGTGCTTAGCGAGTCTTTATTTCGGATCAAGTTCCTACTTGTAATTCCTAATTTTCTAATTAATTACTGGCGGGGATCCTTACTTCGTTAGAGATTGGTTCTTACCTCCTCGGTTAAAGATTACAAGACCGAAATTGGGTGAGTTAGACAATTCGTCTAATTGTCAAACATTGACACATGATCTCCAATTGATATATGCTACCGTATAAATTCAATTTTATTTTATTCATCTTCTTTATCTAGTGTTTCAATAATACAGATTTGAGTCATCACTGGGAAGCATCATTCTGGTGCCTATAAACACAAGAGAAGAGTACAAGAACAAAATTTAATTAATAAATCTTATAAAGGTGGTACCGAAAATTTTTGTTGGAAAAAAAGATAATCAATCTGTTGATCCTTCTACCCTTGCACTTACAATTGTTTCTACAACGATTCTAAAGATGGTCAGACAGAGACAGTTATACATTACATTATAACTTCTCGTTAATTCAATTTTTGATTGAAATAAGGCCTCATTTTTTAGTTTCGCGCAGGGCCCCGAATTTTACCGGCCCGGCCCTGCTGGTTGGTTGCTCTGCTCCGATATGTTCATACGCGGTGACACGAGCCGATGACCACCAGCCATGACAACTAGAGAAGTAATTATAGAAGGAAGGAGGAAGATGCATGAACCGGGAGAAAGCAGGGCTTGACTTGGCTGGTCTTCCCATGGCGGGCACGCACGCAGAAATTAGTCAAGTGGATCAATATTCAATTGCCTATTGCCGATTAGCCATGTGACCGTGTCAAGGCATCTGCTTACTAATGTTCAGCTTGACACAGATTGTCACGGTTCAACCTTTTCTTTTCTTTTTCTTTAGCGCTTTTGCTAAACAATGGAAAAAATTGATGAAGTGACAAATGAGCAATGCAACTATGCAAGTTACTGTAATAACCTACGATGTTCCTTAGTGAAAAAGGGAGAAACCCTGAATATTTCTGTAGTGCACCGATCTCACCTTCATAGGGGTATAATGGTGATTTTTTTTCAAAACTATGACTAAATTTATACGAATTTTGAGAACTGTAAGTCTGTTCGAAAAAAATCCATTTCTATGCGTCGGTCGGCCTCGTATGGGCCGAAAGGTGGCTCGTCGGCCCGGTGTAGGCCGAGCACCGGCCTGTCGGCCTGGGCGAGACCGAGGGGTCAGCGGTCGGCCTGAGCTGGGCCGATAGGTGGCTCGTCGGCCCGGTGTAGGCCGAGCACCGGCCTGTCGGCCTGGGCGAGACCGAGGGGTCAGCGGTCGGCCTGAGCTGGGCCGATAGGCGGCCCGTCGGCCAAGCCGCGCCCGACCAGCGGCCTGTCGGCCAGGACTGGGCCGAGAGGCCCTCTGGCTGGCCGGTTAAGGCTGGCGAGCCTCTTCTTCCTCCTCTTTTCTTCTCTGTATCGTTCCTGGCTCATCTCTCTCTCTTTTCTTCTCTGTTCTTTCACCCCCTCTCCGATCTATCAATTCCTCCAGCCATTTTGTGTTCCAAGTAGCAGAATCAATAGATCATATCATTGCCGCCAAAATTCTTCCCGCCATTTATTCCCGCCAACATTCTTCCCGCTTCGGTAGTTCCCGCCATATTTTCCCGCTCTCTACTTCCCGCCATATTTTCCCGCTCTCTACTTCCCGCCATTTTCTCTCGCGCCGTGCTGTTGCTACCGACAACACATTGCTCCTCATCTTTATATACGACATGCCGTTGCCTGCTCTCTCACGGTCTTCTCTTTGCTTCTGCCCACACTGCTTGCTCTTTCTCACTGTCTTCTCTATAGTCCAGCCGCACTTGAAAACACCAACGCGCTAGTCATTATGAGTTTGCCTTGCTCGGATCAAAGCATTAGGCCTACGAAAATGAAGAGTGCGAGTTTGCCTCGGGGGGTGGAAGTACTTCGTTGTTGGTGTGGCGATCTCTGTAAGGTGAAGGAGGTGACGGATTTTTCAGATTGGTTGGGCATGAAGTTTTTCATGTGCGCCAATTATGAGGAAGATCCACCTGTTGCTCTTTCACCGTACATCAGGCCTCAGGTGTGTTTCAGTCATGAAGAATAAACACGTTGTTGATATTATTGTTGATTTGATATTTCTATTTCTATTTTGGTTGTAGTCTCCTCCGCCTCTGTGCATGTACTATCGTTGGATTGACACGAAAAAACCGGACTGGGCGGTCACCGAGATTCGTGAAAGAGGTCGTCGTGCATGGGCAAGTTTGGACTTAGAAGAGCGCCAAGCGAAGGAGGCAGCAAAGGAGAAAGCAGAGCAGGAGAGAGAGTGGCAAGAGTACTGTGTGAAGCAGAGGGCTTTTCTTGATGAGATGAAGAAGAAAAACCGAGAAGAGGGACTTCGACTGGCGGAGGTGTATCGACAGCGAGAGGAGGCCCGTGAGGCTGAGAGGCAGATAAAAAAAGAAAGGGCTCATGCAGCCAAGGCAGCAGAAGAAGCTGGTGATGGAAAAGGAAAATATCCCCGTTGGACTCAGTAGATTTATGTTATTGTATCGTAACCTTCGCATTGCAGCAAGTTGTATCTTAAAATTCGTAAGATTTATATTATGAAGTTTAGTAGTACCTTGTAAGTCAGATGTACCTTTATTTTAATGAACTATTGCAGTTTCTTTGGAAATGTAACTGGAATGACAATGCGACTTAATAGTAATATGTCTCATACTCTGATAGAAGTGCGATAATAAAACATACATCAATCATGTCTCATACATAGATAATGACTCTACATAGATAATGTCTCATACATAGATAACCATATCACTGCTGTGGACGACGACGAGTCTGGGTCTTCCTCGGACGAGGACCGGAAGGCGATAAGCGCGAAGGCGGTGGACGATGTTGACGATTACCACGACCATAGATAATCTCGTCTGTCTGTGACTCCTGCGTGAACGGTGGTGGTGGAGTGTGAAGAACTGTCTGCGACAAGTCATAGGTGTTTGCAGCTCGGTCGTCGTCATCGTCGTCGCCGTCTAAGTACGAACCACCACTAAGCATCGGTGACTGGACTGAATGCATGAACTGCTGCGGCTGACTACCGACTGCAGTAAAGTAAAACATGTGAAATTGATTGGCGAACCTACACTGTTTAAAAGAATGTACAAAGTAGTGTTACCTATGTCCATCTGATGATGATGCGAGGAAAAGCCACCTAGTTGTGAAGTAGGTGGCTGCTGATAGAAAGAGCTCCCCGCTAAGTCCGGAGGTGGCTGCTGCCAGGAAGAGCTCGGTGGCTGCTGATAGAAAGAGCTCCCCGCTAAGTCCGGAGGTGGCTGCTGCCAGGAAGAGCTCGGTGGCTGCTGATAGGAAGTGCTCCCTGGTTGTGAAGGAGGTGGCTGCTGCGAGGAAGGTCGTGGTTCTACACGCTCCTGCATAGAGCGTCGAGGTTCTGAACGCTGCACCGAGGGTCGACCTTCTGAACGCTGCACCGAGGGTCGACCTTTTGAACGCTGCACCGAGGGTCGACCTTCTGAACGCTGCACAGAGTGGCGTGGTGGACGATGTGATGGAGGAGGAATAGCAACATCTGAAGATCGTCTACATGCAACAGATGCGTAAATCCCGCGTAGCTTCTCAACATGACGCCTCAACCATGAGACGTTCTCATGCCGTGGGATATTATCTCCCCTCTCAAATCGTTGCATTAAATCGGAAGCCTCCTGTATCGCCTCGCTTGTCAAGTCAACCTGTACACGGAGAGTTAACCAATTACATCATCGTTGTATGGGAACCAATTGTATATGTTCAAGTTATGAACAAAATTGACATGCGAGAACCATAGCACGTACCGCGTGGTGTCTGGTACCCACAACTGAGGCAGTTGGGAACATATCGCTGGTGAGAGCGGTTTCGATCTGATCAGGAGCTGCTGATGGAACCAAGTAGATCCTCGTGCTATGCCGGTAACGCTGCAGATACAACCCGAACTTGTTCCAGTCGAAGGCCCCAACCTCATCCCAGATATTTGTGGGCGCAGTAATCCATTCGTCCACGTAAGGGCTAATGTCGCGAAGCCAAGATGCATGGGACTTGTTTCCTCCTACGCGACTAAACCTGAGATTGACAAGCACGTAACATGATTAGTTTTATTCTGAATGCAGACATGACAACAAAAACAATATTACTTACTTGTGCACGTGATCTGGTAAGTGTGGAATAACTGGAATGATAGGCTCTTGGCATAGACCGAACTGTCTCATAACCCTATGAAGAGCCATCTCCTCAACTGTCACGTCGAACACCACCTTGGCCTTGGTCATCCAATAGTGTCGATCTCTAGTGCATAATCCAGAAATCCCAACTGGATACCTGGATGATATAGCCTCATGGGAGTATGGTTCCCATATAACTTGAGCCTCGTGCAAACTATCAAACTGCGCCGTGAAGGAGGGGTAGCAGCCCCTCACCTGGCTATGATGAAACTGTCTCTGTGCATGACAACAAATTAGCATTAGTAATACTATTGGATGGCAAGAAATAAACACTGGTAATTCGTATTGTTATTAAATATGAAAATACCTCTCTACGTGTCCAAACAGATCCCATAGTTGGCAAGTCGCCGATTGTAGGCACATAAGTCCAAGCTATGTCTTCCAAATCAAAAGGCTTCTCGACGTAGACATAGGGTCGACCAATCGGGAATCTCTCGTATGACCAGAGCTGCAACAATAGTGGACATCCAACAAGACCTGATTTTCTAGACTTCAACATACAAGCTTTGCACAGGCCTCTGTACGTAGCTGCTAACACTGCAGAACCAAAACTCCTCTGCTGAATGTCCTCAGGGGAACGTGCGTCAGCTATCTCTCGTGCAATACTGACGAGTCGTGCATCGACGGTGGTCACGTGGTTCTCCGTGAACATCGTCTTGCCGAACAACCACATAACATATGCCTCTAGAGATCGATCAATCTGTGCCTCTGAGAGCTCAACACCAGGATATCCTAGGGCTACAATCTACATAGAAAGCAAATGATTCTATGAACTATGCAATGAGGACAACAATGAAAAAAACATTTTTTAAACTAGCCGTGAAGGTTACCTGAAACTGGGCCAACCACCTAAAATGAGGGCCGTGTTTATCGTCGCCTAGGCACTTAGCAGTTGGCACCGCAGCCAAAAAACGGTTCTGCATCGATGCGTGCCAACCAGGATCTAATTCTATAGGACCTATGGCAGCACCAGCCAGAGGTAATCCCAACAAGTAAGACACATCCTGTAAAGTAGGCGCCATCTCTCCCCAGGGAAAGTGAAACGTATGTGTCTCTGGTCTCCATCTATCTACTAAGCAGGTAAGGAGTGACCTGTCGTAAGAGAAGCGTGCAATATGCTTCTTGTGTAACTGTATAGGTTCACCTGCCTCATCTAAGTCCGGACCATCAACCCACTCATCCAATATTCCCTCAACCAGTCGTGCCAAGGGTAGAAGTCCATCCCAACTTAACCTACAAAATAAAGAGAATGTAGCATGCAGTTAGCGGCTATCAAAAGTATGTCAGACATACTAAGTCATTATACCGACACATACCTATCAACCCATGCAGAGTGTATCATCCAGTTAGTCTTTGGGGTGCGAGTTACCAACACGTCTAAGTGCTTGCCCTCTGCCATAAGTGCGGCCCGGTGCCCTCTATCAATAATACCATTCAGCAACGGATACGAAGCCATATCTGCAGTTCGAATAAAAAATCTCAGGTGCAAATTAAAACATAGTCCTTCCGACATATTACAAATTCAAACGTTGTCCGACATATTACAAACTAAAACATAGTCCGCACTTATTACTAATTAAAACATAGTCCGACATATTACTAATTAAAACATAGTCCGACATATTATTAAAACATAGTCTAACATATTACAAACTAAACCACTTGGCAGCACATTATATAGCTTCTGAGTTATTCCTTCCTCGTCCGCCCCTTCGACCTCGACTGCCACGAGCACCACGACTGCCACGACCACCACGTGCTGCTACTGTCGTCGATGTGGAAGCACTCGTCGATGTGGAAGCACCGTCTTTCTTCAGTTCAGGACAATATTTCATCCTATGCCCATAAGCCGCACATAGCAAACATTGTCTGGTTGCTCCACCAGCTTCAGATTGGTCCATATCGTTTCGGATGCGTTTTACCTTACGTCTGCCCCTGCTTGTTCGCCGAAGTCCTGGATCCGGGATGTATACTCTATCCCCGTCGTTTACCTTGTTGAAATTGCCGACGACTCTAAACCCAGTCATCTCACCTGTCCAGACATTGAGTACTGCTTCTTTTAAATAGTACGGGGACACGAAGGAGATAGCGTCCAACTTAATCTGGCCACATGCAGCCAACACATGTGAGCAAGGTAGGTGCAGCAACTC
>LR738714.1:675442559-675572455 GCA_902687465.1 Secale cereale | reverse complement strand
ATGGAAGCTATCACTCCGACTCCGACTATAGTCAAGATGAAGGTGTTGCCGGACTTGCACTAGTATCCTCCAACTCCAACTCCTACGACTTATTTGATTCACCAAATGAGGGAATTGGAAGATGCTTCATGGCTAAAGGCCCCAAGGTAACACACCCTGAATTCATTGACTTTGATAGTGATGAGGATGACTTGCTTGGTGAAGATGAGCTCTTGCATGATAAATCTAGTGAGCTTAGTAATGATGAAAATGCTAGTAGTCTTTATAGTCGAGAAGAGTCGAATGACAATGCTATGAAGGAGATTGAGCGTCTAACTAAAGAACTAAACACTCTTAAGTTAGCTCATGAAACAACTCAAGAAGATCATAGAGAGCTCCTAAGATCTCATGAGAAGCTACGCTTCGAGAAGCTCACTCTAGAGCAAGAACATAAGTTTCTAAAAGCGATCAATGACGATCTTCGAAAGAAAAGTTCTTCATATCTTGCCAAACGACTTCTCTTGTCTAATTTCTTGCCACCTATTAAGACTAAGCATGACAAACATAAGAAAAATTCTTCCTCTAGTAGTAACAATAACAATGTTAAATCCAATATTGTTGCTTCTAGTAGTTCTCTTGATTCCACTAACAATGTTTCAAGCCAAGTTACACTTGAGCAAGAAAATAGCTTATTGAAGGAAATCATAGAGAAAGGTGTCTACAAGAGTCTTGCCGGAAGCAAGAACTTTGAGGAGATTGTTCGCAAACAAGGAAGACACCGGAAGAATCAAGGGATTGGTTTTGAGCGAAAGTTCAACGCCGAAGGTGTTGAGTGGGAAGAAGGTCAATACCCTACTCCACAGTTTGTTTCACAAAAGGAGAAGTATGATCCTACTTCTTCCAATGTGGAACAAGCTCAAGATGACCTTCCACCACAAGACCACAAGCTAAAGGCCAAGGACAAGCTTCAAGAGGAGATTGATGCATTCATTGAAGCACCCCAAGCCATGGTCAAGTGGGTTCCCAAGGACACATCAAGTTCTACTTCGTCAAGCTCAACTACAACACCAAGGATTCCCATCAAGATGATGTGGATCCCAAAGAAGAAGAACTAGTAGGTTCTTGAGGGTGACTCCGCCAACAAACTTCACTCATATTCATTTTGGCAAGAACTTGTGCAATCAACTTCCACATCATGCACTAGTTCATGGAGTCACAAACCCTCTTGTTGGTAAGTCAAGGGACAAGGTAATCATTGCTTTCATGGACATCATCTTTTGTGAACTTCACTCTATGTCTATGGATATTCTTGTTTGTTCCTTGTGGGACTAACCCATGTAGGTATTGAAAGTGCCCGAATCCAAAGGATTGCTCCCAACTTTTGATGATCTACATCAACATTGAGCATCCACATCTTCAACATCTACATGAAGTCTTCTACGACAACCCAAGGTTAGTTTGACCCTTTAAAAGGGGTTCTCACATCTAGGGGGAGCTTTGCTCTAAAAATTGAGCTAAAGCATCTTCAAATGATGTGAACACATAAATGCTTTATGTAAAAGTGGTAACCCCACTTGTGCTTAAACGATGAGTATGACCTATGATCAAATGTTCTCATTTGGCTCCTAAGTCAATATACTCATATATAGATGACCTAGTCATCGACAAATTGTGTGCTAGTAGCTAGAGTGATTGGTTGTGCATGTTTGACACATATTTCAGTTGCTATCTTATTGTGTGAGCATGTTGAATGCATGATTTCATCCATTCAAGGACATCCATTTGTTGTTTTGATTGTTTTGATTTTATTCTGGCCAAATGGATGGACAAGAATGCCTAAGCACCTTTCCCTAGCTATCTATGCTTTCTTGTCTCAAATTCTATTCATGCTCATATCACAACTTTGAACAAGTCTTTTTCGGACAGTCCGAGTGAGGAGCACTCGGAACCACCGATTCGTCTAAGGCTGACTTCCAAAACCTTCTAAGTCCATTTCGGTCTGACCGGCTTCTCAATCTCGGTCCAACCGAAACGCTTAGACTGATCTAGGTTTCATCTCGGTGAAACCGAGTTCAAACTCTCGGTCTGACCGATATGCGTAACTGCACAACAGTTATACATCTCGGTGACACCGAGTTTTTCAACTCGGTCCCACCGACAGCATGGGGTTATATATACCTGAGGGCTGCGCGCGATTCAATTCTTCAAACCGTTCGCCCCCAATACCCCTGCTGCCGTCGCCCTGGTCTACGGATCGTCGCCGTCGTTGCCTGTGCGCCCTCGCCGCAGGTCTCCGCCGCCGTCAACGGTAATCATCTCCACCGTTGCCGCCGTAGAGGGACACCACCAAGTTAGGGTGTGTCCCGATCCCTTTTCGTGCTCCCCTTCCGATTCTTGCACGATAGGCTTGCCATGATTCAATCCACGTTTGAGATGTTCCCTATACATTAGTTCAGATCTTCTAGTTTCGAGGAAAATTCTTAGGTTTAGGTTTCCACGGAATGCATCTCGGTGAAGCCGATTTTTGAAACTCGGAATGACCGATTTGGCCTCTGGCCATTGCACTGCATAATTCGGTTTAACCGAGTTGTGCCAATCGGAACGACCGAAACGTAGTTTCAGTGAAACCCTAAGTTATCGGTAGGACTGAAACCCATTTCGGTCTGACCGAAAGTGGTGTGTAGGTTTCTGTTGAGCACTTCGGTTGCACCGAAACATGAAATCGGTTTGACCGAAATACATTCTGTGAAAACTCAAAACTAAGTTTTGAACTCATTTTTTTTGCAAAAACCCCTGCAGTTGTGATAACTCTTCTACTCTGCCTATACTTTATCTTTTCACAGGTTTTTCAGCCATGTCAGATGTCAGTGACAGCCAGAACAGGTCTGAATCACCGTTTGCTGAAATTCCAGAGGCAGATACAAGTCCTGCTAGCAGCTCCAGTGATGATGGTGAGAGGAGCACCCCTAGTGGTTTGCCTCCTGCAGCCACCAGAACCAGGAAGAAGAGAACTTCTGATGATGAGGACTCTGACTTTGTTGCTGAGGAAGTTACCTCCAAGCCCAAGAGGAATGTGGTTGCCAAAGAGCACCAAGGGCAGCAGTCAAGGAAAGGCACAAGCAAAGTGAAGCAGTCAGCAGTTGCAAAGAAGCTTGTAGGATCGAAGAAGTAGGTCTAGAGGGGGGGTGATTAGACTACTTGACAATATAAAATTTCTGTCTTTTATCAAGGACAGATTTTGGCAGTTTTGCAATGAAGATCAAGTCAAGTAACACACTACACATGCAATTCTAGAGTATGGGCAGCGGAAAGTAAATTGCATATATAGTAAATGGAAGTGGAGAAGATCAAACGCAGTTTGGTGACACGGAGATTTTTGTCGTGGTTCCGATAGGTGGTGCTATCGTACATCCACGTTGATGGAGACTTCAACCCACGGAGGGTAACGGCTGCGCGAGTCCACGGAGGGCTCCACCCACGAAGGGTCCACGAAGAAGCAACCTTGTCTATTCCATCACGGCCTACGCCCACGGAGGACTAGCCTTACTCGGGGTAGATCTTCACGAAGTAGGCGATCTCCTTGCCCTTACAAACATCTTGGTTCAACTCCACATCATCAAGACGGAGGCTCCCAAGCGACACCTAACCAATCTAGGAGGCACCACCCCCCAAAAGGTAATAGACGGTGTTGATGGTGATGAACTCCTTGCTCTTGTGCTTCAAGTGATAAACTCCCCAACACTCAACTCTCCTCACTGATATGGCTGTGGTGGAAGAAAGATCTGAGTGGAAAGCAACTTGGGAAGGCTAGAGATCAAGTTTCATATGGTAGGAATGGAATGGCTTGATCTCAACACAAGGGTAGGTGGTTCACTTCTCAGAAAGTGTGTGGTAGAAGTGGTGGTACTTTCTGATGGCTCTCCTCACGAATGAGGAGGGGGTGGAGGGGTATATATAGCCTCCACACAAAATCCAACCGTTACACACACATTTGACCAATCTCGGTGAGACCGAAGTTAAAACTCGGTCAGACCGAAAGTTCAAATATAGTGAACGTTGGGATTTTCGGTGGGACCGAAAATACCATCTCGGTGTGTCCGAAGTGAGTCAAAGGTTAGGGTTTGCCATCTCGGTGTGACCGAAAACAACAACTCGGATATTCCGAAATGCTGTCAATGGTTACAGAAGGTTGGCAGAACATTTTCGGTGAGACCGAAACTCAGAATCGGATGGACCGAGAAATTAGGGTTTGGGGAAATAACTGAAGTGGTTCATCTCGGTGGGACTGAGTTTGCAGAATCGGTTTGTCCGAGATTACTTATGAGTGTGTTGAATAGTGAAGAGTGCTGATAGTTGAGGGAGCTAGATCACCAAGCACTTGAGCAACAAGAACATTAACACAACCTCATCCCCTTTTAATAGTATTGGCTTTTCCTATGGACTCAATGTGATCTTTGATCACTAAACCAAAAATGGAGTCTTGAGCTTTTGCCAATGCTTGTCTTAGCATTTTGAGGGGTCCACTTCTTCAGACATTTCCATACCCATATCATCGAACTTTTCTGAAATGATTCTCAAGTGAATATTAGTTCAATGATATATATGTTGTTATTAATTACCAAAACCACCTGGGGATTAGTTGCACTTTCACAATGTTTCAAGCCAAGTTACACTTGAGCAAGAAAATAGCTTATTGAAGGAAATCATAGAGAAAGGTGTCTACAAGAGTCTTGCCGGAAGCAAAAACTTTGAGGAGATTGTTCGCAAACAAGGAAGACACCGGAAGAATCAAGGGATTGGTTTTGAGCGAAAGTTCAACGCCGAAGGTGTTGAGTGGGAAGAAGGTCAATATCCTACTCCACAGTTTGTTTCACAAAAGGAGAAGTATGATCCTACTTCTTCCAATGTGGAACAAGCTCAAGATGACCTTCCACCACAAGACCACAAGCTAAAGGCCAAGGACAAGCTTCAAGAGGAGATTGATGCATTCATTGAAGCACCTCAAGCCATGGTCAAGTGGGTTCCCAAGGACACATCAAGTTCTACTTCGTCAAGCTCAACTACAACACCAAGGATTCCCATCAAGATGATGTGGATCCCAAAGAAGAAGAACTAGTAGGTTCTTGAGGGTGACTCCGCCAACAAACTTCACTCATATTCATTTTGGCAAGAACTTGTGCAATCAACTTCCACATCATGCACTTGTTCATGGAGTCACAAACCCTCTTGTTGGTAAGTCAAGGGACAAGGTAATCATTGCTTTCATGGACATTATCTTTTGTGAACTTCACTCTATGTCTATGGATATTCTTGTTTGTTCCTTGTGGGACTAACCCATGTAGGTATTGAAAGTGCCCTAATCCAAAGGATTGCTCCCAACTTTTGATGATCTGCATCAACATTGAGCATCCACATCTTCAACATCTACATGAAGTCTTCTACGACAACCCAAGGTTAGTTTGACCCTTTAAAAGGGGTTCTCACATCTAGGGGGAGCTTTGCTCTAAAAATTGAGCTAAAGCATCTCTAAGTGATGTGAACACATAAATGCTTTATGTAAAAGTGGTAACCCCACTTGTGCTTAAACGATGAGTATGACCTATGATCAAATGTTCTCATTTGGCTCCTAAGTCAATATACTCATATATAGATGACCTAGTCATCGACAAATTGTGTGCTAGTAGCTAGAGTGATTGGTTGTGCATGGTTGACACATATTTCAGTTGCAATCTTATTGTGTGAGCATGTTGAATGCATGATTTCATCCATTCAAGGACATCCATTTGTTGTTTTGATTGTTTTGGTTTTTCTGGCCAAATGGATGGACAAGAATGCCTAAGCACCTTCCCTAGCTATCTATGCTTTCTTGTCTCAAAATTCTATTCATGCTCATATCACAACTTTGAACAAGTCTTTTTCGGACAGTCCGAGTGAGGAGCACTCGGAACCACCGATTCGTCTAAGGCTGACTTCCAAAACCTTCTAAGTCCATTTCGGTCTGACCGGTTTCTCAATCTCGGTCCAACCGAAACGCTTAGACTGATCTAGGTTTCATCTCGGTGAAACCGAGTTCAAACTCTCGGTCTGACCGATATGTGTAACTGCACAGCAGATATACATCTCGGTGACACCGAGTTTTTCAACTCGGTCCCACCGACAGCACGGGGTTATATATACCTGAGGGGCTGCGCGCGATTTCTTTCTTCAAACCGTTCGCCCCCAAGACCCCTGCTGCCGCCGCCCTGGTCTACGGATCGTCGCCTTCGTCGCCTGTGCGCCTTCGCCGCAGGTCTCCGCCGCCGTCAACGGTAATCATCTCCACCGTTGCCGCCGTAGAGGGACACCACCAAGTTAGGGTGTGTCCCGATCCCTTTTCGTGCTCCACTTTCGATTCTTGCACGATAGGTTGCCATGATTCAATCCACGATTGATATGTTCCCTATACAATAGTTCAGATCTTCTAATTTCGAGGAAAATTCTTAGGTTTAGGTTTCCACGGAATGCATCTCGGTGAAGCCGATTTTGAAAATCGGAATGACCGATTTGGCCTCTGGCCATTGCACTGCATAGTTCGGTTTAACCGAGTTGTGCCAATCGGAACGACCGGAAAGTAGTTTCAGTGAAACCCTAAGTTTTCGGTAGGACCGAAACCCATTTCGGTCTGACCGAAAGTGGTGTGTAGGTTTCTGTTGAACACTTCGGTTGCACCGAAACCTGAAATCGGTTTGACCGAAATACATTCTGTGAAAACTCAAAACTAAGTTTTGAACTCATTTTTTTTGCAAAAACCTCTGCAGTTGTGATAACTCTTCTACTCTGCCTATACCTTATCTTTTCACAGGTCTTTCAGCCATGTCAGATGCCAGTGACAGCCAGAACAGGTCTGAATCACCGTTTGCTGAAATTCCAGAGGCAGATACAAGTCCTGCGAGCAGCTCCAGTGATGATGGTGAGAGGAGCACCCCTAGTGGTTTGCCTCCTGCAGCCACGAGAACCAGGAAGAAGAGAACTTCTGATGATGAGGACTACGACTTTGTTGCTGAGGAAGTTACCTCCAAGCCCAAGAGGAATGTGGTTGCCAAAGAGCACCAAGGGCAGCAGCCAAGGAAAGGCACAAGCAAAGTGAAGCAGTCAGCAGTTGCTAAGAAGCTCAACTTGGAAGAGCCTGCTCCAAGCAAGGTGAAGAAGACTTCCAAAAGGAAGAGGGTAGTATATGCTGAACCTCAGGATGCTGAAGAAGAAGAAGAAGAAGAAGCACCCCAGCCTCCTCCTCAGAAAGCTAAGTTCATGGGTGATGCTATTCGGGCTCAAGCCTCTTCTAAGCCCAAGAAGCCTGCTCCAGTCAAGGCAGCTCCAGCCAAGCCCAAGAGAACAACCAGAAGCATTCCAGCTTCTGAGAAGAACAAAGGTGAGATGCCACCGTCTGAATCAGATGAAGAGCATGTGTTGCTTAAGCTCCGTCCCAAGTTGCCACTCCACAATGATGCTCATCCTCAAGCTGAGGACTTGAAGGCAAGAAAGGACAAAGGTCTCAGGCTATGGAGACAGTCTGATCCATATGCCGTAAGGAGAAGGACTGCTGTGGACCCCAGATTCCACACCAGAGAGCAGCAAGATTTCTATGAGACTGTGCTAATGGATAAGAAGCCCATTGTTGCTGACACCAGGTATGTTGACTGGAAGTATATTGACAGTGAAGAGCACCGGGACTTCTTTCCCCATGTGCATGAGAGCTTTACTGCATGTGGAGTTGCTGATTTTGTGGGTCAAGAGCTGACAGCCTGGAATGACGAGATGATCATGCAGTTCTATGCCACTGCCCACTTCTACCCTGATGGCAAGATCACCTGGATGACTGAAGGTCAAAGGTTTTCTTCGACTGTTGAAGAATGGGCAGAACTTCTGAACGCTCCAGTGCAGAGAGAGGACGACATTGATGTCTATGGGATTCCTAAGAAGAGTCATGATTCCATGAAGAATATGTACAAGGAGATCCCAGCTGCTGATTTGGAAGGATGGAAGCTTGGCTCAGTGTATTATCTCCAGGCAGGTCTGACCACCACTAACACTATTCTGAGGCATACTTTGATGCCTAAGTCAGGAGACCACCGGATGATACGAGGCTATTCTATCAACATGCTGCACATTCTCGATGAGAAGGCACCTTTTAAGGTGATGGACTTGATGGTAGAGACCATTAAGAGGACTGCAGCTGACCAGAAGGGGTCGTGTGGGTTTGCACCGCAGATACAGATGCTCATCAACGCCAAGTTTGGCACGGGCAAATTCATGTTGGATAGGAAGCACTTGCCACTGCAGCCAGAGCATGAGGACAACGTAGTTGTGATGGATGAAGAGGATCCTACCTCAGTTGAAGGACAAGCCAAAATCGAAGCTGCAAAGAAGGCTAAAACTGACAAAGAGGCAGCAGCAGCAGCAGCTAAGCCAAAGAGCTTTGGAGAACAAATTCTTGAAGCTACTCAGAGGATTGAACAACGCCTGGCCAGCATTGAGCAATCTCAGGAGAGCCTTGAGAGGATTGTCGAGGACAAGATCCACGCTCTGGACGTGAAGCTGACTGAGATTCAGGTGTCTGTCAACAAGCTTGAGGCAGACATGGAGGAGACTAGGCAGGAGAGAGCAGAGCTTATGCAGGATGATCTAGTCCAGGACTCTCATCGCCAGACTGCTCAGGTTCCCAGAGGATCCAGATCTGCAGCTATCCCAGTGACAGACTCCAGGGCTACCACTTCAGCACCAGCCACAGCTCCAGCAGTTCCTACAGCTCCAGCATCCACTCCTCCACCGCAGACTTCAGCAGAAGTCTTCGCCGATGCAGCTATCTCTACACCGACATCTACCCAGACGGGAGCCGCCAGCAGAGCCCGCAGTGACGTTTAGCTCTATACCTTTTTCGAACTTTTTGGTAACTTGTTGCCAAAGGGGGAGAAATTGTTATAGATCATAGGGCTTCGAGAGAGAGAGTGCTCTTTCGTCTTTCGTTCTTTTGCCGGTTTTTCGTTGAGATACATTGGTTTCTTTTGGTTCCTGATACTTTATGTGTGCTTGCTATCGTTTGATGCTACCTTAATGAGTGCTTAGTCATACTATGCCTTAATGTGTGCTTATTGCTTATCATATGCTATTCCTCTTTGTATGGCTATTTACTCTTGTCTTGGTGATTGAGTGTATGTTATTCATTCTTATCATTTTGTGCGCTCCACCAAGATGTATGTGACATGGAAGAGTGACCCATAATCCTAATCGATTGTGCATTTGCATTCAAACGCAAATTTTAAATAATGCACAAATTTAGGGGGAGCTCTTGTTTATCACATACTTCTCAAAGCGACGATATTATTCCTTGATTATATCTTTTGTCGAAGCTTTGATCTATATGTTGTCATCAATTACCAAAAAGGGGGAGATTGAAAGTGCAACTAATCCCCGGGTGGTTTTGGTAATTAATAACAACATATATATCATTGAACTAATGTTTACTTGAGAATCATTTCAGAGAAGTTTGATGATATGGGTATGGAAATGTCTGAAGAAGTGGACCCCTCAAAATGCTAAGACAAGCATTGGCAAAAGCTCAAGACTCTATTTTTGGTTTAGTGATCAAAGATCACATTGAGTCCATAGGAAAAGCCAATACTATTAAAAGGGGATGAGGTTGTGTTAATGATCTAGTTGCTCAAGTGCTTGGTGATCTAGCTCCCTCAACTATCAGCACTCTTCACTATTCAACACACTCATAAGTAATCTCGGACAAACCGATTCTGCAAACTCAGTCCCACCGAGATGAACCACTTCAGTTGTTTCCCCAAACCCTAATTTCTCGGTCCATCCGATTCTGAGTTTCGGTCTCACCGAAAATGGACTGCCAACCTTCTGTAACCAATGACAGCATTTCGGAATATCTGAGTTGTTGTTTTCGGTCACACCGAGATGGCAAACCCTAACCTTTGACTCACTTCGGACACACCGAGATGGTATTTTCGGTCCCACCGAAAATCCCAACGTTCACTATATTTGAACTTTCGGTCTGACCGAGTTTTCACTTCGGTCTCACCGAGATTGGTCAAATGTGTGTGTAACGGTTGGATTTTGTGTGGAGGCTATATATACCCCTCCACCCCCTCTTCATTCGTGAGGAGAGCCATCAGAAAGTACCACCACTTCTACCATACACTTTCTGAGAAGTGAACCACCTACCCTTGTGTTGAGATCAAGCCATTCCATTCCTACCATATGAAACTTGATTTCTAGCCTTCCCAAGTTGCCTTCCACTCAAATCTTTCTTCCACCACAGCCATATCAGTGAGGAGAGTTGAGTGTTGGGGAGATTATCATTTGAAGCACAAGAGCAAGGAGTTCATCATCATCAACACCGTCTATTACCTTTTGGGGGGTGGTGCCTCCTAGATTGGTTAGGTGTCGCTTGGGAGCCTCCGTCCTTGAGATGTGGAGTTGAACCAAGAAGTTTGTAAGGGCAAGGAGATCGCCTACTTCGTGAAGATCTACCCCGAGTAAGGCTAGTCCTCCGTGGGCGTAGGCCGTGATGGAATAGACAAGGTTGCTTCTTCGTGGACCCTTCGTGGGTGGAGCCCTCCGTGGACTCGCGCAGCCGTTACCCTCCGTGGGTTGAAGTCTCCATCAACGTGGATGTACGATAGCACCACCTATCGGAACCACGACAAAAATCTTCGTGTCACCAAACTGCGTTTGATCTTCTCCACCTCTCTTTTACATGTGCAATTTACTTTCCGCTGCTTATACTCTAGAATTGCATGTGTAGGGTGATACTTGAATTGTTCTTAATTGTGAAACTGCCAAAAACATTGCATGATCTAAAGGCAGATTTTTTATATTGTCAAGTAGTCTAATCACCCCCCCTCTAGACCTACTTTCGATCCTACAGTCGGCACCTAGGATGGTGACTTTGTCCTCTTTTGGTGCCATCCTTGTCTTCTCCTATGTTCCCCCGCGGTCACAATGGGAGTGGTGTGGATCCTATTGACTTGAGCTGTTGCCGACGTGTACCTATAGACGTAATCCTTGATATCGATGTCGAGCTATCTAGAAATGACGATGTAGCCGCGGTCGATGATGTAGTGCCCATGGACAAAGTCACACAAAGCCAGAGGCGCATAAAATGCGCTATGACCGAGTTGCACCCGTGGATGGTGCGCCTTGCGGATGTGGGTGTTGTCTTCATGGACTATGCAACTTGCGGATGTCAGAGGGTGATGATGTCGATGAGTCCATCAATTTTGCAAGAACTGGAGGAAACCCATCGAGCACACATCGATTTTTCCTGGACCGTGTTTCCATGTAGGGGTCATAACTATAGTGATGTCGTGTCGATGCAGAAATGGATGACACGATCAATGATGTTATCATGTCGTGGTTTTTGCCGTCATTGATGACGCACCTTGCAAAAAAAGTCTATCAGAGCACACTAGAGATGTCCATCTTATGGACAAGACAGCGATTGTGTGTCGCCAAAGATGTTACTGAAGACCTTGCCGATGAAGTGTGGTGCAGGTTGCAATGGTGTGTCGACGACGAGGCTGTTGGGAAACGTAGTAGAAAACAAAAGAAAAACACCCAACAATCACCCAGGAACAATATGAAGATGCATATAGGGTTTGGATCAACGATCATTACCGACTCCAGAGTGCAACGGAAGTAGACGAGTCGGTGTAGATCGTACTTGGAGTCCCTCAACCTGTTGATGACAATCCCGCGAACTGCCCTCGAACGGAAGACCGAAAGCACGACCTCTTTACTTGGTTGCAAGCGTACGGTCTTCATGATCTGGCAGCGCTTCGCCGTCTAGAGCTAATCGTCGTTGGAGAATTAGAGGAAAGATATTACAACCACATGGGGCTTCTAATTATGAGTAGTACAGGAACTAGATCTAGCTCTAATTAGTCAACTAGGACCAACTAGAACTAGAACTAGATGAACTACAGGAGGCTCCAAAATTTATGTATATCAATTGGGCACAATACGTCAAGTATGTATAGGTTAGGTGGGGGAGGGGCAGCCACCAAGGAGGGAAAGCCTCCTTGGGGCGCCAGCCAAAGGGGCGAGGAGTTGGCCTCCCTCTGCTAGTAGGATTGCTCCCCCCCCTCCACACACACACACACACACAAGGAAAGGGGGGGCTTCCACCACTTGGGCTCTTGTGGTCCAAGTTGCCTTCCACCTCTTGGCCTTTTAAGGCCCGTTGATATTTAATTACTAGAGCCTTATATATATAATTTGACATCACTGGAACATTTTCCACCTATATATAAATTATCTGGAATACCCGATATTGCTCGGTGAACTCTGAAACCCTTTCGCTGACCCCGAAACACTTTTGATTCCTCTCAGAACTATATTAAATATTAATGAAACAATTCTACAAATAGATCCTCAATACTCTCATCCTACTAACACTCAGTATATCGTGATTAAATTAAGCTTGTGACCCTGTAGGTTCAGTAAATCATAGAGATGAACGAAACCGCTTTGTTCAATGACCGATAGCGGAACCATGGACGTCCATATCGATCCTTATGATTACACGAATGACATTTGAGTGAACCTTTGGTTACCATGTGATGCTCCCTTTGCTTTGCGATACTTTACAAAATCCAAGGAATGTCAGTATTCTCTTGAGACATCCACATGCTCACTATATCGTCGTCCTCGTTACCGGTTTTGTTCTTCTTTCTCGTTGAAGTGTTCCGGCATCCGCATGACATAGTCACCCGTGTCTGGCCAGACGATGATGGATTCCATCACACCGATAGGGCCCTAAGAATATCTCTCCATCAACGGTGGAGCAAATCCCACTCTCGAGCTATCTAGTCCCTTGTCAAACTTTATGATGAACCTACAAGCGGTCGTTATGATCATCGTGTTACTAATGACGTTTAAGCAACCCCAAAGTGCACCGTACGGTAGGAAGTGACTACAATATTCTCAAGGTCCGAGGAACTAAATAATACATGCTAACACTTTGTGTTATAACAATTGATTTCAGATGATATCTCAAAGTATAACAAACAAGTTTGGGTCGATTCAATATGATCGTTCTTTTAACATCATACTCTTAATGTTGTTTTAGGACTATCGTTACACTTAACTATATCCTAAAATCCGAAAAATATGATCACCAACAACACTTGAGCCAGTCCTAGAGGCAAGGTCGGGTACATTTTCTTTAACGTTTATCATTCCACATGTGCATATGAGTTTTTCACTGAATCACATATTTTAGGATCATAGCATTTATAGCATGTAATATAAACTCTGAGTTACGAACATGGAAATATAATAATACAATATTATTGCCTCTATGGCATATTTCGAACAGTCTCCCACATGCACTAGTGTCAATAATCTATTCAACACAATTTCTTTTCTACCAATGGCAATCCGGTGTTTGAACATGCTTTTCTTGTGGTATAGTCTTCATCCTATCAGATCTTGAAAACTTCATATATGTGTGTATCATTTGCATTTCTATGCATCTATAATAATGTTTTCACAAGAATTCATAATTTGTGTGTAAAACATGCTTAGTATATATTGATCCACTAGTAGGACCTTTGATCTCTTAGAATGAGCTATGGAACCACTATTGAGAATAGTGTTCCATTGGCACAAGCATCTAGAAAACATGTCAAGTTCATAAATGAACTTTTGATTCATCACCATCTATTGTTGCTTCTAAAGCGACAATATACTCAAGTCTTATGTTATAGAATTCACCGTAGTAAATTTCTTGGATCAATTCCAACCTACCGTGTCACCATATATCTCTTAATTACAACTGAAAATCGCATGGAGCACCGATGAAGATCTTTGTAAATGTGCTACTTACAATGAACATGTATTGATGTAACTGGTTACAACAATCTCTTCATTTTATCTGTATGCAAGAAACATGTTGTTAGTACTTAATGACATTTTTATTGTTGTCCCATGATCAACAATTTAGCCATTCTGGTAAATTTACTCATAACTCACTGCGAGTACTGGACATATCTGGTTTGTTTACATACCATGGAACATATTTAATACTACTGTTATCGAAATCATGTATCTCGCTCGTCAGTGTTTCGGGATACCGATTCTTACTTAAAACTCCTTCCATTTGACTTTAATAAGAAACTCTTCTTGTGTATTTCATACTAAACTACTTTAGTATTATGTCAATATGTATTTTGGCTAACCGTGATTAGACACTACTATCTCCATAGATCATTATGCCTAATATCAGGATTATATATTGCCTAAGTACTTTACTGAAACACTAGTTTCAATATAGTCTTAATCTGTGTCAAGAAATTTATCTAATTTCCAATCAACAATGTGTCATGCCCACACAATGTTAAAAATATTATCATGTCCACTTACTTTTTTTAAATACAAGCATCTTTGCTTCTATCGAAGAAATCATATTATTTGATCAATTCGTCAAAACAAAAAAATCAACTCCACTATGCTTGCTTCAGATCATTGTCTGATCTCTTGAATTTTGCACACTTACTAGCATCCTCTGGATCGACAAAACTTGGACCGTATCAAATATACAACCTTGGTTCTATTTCCATCTCATGGGAATCATTTTGGCATCCATTTATTATATCTCTTAATTGAAATATTTAGTAATTTCTAGTTTAACCCGAACTGACTTTCAGTATTGTTATTATGAGACAATCTCATCATAGTCAACTCATTGATCTTGTCATAAACTATCTGTAACAAGTCGAGCATTATAAAACCATTTTATCTTTGTCAGTTTATGGATCCATTACTATTCTTTGGACTCTAGGTCTTTTGAAGGGCTTGCCAAGTTATAAACTTGAATTATGTGTATGGATACTTCGGATTATTTGTAGATAATTTCCGGAGTCGGGACCGTCAACATTTCCCTGTGAAATATATGTTCATTGTTTGTTCAACGATATTTCATATACACACCCTGAAGGTCTATACGAATTTTCCAAACTATATAGTTCAGCTACACATTCGACCGAAGTCTCCATATGTAGAGGCTTATGTATCAGTCGCGGAAATACATTTTAGAACCACTTCTAGCGTTTTTTTTCTTTGACCTGATTATGAAGATTCTGTAATCTCGTCGAGTTGTCCTTCTAATCACTCTTTTGGGGGAAACATTTTCTGTAAAATTTCCGCACCATGTGGCAAAACACTTTGCCTCAGTGTAGTGATAGAGGAATACCCAACCAATTGGGATAACTTACAAAATAACACTTGTCTTATGAAAAGGCATAGTCCCTAAAGCATCACATTAAAAAAACTGGATTTATCTTAATTCCTCTTTCGTAGTTGTGGATGCTTGCGAGAGGGGTTAATCAAAAGTGAGAGGTTTGTTCAAGTAAGAACAACACCCAAGAACCGGTTCACCCACATATCAAATTATGAAAGTAGCGAATGCGAATCAAACAAACATGATGAAAGTGACTAGATGAAATTCCCGTGTGTCCTCAAAAGCACTTTGCTTATTTTTAGAGACCGTTCGGGCCTGTCCTTTGCAACAAAAAGGAATGTGCTATCTTGCTGCACCTTAGGTACTATTGCTACTTGTCAATTGTTACAAATTATCTTGCTATCAAACTACTCGTTATCGATAATTTCAGTGCCGGCAGGAAATACTTTGCTGAAAACCTCTTGTCATTTTCTTATGTTCCTCGTTGCTTCGACAATCTTACTTATCGAAAGGAGTATGATTGATCCCCTATACTTGTGGGTCATCAACACTCTGTGTTATAACAATTGATCTCAGACGATATTATCTCAAAGTATAACAAAAAAGTCCGGGTCGATTCAATATGACCGTTCTTCTAACATCATACTCTCAATGTTGTTTTGGGGCTATTGTTACACTTAAAGATATCCTAAGATTCGGAAAACATGATCACCAACAACACTTGAGACAGTCTCAAAGGCAAGACCGAGAACCCTTTCTTTACCTTTTGACCATTCCACACGTGCATATGAGTTTTCCATTGAATCACATATTCAAGGATCATAGCAGTTATATCATGAAAATATAAACTCTTAATTATGAACATGAAAGTATAATAATACAATATTATTGCATATATACCATGTTTCCAAGAAAGACGCTACTTGAAGGCATCCCTTATGGTGAGGTACGACCTGGAGATGGGGCGCCTCATCTGTGTGGTGCGTCGGTCTACTCATTGTCTATCGATCAAATCTCCTTCATGCATTACATAAGCAATATATCTTCATATCTCTACCTAATAATAAAGCACGGTGGGTTTCTGCCCGTCCGTCACACCATTTTTCAAAAAAGCCCCTGCATTTTCATGAAATCAACCCGCAGTCCGGATTTAAGTCACAACGAACCGTTATTTTACAGATTTTCGAAACCCCCCTGACTTCTTAGGTATTACATCGGCGGGTCATATTTAAGTCAAACAAATACTTTTCTAAACAATTCATATCTTTTAAACCGTAACTCCGATTTAAACATGTTATATATGAAATTTGATTAGAAAAATATGTAGAATATGAATATAAGATTTATTTTAACCTGTTAAGTATTTATATATATATATATTATTTTGGAAGATATTTAATTCAAACAAATGATTTTCTAAATTATACGTATCTTTTAAACCGTAACTCCGATTTTAACATGTTATATATGAAGTATGATTAGAAAAATGTGTGAAATCTGAATATGATGTTAATTTTACCTGTTAAATATTTTTTAAATATTGTTTTGGAAGCAAACTTATAACTATAGCGCATGATCCATTTTTCTTTCGTACATGCGGTGATCCGGATTGCAAATAAACACCCACTATAATCATATAGGAAAAAGAAAACATCGAGAACTACACATGCATACCTCTGAATACGTCGCAGGGGAAAACAACAGATTTCTCATCGTGAATGTGAGAGAAAGCGAGAGAGAGAGAGAGGGAGAGGGAGGAGAGAGAGGGAGAGAGAGACGTATTAGGATTAACCACGTGCATCAATTCATCCAATATTCTTCATGCATTACATATGAAACTTTCCTTCAAATACATCTTAATGGAAAAACTAGTTCATAGAGATTGTCATTAATTAACAAAAACGCACATGGGTACTACATGCACTTTCAAGAAGGCCTTGATTTTTACGGAAGTATATCTTGCGTGTTGTTTTCTTATACCTCTTTTCCATCTAAAAAAGAATACCCCACTCAAACCAACAAGTGGTGTTGCCTGTGGTCACACCTATGTAGAATGTGTACTTGCCTACCCATAAGTTCCTGTTTATATATATATCATCTAATATAAATGGAAAGGTATGTATGTACCTATGATGATATTTTCTTTTCTTTTCGGATGAGGTGCACTACCATTTCTTTGGAACATATTTTGTTTTCAGAGTGCAAAAAATAGTCTCCAATGATATTGCGGTTTTGCCCCAACATAATTTTTTGTACCAAGACACCCGTCAGCATTTGCAGGTGAATCACAATTTGATAAGTTGGGAATTGAGAGGAAAAAGACATTCAAACAAATACACCAGATCCCGAGGTAACACTAGAAATTCTGTTAAGGATCTGGGGTGAAGAACATGCTCAATGGCACTTTTGGTCACACTTTGCAAAAGGGCCACGAACAACAATAGGCTACAAACTAAAAGTGTATGTACTGCCCTCTTCAACATCAATCACGTCTTGCGGTATAAACTTATTAGTCGCATCACGTTGTTGCTCCCTGCCAAGCAAGCTTTGCCCCTCCTCCGGATCTCCAGCACCAGCCTGACCCCATGGGTTTCGCTGGTACCTCCTCAATGCCTCGAGCCTCTCGGCAACTTCCTTCATTGTTGGTCGCTCCTCCCCACTCATGCTCACACATCGCATCACAAGATGTGTGACTTCTTCCAATGCCTTGGGGCCCAACTCCTTTCTCACTCGGCTATCAAGGACCTCATCGTGTCGGTTGGTTTTCATGGCTGTCGTGAATCGGCACACGAGGCTCTTGCCCTCCTCTGGCCCATCGAAGCAGATCACCTTCTTTCCTGTCAGAAGCTCCAACAGAACGACACCAAAGCTATACACGTCACTCTTGTCGGTCAGTTGGCATGTCATGAGGTACTCCGGGTCTAGGTATCCGCAGGTGCCTTGCACCAATGTCGCAATCTCGGCTTCGTCACTCGGCGCCAGCTTCGACGCTCCAAAGTCCGCGACCTTGGCGGTGAGGCTGCCGTCGAGAAGGATGTTGGCCGTCTTGACATCGCCGTGAAGGATCGGGGGCGAGGCCGATGAGTGCATATATGATAAAGCCTCTGCCGACTCCGCTGCTATCCGTAGACGGGTGTCGAGTGCCGTATTGGATTCGAGGCCCTTGCCGCCGTGGATGTAGTGGTAGAGGGTGCCGTTGGAGACGTACTCGTAGACCAGCATTGGCACCTCCACCTCAAGGCAACATCCGTGTAGCTTGACGACGTTTCGGTGGTTGATCTGGGAGAGTATGAACATCTCCCTCGCGAACTCGTTGGTCTCGGTTTCCTCCATCATCTTGGACTTCTTTATAGCCACTATGGTATTGTCCTCCAGAACACCTCTGTACACAATGCCGTGGCCGCCGCGACCGAGGATCTGGTCAGCAGCGAAATTGTTGGTCGCCTTCTTGAGCTCCTCTTCTGAGTATATCTTGAACCCACCACTGCCTCCCCCAGCGGCGCCACCACTGTAGGAACGCATCTGCTGCTGCAGGATGATGCCTCCATTGTGCTCAAAGAAGCTCTGCTTTGCCTTGATGAGCTTCCGCTTCTGATGTCCCAGGTAGACCGAGAAGCACGTGAATAATGACAAGAACACCCCGACGCTGACTCCTGGATATGAAACATCGCATACTCGATTATTAGTTTAGATTTCCGTGGAGAACCAATGATATTTTTGGATAAAATAAATATGTTAACAGTAACATCAAAAACCAGTGAAGTATGTGTAATACTCCTTCCGTAAACTAATATAAGAGCGTTTATTACTATTTAGTTTGGGAGTACCTAGAACTCATCTAGATGAGACATAATTTGGTCTCATTCATGTTTTATAGTCATTAGATGTGATGCTATAAGATGCGTGTGTGCTGACGTGGGTTGTCTCTGTTCATATCTAATGGCTATAAAACATGAATGAGATCAAATTATATCTCATCTAGATGAGTTCTAGCAAAACTGATTTAGTTTACATAGGGAGTATGTTGCAAGACGACCCAAGATCGGTGTGTCTACCTGTAACGATTTTGAGAGCCAAGGTGAACTTGTCATTTGCCCGGCAGCCGCTCTTCCTGTAGGCATCTCCACTCGTACCTGGAGGGCATTCGCAAGTATAGTTTCCCGGCGTGTTTGTGCACACACCGTAGCATAGGTATTTGTCTTTCCGACGGCACTCGTCAATATCTTCAGTTTGCAGAGCAATTTCAACATCATTTGGTCAGACAAATTATCATCGGAAATATAGTGATAGAAGTACAGAAGTACAGAACACTACGTTACAATAAAATGTTGGTGACTCGACCGTGTCAGGGAATCAGGATGTGTACGTACCTATGCATCCACGGTCGAGGTAGGGATTTCCTTCGTGTCCACTGGGGCAGCTGCACCGGTACCCGGGGCCATTGATGGCGTCCAAGCACCGGCTGCCCGCGCTCTTGCAGGCGAAGTCGGTGGCGTTGCGCCTGGCGGCGCTGCAGTTGCCGACGTTCCGGACGGCCCAGTCGAGCATGAGCGGCACGGTGAAGTCGTCGGTGCGGTTGACGAAATTGTTGGAGGCTTGACCGTCGAACCACTTGGTCTCGACGAGGAACACATAACGGCACAAGGTGGGGTTGGTGTTGAAGACGACGGTCTCCTGCTGCCCCGGCGAGAAGTTAAAAAGGGTCGACTCCCAGTAGTCGGCGCCGTTGGGTATCGCGCTCTGGCAGCAGCCGACGCCGGTGCACGAGCCCGGCAGGGCGTACTGGGACGGCCGGCACACGGACGTGCACCCGCTGACGTAGAAGCCTCTGCCGTCGTTGAAGTAGCCGAGGCTGGGGCAGCCGAGCGTGACGAGGCGGTTCTTGGTGGACGAGAAGAGGTAGGGGGTGCCGGAGACGGACATGTACTCCGTAACCCTGTCGACGAGTTCCCCCGTGGAGTTGTAGCAGTGGCGCGTGGCCCTGAGGTAGGTCCGGGCCTCGCCTTCGAGGGACAGCGCGGCGAGGTGGTAGTCGTAGCCGACTATGGTGAGGCGCGGAGGCCGGCCGGGGCCGGAGTCATTGCAGATTGCACTCGAGCTGGAAGCCCGGTTGGCCGTCGTCGCGGAAGCAGCCGACGCCGATGCCGAAGGGGTAGGGTACGCTGACGTTGCCGCACCTGTCGCGACACTCCGGCTGCGCCGAGGCCGCTGCCACCAGCAAAGGCAGCGCGATGAGCAGCAGCAGTATGGTGGTGGTCGCCATGCCTGACATGCTTTCGACTGGTTGGTTGCTCTGCTCCGATATATACATGCGCTGATATGATGGGTGGGTGTGAATGCGATAATTGTTTAGGATTATAGGAAGAGGAAATGAAGGAAGGAAGGAAGGAAGGAAGGAAGAAGGTAGGGGAGGAGAAAGCAGGCAGATTTGACCATGCTCGTTCTCCATGGCCCAACCCAACTTGTCAAGCGGATCTATATTTTTCAATTGCTTGTTGTCAAGCCGATCCCTTTCTAGGTTTTCTGGGTGGTCACGTTGAACTGATGTTATTTCAGTTATGAGAGTAATGGAAAGCGGTTATGTCCGGTTCAAAAAAAAATTGCACTTGGCCCATATGACGCCATTTCAAAAATAAAGGTAAGAGCATCTCCAACAGCCGCGCCAAAACACGCACGCACGGTAAGATGCACGGTAAGTTTTCGCACGCTCCAGCGGAGGCGGGAAACATGCACACGCGATAAACGTTGCGCGCGGGAGAAAGCTGGCCCTCGTGCGGTAGATTTGGCGCACCATTTTCGGCGCGCCTATAAATTGCGTCTGCTCGCCACGCGGCTATCCACACTGCCACGCGCGCTTTCCCACGCTTCCTCGCCGCTTCCTCTGCTTCATCGCCGCTTCCTCTGCTTCCTCGCCGCTTCAGCGCCCCGCCACCGACGCGCCACCATGCCGCTGCGCCGCCGGTCATCTTCGGGTTACCGCGGCGTCCATGAGCGCCCCTCTGGCACGTACTACACGGAGATCCGGTCCGGCGACATCCGCCTCGGCCTCGGCACGTTCGAGACCCCGCACGAGGCCGCCCGCACGTACGAGGCGGCGGCGTGGCGCCTAGAGAGGCCTCACTCGCAGATGAACTTCTGCGACGTCGATACGCGCGAGCAGGCGCAGGCCGTCGCCCCTCCTCCTCGTCTTATCACGGACCTGGAACGTGTGGAGCACCGTCGGCGACAGCGTCGCCTCTCATCGCCGAGGAGGACGAGCGAGCCATGGCGTTGTGGCGCCGGCGCCACACGGAGGACGTCGCCAACGAGTGCGCCTTCTGGGCGGAGAGGATGGCAAGGCGCCGCGCGGAGTGGGTGGACGGGCGTCGGCGGAAGGCACTGGCCATATCGCAGCGCGATCTCGTCAACGCCGGTGGGAAGTCGTTCTTCACGTCAGACGACGAACGTTGGGAGGACGTGTGGATCTCTACGTCGGACAACACCACCGAGGGTGACGATGAGGACGACTCGGAGTAGTTCTAGTTGCACCGTAGTTTATCTAGTTGCATCGTAGTTTATCTAGTTGCATCGTAGTTTAATTATGTAGTTGCACAGTAGTTCCTTTTATCTATCTATGCATGCTATGAACTATGTAAAATATCATTGTATCATTTTTTTTATCTATGCTATGATGATGAACTATGTATGTGCTACCTCTTGAGCTTACGTTGTATTCCCTCGAAGAGGAAAGGGAGATGCAGCACAGTAGCGTAAGTATTTCCCTCAGTTTTTGAGAACCAAGGTATCAATCCAGTAGGAGACCACGCGCCAGTCCCTCGCACCTGCACAAACAAATAAGAACTCCGCAGCCAACGCGATAAGGGGTTGTCAATCCCTTTACGGTCACTTACGATAGTGAAATTTGATAGAGATGATAATTATATTTTTGGTATTTTTGGTTTAATAAAAAAGCAAATAAACAACGGCAAAAGAAATTAACGGGAAAGTAATATGATAGAGATAGACCCGGGGGCCATAGTTTTTCTCTAGTGGCTTCTCTCATGATAGCGATATTCTACGGCGGGTAAACAAATTACTGTCGAGCAATTGCTAGAAAAGCGAATAATTATGAGACTATCTAGGCATGATCATTGTATATAGGCATCACGTCCGAGACAAGTAGACCGACTCCTGCCTGCATCTACTACTATTACTCCACACATCGACCGCTATCCAGCATGCATCTAATGTATTGAGTTCATACGAACAGAGTAACGCCTTAAGCAAGATGACATGATGTAGAGGGATAAACTCAAGCAATATGATGAAAACCCCATCTTTTTATCCTCGATGGCAATAATGCAATACGTGCCTTGCTGCCCCTACTGTCACTGGGAAAGGACACCACAAGATTGAACCCATAGCCAAGCACTTCTCCCATTGCAAGAACTATAGATCTAGTAGGCCAAACCAAACCAATAATTCGAAGTGACTTGCAAGGATATTATGAG
Organism: Secale cereale; assembly: GCA_902687465.1. Lineage (NCBI taxonomy): Eukaryota > Viridiplantae > Streptophyta > Magnoliopsida > Poales > Poaceae > Secale > Secale cereale. The sequence continues at coordinate 675,549,748 of LR738714.1, read as the reverse complement.
CACACATAAAAAGTTCAGAGAAGAACCAAATATCTTTCATAGATAACCTTGATCAGAAACTCACAATTCATCGGATCTCGACAAACACACCGCAAAAAGAGATTACATCGAATATATCTCCTCGAAGACCGAGGAGAACTTTGTATTGAGATCCGGAGAGAAAGAAGAAGCCATCTAGATACTAGCTATGGAGTCGAAGGTCTGTGGTAAACTACTCACAACTCATGGTGAGGGCGATGATGATGATGATGAAGGCCTCCGTGATGGATCCCCCTCCCGGAACAGGCTCCAAGATGGGATCTCCACGAGAATAGCAGGTACGGCGGTGGAATTAGGGTTTTCTCTCTGCCTCTGCAGTTTCTGGGGTACGTAGGCATATATAGGAGGAAGAGGGGCACCAGGGGCCACCGGGCCTGCCCTCGAGGCAGGGGGCGCGCCCCACCCTCGAGGGTGGGCCCCCTGTCCTCTGGCTTGGCCCCGAAGTTTATCTCGCGTGATTTTCTCCAAAAATATCTCCTGCGAAGGTTTCATTCCGTTTGGACTCCGTTTGATATTCCTTTCTGCAAAACCCTGAAATAGGAAAAAAAACAGCAATCTGGACTGGGCCTTTGGGTTAGTAGGTTAGTCCCAAAAATGATATAAAAATGAATGATAAAGCCCGTTAAACATCTAAGACTTCATAAATAATAGCATGGAACAATCAAAAATTATAGATATGTTGGAGACGTATCAAGCATCCCTAAGCTTAATTCCTGCTCGTCATCAAGTAGGTAAATGATAAAGAAAGAATTTTTGATGTGGAATGCTAACCAATATAGTTTTTCAATGTAATTCTCTTATTTGTGGCATGAATGTTCAGATCTGAAAGATTCAAGACAAAAGTCTATATTGACATAAGAAATAACAATAGTTCAAGCAATACCAACAAAGCAACCACGTCTTCTCAAAATACTATGACTAAAGAAAGTTATCCCTACAAAATTATATAGTGTTGGCTATGCTCCCTTGCTATCACACAAAATATTCATATCATGCACAACCCCGATTTCAGCCAAGCATTTGTTTTCATGCTCTATCTTTTCAAACCTTTCAACTTTCATGCAATACATGAGCGTGAGCCATGGATATAGCACTATGGGTGGAATAGAGGTGGTTGTGGAGAAGACAAAAAGAGGGAGATAGTCTCACATCGACTAGGCGTATCAATGGGCTATGGAGATGCCCATCAATAGATATCAATGTGAGTGAGTAGGGATTGCCATGCAACGGATGCACTAGAGCTAAATATGAATGAAAGCTCAACGAAAGAAACTAGTGGGTGTGCATCCAACTTGCTTGCTCACGAAGACCTAGGGCATTTGAGGAAGCCGATCGTTGGAATATACAAGCCAAGTTTTATAACGAGAATTCCCACTAGTATATGAAAGTAACTAAGCATGAGACTCTCTACAATGAAGAACATGGTGCTAATTTGAAGCACAAGTGTGGAAAAAGATAGTAGCAATTGTCCCTTTTTTCTTTTCTTTTTCTTTTCTCTTTATTTTGGGCCTTTCTTTTTTTCTTTGGCCTTTTTTTGCGGAGGGGCTTTATAGATGCAGCATTTCCTCCCATGGGACAATGCTCTATAAATGATGATCATCACACTTTCATTACAACACAAGATTACAACTCAATAGTACAACAACAAAGTATGACTCTATATGAATGCCTCCGGTGGTGTACCGGTAGGTGCAATGAAACAAGAGTGACATGTATGAAAATTATACATGGTGGCCTTGCCACAAATACGATGTCAACTACATGATCATGCAATGGCAATATGACAATATGATGTGTGTCATATAAACAGAATGGTGGAAAATTGCATGGCAATATATTTCGGAATGGCTATGGAAATGCCATGATAGGTAGGTATGGTGGCTGTTTTGAGGAACAATATGATGGCTGTTTTGAGGAAGGATATATAGTGGGTTTATGGCACCGGCGAAAGTTGCGCGGTACAAGAGAGGCTAGCAATGGTGGAAGGGTGAGAGTGCGTATAATCCATGGACTCAACATTAGTCATAAGAACTCATATACTTATTGCAAAAATCTACGAGTCATCAAAACAAAGCAATCAACGCATGCCCCTAGGGGGAGGTTGGTAGGAGTTAACTATCGCGCGCCCCCGACCTCCACACAAAGGTTGACACTCTACAAATACCTCATGCTTTAACTCAGTCACACAATGGTTCACCATACGTGCATGCTACGGGAATCACTAACCCTAACACAAATATTTCTCAATTTCATAATTACTCCACTAGCATGACTCTAATATCACTATCCTCACGCCTCAAAACAATTATCAAGCATCCAACATCTCTTTCTACTCAATGCACTTGGTGTGAATTTTTTTACTACATTGACATTGGATGTCTATTATGTGAAGAATAGTTTCGTTAGCCTAAACACATTACCATGCTGTTTTAATAGACTCTCAAATAGATCTAAATGAAGCATGAGAGTTCAATAATTTCTACGAAATATTACCACCATCATGCTCTAAAAGATATAAGTGAAGCACTAGAGCAAAAGCTACTCAACTCAAAAGATATAAGTGAAGCATATAGAGTGTTCTAACAATTTCTAGGGCATATTTAACTCTCTAAAATAGGTGTGTCCAGCAAGGATGATTGTGGCAAACTAACATGCAAAGACTCAAATTATACAAGACGCTCCAAGCAAAACACATAGCATGTTGCGAATAAAAATATAGCTCCAAGTATAGTTACCGATGGATGAAGACGAAAGAGGGGATGCCTTCCCGGGGCATCCCCAAGCTTAGGCTTTTGATTATCTTGAATTTACTTGGGGTGACATGGGCATCCCCAAGCTTAGGCCTTTGCTACTCCTTGTTCCATAGTCCATCAAAGCAATACTCAACTTGGAAACTTCACAACACAAAACTTAGACAAAAAATTCTCGTGAGCTCCGTTAGTAAGAGAAAGCAAACCACCACTCAAAGGTACAGCAAGGAATTCATTCATTGTTTATATTGGTGTTAAACCTACTGTACTCCAAGTTCTCTATGGTTCATATCCTCCAATATTACTCATAGATGCATCGGAATAAGCAAACAACACACGAAAAACAGAATCTGTCAAAAACAGAACAATCTGTAGTAATCTGCTGGGTTCGCCTACTTCTGAAACTCCAAAAAATCAAAACTAAATTGGTAAATTTGCGCAATTTGTCTACCAATCAGCAGCGAAAAGAATCAACTAAAAATCACGCTCCAGTAAAATCGGAAGACTATTTTAGCGAGCACTAACGATTCTGTTTTTCACAGCAAGATCAAATAAACTTCACACAAGTCTTACCAAAGGTTCTACTTGGCACAAACACTAAACAAAACATTAAAACACATCTAATCCGAGGCTATATGCAATATTTATTCCCTAATAGCAACAAAAACAAAAACATAAAATTGGGTTGCCTCCCAACAAGCGCTATAGTTTTACGCCCCTATCTAGGCACGATACAAGATAGATCTAGGTATTGCCATCTTTTGAAGGCAATTCATAAGTGGCTCTCATGATAGATTCATAAGGTAATTTGATTTTATTCCTAGGAAAGTGTTCCATGCCTTTCCTTAACGGAAATTGGAATCTAATATTTCCTTCCTTCATATCAATAATTGCACCAATCGTTCTAAGGAAAGGTCTACCAAGAATAATAGGACATGAAGGATTGCAATCTATATCAAGAACAATGAAATCTACGGGCACATAATTCCTATTGTCAACTATAAGAACATCGTTAATTCTTCCCATAGGTTTCTTTATAGTGGAATCCGCAAGATGCAAATTTAAAGAACAATCATCAAGCTCATGAAACCCTAGCAAATCACACAAAGCTTTTGGGATAGTGGAAACACTAGCACCCAAATCACACAAAGCATAGCATTCATGATCTTTTATTTTTATTTTTATAGTAGGTTCACATTCATCATAAAGCTTTCTAGGTATAGAAACTTCCAACTCAAGTTTTTCTTCATAAGATTGCATCGAAGCATCAACTATATGTTTAGTGAAAGCTTTATTTTGACTATAAGCATGCGGAGAATTTAGCACGGATTGCATCAAGGAAATACAATCAATCAAAGAGCAATTATCATAATTGAATCCCTTGAAATCAAAAGTAGTGGGTTCATCACTATGCAAAGTTTTAATCTCTTCAATCCCACTTTTAGCAATTTTAGCATCAAGATCTAAAAACTCTGAATCATTGGGACACCTTAAAGCAGAATCATCCCCAATCCTATTCTCATCAAGGTTAATACTAGAAAACAAGGATCTAATAGGAGACACATCAATAACTTTCAGATATTCATCTTTATTTTCACGATAACCCAAAGAGCAAGATTTAATATAATCTTCTCTTTTAGCACGCATTCTAGCGGTTCTTTCTTTGCATTCATCAATGGAAATTCTCATGGCTTTGAGACACTCATTGATATCATGCTTAGGTGGAATAGATATAAGTTTCAAAGCATCAACATCAAGAGTAATTCTATCCACACTTCTAGCCAATTCATCAACTTTAAGCAATTTCTCTTCAAGCATAGCATTGAAATTCTTTTGCGAGATCATAAACTCCTTAACACTAGTTTCAACAGAAGGCATTTTTCCATAAGAGTTGTTGTAGGAATTACCAAAATTATTAGAGGAATTACTAGGAAAAGGCCTAGGATTAAAATTACCTCTATAAGCATTTTTACCAAAATTATTCCTACCAACAAAATTCACATCCAAAGATTCATTGCTATTCTCAATCAAAGTGGACAAAGGCATATCATTAGGATCAGAAGAAGCACTCTTAGCAGCAAACAATTTCATAAGTTCATCCATCTTTCCACTCAAAACACTAATCTCTTCGATAGCATGCACTTTTTTACTAGTAGATCTTTCGGTGTGCCATTGAGAATAATTAACCATAATATTATCTAGGAGTTTGGCAGCTTTTCCTAAGGTAGTTTCCATGAAAGTGCCTCCGGCGGCCGAATCTAAAAGATATCTAGAAGAAAAATTCAAGCCAGCATAAAAGTTCTGAATAATAATTCATAGATTCAAACCATGTGTAGGGCAATTACGTATCATTAATTTCATTCTCTCCCAAGCTTGTGCAACATGCTCATGATCTAGTTGCTTAAAATTCATAATATCGTTTCTAAGGGAGATGATCTTAGCAGGAGGGAAATACTTAGAGATAAAAGCATCTTTGCACTTATTCCACGAATCAATACTATTTCTAGGCAAAGAGGAGAACCAAGTTTTAGCAAGATCTCTAAGTGAAAACAGAAATAACTTCAATTTAACAATATCGTTATCCGTATCCCTTTTCTTTTGCATATCACACAATTCAACAAAGTTGTTTAGATGAGTAGCGGCATCTTCACTAGGAAGGCCGGAGAATTGATCTTTCATGACAAGATTCAACAAAGCAGCATTAATCTCAAAAGATTCAGCATCGGTAATAGGAGCAATCGGAGTGCTAATAGAATCATTGTTATTGGTATTGGAGAAGTCAAACAATTTGGTATTGTTCTGAGCCATAGTAGCAAGCAAGCAATCCAACACACACAAGCAAAGAAGAAGCAAGCGAACGAGAAACACACGGCGGAAGAAGGGCGAATAAAATGGCAAAGGTGAAGTGGGGGAGAGGAAAACGAGAGGCAAATAAATGTAATGCGAAGGATAAGGGTTTGTGATAGGTACTTGGTATATGACTTTTGCATAAGCCTCCCCGGCAATGGCGCCAGAAATTCTTCTTGCTACCTCTTGAGCTTGCGTTGTATTCCCTCTAAGAGGAAAGAGAGATGCAACATAGTAGCGTAAGTATTTCCCTCAGTTTTTGAGAACCAAGGTATCAATCCAGTAGGAGACCACGCGCCAATCCCTCGCACCTGCACAAACAAATAAGAACTCCGCAACCAACGCGATAAGGGGTTGTCAATCCCTTTACGGTCACTTACAATAGTGAGATTTGATAGAGATGATAGTTTATATTTTTGGTATTTTTTACTTAATAAAACAGCAAATAAACAACGGCAAAAGAAATTAACGGAAAGTAATATGATAGAGATAGACCCGGGGGCCATAGTTTTCTCTAGTGGCTTCTCTCATGATAGCGATATTCTACGGCGGGTAAACAAATTACTGTCGAGCAATTGATAGAAAAGCGAATAATTATGAGACTATCTAGGCATGATCATTGTATATAGGCATCACGTTCAAGACAAGTAGACCGACTCCTGCCTGCATGTACTACTATTACTCCACACATCGATCGCTATCCAGCATGCATCTAGTGTATTGAGTTCATACGAACAGAGTAACGCCTTAAGCAAGATGACATGATGTAGAGGGATAAACTCAAGCAATATGATGAAAACCCCATCTTTTTATCCTCGATGGCAACAATACAATACGTGCCATGCTGCCCTACTGTCACTGGGAAAGGACACCGCAAGATTGAACCCAAAGACAAGCACTTCTCCCATTGCAAGAACTATAGATCTAGTAGGCCAAACCAAACCAATAATTCAAAGAGATTTGCAAGGATATTATGAGCACACACAAAAAGTTCAGAGAAGAACCAAATATCTTTCATAGAAAACCTTGATCATAAACTCACAATTCATCGGATCTCGACAAACACACCGCAAAAAGAGATTACATCGAATAGATCTCCTCGAAGACCGAGGAGAACTTTGTATTGAGATCCGGAGAGAGAGAGAGAGAAGAAGCCATCTAGATACTAGCTAGGGACCCGAAGGTCTGTGGTAAACTACTCACAACTCCTGCAAAAGGGGGCGCGCCCCCCACCCTCGAGGGTGGGCCCCCTGTCCTCTGGCTTAGCCCCGGAGTTTATCTCGCGTGATTTTCTCCAAAAATATCTCCTACGAAGGTTTCATTCCGTTTGGACTCCGTTTGATATTCCTTTTCTGCAAAACCCTGAAATAGGCCAAAAAACAGCAATCTGGACTGGGCCTTTGGGTTAGTAGGTTAGTCCCAAAAATGATATAAAAGTGAATGATAAAGCCCTTTAAACATCTAAGACTTCATAAATAATAGCATGGAACAATAAAATATTATTGATAAGTTGGAGACGTATCACCCAGATGCGGGGGGAGGCCCAGTCGCCTGCCGCCACGTCTCTGCGGGCCCAGGCAGACCGCAGGCGCGCAGCCGACCGTGCGTGTGAGGCCGATGTTGGGGAACGTGGTATTTCAAAAAAATTCCTACGATCACGCAAGATCTATCTAGAAGAAGCATAGCAACGAGCTGGGAGAGTGTGTCCACGTACCCGCGTAGACCGAAATCGGAAGCATTTATTAACGCGGTTGATGTAGTCGAACGTCTTCATGATCCAACCGATCCAAGTACCGAACGTACGGAACCTCCGTGTTCAGCACACGTTTAGCATGATGACGTCCCTCGAGCTCTTGATCTAGTTGAGTACGAGGGAGAGTTCTGTCAGCACGACGGCGTGGCGACGGTGTTGATGATGTGATCCACGTAGGGCTTCGCCTAAGCACTACGACAATATGACCTGAGGTGAAATCTGTGGAGGGGGGCACCGCACACGGCTAAAAAACGGTTAACTTGTGTGTATATGGGGTGCCCCCTCCCCGCGTATATAAAGGAGGGAGGGAGGAGGAGGGATGGCCACAAGGGGCATGCCCAGGGGGTGGAATCCTACTTCTAATACGAGTAGGTTCCACCCTTTCCTAGTCCTAGTAGGAGAAGAAGGAAGGAGAGGAAGAAGAGAAGGAAAGGGGGGCCGGCCACCTAGCCCTAGTACAATTCGGTTGGGCTAGGGGGGCGCGCGCCACACCTTGGCTGCCTCCTCTCTTCCACCACTAGGCCCATGAGGCCCAATAACCTCCCGGGGGGATCCGGTAACCCCCTGGTACTCCGGAAAATACCCGATACAGCTTGGAACCATTCCGGTGTCCGAATATAACCTTCCAATATGTTAATCTTTATGTATCAACCATTTCGATACTCCTCGTCATGTCCGTGATATCATCCGAGACTCCAACAATCTGCGGTCATCAAAAACACATAAAGTCATAATACCGATCGTCATCGAACGCTAAGCGTGCGGACCCTACGGGTTCGAGAACTATGTAGACATGACCGAGACACATCTCTGGTCAATAAACAATAGCGGAAACTAAATGTTCATATTGGCTCCTACATATTCTACGAAGATCTTTATTGGTCAAACCACATAACAACATACGTCGTTCCCTTTGTCATCGGTATGTTACTTGCCCGAGATTCGATCGTCGGTATCATCGTACCTAGTTCAATCTCGTTACTAGCAAGTCTCTTTACTCGTTCCGTAATACATCATCTCGTGACTAACTCATTAGTCATTTGCTTGCAAGGCTTATTATGATGTGTATTACCAAAAGGGCCCAGAGATATCTCTCAGACATTCGGAGTGACAAATCCTAATCTTGATATATGCCAACACCACAAACACTTTCAGAAACACCTGTAGAGCAACTTTATAATCACCCAGTTACGTTGTGACGTTTGATAGCACACAAGGTATTCCTCCGTTATTCGGGAGTTGCATAATCTCATAGTCAGAGGAACATGTATAAGTCATGAAGAAAGCAATAGCAATAAAACTAAACGATCATTGTGCTAAGCTAACGGATGTGCCTTGTCCATCACATCATTCTCCTAATGATGTGATCCCGTTGATCAAATGACAACACATGTCTATGGTTAGGAAACACAACCATCTTTGATTAACGAGCTAGTCTAGTAGAGGCACACTAGGGACACTCTATTTTGTCAATGTATTCACACATGTATCAAGTTTCCGGTTAATAAAATTATAGCATGAATAAAAGACATTTATCATGATATATAAGGAAATATAAATAATAACTTTATTATTGCCTCTAGGGCATATTTCCTTCAGCCGAATCTGCCTCGGATCAGGAGCCGGGTGGCCCACTGGCTGCTTTGGATCGGGAGCGGACTGGATCCTCTGTGGCTGATTCTGCTTCATCAGGATTGCGTGCGACTTCTACCACAACAGTTGCTCCTGCATCCTCTACGACTTTTCTTCGACATACACAGTCTCTGTTAGGTATTGTCAAGGAAAAATAGTACAATGATGGTACAATAAGGTATGACAAACTCAAACGTGCTTTCCTTACCACTACCGGTGAACCAATTCACTTGCATGATGCTCTTGCTAATAATGAGTGGAAGGAAGCTATGGATAAAGTGTATGATGCACTTATGAAAAACAAGACTTGGCATTTAGTACCACCAAAATATGGGAATATTATTATTGATTGTAAATGGGTATACAAGATCAAAAGGAAGTCCGATGGAAGCATAGACAGGTATAAGGCAAGATTAGTTGCAAAAGGGTTTAAACAAAGGTTTGGAAATGATTATGAAGACACCTTTAGCCCTGTTGTTAGGTCAGCTACCATTCGACTTGTCTTGTCTATTGCTATTTCCAGAGGTTGGAGTATAAGATATCTAGATGTTCAGAACGCGTTTCTTCATGGTGTTCTTGAGGAAGAAGTGTTCATGCGGCAACTACCAGGTTATGAAAATCAAAGCACACCACAGTATGTCTGTAAGTTGGATAAAGCTATGTATGGCTTGAAACAAGCCCTAAGAGCTTGGTATTCTAGATTAAGTATGTAGTTACAAAATCTTGGGTTCACACCATCTAAGGCAGATACTTCACTATTCTTTTATAACAAAGGCGATGTCACTATCTTTGTGCTTGTTTATGTTGATGATATAATTGTTGCCAGTTCAAGCTCAGATGCTACTACCTGCTTACTTAAGGATCTAAAATTGGAATTTGCTCTCAAGGACTTGGGTGATCTTCACTATTTTCTTGGTATAGAGGTAAAGAAAATTAAAGATGGCATACTTCTCTCACAGGAAAAATATACTACTGATATTCTCAGAAGAGTAGGGTTGGAACATTGCAAGGCGGTAAGTACACCAATTTCTACTTCAGAAAAGCTTACAATTGAAAGTGGAGAAGTCCTTGGGTCAGAAGATGCAACAAATTATAGAAGTGTTGTAGGTGCTTTACAATATTTAACACTTACACGTCCTGATATTTCTTATTCAGTGAATAAGGTCCGCCAATACTTGCATGCACCTAGAACCACTCATTGGACTGCAGTCAAGAGAATTCTAAGATATCTCAAGTTTTCAAAAGAGCTTGGGCTTCAGATTACCAAGTCCTCTTCTATGCTTGTTACTGCCTATTCTGATGCAGACTGGGCAGGGTGTGCTGATGATAGAAGAGCTACAGGTGGATTTGTTGTATTTCTGGGAACAAACCTTGTGTCTTGGAGTGCAAGAAAGCAAGCAACTATTTCTAGGTCAAGTACAGAAGTTGAATGCAAAGCTTTAGCAAATGCTACAACTGAAGTAATGTGGATACATACATTACTCTATGAGCTTGGAATTAAGGCTCCACAGGCTGCTAGGTTATGGTGTGATAATATTGGTGCAACCTATCTCTCAGAGAATACAATCTTTCATGCATGCACAAAACACATTGAGGTTGTTTTTCATTTTGTCAGAGAAAGAGTTGCCCGAAAACTACTTGATATTTGTTTTATACCTACTGGAGATCAACTTGTCGATGGATTTACAAAACCTCTCACCATGAGAAGGTTGGATGAGTTCAAGTACAATCTCAACCTTAACAAAGTTTCATAAGGTTTAGATTGAGGGGGGTGTTAGAATAGTTGGTTAGAGATAGAGCTGTATAGGGATAGAAATCTGTTTAAACTTGTATCCTTATCTATCTCTCCTTCTGTTATCTCCCTTCGCCTAATTCTCCTGTAACGATCGATCACCTGTCGATCTAATCTTGTAAGCCACGACATCCCTTCTATATATACAAGTGCGGCCCGAGAGGGTTCAACGCTTCCTATATCGTTTCACACTGCTCAGACATTTTTTACAACTAAAGTTGTTATCGGAAAAGAAAAAAGAAAAAAATAACTGAAACTTGTTATGTGAAAAAGAAGTTGCCATGCTTAACAACGAAAGTTGCTATCCTTGCGTCACTAAACTTGTCATACAAAATATTCAAAGTTGTCATGTGTTTATGCCACACATGTGACACTTGTGAGAGTCCATCTTTGATTGTTGCGTGTATCAATTAGAGCCTCTCTATCAGATTCCCATAATTTGCCGGAAAAAAATAAGATTCCCGCAATTTAGTTCCATGCCCTATCCTGTTAGGATCACAATAGCACATATGCATCTCACAGCGGATCACTCACCCGAATTTGAATACACAATCTGGAGAAGGACTTCATAGCTACCAGAAGAAAGATACAGGTTACAGCCATCGTGAAGTTATTCTGATCTCATCCAAAGATAGGCCCATGCACACGGGGCTCCCCTATGTCTCACTTATAACAAGATGTAGAGAAGCATCGCCCGAAAGCGCACGCGACGGCACAAGCCACAGCCCTCGTTATTTCTCCTGTTTCTTTAACTTTTTTGCTTTTAAGTTTAAGTTTTTTACTCTTGTTCATATTTCCAAAGATTCTAAATATTTGTATTAGGAAAAATTCAAAAAAGTTAATCAAGCATTTAAAAAATATTAAATGTGTATACAAATATTTGTAATGTATACACAGATGAAAAATGTGTATACAAATTGATAATGTATTCTTCAAAAAATATTAGTAAAGTATTTAAAATAATAATCAAGGATTCGAAGTTTTTTAAATGTGTATAGAAAATAACATATCCAGCAAAAATATATACAAAAAACAATGTGCATGAAAAAGGTTGATCATGTATTTAAAAATATTAAACATGTATAAAACAATGTTTTTCCTGGCATATTAAAAAATATAGAAAGTTTATGTAAAAAAATAGACATAAATAAAATAAAAATAGAAGTCATGTATTTGAAAAAGGTTAATTGGGTATTTGAAAAATATTAATTATATGCATTAAAATGTTCTTGATGTATACAAAAATTACGCAATGTGTAAAAAAAGAGAAAATAGAGGTCATAACATATTTTTCTAAATGTGTATTTCAAAAAATTAAATGTGTATTAAAAAATGTACCAGATATATGTGAAAAATGTAGACTTGTGTTAAAAGAGGATGAAGAAAACTGAGAAAAAAAGAGAGAAAACCCGAAAAAAACATAAAAACTAGAGAAATCAGTGAAAAAAGAAAAGGAAGAAAAGAAAAAACTAGAAAAATGGAGAAACCAAAGAAAGAAAGAAAAAAAATACTCCTCTCCTATGTCCTATTACATTGGCACCATCGCAGGCGTTGTTCCTTTCGGCCTCTACCGCGTCTTGTTACACTATCACCACCGTTGGCGTGGTTCCTCTCGGCCTCCTCGCTCATGGCGTACTACATTGGCGCCATCGTTGGCATTGTTCCTCTCGTCCTCCTCGTCGCGTCCTACTACACTGGTGTCATTTTCGGAGTCATTCCTTTCGGGCTGCTCTCCCTCGTCCTACTGCACTGACGCTGCCATGGCGCACGTGCTTCATTTTTCTCCTCTGTCATCTGCTTCAGCGCCCTTTTCCTTCACGCGGACTTTCTCTATGGCAACGCCGCAAGCAACTCGTTCGCCGCACAGCCGTCGGACACGGTGGACGGTGGCCGTGGCGCCGCTTTCGACGACGGCGGGATGAACTAGTTGATTGCGTCCTCGCCACCCTCCAGAACAGTCGCCATGGCACTGTGTAACTATTAACTCTTAATCATATCATGTTGTATACAACCAAACACCATGTAGTTACATGAGCCGAGCCAATGTAGTACACCAAACGTTATGCCAAAATTGACCCCCTAATGCAGGAAGCCTTGATGTGGGCAACCAAATTGACCCCCTAATGCAGGAAGCCTTGATGGTAGCGTCACAGATAATACTCAAGAGATGGAGGAGCTTGCCTCGTCATTTTTCCAGAAATTATACACAGCCAATCCGGACGTACAACCTGAAATTATATAGGACACTATAGAGCCCCAAATTACACAACAGATGAATGACATGTTATGCAGTGAATTTTCCGATGAAGAGATCAGCAACGCACTGTTCCAAATAGGACCGCTGAAGGCCCCCGGAGCGGATGGATTCCCTGCGAGATTTTATCAAAGGCATTGGGGTACCCTGAAAGAGGAGGTGATTAAGGCAGTAAGGGAGTTCTTTACCTCGGGCATCATGCCGGAGGGAGTGAATAATACAGTGATAGTGTTAATACCAAAGAAAGAGAAGCCCAACTCCCTCAAAGACTATAAACCCATCAGCTTATGCAATGTCATGTACAAAATTGTTTCAAAATGTCTTGTAAACAGGATGCGACCATTGCTCCATGACTTGATAGCCCCAACCCAAAGCGCCTTCATTCCAGGGCGGATGATCACAGACAATGCCTTGATTGCATTTGAGTGTATACACAGTATCCAGAAGAGCTCGGATGCAAAAGGTAAATTTTGTGCATGTAAATTAGACCTTGCAAAAGCCTATGACAGAGTCGACTGGAATTACCTCGAAGGGGTGATGAAGAGATTAGGTTTCGCTGATAAATGGACACAATGGATCATGATGTGTGTAAAATCAGTGAAGTATTCCGTCCGGTTCAACGGGAACATGCTACAAAGCTTTTCCCCTACACAAGGGTTAAGACAAGGAGATCCACTTTCACCATATCTCTTCCTCTTTGTAGCAGATGGACTTTCACGCCTAATAAATAGAAAGACCGAAGCAGGTGAGATTTAGGAGCTAAAAATATGTCGTCACAGCCCTAGTATCTCGCACCTGCTATTTGCAGATGATAGCTTGCTATTTTTTAAAGCAAATAGTGATCAAGCAACAAAGGTGAAGCATATTCTGAGCAATTATGAGCGAGCTACGGGCCAGATGATTAGCCCATCAAAATGCTCCCTACTTCTTGGAAATAAATGCTCAGAAGAAGATGGTCAGCAAGTCATACATATTTTGAATGTGGTGAAAGTGAGTTTTGAAGAGAAGTACTTAGGCTTGCCGGTTCCAGAAGGGCGTATGGTTAAAGGTACATTCAAGTCAACCAAGGATAAAGCAAGGAAAAAATGAATGATTGGACGGAAAAATATGCCTCCAGTGGTGCTAAGGAGACGCTAATAAAATCCATGGCTCAGGCAATTCCCACGTTTGCGATGAGTGTCTTTAAGTTTTCGGCATCCCTATGTGAAGAGCTCATGCAGATGACCAGAGAATTCTGGTGGGGAGATGATAAGGATCATCGACATATTCACTGGTTGAGTTGGCAGAAACTCACACAACGCAAAAACCAGGGAGGTATGGGTTTCAAGGACCTTAAAGTATTTAATCAGGCTCTCCTTGCCAGGCAAGCTTGGCGTCTTATTGCATATCCTGACAGTTTGTGTGCAAGAGTACTAAAGGTGAAATACTACCATGAGGCAGATCTACTGGACACGGCGTTTATCCAAAATGCGTCGCCGGGTTCGCAGGGTATCATGCATGGTTTAGAACTTCTTAAAAAAGGATGTGTATGGCGTATATGCAATGGTAGAAGTGTTCGCATATGGAGAGACAACTGGATCCCAAGGGGAAATATGAAAATTAATACAAATCTAACAAACTCCCGAATCCGTCGGGTAGCGGATCTCATTGACCAGGAGACTCACTCTTGGAAGGAGGATAACATAAGACATACTTTTACACAACAAGATGCGAATGATATCTTGAGCATTCGACTCCCAAACTTTGAGGAGGACAATTATATTGCTTGGCAGCTGGAAAAGAATGGAATTTTCACTGTGCGGAGTGCATATAGGTTAGCCATGGATGACAAGAGATGTGAAATTATTGGACCAAGCAACAATATATCGGGGACCAGAGTATTTGGAACACTATTTGGAAAACAAATGTCCCCCAAAAGGTACGTATTTTTACGTGGAGGCTAGCAACAGAATCCCTCGCGGTTCAAACAAATAGATTTCGACATATTCCGGGCCTCACTCCAATTTGCAATGTTTGTGGCGCTGATGACGAAACGGGATTCCATGTTGCACACCGATGTACGTTTGCGAGAGCTCTGGCATGAGTTGAAGGACGTGTGGAACCTTCTTCCTGAGCATGAAATAAGCTACACAGGAAAGGATTGGGTTCTTGTCCAACTAGATAAAGTGACTGAAGATTTATGACAAAAACTTATGCTATTCTGGTGGCGTGCTTGGCATCATAGAAATGATGTGATCGTTGCGAAAGGTAAGGCAAAAATTTCCCACTCTGCTCGTTTTTTGCAAAACTACCTTGCAAACATCCGTTTTATTGAGAACGGAAACTCTGAGATTGATCGTAAAGGGAAAAGCCCTATGATAAATGTGCCAAAATTGAAAGAACAGGATAATACAAAGGAAAAAACTTGGGAAAAGCCTGATCACGGGTGGGCCAAGGTCAATGTGGATGGAAGTTTTTTGCAGGAGAATAGCAGTGGATCATGGGGAGCTGTGGTACGAGAGCATGATGGGAGAATTTTGTTGTCAGCCTATGACTACATTCCGCGATGCAAAGGAGCAGACTTCGCAGAAGCTACGACTTGTCTGGAAGGACTACGGGTAGCGATGTCGGGCACAGACCTACCTTTAATTATTGAGACGGACAACAGCGCCGTGGCAAAGGCACTTGACCCCTCATGCGTGGATAGATCGGAAATCGGAGTGTTTGCAAAGGAATTCCAGGCCATCAAGCAAGGAAACAGAGAAGTTAAAGTTCAGAGAGTAGACAGAAGAGTCAATAGTTTAGCCCATAGTCTTGCATAGTTTGGGCGTAGAGAGTTGCGTGCTGGTGTTATGCAAGAGACAGTGCCAACCTACGTGTTGAGCGTGGCCTTGCAAGATTGTAAGAACAATGTTTCCTCTTTTAATTAATAAAACTCTCTATTTCAAAAAAAATGATCCCCTAGTGCAGATGATGCTTTTCCCCTATTTTTTCGCAACCAGACCCAACTGAATCAAGCAAGCAATGCATGCAAATTGTAGATGACAACCAAACACATTCTAAGTGAATCTAGATAAGCATGTCAGATAATTGATTCATACGCAAAAGTACAATCAAGAACATATTTGGTACTTCGATGATTATTGGTAGACCCAACTTGCATGTCACATTTGATATGCCCTAGAAGATTCTACAAAAATGGTTACCTAATATACAGTAGAAATCACTATTATAATATTTAAGATTTACAAATCTCTACCACGACATTCAATAATATTAAAATATATATGGACACACGCATATATGCTAATGCATGTATATAAACAAGACACTTTATGCAATATTAAAAAATTAACTTGAATGTTTTTTTAACAAAAAAGATAAATTTTAGTATATCTTACAATTTAAATTTTGCCCAATCAAATGTTTCAATGATGTACAATACAACTGTATAACCACGAATAATTTAAATAGTATTTGGAAACATTATTATGTGGCCAAGTAATAGAAAGTTATAATAAGTATACTTGTTATATGGTGCACTTAGTTTAATATAAGTATAAATGTTTGTTATAAAAATATTTGTTTTACAACACCCTGGGCCCAAAAATTGGGCATTTGTTGTGGGTGTTGCCCAACTCTAGGGCGTAGATCTGTGGTTCCAAGTACCCTGAGTGCAATTTGGGGGCATCGACAATCGTCACCTTGGCGAGGACCCCGTCATTGGGGGTGAAATCTCGTGAAAGAATAAGTCACTCCAGGCGTGGGGCGTTCGATAATTTTTTTTAAACACGACATGAGGAACTCCACACACTTAACAGTTTGGCCAACAAGGCAAAGGGTATGCTCAGAAAAATTGCCTTCAGTACAAAGCATCTCAAGCACGGGTCTTCGGTCGAGTAGGTAGTTCAAATCTAGGGTATTCATGAGAACGGTGCAGAGCCCAAGCTTATGGAGGTCAGGAGAAATGGAGTTGCACCGCGCCGGCCTCGGAATTTTTTTTTGTGTTGGAAGGGAACTTCCAGAGTGTAGGAGATAATGCCCTAGAGGCAATGATAAATGTTATTATTTATCCCCATGTTACTAATTATGTTTATATTCCGTGCTATAACTGCTATGGTTCTCGAGTCTGCAATAACCACAAGGCTCGGAGGAAGACTCATATGCACTTGTGGAATAATAAACGATAATATGTATTCCTAGTCTGGCCTCTAAGACTAGCTCAAGTATTGCATGATGATCTTGTTTTCCTGATCATGGACATGACTATGCCGGCATTTTGAGGGCACAATGTTGGAAGAACACTTGTGTTGAATCGACCCAAATTGATGTTATGCTATGAGGTACATTCATCAAAAGTAAATGGTTAATAATACAGAGATAGTTAATGTGTGCATAATTCCTTAGACCATGAGAGTATCGAGTTCCTTCGTACTTGCTTCGTGAACTTTGGGGTTTGTTAAATGTCATCCGTAACTGGGTGGCTATTACAGCGGCTTACGGGTTCACGAAAAAGTATCACAAGGAATGAGATAGCTCGAGATTGGGATTTGCTCCCCCGACGATGGAGAGATATTCTTGGGCCCTCTCAGTGTTACAGTATCCTTCATCGTCTGGCCAGGCACAATGTGATTTGATCACAGGGATGCCGGAACATGGAAACAAGAAAAAAGAACAAAACTGGTAACTGCATAGTGGACAAGTTGTTGATCCACGAGGATGCCGATACATCTCACAACGGGTGTTTGTAATATATCATTAAGCAACATGAATAGCACACAACAACTGGAGGTTCACTCGAATATTATTCGTGTGGGTATAGGGGTCAATATGGGTGTCCACGGCTCCGATGTTGATCATTGATTGGAAAAGTGTTGCGGTCATGTCTATACTTCACCAAACTTATAGGGTCACATGTTTAAGGGACATCTATCTACTGAATATTAGACAGGGAATGTGAGAGAAAGTCACTGGAAAAGTTTTGGAGACAACAGAAGAGTTCCGGAGAGAGAACACCGAAAGTGTTTTGGTAAAAATGAGAAGTTGTTTCAGGGTATACCATTAAGTCAAATTGGTTTCGGCACACGCCTGGAAATTCTTGCAGGGTGCCAGAATTGTTCTGGTAACTTCTGGGTTTTTTCCATAGAAAATACCGGAAATGTTTCGGACCTCCCGGAATCGCTTTGGTTGCTTTTCACTGATGAAAATCATTGAACTGAAAATGTTTTGGAATGCATCCAAAATTATTATAGTGGGTACTGGAATTGTTCTAAGACCGACAAAAATATTTTCGGATTTAACGGACGTGAAAAATTGTCTTCATAAATAGTGAAAATGCATTCTTGTTTACTCTTCGCTGATGAAAGTCATTGATCCAGATATGTTTTCAAACGCGTCCAAAATTGTTTTAGTGGGTACTAGAAATGTTCTGGACCTATAGAAATATTTTTGGATTTAACGATCACGAAAAAATGTTTTCATGAATAGTAAAAGCAATTTATGGTTAGCTTCTTTGGGAAGCCAGCTTTGAGGGCACTTTGGTATTTCCATGTGCCTTCAACCCCTTGAGCTTCGCCTATAAATAGGGGTGGAGGGGGATGCCCAAACACACTTCCTTCTCACATACAAATGCCATGCAATGATATGGCCTTCTATCTCCCTCCCTGTGAAATAGTTTTGTAGAGCCGAAAGGCTATATGGGTTTCGGTGGGAACTAGTTCTGGATGGCGAAGCCCTGCCAGATAGCTGACACCATATGTGTGCAACCCCGTAGAGAGGTTGTTGGTTCGATCTTTTGCCTCCTCTTGAAGGGTTGTACAATTTACCATTCGAGTTTTGAGGGTCCTCCCGTAGGCCTGTCGGTGACATCATCCGAGGGCTGTCCGACCGCCTCTCGAAGGGCTGTCCAATGATGGAGTTCATCCTCGTAGTTGGGACGATGTAAATCCTAGTTGCGGGGATCTGCACTGACGATCTATATCGACTCTACTTCCTCTGCACTACGAGTTGATAATGATCAGATCAAATCTTGTATGTAGTCTCCATAGTGATCCTGGGCTTGCTCGCTGTACCAAATAAGTTGGAGGGGAGATGGGTATTGGGCGGCCATGCGCCGTTGACGATGATGAGTTCCTGGATTTTCTTACCAACGAGAGTCTGGATCCGGCCGCTTGATGAGTGGCTTTTATGCATACTTTTTAGGGTATATTCTATTGGGGAACGTAGCAGGAATCAAAAAATTTCTACGCTTCACCAAGATCAATCTATGGAGTCATCTAGCAACGAGGGAGAAGGGAGTGGATCTACATACCCTTGTAGATCGCGAGCGGAAGCGTTCAAGAGAACGTGGATGATGGAGTCGTACTCGTCGTGATCCAAATCACCGATGATCCTAGCGCCGAATGGACGGCACCTCCGCGTTCAACACATGTACGGAGCAGCGACATCTCCTCCTTCTTAATCCAACAAGGGGGAGGAGAGGTTGATGGAGATCCAGCAGCACGACGGCGTGGTGGTGGATGCAGCGGTATTCCTGCAGGGCTTCGCCAAGCGCTGCGGGAGGAGGAATGGGTGTCACGGGAGGGAGAGGGAGGCGCCAAGGGCTAGAGTCCGGCTACCCTCCCTCCCCCCCCACTTTATATAGGGGCCCTAGGGGGTGCGCCGGCCCTAGAGATAGGATCTCTAGGGGGGCGGCGGCCTAGGGGGGCTTGCCCCCCAAGTCACGTGGGGCGCCCCCCACCCCTAGGGTTCCCAACCCTAGGCACAGGGGGAGGGCCCAAGGGGGGCGCACCAGCCCACTATGGGCTGGTTCCCTTCCCCTTTCAGCCCATGGGGCCCTCCGAGATAGGTGGGCCCACCCGATGGACCCCCGAGACCCTTCCGCTGGTCCCGGTACACTACCGATGGCCCCCGAAATTCTCCCGATGGCCAAAACTGGACTTCATGGCCAAAACTGGACTTCCTATATATAATTCTTTACCTCCGGACCATTCCGGAACTCCTCGTGACGTCCGGGATCTCATCCGGGACTCCGAACAACATTCGGGTTACCACATGCATATATCTCTACAACCCTAGCGTCACCGAACCTTAAGGGTGTAGACCCTACGGGTTCGGGAGACACGTAGACATGACCGAGACGACTCTCCGGTCAATGACCAATAGCAGGAACTGGATACCCATGTTGGTTCCCACATGTTCCTCGATGATCTCATTGGATGAACCACGATGTCAAAGATTCAATCAATCCCGTATACAATTCCCTTTGTCTATCGGTATAGTACTTGACCGAGATTCGATCGTCGGTATACCGATACCTTGTTCAATCTCGTCATGGCAAGTCTCTTTACTCGTTCCGTAATACATCATCCCGTGACCAACACCTTAGTCACATTGAGCTCATTATGATGATGTCTTACTGAGTGGGCCTAGAGACACCTCTCCGTCATACGGAGTGACAAATCCTAGTCCCGGTTCGTGCCAACCCAACAGATACTTTCAGAGATACCTGTTGCATACCTTTATAGCCACCCAGTTATGTTGTGACATTTGGCACACCCAAAGTATTCCTACGGTATCCGGGAGTTGCACAACCTCATGGTCTAAGGAAAAGATACTTGACATTGGAAAAGCTTTAGCATTACGAACTACAAGATCTTGTGCTAGGCTTAGGATTGGGTCTTGTCCATCACATCTTTCTCCTAATGATGTGATCCCGTTATCAATGACATCCAATGTCTATGGTCAGGAAACTGTGACCATCTGTTGATCAACGAGCTAGTAACTAGAGGTTTACCAAGGACACGTTGTGGTCTATGTATTCACACGTGTATCACTGTTTCCGGATAATACAATTCAAGCATGAATAACAGACAATTATCATGAACAAGGAAATATAATAATAACCATTTTATTATTGCCTCTAGGGCATATTTCCAACAGTCTCCCACTTGCACTAGAGTCAATAATCTAGTTACATTGTGATGAATTGAACACCCATAGAGTTCTGGTGTTGATCATGTTTTGCTCGTGGAAGAGGTTTAGTCAATGGATCTGCAACATTTAGATTCGTATGTACTTTACAAATATCTATGTCTCCATCTTGAACATAATTCCGGATGGAGTTGAAATGGCGCTTGATGTGCTTGGTCTTCTTGTGAAACCTGGGCTCCTTGGCAATGGCAATAGCTCCAGTGTTGTCACAGAAGAGAGTCATCGGGCCCGACACGCTTGGAATGACTCCTAGGTCGGTGATGAACTCCTTCATCCAGACTCCTTCCTGCGCTGCTTCGCAAGCAGCTATGTACTCCGCTTCACATGTAGAATGCGCCACGACGCTTTGCTTGCAACTGCACCAGCTGACTGCCCCACCATTCAAAATATACACATATCCGGTTTGTGACTTGGAGTCATCCAGATATGTGTCGAAGCTAGCATCGACGTAACCCTTTACGACGAGCTCTTCATCACCTCCATAAAACGAGAAACATATCCTTAGTCCTTTTCAGGTACTTCAGGATGTTCTTGACCGCTGTCCAGTGTTCCATACCGGGATCACTTTGGTACCTCCCTACCAAACTAATGGCAAGGTTCACATCAGGTCTGGTATGCAGCATGGCATACATAATAGAATCTATGGCTGAGGCATAGGGGATGACACTCATCTTTTCTCTATCTTCTGTCGTGGTCGGGGATTGAGCCGTGCTCAATCTCATACCTTGCAATACAGGCATGAACCCTTTCTTGGACTGATCGATATTAAACTTCTTCAATATCTTATCAAGGTATGTGCTTTGTGAAAGACCAATGAGGCGTCTCGATCTATCTCTATAGATCTTGATGCCTAATATGTAAGCAGCTTCTCCAAGGTCCTTCATTGAAAAACTCTTATTCAAGTAGGCCTTTATGCATTCCAAGAATTCTACATCATTTCCCATCAGCAATATATCATCCACATATAATATGAGAAATGCTACAGAGCTCTCACTCACTTTCTTGTAAATACAGGCTTCTCCCCATGTCTGTATAAACCCAAACGCTTTGATCACATCATTAAAGCAAATGTTCCAACTCCGAGATGCTTGCACCAGCCCATAGATTGGGCGTTGGAGCTTGCATACCTTGTTAGCATTCTCAGGATCAACAAAACCTTCTAGCTGCATCATATACAGTTCTTCCTCGAGGGAGCCATTAAGGAATGCTGTTTTGACGTCCATTTGCCATATCTCATAATCATAAAATGCAGCAATTGCTAACATGATTCGGACAGACTTCGGCATCGCTACGGGAGAGAAAGTCTCGTCGTAGTCAATACCTTGAACTTGTCGGTAACCTTTAGTGACAAGTCGAGCCTTATAGATGGTCACATTACCATCCGCGTCAGTCTTCTTCTTGAAGATCCATTTGTTTTCTATGGCGTGCCGGTCATCAGGCAAGTCCACCAAAGTCCATACTTTGTTTTCATACATGGATCCTATCTCGGATTTCATGGCATCAAGCCATTTGTTGGAATCCGGGCCCGCCATCGCTTCTTCATAGTTCGAAGGTTCACCGTTGTCTAACAACATGATTTCCATGATAGGGTTACTGTACCACTCTGGTGCGGAACGTGTCCTTCTGGACCTTCGAAGTTCAATGGTAACTTGATCTGAAGCTTCATGATCATCATCATTAACTTCCTCCCTAGTCGGTGCAGACACCACACGAACATCTTCCCGTGCTGCGCTACTTTCCGGTTCGGGAGGGGTGACCGTCACCTCATCAAGTTCCACTTTCCTCCCACTCACTTCTTTAGAGAGAACTCTTTCTCCAGAAAGAATCCATTCTTGTCAACGAAGACCCTGCCTTAGGATCTAAGGTAGAAGGCCTACCCAATAGTTTCCTTTGGGTATCCTATGAAGACGCATTTTTCCGATTTGGGTTCGACCTTTTCAGGTTGAAGTTTCTTGACATAAGCATCGCAACCCCAAACTTTCAGAAACGACAGCTTAGGTTTCTTGCCAAACCAAAGTTCATACGGTGTCGTCTCAACAGATTTAGACGGAGCCCTATTTAAAGTGAATGCGGCAGTCTCTAAAGCATAACCCCAAAATGATAGCGGTAAGTCGGTAAGAGACATCATAGATCGCACCATGTCCAACAGAGTACGATTACGATGTTTAGACACACCATTACGCTGAGGTGTTCCAGGCGGTGTCAATTGCGAAAGAATTCCACAGTTCCTTAGGTGCGTGCCAAATTCGTGACTTAAATATTCTCCTCCATGATCCGATCGTAAGAACTTTATTTCTCTGTCACGTTGATTCTCAACCGCATTCCGAAACTCCTTGAACTTTTCAAAGGTCTCAGACTTGTGTTTCATCAAGTAGACATACCCATATCTACTTAAGTCATCTGTGAGGGTGAGAACATAACGATAGCCTCCGCGAGCTTCAACACTCATTGGACCGCACACATCGGTATGTATGATTTCCAACAAGTTGGTTGCTCGCTCCATTGTTCAGGAGAACGGTGTCTTGGTCATCTTGCCCAAGAGGCATGGTTCGCACGTGTCAAATGATTCATAATCAAGAGACTCTAAAAGTCCATCTGCATGGAGCTTCTTCATACGTTTGACACCAATATGACCAAGGCGGCAATGCCACAAGTATGTGGGACTATCATTATCAACCTTACATCTTTTGGCATTCACACTATGAATATGTGTAACATCTTGTTCGAGATTCATTAAGAATAAATCATTGAACACCGGGGCATGACCATAAAACATTTCTCTCATATAAATAAGAACAACCATTATTCTAGGATTTAAATGAGTAGCCATCTTGCATTAAACGAGATCCAGATACAATGTTCATGCTCAAAGCTGGTACTAAATAACAATTATTAAGTTTTAAAACTAATCCCGAGGGTAGATGTAGAGGTAGCATGCCGAATGCGATCACATCGACCTTGGAACCATTCCCGACGCGCATCGTCACCTCGTCCTTCGCCAGTCTCCGCTTACTCCGCATCTCCTGCTTTGAGTTACAAATGTGAGCAACTGCACCGGTATCAAATCCCCAGGAGCTACTATGAGTGCTGGTAAGGTACACATTAATTACATGTATATCACATATACCTTTGACGTTGCCGGCC
This sequence comes from Secale cereale, assembly GCA_902687465.1. NCBI lineage: Eukaryota > Viridiplantae > Streptophyta > Magnoliopsida > Poales > Poaceae > Secale > Secale cereale. The sequence continues at coordinate 675,525,566 of LR738714.1, read as the reverse complement.
TTCTTATCTGCTAAGTATTTGGGGAAGTTCCGCTTCCATTGACCCGTTCCTTTGCAATAAAAGCACTCAGTTTTTGGCTTGGGTCCATTCTTTTGCTTATTCCCGGCAACTGGCTTACCGGGCGCGGCAACTCCTTTGCCGTCCTTCTTGAAGTTTTTCTTACCCTTGCCTTTCTTGAACTTAGTGGTTTTATTCACCATCAACACTTGATGCTCTTTCTTGATCTCCACCTCTGCTGATTTCAGCATTGAATACACCTCGGGAATGGACTTCTCCATCCCTTGCATATTGAAGTTTATCACGAAGCTCTTGTAGCTAGGTGGGAACGACTGAAGGATTCTGTCAACGACCGCTTCGTCTGGGAGATTCATTCCCAATTGAGACAAGCGATTGTGCAACCCAAACAAATTGAGTATGTGCTCCCTGACAGAACTATTCTCCTCCATCTTACAACTGTAGAATGCGTCAGAGACGTCATATCTCTCGACTCGGGCATGAGCTTGGAAAACCATTTTCAGCTCTTGGAACATCTCATATGCTCTGTGGTACTCAAAACGCTTTTGGAGTCCCGATTCTAAGCTGTAGAGCATGCCGCACTGAACTAGGGAGTAATCATCACAACGCGACTGCCAAGCGTTCATAACGTCTTGGTTTGCCGGGGCGGGAGCGTCACCTAGCGGTGCTTCAAGGACGTATGTTTTCTTGGCAGCTATGAGGATGATCCTCAGGTTACGGACCCAATCCGTATAGTTTCTACCATCGTCTTTCAGCTTGGATTTCTCTAGGAACGCGTTGAAGTTGAGGGTAACATGAGCGTGGGCCATTGGATCTACAAGACATATTGTAAATATTTTAGACTATGTTCAGGACAATTAAGTTCATCTAAATAAATTTAACGAACTCACACTCAGATAGACATCTCTCTTGTCATCTAAGTGATACATGATTCGAATCGACTAGGCCATGTTCGATCATCACGTGAGACAGACTAGTCATCAACGGTGAACATCTTCATGCTGATCGTATCTTCTATACGACTCATGTTCGACCTTTCGGTCTTCCGTGTTCCGAGGCCATGTCTGTACATGCTAGGCTCGTCAAGTGAACCCTAAGTGTATTGCGTGTATAAATCTGGCTTACACCTGTTGTATGCGAACGTTAGAGCCTATCACACCCGATCATCACGTGGTGCTTCGGAACAACTGAAAGAACATGCGGTGCCCCCATGTTTGGTTTTGGTAATTGATGACAATCTCTATGGACTAATGGTTGCCTTGAGTTATATTTGAAGGGTTTGTCCACAGGCTTTTCTTGAAGTTCATTTGTTGGTTTCAAGGAGTGTTTGTGATGACCAAGGTACTATTAAGGAATTATCCAAAGATTGGCTTGTGGGTGTTGAGCTTATTGCAAGCATGTCTTGAAGAAGAAGAGTTTGTGATCATTCATGTTTACCTTCAAGACATCATCCAAATGAAGAGAGTTGGAAAGATTCAAGGTTGATCAAAACTAAGTCAAAGAATGAATGAAGTTGATCAACACACAAAGTGTAGAAGACGTACTGAGAGGGATCAAGCAATCCCATGCTATGGTAAGCATTGTCAATCACGCTTTGTGTACTAACCCATGGTCTTCGTAAGAGTTCTTTGTGGGGTTAGGTTGCGATGTGCAAGTTCAAGTGGAGCATCACGAAGAGATCAAGTGCTTGAAGCTTGCCGTCCATTGTGGTGACAATGGACTTGTGAAGATATGCCGAAGAGTGGCTCACCCATAGTGGAGTATGGAGGAGCAATCTACTAGTCTTCACCGAGACAACGCAATCAAGAAAGATGGTCCAACTTGAGGAAGTCAAGATCGTATACATCTAGCTCAAGTGGACTTTGTACAAAGAAAAGGATTGCCCTTGATAGGTTTTCTATTTTACCGGTCTCGTGGTGGTAGTTGGGAGACCAGGTTATAGGATCGTTTGTCGTACTATCAAGGGGGGCTCTCAAGTTGGTAGCTTGATCGTATCGTTAGTAGAGAGGTCAAACCATTGCATCCTTGCATCATGTTTCTTGGTTCTTGTTTGGTTCTCTTTGTGAGTCTTAGAGCTTATGGTCATCTTGATGACAAGCTTGGGTTCATCGAAAACGGAGTTCACATGCGTCTTCTATGATGTTTTCGGTGTTGGAGGTTTTACTGGTCTTATCCGAGGAAGGGTTCTCACCATTTTCTTATGGGCCTTTTCTAATTTTCTTATTATTGGTATTTCTATCAAGATTGTGTTAGCCCTTGTTGCTAACTTTCCAACAAACTTGGTTTCATCGAATTCGGAGTCCGTTTGCAGAAGTTGTGGTCGTTTTGGTGTTCTGAAAAGGCTACAGCGGTACCACCGCGGGTAGGAGCGGAAGTAATTTTTTACTACCGCTTTCGGGAGCGGTACTACCGCTTGGATCAGTACTACCGCGGCTACTTCCGTGGCTACTTCCGCTCGGGACCAAAGACTCGTCACAAGTCCAGCGGTGGTAGGAACGGATGTAATTTTTTAGTACCGCTCGCAAGCAGTAGTACCACTACCCTTAGCAGTAGTACCGCTACCCCTAGAGGTAGTACCGTGAGGTCAAGCGGTACTACCGCTCCGACGGTTCTTCTGGCCTTTTTGCCTCCACGTTGTTGGTTTTCAAAGGGGTAGTACCGCCCTAGCGGTAGTACCGCTCTGTGCGGGCTGTGAGCATAACGGTTGGATTTTTTCCCACCTATAAAAGGGGGTCTTCTTCCCCAATGAACCTAATCCTTTGAGCTCGTGTTCTTCCCCCATTGTTGACCTTCTTCGAGCTTGCTATCTCTCAATCCCTCCATGGATTCTTGCTAGTTTTTGGGGGAAAAGATAGAGGAGATCTAGGTCCACATTTCCACCAATCACTTTCTCCTCTAGGTGAGGGGAACCCTTTGGATCTAGTTCTTGGAGTTCTTGGTGTTCTCCTTCTTGTTCTTCCTCTCTTTTCCCTCCCTAGCATTAGTTGCTTTGGTGGGATTTGAGAGAGATGTACTTGGGCACTCCGTGTGCCCTTGCCATTGCATTTGGTGCATCGGTTTGAGTTCTCCACGGTGATACGTGAAAGTGAAGTTTGAGAAGCTTATTACTCTTGGGTGTTTGGGCACCCTAGAGCTTGTTCCTCTTGGGTGCCTTGGCGCCCTAGACGGTTGGTGTTGTTCGGAGCTCAATCATTGTGGTGTAAAGCTCCGGGCAAGCGTCGAGGTCTCCAATTAGATTGTGTAGATTGCCCCGAGCAATTTGACGGGTACCGGTGACCGCCCCCAAAGGTTGCCAAAGTGTACGGGTTCGGTGACCGCCCCAAGGGTGGCCATTTGTATAGGTTCGGTGACCGCCCTCAAGGGTCCCTTAGTGGAATCGCGGCATCTTGCATTGTGCGAGGGCGTGAGGAGATTACGGTGGCCCTAGTGGCTTCTTGGGGAGCATTGTGCCTCCACACCGCTCCAAACGGAGATTAGCATCCGCAAGGGTGTGAACTTCGGGATACATCGGCGTCTCCGCGTGCCTCGGTTATCCCTTACCCGAGCCCTTTACTTATGCACTATACTTTGTGATAGCCATATTGTTTCTTGTCATATATCTTGCTTTCACCTAGTTGTTTATCTTGCTTAGCATAAGTTGTTGGTGCACATAGGTGAGCCTAGTTGTTGTAGGTTTTGTGCTTGACAAATTAACCGCTAGGTTTATTCCGCATTTGTTCAAGCCTAAACCGTAATTATTTTAAAGCACCTATTCACCCCCCCTCTAGGCGACATCCACGATCTTTCAATTGGTATCAGAGCCTCGTCTCTCTTTATAGGGCTTAACCGCCTAGAGAGTAAGGATGTCGACTAGGGGCTTAGGATTCTCTGACACTCTTAGTTTCGATGGCACAAATTTTGATGTTTGGGTAATTCGCATGCTTAATCTCTTTAGGGTCATGGACCCAAATTTAGAGCGAATTGTAGATATGGCTTTTTCTCCTCCAAAGGATCCCCAAAGATTATCTTTAGAGGATGAGAAAAACTCTTATCTCAATGCTCAAGCTTCTAATGTGCTTTTCGATGCTTTGAGCAATGTAGTTATATTTCAACTCATGCCATTCCGGAATGCTCATGAGTTGTGGACAAAGCTTCAAGATAAATATGGTGTGTCCAAGAATTGTGGGAATGATTGTTCTCCATCCACCTCCGGCCGTGTTGTCTTCTCAACTTCCTCTACTTCACCTACATGTGGTTTTCCATAAGGTAATGATATGGTGAGTAGTGTTGGTCATTGCAATGATGATAGTATGCTTATTGTGGATGATCCTTCATCACTATCTTATTGCAATGCATCTTCTTTGGACTTTAACACTTCGAGCACCCAACATGTTTCACATGCTTGTGTTGATAGTCCTTGCATATCATGTAGAAATTGTTTGACTAAAACTCATGATGATATGCTTGCTATGTCCTGTTGCCATGATAAAAATGCATCTATTTCCTCGAATTGTTGTGCTAACAATGTAGAGGAAACCCAACAACCCATGGAACAAGATGTGGCCTTGAATGGTGCTTCGAGGGATCCAACATCATCATCTATTGTATATTGTCTTATGGCTAAGGCTTCAAAGGTATCTCCCACTTTGAATCCCAATATATCTTGTGATGCTAGTGATGATCAGAAGAATGATGATGATGTTGATTGTGATGAAGAGAATGATAATGTTGCCTCCTTAAAAATTAAGGGGGAAATGATTTTTAAAGCTCTTCTTAAGAATAAATTAGCTCATTCCAATTTTATGGATATCATGTCTATTGCCATTGAGGGCAAGAAATATATTGATGAGTTGGAATCTTGTCTTGAGGAGTATGAGGTCACCATTGAGAAAATGGAATGTCACGAGCGTGATTACGCTAATGAGATCGCAGACCTCTCTCAAGCTCTTGAACTTGAACAAACCACCAAGGAATCTTTTGAGGAGACTTTTGCTCTAGAATTGTCTAGATGAAGGAATCTCGTGATAGAGCTCTTGAGGTGGCTAATGATTTTGAAACTAAAAATGATAAGCTTGAAGTTGCACATGCTAAACTCCTTGAGGACTTTGGGCACCTCGAAAATGGCTCAAGGGTCATTAAGAGTGAGCTTATCAAACTCACTGAGTCTTATGCTCACCTTAAAGCTTCATATTCTAAAAAGCTTGCCAAGTTGCCTTCTCCTCTTGCTATTATTGATGATGCTTGTGCTACTAACTCTATTTCTAGTGAAGCATCCATTTTGAAGGAGAATGTTGAGCTAAGGGCTCAACTTGAGTTGCTATCTAGCAATTATGGAAAATTGGAAGAAAGTCATGTAAAGCTCACAAGCTCTCATGATGATCTTCTAGTATCCCATAATGTGCTAAAGATAGCTCATGAGGCTATGATTATCAAGGTAACATCTAGTGAGTCTCATGTGGTCGCTAGCACTACTTCTAGTCAAAACGCTATATTGCCATGTGCTAGTCCTCGTAATTCATCTATGCATAACATTGGTACATCTTGTGATGAATTGCTTTCCTTGCCTTGTTGCTCTAACAATGAAGCCTATACTTCCTCTAGTACTTGTGTTGATACTAACCATGTCCAGGAAATCAAAGAGCTCAAGGCCCAAGTCTCTTCCTTGAAGAAAGACTTGGAAAAGTGTCATGAAGGGAAGTCCACACTCAACAATATCTTGAGTGTGCAAAAATCCCCCAATGACAAAGGTGGACTTGGATTCATCTCCAACAATAAGAAGAAGTCCAAAATTCATAAGAAGAAGAAGGGCCAAGAACAAGTCAAGAATTCGGCCAAGATATTTGCTTCAAGAGCAAAATTGAAGGGCACCATGTTAGATCTTGCCCGTTGAAGAAGAAGACCATTAGTGACAAGCAACACGAGAAGAGGCCACAAGTTAAATCCCATGCTCAACCGCAAGTTGAAGAAAGGCCACTTCCCAAGAAGACTCAAGTTAATGCTTCTCATGTTGAGAAATCAAGTGAGAAGAAAGTGAAGAGTAGACGTTGCTACTTATGTCGTGAGAAAGGTCACGTCGCTTCTTCATGCACAAGTGGTAACTTATCCAACCCAATTATTATTGATGATGTCTATTCTCTTGGGAAGGATAATGTTGGCAATGTGTTTGCCAAGTTTGTTGGTACTCAAAGTGGTGTCAAGAAAAGAACCATTTGGGTGGCCAAGCCTATTGTGACTAACCTCTTAGGACCCAACTTGGTTGGGGACCAACAAGCTAAAACTTGATCAATAGGCGTTGATGGAGGTCAATGGAGACTTGGCTACATTGTGAAGAATTAAGGGGTCTTCATCATTCATATTTTCTCAAGCCAAGTCATTCGGATTATCAAGTTTCTATCTTATATACAATGTTCCTCCTTGCGGTAACTCGTGCTTAAATTGTTTACATTGAAAGTTACTTGCCCCTTTGCATGTTTTGGTTTTGTTCCTTGCATGTGTTTGTATATGCTGTGCGTCCAATTTGTGTATCTTGAGAAATCAAGTATGTGTATATTGGTTTGCACATCATGTATGTGTGTGTCGTGCGTTGAGCCTTTTGTGCTTCTTGCTTTTATCTTAGTTGGCTCTTGTGAGAGATTAATGGAACATCCCATTTCGGGGGAGTGATGTGCTTTGTGCACCTCACAATCCTATAAATGTGTGTACATGAGGAATACCATCTAGTATTGATATTACAAGATTATCTAGTCTCTATGTGGTATGTCTTCTCATGAGAAAGTCAAATTCTAAATGTTCCATTAATTATCTCTTGTTGGTTCTCTTTTGCATCTTGGTAAGTTTTTCATTGGTATCACATTATGGGGGAGTAATATTCTATGTGCATATTACAAGCCTAGAAACTGTGTAAATTTGAGATATTGTCACCTAGAGTTGATAGTATAAATTATGTTGTTCCTAGGTGGCATGTTAGCTCTACAAGTTGCATTTTGCTTGCGTTTGGTGTGAAGATGATGTTGGATATCATTGCTATCTATCACCGGGAATTATTTCCAAATACCTCTTGTCTTTGACAATTGGTAAACATTTATGTGGTGGAAATTATTGATCATCTTTACATTGTCTTTTGGTTTTATTTGTCTTATCTCTTGCCAAGTGTGTCAACTCCCATTGCCTTCCGTGCCACTTGTGGATCTTGTTATTTTATTGATTTTGTCAAGTGTTCTCTAGATATAGTGAAAGTGGTGATCCCACCTTGTGCATTTTGTATTCAAATGCAAATTCTCTTAAATGCACAATTCTTGGGGGAGCTATCCTATTTTCGATAGAACACTCATCTTGTGATCCATATCAAGTGTGTGTCGATGGAAGGCAAGCCATTTCTTTTTGATACTTTGTGCCATCATGAAACTTTGTAGATGGGTTGGTTTGTTTGGAACCATCCTCTCTTTTGGGAGTCCGATATCTTTCATTTTGCGTGTATCAATGGATATCTCATTCCTTGATGTATCTTCTAAGTAGATATCTTCCAAGTGATGATTTCTCCATTCGGTATCCTTTTTTCACTTGGTATTTTTTTTCAGTTCGTTTCGTTTCTTGAAAGTCTTGAGCATGCATATTTACTACATGTATTTTCTTTGGCATGCTTTCTTTCTTTAACCCAATATATAGGGGAAACTCCACCTAGTCTCGATTTGGATGAGATGTGCATGAAATTCATTTTCATATATAAATGCACATATGTTTGTGGAGTTTGTCCTATGTATTGGTGTTTCTAACTCTTTGGTCCAAATGAGTTTGGGTACCATTTTGTTTGTGTTGTTGTTCTAGGAACAATTCGATATGCATTGGATGCTCGGCTCATTCAAAATGATGGTGGTGTCACCATGTGCTTATTGGAGTCAAGCAAGGATGATCAATGAACTACTATCTACCTTCAATTGGTATCTACTACATCCTTCCAATGGTATCTCGGTAACAAGTATCACCATCTACTTCATGCACACATTTCTTGCACCAACCTTGTGTAGGTTGTATCATGGCATGTTAGTCATTCCTTCTTATGATTCTTGTTTCCTTTCTCAAAGCATCCCAACAATGATCTCTTGTTGCTAGTTGTGATGTCTTTGATGCTCGTGTGGTTGAAACTCATTTATATACAATAAGAACATATCTAGCCATGTGCTATTCCTTCAAGCAAATATCTTATTGGTATATTTTTGACTTCCTTGGGTATATCTTATTCATTCCTTTTTGCAACAATTTTGTGTGTACATCCTTCTTTGTGGATGGATATCATCATGATCTTCATCTACCTAGAATCTTATACGCTTGAGAGAAGTTGCATATCTATTTGATATCCCCTTCTTTCAGGTCCACCTTTTTGTTCCTGTTTTATTTCTTTGGTGGCTCCATGAAGGTGTGTGTCTCGAGTGCGGATCTTATATCGTTGCATCTTGATGCACTCTTTTGTGGTGAAGATCATTTTTTGTCTTGCTTGTCTTGACGAGGCATTTACCATTTCTATTGGTATCCCTCCTCATGACAAAGCTATCCTTTTTATATCTTCACCACAGGTTGTCACAAGCATAGGTTATTTATATGATTAGTAGTGAGCTTGTGAACCCATTTGCTGTTGTGTATGGGAATGATAGGCCTTGCACTGTGTATCTCATTCATTCAAGAGTATATTGATGCTTAATGTTCATCCATACATTAATCTTCTCAAGTGCTTTGCCATGTCTCACACACATTATTTTGGTTGAGCCTACTCTTAAGTTGACTCTTTTACATATTGTTCAACTAGTTGTTTGTTGCAAGTGCTAGGCTTTGTTTCCTTCATGCTCACTTGCACTTGGTGTGAGTGTCTATTGATCTTGGGGGAGTGATGATCCTATTTTGTGCACTTGGTATCCTAATGAAAATATTCTAAGGAGTGCATAAATTATGGGGAGCTTCACTATTGTCTTTAGAACACTCAGTTGCTATGTCGTGAGGTTCTATTGATCTTGGGGGAGCGACGATCCTATTTTGTGCTTGTTGTATCCAAATACAAAACTAAATTGTGCACAAATCATGGGGAGCTTCTCTAGTTTCTCTAGAACACTCCTTTGCTCTTATCATAATATATTTTATTCATTTGGCATGTAGGATCATTGGTCTAGTTGGGTCAATTGGTATCTTGTGATAGCTTGATTCAATTGGTATCCTTTGATTGCTTGACAGCATATTTTTCTCCCTTTGGTATGCCTTTGTGGCATATCATTCTTTTGCAATCTTTGGGCCTCAATATAGTTTGTCTTCCTCCAAGTTTTTACAGTTGGATATATGTATTGCATTCCACTCTCTATTTTGAGGAATACGCAATTTATGGAGGAACACAATTTATATTGGCCTTCTAAGCTATTCGCCCATTTTGGCAATTGATGCCAATGGGGGAGAAGTTTCAGAGAGTTTAGTTTTGTGAGGAAGTATAGAGAGTTGTCTCTTCTCTCTTCTTGCTTTGGTTTTGTTCCTAAGCTTTTTCATCTCATGCGCATACATTATTGTTGCATGGTATGGTTATGCATATTTCCTAATATAAACTCTCTTGAAAGTGATTGTCATCAATTACCAAAATGGGGGAGATTGAAAGAACATGCGGTGCCCCCATGTTTGGTTTTGGTAATTGATGACAATCTCTATGGACTAATGGTTGCCTTGAGTTATATTTGATGGGTTTTTTCATAGGCTTTTCTTGAAGTTCATTTGTTGGTTTCAAGGAGTGTTTGTGATGACAAAGGTGCTATTAAGGAATTATCCAAAGATTGTCTTGTGGGTGTTGAGCTTATTGCAAGCATGTCTTGAAGAAGAAGAGTTTGTGATCATTCATGTTTACCTTCAAGACATCATCCAAATGAAGAGAGTTGGAAAGATTCAAGGTTGATCAAAACTAAGTCAAAGAATGAATCAAGTTGATCAACACACAAAGTGTAGAAGGTGTACCGAGAGGGATCAAGCAATCCCATGGTATGGTAAGCATTGTCAATCACGCTTTGTGTACTAACCCATGGTCTTCGTAAGAGTTCTTTGTGGGGTTAGGTTGTGGTGTGCAAGTTCAAGTGGAGCATCATGAAGAGATCAAGTGCTTGAAGCTTGCCGTCCATTGTGGTGACAATGGACTTGTGAAGATATGCTGAAGAGTGGCTCACCCATAGTGGAGTATGGGGGAGCGATCTACTAGTCTTCACCGAGACAACACAATCAAGAAAGGTGGTCCAACTTGAGGAAGTCAAGATCGTCTACATCTAGCTCAAGTGGACTTTGTGCAAAGCAAAGGTTTGCCCTTGATAGGTTTTCTATTTTACCGGTCTCGTGGTGGTACTTGGGAGACCGGGTTATAGGATCGTTAGTCGTACTATCAAGGGGGGCTCTCAAGTTGGTAGCTTGATCGTATCATTAGTAGAGAGCTCAAACCATTGCATCCTTGCATCATGTTTCTTGGTTCTTGTTTGGTTCTCTTTGTGAGTCTTAGATCTTATGGTCATCTTGATGACAAGCTTGAGTTCATCGAAAACGGAGTTCACATGCGTCTTCTATGATGTCTTCGGTGTTGGAGGTTTTACTGGTCTTATCCGAGGAAGGGTTCTCACCATTTTCTTATGGGCCTTTTCTAGTTTGCTTATTATTGGTATTTCTATCAAGATTGTGTTAGCCCTTGTCGCTAGCTTTCCAACAAACTTGGTTTCGTCGAATTTGGACTCCGTTTGTAGAAGTTGTGGTCGTTTTGGTGTTCTGAAAAGGCTGCAGCGGTACTACCGCGGGTAGGAGCGGAAGTAATTTTTTACTACCGCTTTCGGGAGCGGTACTACTGCTTGGAGCAGTACTACCACGGCTACTTCCGTGGCTACTTCCGGTCGGGACAAAAAACTCGTCACAAGTCCAGCGGTGGTAGGCACGGATGTAATTTTTTAGTACCGCTCGTAAGCAGTAGTACCGCTACCCTTAGCAGTAGTACCGCTACCCCTAGCGGTAGTACCGTGAGGTCAAGCGGTACTACCGCTCCGACGGTTCTTCTGGCCTTTTTGCCTCCACGCTGTTGTTTTTCAAAGGGGTACTACCGCCCTAGCGGTAGTACCGCTCTGTGTGGGCTGTGAGCATAATGGCTGGATTTTTCCCACCGATAAAAGGGGGTCTTCTTCCCCAATGAACCTAATCCTTTGAGCTCGTGTTCTTCCCCCATTGTTGACCTTCTTCGAGCTTGCTATCTCTCAATCCCTCCATGGATTCTTGCTAGTTTTGGGGGAAAAGAGAGAGGAGATCTAGATCCACATTTCCACCAATCACTTTCTCCTCTTGGTGAGGGGAACCCTTTGGGTCTAGTTCTTGGAGTTCTTGGTGTTCTCCTTCTTGTTCTTCCTCTCTTTTCCCTCCCTAGCACTAGTTGCTTTGGTGGGATTTGAGAGAGAAGGACTTGGGCACTCCGTGTGCCCTTGCCATTGCATTTGGTGCATCGGTTTGAGTTCTCCACGGTGATACGTGGAAGTGAAGTTTGAGAAGCTTATTACTCTTGGGTGTTTGAGCACCCTAGAGCTTGTTCCTCTTGGGTGCCTTGGCGCCCTAGACGGTTGGTGTTGTTCGGAGCTCAATCATTGTGGTGTAAAGCTCCGGGCAAGCGTCGGGGTCTCCAATTAGATTGTGGAGATTGCCCCGAGCAATTTGACGGGTACCGATGACCGCCCCCAAAGGTTGCCAAAGTGTACGGGTTCGGTGACCGCCCCCAAGGGTTGCCATTTGTACGGGTTCGGTGACCGCCCTCAAGGGTCCCTTAGTGGAATCACGACATCTTGCATTGTGCGAGGGCGTGAGGAGATTACGATGGCCCTAGTGGCTTCTTGGGGAGCATTGTGCCTCCACACCGCTCCAAATGGAGATTAGCATCCGCAAGGGTGTGAACTTCGGGATACATCGGCGTCTCCGCGTGCCTCGGTTATCTCTTACCCGAGCCCTTTACTTATGCACTATACTTTGTGATAGCCATATTGTTTCTTGTCTTATATCTTGCTTTCACCTAGTTGTTTATCTTGATTAGCATAAGTTGTTGGTGCACATAGGTGAGCCTAGTTGTTGTAGGTTTTGTTCTTGACAAATTAACCGCTAGGTTTATTCCGCATTTGTTCAAGCCTAAACCGTAATTATTTTAAAGCGCCTATTCACCCCCCCCTCTAGGCGACATCCATGATCTTTCAACAACGAACCTTAGCAACGGTGCACAGTTAGGGGGAACTCAATTCTTGAAATTTTAGTGAGAGATCATCTTATTTACTACCGTCGTTCTAAGCAAATAAGATGTAAAAACATGATAAACATCACATGCAATCAAATAGTGACATGATATGGCCAATATCATTTTGCTCCCTTGATCTTCATCTTCGGGGCTCCATGATCATCTCTGTCACCGGCATGTCACCATGATCTCCATCATCGTGTCTTCATGAAGTCGTCTCGCCAAACATTACTTCTACTACTATAGCTAACGTTTAGCACTAAAGTAATGTAATTACATGGCGTTATTCAGTGACACGCAGGTCATACAATAAAATAAAGACAACTCCTACGGCTCCTGCCGGTTATCATACTCATCGACATGCAAGTCGTGATTCCTATTACATGAACATGATCAATCTCATACATCACATATATCATTCATCACATCCTTTTGGCCATATCACATCACATGACACATGCTGCAAGAACAAGTTAGACGTTCTCTAATTCTTGTTGCAAGTTTTACATGGCTGCTATAGGTTTCTAGCAAGAACGTTTCTTACCTATGCCAAAACCACAACGTGATATGCCAATTTCTATTTACCCTTCAAAGGACCCTTTTCATCGAATCCAATCCGACTAAAGTGGGAGAGACTGTCACCCGCTAGCCACCTTATGCAACTAGTGCATGTCACGGTGGAACCAGTCTACGTAAGCGTACGTGTAAAGTCGGTCCGGGCCGCTTCAGCCCACGATGCCGCCGAATCAAGATTAGACTAGTAGCGGTAAGAGAATTGAACAAATTTACGCCCACAACTGCTTTGTGTTCTACTCGTGCAAGATACTACGCATAGACCTAGCTCAGATGCCACTGTTGGGGAACGTAGCAGAAATCAAAAAAAATCTACACTTCACCAAGATCAATCTATGGAGTCATCTAGCAACGTGGGAGAGGGGAGTGCATCTACATACCCACTAGTAGAAAACAGGGCATTGGTCCAGCCCATTAGCCCCGGTTCAATCTAGAACCGGGTCCAATGGGGGTACTGGACCCGGTTCGTGAGCCCAGGGGGCCGGCCGGGCCACGTGAGCCATTGGTCCCGGTTCGTCTGTACCTATTGGTCCCGGTTGGAGCTAAAAACCGGGACCAATGGCTCTTGCTCCTGGCCCACCACTATTGGTCCCAGTTGGTGTTATGAACCGGGACCAAAGGCACCCCTTTAGTCCCGGTTTGTAGCACCAACCGGGACCAGTGAGTTTCCTATATATACCCCCTCACTCAAGAGCAGAGCTCACTGCTCTGTTTTTTTTTCTGGCCGAGGGGGAGAGGGGTTAGTGGTGCTCTAGCTCACCTCCTATGCACACAACGTGTTCGGTGGAATGCCCTAGCCACACTAGTTAAGCTTTTCTCCTCTCGAAGCTCTATTTTCTCCGAGATTTGTCTAGGTTTAGCGGTCCGTCACGTCTCGTCCCCGTCTTCGCCGCCGTCGATCGCCCCCGCCGATCTCGTCACCGGCACCACCGTGGTGAGCCTCTTGTTATGTCCATGCTTTTCTTACTTTTATTATTGCTTTAGATAGATATTTGTCTAATTTTCTTACGTTTATTATTGCTTGTTATTATATAGTGCGATGGTTTTGATATCCGCCCACGTGGGCCCTCGTCCGGTCTACGATTCGGATGTGGTATATTATCTTTAATTTATAACTATTTGTTTTAGTGTTTATGATAGTTATGGCGACCAACCTGACATGCATAGATGTTTTATTATGTCTAGGAGGTAGTTGAACCGGAAATTCCAACCGACCCTCTTGTGGAGAGGTTAAATTTAGTTGAAGAGGAAAACATTTTGTTAAAGAAAAAATTGGAAAAAATGGAGGAGGAGAAGATGGAATTGGAGTTGCATGTTGCGGAAGTTATCGATGATCACAAGATCAAGATGGATCCTATTGTCGAGAGGTTAAATTTAGTTGAAGAAGAAAACAAATTCTTGAAGGAAAAAATAAAAAAAATTGTGGACGAGAAGATGATATTAGAGTTGCATGTTGCGGATGTCGTCGATGATCACAAGATCAAGATGGATGCAATGCGGTTGAAGATTAAAAAGATTAGAAAATATGCCATTCATACCGAGGCTTAGTATCATTATGCCGTTGGATCAATTGTTACCTTGGTTGCGATTATGATAGCATTTGTTTTTGCGTTGAAATGTTTTACATAGTTTCGATGTGTATGGAGAGCTATATGTTGTTAGATGAGAACTATATATGTATGTACTTTGGTTTTAATGTGATGATGAACTTTTATCCATTTGGTCACTTAATTATCTATTTATGATGTTCTGTAATGGTTTTTGACACACTTAATTATATATAAATGCACGCAGATGAACCGGCAATGGATGTACGGTGACAGACACACCTCCGAGTACATTAAGGGCGTGCGTGAGTTTCTAAATGCGGCTGAGGCAAACAAGCAGAATGGTTTTATGTGTTGTCCATGCACTAAATGTGTGAATACGATGTCTTACTCTAACCGGAAAATCCTTCACTCCCACCTGCTTTACAAGGGTTTCATGCCACACTATAATGTTTGGACGAGGCACGGAGAAATAGGGGTTATGATGGAAGACGGCGAAGAAGAAGAGTACGATGACAACTATGTGCCCTCTGAATATGGTGATGCTGCAATGGGGGGAGCTGGTGAAGATCAAGAGGAACCAGACGATGTGCCCAATGATGCTGCAACGGGTGAAGCTGCTGAAGATCAAGAGGAACCAAATGATGATCTTCGCCGGGTCATTGTCGATGCAAGGACACAATGCGAAAGTCAAAAGGAGAAGCTGAAGTTCGATCGCATGTTAGAGGATCACAAAAAAGGGTTGTACCCCAATTGCGAAGATGGCAACACAAAGCTCGGTACCGTACTGGAATTGCTTCAGTGGAAGGCAGAGAATGCTGTGGCTGACAAAGGATTTGAGAAGCTACTGAAAATATTGAAGAAGAAGCTTCCGAAGGATAACGAATTGCCCGACAGTACATACGTAGCAAAGAAGGTCGTATGCCCTCTAGGATTGGAGGTGCAGAAGATACATGCATGCCCTAATGACTGCATCCTCTACCGCGGTGCATACAAGGATCTGAACGCATGCCCGGTATGCGGTGCATTGCGGTATAAGATCAGACGAGATGACCTTGGTGATGTTGATGGCGAGCCCGCCAGGAAGAGGGTTCCTGCGAAGGTGATGTGGTATGCTCCTATAATACCACGGTTGAAACGTTTGTTTAGAAATAGAGAGCATGCCAAGTTGATGCGATGGCACAGTGAGGACCGTAAGAAAGACGGGAAGTTGAGAGCACCCGCTGACGGGTCGCAGTGGAGAAAAATCGAGAGAAAGTACTGGGAGGAGTTCGCAAAGGACCCAAGGAACGTATGGTTTGCTTTAAGCGCGGATGGCATTAATCCTTTCGGGGAGCAGAGCAGCAATCATAGCACCTGGCCCGTGACTCTATGTATGTATAACCTTCCTCCTTGTATGTGCATGAAGCGGAAGTTCATTATGATGCCAGTTCTCATCCAAGGCCCTAAGCAACCCGGCAACGACATTGATGTGTACCTAAGGCCATTAGTTGAAGAACTTTTACAGCTGTGGAATGGAAACGGTGTACGTGCGTGGGATGAGCACAAACAGGAGGAATTTGACCAAAAGGCGTTGCTGTTCGTGACCATCAATGATTGGCCCGCTCTCAGTAACCTTTCAGGACAGACAAACAAAGGATACCACGCATGCACGCACTGTTTAGATGACACTGAAAGTATATACCTGGACAAGTGCAGGAAGAATGTGTACCTGGGCCATCGTCAATTTCTTCCGACCAACCATCAATGTCGAAAGAAAGGCAAGCATTTCAAAGGCGAGGTAGATCACCGGAAGAAGCCCGCCATGCGTACCGGTGATCACGTACTTGCTATGGTCAATGATTTACACGTAATCTTTGGAAAGGGCCCCGACGCACTAGCTGTTCCGAATGACGCTGAGGGACACGCACCCATGTGGAAGAAGAAATCTATATTTTGGGACCTACCCTAATGGAAAGACCTAGAGGTCCGCTCTTCAATCGGCGTGATGCACGTGACGAAGAACCTTTGCGTGAACCTGCTAGGCTTCTTGGGCGTGTATGGAAAGACAAAAGATACAGCTGAGGCACGGGAGGACCTGCAACGTTTGCACGAAAAAGACAGCATCCCTCTGAAGCAGTATGAAGGTCCTGCTAGCTATGCTCTTACGAAAGAAGAGAAAGAAATCTTCTTTGAATGCCTGCTCAGTATGAAGGTCCCGACTGGCTTCTCGTCGAATATAAAGGGAATAATAAATATGGCAGAGAAAAAGTTCCAGAACCTAAAGTCTCATGACTGCCATGTGATTATGACGCAACTGCTTCCGGTTGCATTGAAGGGGCTTCTACCGGAAAACGTCCGATTAGCCATTGTGAAGCTATGTGCATTCCTCAATGCAATCTCTCAGAAGGTGATCGATCCAGAAATCGTACCAAGGCTAAGGAGTGATGTGGCGCAATGTCTTGTCAGTTTCGAGCTTGTGTTCCCACCATCCTTCTTCAATATCATGACACACGTCCTAGTTCATCTAGTCGACGAGAGTGTCATTCTGGGGCCCGTATTTCTACACAATATGTTCCCCTTTGAGAGGTTCATGGGAGTCCTAAAGAAATATGTCCGTAACCGCGCCAGGCCAGAAGGAAGCATCTCCATGGGCCATCAAACAGAGGATGTCATCGGGTTTTGTGTTGACTTCATTCCTGGCCTTAATAAGATAGGTCTCCCTAAATCGCGGTACGAGGGGAGACTGACTGGAAAAGGCACGCTTGGAAGGGACTCAATAATATGCAGGGACGGATATTCTTGGTCTCAAGCACACTACACAGTTCTACAGAACTCTACATTGGTGACCCCGTATGTCGATGAACACAAGAACACTCTGCGCTCCAAACACCCGGAGCAGTGCGACGATTGGATTACACGTGAACCCATCAGGACTTTCAGCAGTTGGTTGGAAACACGTCTCAGAGGTGACAACACTGTTTGTGATGAGTTGTACTTGTTGTCCAGGGGACCATCTTCGACTGTATTGATTTACAAAGGATACGAGATAAATGAAGGAAATATGCCCTAGAGGCAATAATAAAGATGTTATTTGTATTTCCTTATATCATGATAAATGTCTTTTATTCATGCTAGAATTGTATTAACCGGAAACTTAGTACATGTGTGGATACATAGAAAAAACAGTATGTCCCTAGTATGCCTCTACTAGACTAGCTCATTGATCAAAGATGGTTATGTTTCCTAGCCATAGACATGAGTTGTCATTTGATCAACGGGATCACATCATTAGGAGAATGATGTGATGGACAAGACCCATCCGTTAGCATAGCACTATGATCGTTTAGTTTATCAGCTATTGCTTTCTTCATGACTTATACATGTTCCTATGACTATGAGATTATGCAACTCCCGAATACCGTAGGAACACCTTGTGTGCTATCAAACGTCACAACGTAACTGGGTGATCATAAAGATGCTCTACATGTGTCTCCAAAAGTATTCGTGGTGTTGGCATAGATCAAGATTAGGATTTGTCACTCCGAGTGTCGGAGAGGTATCTCTGGGCCCTCTCGGTAACACACATCACAATAAGCCTTGCAAGCAAAAGACTAATGAGTTAGTCACGAGATGATGTGTTACGGAACGAGTAAAGAGACTTGCCGGTAACGAGATTGAACTAGGTATAAAGATACCGACGATCGAATCTCGGGCAAGTAAACATACCGTTTGACAAAAGGAACAACGTATGTTGTTATGCGGTTCTGACCGATAAAAGATCTTCGTAGAATATGTAGGACCCAATATGAACATCCAGGTTCCGCTATTGGTTATTGACCAGAGATGAGTCTCGGTCATGTCTACATAGTTCTCGAACCCGTAGGGTCCGCACGCTTAACGTTTGATGACGATCGGTATTATGAGTTTTTGAGTATTGATGTACCGAAGGTAGTTCGGAGTCCCGGATGAGATCACGGACATGACGAGGAGTCTCGGAATGTCCGAGACATAAAGATTGATATATTGGACGGCTATATTCGGACACCGGAAGTATACCGGAAAAGTTTCGGATTTATCGGGAATGCCGGAGGGGGTTACCGGAACCCCCTACGAGAGGGGATGGTCCATAGTGGGCCTAAAGGGTGAAAGAGAGGCAGCCCATAGGGCTGGCCGGCGCCCCCACCTAGCAATCCTAGTTGGACTAGGATTGGGGGGGCGCCACCTCTCCTATTCCTTTCCCCCTTCTTCCTTCCGGTGAATCCTACTAGGAATAGGATTGCAATCCTATTCCTAGTAGGAGTCCCCTCCCTAGCCGCACCATAGGAGGTGGCCGGCCCCTCCTCCCTTGCTCCTTTATATACGGGGGCAGGGGGCACCCAAAGACACACAAGTTGAATTGTTTTAGCCGTGTGCGGTGCCCCCCTCCACAGAATCACACCTCGGTCGTACCGTCGCGAAGCTTAGGAGAAGCCCTGCGCCGGTGATCACATCATATCCGTCACCACGCCGTCGTGCTGACGAAACTCTCCCGTGAAGCTCAACTGGATCAAGAGCTCGTGGGACGTCATCAAGCTGAACGTGTGCTGAACGCGGAGGTGCCGTACGTTCGGTGCTTGATCGGTTGGATCGTGAAGAAGTTCGACAACATCAACCGCGTCACTTGATGCTTCCGCTTCCGGTCTACGAGGGTACGTAGACACACTCTCCCCTCTCGTTGCTATGCATCTGGTAGATAGATCTTGCGTGATCGTAGGAAAAATTTAAAATACTACGTTCCCCAAAAGTGGCATCAGAGCCAGGTCTATGCGTAGATGATATGCACGAATAGAACACAATGAGATTGTGGACGATACTAGTCATACTGCTTACCAGCATGTCATACTTTGCTTCGGCGGTATTGTGAGATGAAGCGGCCCGGACCGACATTACGCGTACGCTTACGCGAGTCTGGTTTCACCGTTACGAGCACTCGTTGCTTAAAGGTGACTGGCGGGTGTCTGTCTCTCTCACTTTAGCTGAATCAAGTGTGGCTACGCCCGGTCCTTGTGAAGGTTAAAACAGCACATACTTGACGAAACATCATTGTGGTTTTGAATGCGTAGGTAAGAACGATTCTTGCTAAGCCCGTAGCAGCCACGTAAAACTTGCAACAAACAAAGTAGAGGACGTCTAACTTGTTTTTGCAGGGCATGTTGTGATGTGATATGGTCAAGACATGATGAGTTATACGGTTTTGTATGAGATGATCATGTTTTGTAAAGTTATCGGCAACTGGCAGGAGCCATATGGTTGTCGCTTTATTGTATGAAATGCAATCGCCATGTAATTTCTTTAGTTTATCACTAAGCGGTAGCGATAGTCGAAGAAGCAATAGTTGGCGAGACGACAACGATGCTACGATAGAGATCAAGGTGTCAAGCCGGTGACGAAGGTGATCATGACGGTGCTTTGGAGATGGAGATCAAAAGCACAAGATGATGATGGCCATATCATGTCACATATTTTGATTGCATGTGATGTTTATCTTATTATGCTTCTTATTTTGCTTAGAACGACGGTAGCATTATAAGATGATCCCTTACTAAATTTCAAGGTATAAGTGTTCTCCCTGAGTATGCACCGTTGCGAAAGTTCGTCGTGCCGAGACACCACGTGATGATCGGGTGTGATAAGCTCTACGTTCAAATACAACGGGTGTAAGCCAGTTTTGCACACGCAGAATACTCGGGTTAAACTTGACGAGCCTAGCATATACAGATATGGCCTCGGAACACTGGAGACCGAAAGGTCGAGCGTGAATCATATAGTAGATATGATCAACATAAGATGTTCACCATTGAAAACTACTCCATCTCACGTGATGATCGGACATGGTTTACTTGATTTGGATCACGTGATCATTTAGATGACCAGAGGGATGTCTATCTAAGTGGGAGTTCTTTAAATTAATATGATTAAATTGAACTTTAATTTATCATGAACTTAGTCCTGATAGTTTTGCATATCTATGTCGTTGTAGATCAATGGCCCGTGCTATTGTTCCTTTGAATTTTAATGCATTCCTAGAGAAAGCTAAGTTGAAAGATGATGGTAGCAATTACACGGACTGGGTCCGTAACCTGAGGATTATCCTCATTGCTGCACAGAAGAATTATGTCCTTGAAGCACCGCTAGGTGACAAGCCCCCTTCCGCTAATGCAGACGCTTTGAACGTCTGGCAGTCGCGGTCTGATGACTACATGATAGTTCAGTGTGCCATGCTTTACGGCTTAGAACCGGGACTTCAACGACGTTTTGAACGTCATGGAGCATATGAAATGTTCCAGGAGTTGAAGTTAATATTTCAAGCAAATGCCCGAATTGAGAAATATGAGATTTCCAATAAGTTCTACAGCTGCAAAATGGAGGAGAATAGTTCTATCAGTGAACACTTGCTCAGAATGTCTGGGTACTACAATCATATGACTCAACTTGGTTGCAATGTTGACGAGGATAGTGTTATTGATAGAGTTCTTCAATCACTGCCACCAAGCTATAAAGGCTTCGTGATGAACTATAACATGCAAGGGATGCAAAAGACAATTCCCGAGCTCTTCGCTATGCTCAAAGCTGCGGAGGTAGAAATCAAAAAGGAGCATCAAGTGTTGATGGTTAACAAGACCACTAGTTTCAAGAAAAAGGGCAAGGGAAAGAAAGGGAACTTCAAAAAGAATAGCAAATCAGTTGCTACTTCAACGAAGAAACCCAAATCTGGAGCCAATCCTGAAACTGAGTGCTTCTACTGCAAGGGAACTGGACACTGGAAGCGGAACTGCCCCAAGTATTTGGCGGATAAGAAGGATGGCAAGATGAACAAAGGTATATGTGATATACATGTTATTGATGTGTACCTTACTAATGCTCGTAGTAGTACCTGGGTATTTGATACCGGTTCGGTTGCTAATATTTGTAACTCGAAACAGGGACTACGGATTAAACGAAGATTAGCTAAGGACGAGGTGACGATGCGCGTGGGAAACGGTTCCAAAGTCGATGTGATCGCCGTCGGCACGCTACCTCTACATCTACCTTCGGGATTAGTTTTAGACCTAAATAATTGTTATTTGGTGCCAGCGTTGAGCATGAACATTATATCTGGATCTTGTTTATTGCGAGACGGTTATTCATTTAAATCAGAGAATAATGGTTGTTCCATTTTGATGAATAATATCTTTTATGGTCATGCACCCTTAAAGAGTGGTCTATTCTTACTGGATCTTGATTGTAGTGATACACATATTCATAATATTGAAACCAAAAGATGCAAGGTTAATAATGATAGTGCAACTTATTTGTGGCACTGCCGTTTGGGTCATATTGGTGTAAAACGCATGAAGAAACTCCATAAAGATGGACTTTTGGAATCACTTGATTATGAATGACTTGGTGCTTGCGAACCATGCCTCATGGGCAAGATGACTAAAACTCCGTTCTCCGGAACTATGGAGCGAGCAACAGATTTGTTGGAAATCATACATACTGATGTATGTGGACCAATGAGCGTTGATGCTCGCGGCGGGTATCGTTATTTTCTGACCTTCACTGATGATTTGAGCAGATATGGGTATATCTACTTAATGAAACACAAGTCTGAAACATTTGAAAAGTTCAAAGAATTTCAGAGTGAAGTAGAGAATCATCGTAACAAGAAAATAAAGTTCCTACGATCTGATCGTGGAGGAGAATATTTGATTTACGAGTTTGGTCTTCATTTGAAACAATGTGGAATAGTTTCACAACTCACGCCACCTGGAACACCACAACGTAATGGTGTGTCCGAACGTCGTAACCGTACTTTATTAGATATGGTGCGATCTATGATGTCTCTTACCGATTTACCACTATCGTTTTGGGGTTATGCTTTAGAGACAGCTGCATTCACGTTAAATAGGGCACCATCTAAATCCGTTGATACGACGCCTTATGAACTGTGGTTTGGCAAGAAACCAAAGTTGTCGTTTCTTAAAATTTGGGGCTGCGATGCTTATGTGAAAACACTTCAACCTGATAAGCTCGATCCCAAGTCGGAAAAATGTGTCTTCATAGGATACCCAAAAGAAACTGTTGGGTACACCTTCTATCACAGATCCGAAGGCAAAATATTCGTTGCTAAGAACGGATCCTTTCTAGAAAAAGAGTTTCTCTCGAAAGAAGTGAGTGGGAGGAAAGTAGAACTTGATGAGGTAATTGTACCTTCTTCCATATTGGAAAGTAGTACATCACAGGAAATTGTTCCAGTGATTCCTACACCAATTAGTGAGGAAGTTGATGATAATGATCATGAAACTTCAGATCAAGTTTCTACTGAACGTCGTAGATCAACCAGAGTATGTTCCGCACCAGAGTGGTACGGCAACCCAGTTCTGGAAATCATGTTACTAGACCATGATGAACCTACGAACTATGAGGAAGCGATGATGAGCCCAGATTCCGCAAAATGGCTTGAAGCCATGAAATCTGAGATGGGATCCATGTATGAGAACAAAGTATGGACTTTGGTTGACTTGCCCGATGATCGGCAGGCCATCGAAAATAAATGGATCTTCAAGAGGAAGACTGACGCAGACGGTAATATTAATGTTTACAAAGCTCGACTTGCTGCGAAAGGTTTTCGACAAGTTCAAGGAGTTGACTACGATGAGACTTTCTCACCTGTAGCGATGCTTAAGTCTGTCCGAATCATGTTAGCAATTGCCGCATTTTATGATTATGAAATCTGGCAAATGGATGTCAAAACTGCATTCCTAAATGGATATCTCAAAGAAGAGTTGTATATGATGCAACCAGAAGGTTTTGTCGATCCAAAAGGTGCTAACAAAGTATGCAAACTCCAACGATCCATCTATGGATTGGTGCAAGCATCTCGGAGTTGGAATATACGCTTTGATGAGGTGATCAAAGCATATGGTTTTATACATACTTTTGGAGAAGCCTGTATTTACAAGAAAGTGAGTGGGAGCTCTGTAGCATTTCTAATATTATATGTAGATGACATAGTGTTAATTGGAAATGATATAGAATTTCTGGATAGCATAAAAGGATACTTGAATAAAAGTTTTTCTATGAAAGACCTCGGTGAAGCTGCTTACATATTAGGCATCAAGATCTATAGAGATAGATCAAGACGCTTAATTGGACTTTCACAAAGCACATACCTTGATAAGATTTTGAAAAGGTTCAAAATGGATCAGTCAAAGAAAGGGTTCTTGCCTGTTTTACAAGGTATGAAGTTGAGTAAGACTCAATGCCCGACCACTGCAGAAGATAGAGAGAAAATGAAAGTCATTCCCTATGCCTCAGCCATAGGATCTATCATGTATGCAATGCTGTGTACCAGACCTGATGTGCGCCTTGGTATAAGTCTAGCAGGGAGGTACCAAAGTAATCCAGGAGTGGATCACTGGACAGCGGTAAAAAACATCCTAAAGTATCTGAAAAGAACAAAGGATATGTTTCTCGTATATGGAGGTGACAAAGAGCTCGTCGTAAACGGTTACGTCGATTCTAGCTTTGACACTGATCCGGATGACTCTAAGTCACAAACCGGATATGTATTTTTATTGAACGGTGGAGCTGTCAGCTGGTGCAGTTCCAAGCAGAGTGTCGTGGCGGGATTTACGTGTGAAGCGGAATACATAGCTGCTTCGGAAGCAGCAAATGAAGGAGTCTGGATGAAGGAGTTCATATCCGATCTAGGTGTAGTACCTAGTGCATCGGGTCCAATGAAAATCTTTTGTGACAACACTGGAGCCATAGCCTTGGCGAAGGAATCCAGGTTTCACAAGAGAACAAAGCACATCAAAAGACGCTTCAATTCCATCCGCGATCTAGTCAAGGAGGGAGACATAGAGATTTGCAAAATACATACGGATCTGAATGTTGCAGACCCGTTGACTAAGCCTCTTCCACGGGCAAAACATGATCAGCACCAAGACTCCATGGGTGTGAGGATCATCACTTTGTAATCTAGATTATTGACTCTAGTTCAAGTGGGAGACTGAAGGAAATATGCCCTAGAGGCAATAATAAAGATGTTATTTGTATTTCCTTATATCATGATAAATGTCTTTTATTCATGCTAGAATTGTATTAACCGGAAACTTAGTACATGTGTGGATACATAGACAAAACAGTATGTCCCTAGTATGCCTCTACTAGACTAGCTCATTGATCAAAGATGGTTATGTTTCCTAGCCATAGACATGAGTTGTCATTTGATCAACGGGATCACATCATTAGGAGAATGATGTGATGGACAAGACCCATCCGTTAGCATAGCACTATGATCGTTTAGTTTAACTGCTATTGCTTTCTTCATGACTTATACATGTTCCTATGACTATGAGATTATGCAACTCCCGAATACCGTAGGAACACCTTGTGTGCTATCAAACGTCACAACGTAACTGGGTGATCATAAAGATGCTCAACAGGTGTCTCCAAAAGTATTCGTGGTGTTGGCATAGATCAAGATTAGGATTTGTCACTCCGAGTGTCGGAGAGGTATCTCTGGGCCCTCTCGGTAACACACATCACAATAAGCCTTGCAAGCAAAAGACTAATGAGTTAGTCACGAGATGATGTGTTACGGAACGAGTAAAGAGACTTGCCGGTAACGAGATTGAACTAGGTATAAAGATACCGACGATCGAATCTCGGGCAAGTAAACATACCGTTTGACAAAAGGAACAACGTATGTTGTTATGCGGTTCTGACCGATAAAAGATCTTCGTAGAATATGTAGGAGCCAATATGAACATCCAGGTTCCGCTATTGGTTATTGACCAGAGATGAGTCTCGGTCATGTCTACATAGTTCTCGAACCCGTAGGGTCCGCACGCTTAACGTTTGATGACGATCGGTATTATGAGTTTTTGAGTATTGATGTACCGAAGGTAGTTCGGAGTCCCGGATGAGATCACGGACATGACAAGGAGTCTCGGAATGTCCGAGACATAAAGATTGATATATTGGACGGTTATATTCGGACACCGGAAGTATACCGGAAAAGTTTCGGATTTATCGGGAATGACGAAGGGGGTTACCGGAACCCCCTACGAGAGGGGATGGTCCATAGTGGGCCTAAAGGGTGAAAGAGAGGCAGCCCATAGGGCTGGCCGGCGCCCCCACCTAGCAATCCTAGTTGGACTAGGATTGGGGGGGCGCCACCTCTCCTATTCCTTTCCCCCTTCTTCCTTCCGGTGAATCCTACTAGGAATAGGATTGCAATCCTATTCCTAGTAGGAGTCCCCTCCCTAGCCGCACAATAGGAGGTGGCCGGCCCCTCCTCCCTTGCTCCTTTATATACGGGGGCAGGGGGGCACCCAAAGACACACAAGTTGAATTGTTTTAGCCGTGTGCGGTGCCCCCCTCCACAGAATCACCCCTCGGTCGTACCGTCAGGAAGCTTAGGAGAAGCCCTGCGCCGGTGATCACATCATATCCGTCACCACGCCGTCGTGCTGACGAAACTCTCCCGTGAAGCTCAACTGGATCAAGAGCTCGTGGGACGTCATCAAGCTGAACGTGTGCTGAACGCGGAGGTGCCGTACGTTCGGTGCTTGATCGGTTGGATCGTGAAGAAGTTCGACAACATCAACCGCGTCACTTGACGCTTCCGCTTCCGGTTTACGAGGGTACGTAGACACACTCTCCCCTCTCGTTGCTATGCATCTGGTAGATAGATCTTGCGTGATCGTAGGAATATTTTAAAATACTACGTTCCCCAACAATAAATGGGAATACATTTTACACGATTGTCCAAGATCAAAAGAGCACCAACCAAAACAGCGGTGTCCGCTTTGATGCAACAACCGAGAGGGGAAAGGACACATATTATGGTTACATAGTGGACATATGGGAACTTGACTACGGACATGATTTTAAGGTCCCTTTGTTTAAGTGCAAATGGGTCAATCTGTCAGGAGGCGGGGTACAGGTAGACCCACAGTACGGAATGACAACAGTGGATCTGAAAAATCTTGGATACACTAACGAACCGTTCGTCCTAGCCAATGATTTGGCACAGGTTATCTATGTGAAGGACATGTCTACCAGACCGAGAAAAAGAAAAGATAAGGAAGCGAATACATCATACGATGAGCCAAAGCGCCACATAGTTCTTTCAGGAAAAAGGGACATCCCGGGAGTGGAGGGCAAGACAGACATGTCTGAAGATTATGAAAAGTTTCATGAAATTCCTCCTTTCAAAGTCAAGGCTGACCCAAGCATCCTGATAAACGATGAAGATTATCCATGGTTACGGCGCAATAAGCAAATGACACAAGCGAAGAAAAAGTGAAGACTTTTTTCCGCAACTATTATGATGATACCATGCCAACTTTGTAACAAACGAGTATGATACCATTGTCCGTTTGTACTATTCAAATTTCAATACTACTTGCACTAACAGAGAAAGTTTGTAATTGGTTTTACCAGAAAAAATTAAAAAAATAAAGCAAATAACAAAAAAAATGCAGAAAACAAAACAAAAAAACTTGAAAAAAATAGCAACAAT
Source organism: Secale cereale (assembly GCA_902687465.1). Classification (NCBI taxonomy): domain Eukaryota; kingdom Viridiplantae; phylum Streptophyta; class Magnoliopsida; order Poales; family Poaceae; genus Secale; species Secale cereale. The sequence goes on along the minus strand of LR738714.1, from coordinate 675,498,655 downwards.
AAGTATTTTGTTGTAAGTATAAACAAAATAAAATAAATAAAGCAACAAAGAAAATAAATAAAGAAAGTAAAATAAATAAAGCAACTCTAAATACAGCAAAAAACAACTTAGAAATAAACAAAGAAAATAAAATAAATAAAGCAACTCTAAATACAGCAAAAAACAACTTAGAAATAAATAAAGCAAAAAAGGAAAAAAAATTGGGCGCTGCCCAGTGAGCCTGCAAGGCATATAGCACAGGATCCACCTGTACTATAAGGCCCAGCAAGCTCACAGGACAGCGCGCAGAGTTAGGCCCAGAAGCGTGCATTTGAGAGGAGCTCGAGAGGATGGGAGCAGCAGCCCTTATAAACCACTCTCGAGCTCCCTCAGCTAGCGAGGTGGGACTAAACATCCCACCGCACCCGCGCCAGCACAGGGCTTTTGGTCCCGGTTGGTGGCTGAAACCGGGACTAAAGGGTGTATTAGTCCCGGTTGGTGGCTGAAACCGGGACTAATCCCCCCTTTAGTCCCGGTTGCTGCCACCAACCGGGACTAAAGGTCCCTCTTTGGGCTGCTGAAAAGGGACCTTTAGTCCCGGTTGGTGGCAGCAACCGGGACTAAAGGGTGGTATTAGTCCCGGTTTCAGCCACCAACCGGGACTAATGCCCCTCCTATATAACCAGGACTTGCGAAAATTTCGCTAGTTTCCTTCTTCCGCGCCCCCGACGCCTCCCTCTCCTTCCCCGCCCCCGTAGCCCCGTCGACGTCGCCGTCGCCCCCGCCACCCCGTAGCCGTCGCCGTCGCCCCCGACGCCGCCCCGACGCCGCCTCGTCGCCGTCGCCCCGTCCCGCGCCCCCGTGCCGCCCCGCCCCGCGCCGTCGCCGCGCCCCCGTCGCCGTCGCGCCGCGCGCCCCGCCCCGCCGCCGTCGCGCCACCGCGCCCCGTCGCCGTCGCGCCGCCCCACCCCGCCGCCGTCGCGCCGCCCAGCCCCGCCACGCGATGTGAGGGCTTGCTTTTTTTTATGTTTATATAAATTGCTGTATATATAGTTGTTGTATATATATGTATATATGTGTATATTTTTTTATGTTTATATAAATTGTTGTATATATAGTTGCTGTATATATAGTTGCTGTATATATATGCATGTGTATATATAGTTGCTGTATATATATGTATGTGTATATATTTTTTCTTAGGAATTTGCTAAATATATATGTTAAATATATATGTATGTGTATATATATTTTTTCTTTTCTTAGGAAGTTGTTGTATGTGATGTGTGTATGTGATGTATATATATGTGTATGTGGCTATATAGTTTTTTGTTTATATATGCTAAATATATATAGAAAGTTTTATATATGCAAAAGTTACAAATTTAGAAAAATAAGGATAGGAAAGAAGAAAATAAGAAAGAGGAAAGAAAGAAGAAGAGGAGAGGAAGAAGAGGAGAAATAAATAAGAAGAAGAAAAAAAAAGAAAAAAAGAGGAGAAGAAGAAAGGAATAGAGGAGAAGAAGAGAAAATTTCTCTTCTTCTCCTCTATTCCTTTCTTCTTCTCCTTTTTTTCTTTTTTTTTCTTCGATCTTCTCCTCTAGCGGTTCCTTTTTTCTTCTTCTTCCTCTTTTTTTTTATCGGATATGTCTATGTCGATATACACCCTCCCCGATAACTTCGACATTAGGGGGGGGGGGTCGAGGGTCGTCGAGGGACCGAGGGACCGGTCGAGAGATCGCCGAGGGGCCGAGGGGCGTCGAGGGGTCGAGAGGCCGAAGGTCAAGGGGTCGAGAGGTTGCCTAGAAGTCGGGGGTCTAGGGTTGTGGATCGCCGAGCAGTCGGGGGTCAAAGTATTGAAGAATTCCATGACTTCATCATTTGCCAGAAGTAACCGGGGCATTTTGGTACAAAGTTATGCAAAGTTATTCTGGAACGGAGTTCCTGATAGGATAATCCGTCTTTTGTTACGAATTATCCTATCTGGGACTCCGTTCCAAAATAACTTTGGAGAGCTTCGTACCATCATGCTACTGTTACTTTCGCCTAATGATGAAGTATTGGTTTTGTTGAATCCTTTGACACTCAACAAAATGTGACATGATCGGGGTCTAGGGTTGTGGATCGCCGAGCAGTCGGGGGTCGAGGGGTCGGGAGAGGTTGCCTAACTAGTGTCAAAGTATTGAAGAATTCCATGACTTCATCATTTGCCAGAAGTAACCGGGGCATTTTGGTACGAAGTTATGCAAAGTTGTTCTGGAACGAAGTCCCTGATAGGATAATCCGTCTTTTGTTACGAATTATCTTATCTGGGACTCCGTTCCAAAACAACTTTGGAGAGCTTCGTACCATCATGCTACTGTTACTTTCGCCTAATGATGAAGTATTGGTTTGTTGAATCCTTTGACACTAGACAAAATGTGACATCAGGGGGTCTAGGGTTGTGGATCGCCGAGAAGTCGGGGGAGTCGAGAGGTTGCCTACCTGTGTCAAAGTATTGAAGAATTCCATGACTTCATCATTTGCCAGAAGTAACCGGGGCATGTTGGTACGAAGTTATGCAAAGTTGTTTTGGAACGGAGTTCCTGATAGTATAATCCGTCTTTTGTTACGAATTATCCTATCCGGGACTCCGTTCCAAAACCACTTTGGAGAGCTTCGTACCATCATGCTACTGTTACTTTCGCCTAATGATGAAGTATTGGTTTTGTTGAATCCTTTGACACTAGACAAAATGTGACATGAGGGGGTCTAGGGTTTGTGGATCGCCGAGCAGTCGAGGGTCGAAGCTAGTTCTACGTTTGCCATTAATATATCCATCTGTCATGTTTGAATAATAATTGGCATGTTGTAAATATTTGTAGAAACAATGGACGACAACACCCGAGACCTAGCACAAGAAGCGATGTTGATGGACATAATCGCAGACGAACAAAATGTTGTCTTGTCGTTTCTCAACGACACCGATGAGCAGGTCGAAAAAGAGCTGCAGCTGGAAGATCTAGGCTATGATATTGATGAATCCGGTGACCCAATGCACATGGAAGAAGTAGACCGTGAGGACGGCTCCGGTGACCGAATGCCGGTGCAAGAAGGAGACCGTGATGCTGGCTCCGGTGACCGAACCGAGTCTGGCCAGGAGGTATATATGTTAGTTAAGCATGTGCTGACTAGTTAATTGATGCATTCATTAACTCTCGTCTTTGTTCCTTTTTCTAGCCCTCCGGATCGAGCAAATCTTCGGTAAAGAGACGAGGAGCGAAGAAAAAGTTGAGGCCGGATGAAAAGTTTGAGATCTCAGAAATCTCGCGCTCCGGCGAGCCGATTGCACCCATCCGGACAAAGAACGCATTTGTTAATCAATGCGGGGTTCTGGTTAGGGACAAGATCCCGATCAGCATCCATCAATGGTTAAAGCCGGCTGCAAACAACGCTCAGGTGACTTATGTCACTGATATGCAGAAAGAAGATCTTTGGACTGAGCTGAAGTCAAATTTCGTCTTACCGCGAGAGGATAATCTGACGAACCCAGTTAAAGAGGAGTTAATCAAGTCTGCTGCACTTTCGAAGATGGCAGACCAATTCAGGGCATGGAAGAAAAAACTGAATACATTTGTCAAAGATAAAAAGACTCCAGAATTCGTGGGCATATATGAGAAGATCAAAGATGACTGGCCCGCATTTGTGGCCCATAAGAAGTCGGAAAAGAGTCAGAAGATGTCGGAGGCAAACCGGATAAATGCTGCGAAGAAGAAGCATCACCATCGCACGGGGTCAGGTGGCTACCTTAGAGCCCGGCCTAAGTGGGCCAAGGCTGAGAATGATCTGCTTCAGAAAGGGATCGAACCAGAGACAATGCACTGGCCAGACCGTTGCCGGACTTGGTTCTTCGGGGCTGGCGGAACCTTGGACCCTGTAACAGGGTGGTGCATTTGGACGGACAAGCAATTGGAAACACCACTCAGGAAGATGCGGCAGTATATCAAAGCAGCGCATGAAGGGACGTTCTTCCCCGACAGAGAGAACGACGAGCTGACAATGGCCCTTGTGAATCCTGAGCACCCTGGACGGACACGAGGCATGCCAGGCTCCCTTCCGTGGCGTGTTGGGTTTCCGGACGCAGGAGGCTACAAATGCTACGACAGGAGGAAGAAAATGGAGCTGACCGAAATCCAGGCGCTGCGGGCCAGAATACAAGCGATAGAGGAACGGGAAGCAAATCGGGAGAAGAGAATTGCCGAAGCTTCCCCCGAAGCTACCCCGCCATCTCAGCGGAGAAGCAGTGTGGCTTCCACCGAGCTGCTTCAGCCAGAGCCTGTCTTGGCGGCTACTGCCAGGAATCCCGTGGATGCTATCACGCAGGCACAAAATTGCCACCTTATGGCGCAGTGGATGAATCTGAAGGTTAATGCGGCTGCTGGCTCTGTTTATCCTTCTGGACCCGACGACACTTTTCACAGCCGGCCGATTCAAGAAGGATATGCTAGGGTGATGGTCGACGAAATAACGGAGGGATTTGAGGAGCTCCAGCTTGACCACCCTACCGGTGAAGGGGAGACTCGGCTGGGTTCTTCACTGAACACTCCATGCCTATGGCGGAAGGACCTAATCAACATTCTCAACTGGACGCCTCCGCCTCCTCCTCCTCCTCCGGCGAGTCAGGGCACTCCGCCTCCTCCACCGCCTCCTCCTCCGGCGAGTGACCATCAGGGCACTCCGGCTCCTTCTCCGGCGCGTGGCGGCACTCCGCCTCCTTCGCCGCCGGCGCGTGGCGGCACTCCGCCTCCTTTGCCGCCGGCGCGCCCGAGCAGCCAGCCAGCTCCTCCTTCTCCGCCTAGTCAGCAAGGGCGGAAGAGACCTGCCGGCGCTCCGGCTGCTCCTGCTCCGGCGCGTAAGCAAGGAAAAAAGACAGCCGCTTCGTCTGGTCCGGCGACGTCTACCAGTACAGCCAGAGGCGGGAGGCGATGCAGATTCGGTCCTTCTCTCACGCCTCTAGAGAAGTTACCGTACGAGAGGTCCGATGAGGAAAACACGAAGATCGCTCAAGGCGAAGTGAAGGACTTTTTTGAAGGGTTGAAAGCACAGAGACATCCACCTCCGGAGGAGAAGATAGATGCGGTGAAAGCAAAGCGCACTCTTGCTGCCCTGAAGCAACCAGCGCAAAGTAAGCCGCAGGACAACTATGATCGCATGATTCAAAAGTCATATCAAGCAGCGAAGCGGTCGGGAAGTACTAAAAGGGATCAGAGGTTAGCAGAAGGACGAGCTGGGAAACAAATTGCCCAGCTCGGCGAACAAGCGGACCAATCGTGCCCCCCGCTCAAGGTGTCTAGCGACATGGTCACTAATGATCCGAGGATGGTGCCCGGTTATACCAATCTTGCAGATTACGTGTCCGACGATGTACACTATGATTTCATGGACGTGCAGATAGAAAGATACGAGTACAAAAAGCCTCTCGTCAAAAATGAAAGATCTCTATCAACGAATATGCGAAGATTGCATGATTGGTACTTGAAAATCTGCAGAGAGTCTGGGGGGAGGGATAACTTGTATTTGAGAGTTAAACCGGAGCATGACCTCGTTGGAATTGAACTGTTGCCTGTTCCATTTGAGGAGTTCTATCAGTTTTTCAATCAATTGGCCCTCGATAAAGCAACGGTCACCTGCTACTGTCTGTAAGTAGTACTACTTCTGTCATTAAGTCTCTCTATATAGCTGATCTTCATTGCATGTATTTATAATTATCCTCACTATATTATATATGCAGATTGAAGATCGTCGAATTGAAGAAAAGACAAGTAGGTGATATTGGGTTTATTAACACATACCTCATAGATGCAACCGAGGTTAAATTGCGTCCCGACGATACCGAGACCAACTAGCTACGATCGTTGGTGGTAAATGAAAACAAAGATATAATACTCTTTCCTTACAACTTCAAGTGAGTGTTACTGTCTTGTGCATATTTGGTTTCCCTTATATATCAGTCAAGGTTATAGTGATGTAATTGATGAGTTCATGCATGCGTGCGCAGCTTCCACTATATTCTCTTAGAGATTAAGCTTGAGAAGGGAGTAGTAACTGTCTTGGACTCTAAACGTAAAGATCCCGAGGAGTATGCGAACATGACTCAAATGCTCGTCAGGTAAGTTAAATCGATCAATATTATCCACCATGCATATCAACTTCATTTCTGATATCAACTAATTGTTTTCTTTGTCTGGCAGGGTTTGGAGAAAATTCACCAAAAAAGCTCCGGGACTGCCGAAGAAGCTAGAATTTAGATACCCGAAAGTAAGTACTATATAGTAGCATGTTTCGCGCGCGCATCTCCTATATCTTGATTCAAGCGCTAGTTTCATCAATACCAATTTGGCATTCTTCCTTATCAGTTTGATTGACCTCTGTTTCTTGTAAAGTGGTTGTGGCAGGAACCCGGGATTGATTACTGTGGATACTACATTTGCGAGTCCATCCGCCACACGACCTGTGAGCGGGGCTACACTGAAGCACAATTTGAAGTGCGTAAGCAATCAATAATATTCACAAATTTATAGCATCATTTCATGTATTGACCCCCTACTTCAAATTAGATGTTTCGGATGCGGGATGAACTCCTAACACCAGATCGTCTGCGAGCAATTCAAGAGGAATTGGCGGCATTCTTCCTTGAACACGTGATCGCTGAAGACGGAGAATACTATGTGGACCATGCATCCATATGATAGGAGATTATTTTTGTAAGAGATAATTATTGTATATATGTACCCGGTAGTGTCGGATAGATATACGAGAACTTGTTGTTCGACCAATCTCTCGGAGAAGGAGAGGTGGTCGATATTACTTCTCTCTGTATGCATATATATATATATATATATATATATATGTTGATTATACGATCTTCTGTTTCCTTCGTTTGCTTTACTAGCTAGCTAGCTAGCTACCGTGTCTAGTCATCTCTATACGTATGTGTAGTACGTAGCGTCGACCAAGCACGGACATAAGAGAGGACACTTCTCTCTATTAATTAGCTAGCTAACACAATATGAAACACCTAAATTAACCCCACAAAACCTCCAACCCCCCCTCCCCTTTCAAAAAAAACAAAAACCACAGCCACAGAAAAGCTGACGCGTGGATGCCTTTTGGTCTCGGTTGGCATCAACAACTGGGACTAAAGCCCCTCCTGCCTGGGCTCGGCGCGCAGGCCACGTGGACACCCATCTGCCCCGGTTCTGGATTGAACTGGGACTAAAGGGTCAGAGCATTAGTACCGACCTTCTTGTCCCGGTTCAGGAACCGGGGCTAAAGGCCCAAACGAACCGGGTCTGATGACCCTTTATCTATCAGTGACCCTTGTAGATCGCGAGCGGAAGCGTTCAAGAGAACGTGGATGATGGAGTCGTACTCGTCGTGATCCAAATCACCGATGATCCTAGCGCCGAACGGACGACACCTCCGCGTCCAACACACGTACGGAGTAGCGACGTCTCCTCCTTCTTGATCCAGCAAGGGGGGAGGAGAGGTTTATGGAGATCCAGCAGCACGACGGCGTGGTGGTGGATGCAGTGGTATTCCTGCAGGGCTTCGCCAACCGCTGCGGGAGGAGGAACGGGAGGGAGAGGGGGGCGCCAGGGGCTAGGGTCCAGCTGCCCTCCCTCCCCCCCCACTTTATATAGGGGGTGCGCCGGCCCTAGAGATGGGATCTCTAGGGGGGTGGCCTAGGGGGGGGCTTGCCCCCCAAGTCACGTGCCCCCCCCCCCCCGCACCCCTAGGGTTCCCAACCCTAGGCGCAGGGGGAGGGCCCAAGGGGGGCGCACCAGCCCACTATGGGCTGGTTCCCTTCCCCTTTCAGCCCATGGGGCCCTCCGGGATTGGTGGCCCCACCCGATGGACCCCCGGGACCCTTCCGGTGGTCCCGGTACACTATCGATGACCCCCGAAATTCTCCCGATGGCCGAAACTGGACTTCCTATATACAATTCTTTACCTCCGAACCATTTCGGAACTCCTCGTGACGTCCGGGATCTCATCCGGGACTCCGAGCAACATTCGGGTTACCGCATGCATATATCTCTACAACCCTAGTGTCACCGAACCTTAAGTGTGTAGACCCTACGGGTTCGGGAGACACGTAGACATGACCAAGACGACTCTCCGGTCAATGACCAACAGCGGGATCTGGATACCCATGTTGGTTACCACATGTTCCTCGACGATCTCATCGAATGAACCACGATGTCAAGGATTCAATCAATCCCGTATACAATTCCCTTTGTCTATCGGTATAGTACTTGCCCGAGATTCGATCGTCGGTATACCGATACCTTGTTCAATCTCGTCATGGCAAGTCTCTTTACTCGTTCCGTAATACATCATCCCGTGACCAACACCTTAGTCACATTGAGCTCATTATGATGATGTCTTACCGAGTGGACCCAGAGACACCTCTCCGTCATACAGAGTGACAAATCCCTGTCTTGGTTCGTGCCAACCCAACAGATACTTTCGGAGATACCCGTTGCATACCTTTATAGCCACCCAGTTACATTTTGATGTTTGGCACACCCAAAGTATTCCTACGGTATCCAGGAGTTGCACAACCTCATGGTCTAAGGAAAAGATAGTTGACATTGGAAAAGCTTTAGCATTACGAACTACACGATCTTGTGCTAGGCTTAGGATTGGGTCTTCTCCATCACATCATTCTCCTAATGATGTGATCCCGTTATCAATGACATCCAATGTCTATGGTCAGGAAACCGTGACCATCTGTTGATCAACGAGCCAGTAACTAGAGGTTTACAAGGGACACGTTGTGGTCTATGTATTCACACATGTATCACTGTTTCCGGATAATACAATTCAAGCATGAATAACACACAATTATCATGAACAAGGAAATATAATAATAACCATTTTATTATTGCCTCTAGGTCATATTTCCAACATATTCTAGTGCCAAAATCCCTCATATCATATCCATCTAGCACTTATTCATGTCTCCAATGCATAGTTTTTTTTGTATTTACTTATTTTACCCAGTTGTTGCAAACTTTATTTCTATTTGGTTTTTATTAGTTTTCCTTTCTTTTGTGGGCTTTGTAGCTGTGTTGACATGTTCACATACTTGGGAATCAAAAGAACCAAGTTGGGGGTCAAACCGGAGAAGTTCCATGCATCAGATCAAGGCCCTTTGGAGAGTCTGATGATTTGACATTTATCAAAGTGTCCAAATGAAGATCCAAAGGGCTCTGATGCATCGGGCTTTTCACTAGCAATCCAACGAGCCCAAGAACGACAAAATCAGAGTTTGTATTAAGAAATGGCCACCAAAATACAAAGTGACCCAGAAGTTCCACAAAGTACGACAACCATTCAGACAAGCGCAGCTGCTCGTATGCGCACTCGTGTGAAACTCTGACAGCTCAAAAAATCGGCAATAACTATGCCGATTGTGCTCCGATTTCGTCCCTGTTTTTTCCTACGGGATCCTTGACGACCAAGGCTTGTATTGGACATGGATTTGGATCCCCTTGATCCCTTGGATAAAAGTTTGGAGGCTGGATAAATGGTGGACATGAGCAAGACTCCTATATGAAGACCCCCAACCCTAGCCGCCGCATCATTCCATCTCCAGCCTACACAAGTCTCATATACAGCCACCACAACTCCATTGAAGCAATTCGACAATAGATAGAAGGTCCATGCCAAGGAAGAAGTAAGGGAGGAGGCGCATCCACGCCGACGCGTCCGGTCTTCATCACCGCACCATGTCTCCCTACATATCCAACTTCGTGTTGGCTTGTGTCTTGCCCCTAAACTCTATGTACTCTATCACCATGTTTGAGTAATATAATTAGTTCTTGGGGGGATAATATGAACTATAGTTTGTACTAGTACCGGTTGTTTGCGTGATATGATATCCTCTTTACATGTTTATGTTAGCATTCTTCTTGATGTTGGGTGAAGTCGACCATCCAACATATGCCAATTTTGGACGGAAGGTTACTAGTGTTGGCGAACCGACTGGTGTAACACTCCAAATTTTTGGGTTTGGTTTTTCTTCCAAACTTTTGGTCTTTTGGAAGGGGGTTGTTTGATCTTCTCTTGAAACCCTTCTATAATCTTTTCTGACCAAAGTTTGTGTGTTCTTCCCTAGCTTGATTTTTGGTCTTGAAGGTTTTCCTCTTGTGTTAGCTCAAATACAAGTTGTTTTTCTTAAGGATTTGTTTGATTCTTTTCCCTCCTTGTTTTAAACATCTTAGGTTTAACCTTGGGCTTATCTTCCTCTCCAACTTTCAACTTGCCATGACACCAACAACAATGTTTCTCTCCAAGACCTCCTCTACACCTTAGGACAAGTCTCGCATCAATTCCAGTGAGTTTCAACCTTATTGGAATTTTTCCTCTATTTATTTTACTCCTAAAACAATTTCTGTCCATTAAAGTGAACCTTGGTGATTTACAAAGGAACCACCATGTCCACCTTGTTATTTGTTTCCAAACTAACTTCCCTGGATAGTCCTTAGTACCCACAACCTAAATCCATCTTGTTTCACTGGTCCACAGTTCAAAATTTTCAAATTTCACCTGCTGCAAGTTTGGACCAGATTTGCAAAATTTGGTGAAATTCATATTTATCTTCTTCCAAAAATTCTGTGAAAATATTTGGAGCAACTTTCTTCGCACGCGCGGTATTTATGTTAGTATCCGTTTTGTTTGAATACGTAGATACCGAAGGACGTGACGGAGCCCCGAACCTCACCTAGTTAGACTCCGACTACTCCGAACCAGTCAAGCATGTTTGAACCTTTGATATGATGAGTGTGTTGCATGTTTGCTCGAGTAGTTTTTTTCATAGCATGGTCATATAAGCATTTGTGTATGGTTATATTTTCACGCAAGCAAGCTTCGGGGTGAGCCCCAAATGATAATGGTTGAACCACCTCGATCATGTGATGACATGATGGGTGGTGTACTGGTATTGTTGGAGCATACCAGTAGATGGTTAGCTTAGTATCAGCGTGGATCAAGTCATGATCCCGCTCATCTCCTTTTTGGTACTGTCATATGCCATCTATTGTGATTATGGTCTAGTCAGTTGCAAACCACTTTCCGAGTACACACCAAGTAGAGGGGCCGGGATGAGGGTTCCATGGCCCTGGATTAAAGCCCGTCATCCGGTCAGGGGGCATGGGTGTTTCCGGTTGGGACCGAGAGGGGGGCACCCCTTAGAGCGCGCATATATAAATTTGATCCCATGCTATTCGAGGTTGTAGCCTCCCCGTCTTAAAGTTTTTCGTGAATGTTGTCACGGGTGATTCCGGACAGCGGGATGTGAAATGGGTGTGTACTGGTCAGTTGGGTTTCTACTAAAACACCGTAGACGGAACTAGTCCCTGTGGCTAGTAGAATCCGTTGGCTATGATTTAATAGTACAAGCTCTGTAGAGTTAAATCTTCCGAGTAGCCATGTTTATGGCCTAGGGTCAATCTTCGTGTCAACCCGGTGACCTTCTCTAGTAAATTTCTTGATAGTAACAAGGGTGGTGTTTTTGTCAAGTTCATTTTGGGTAGATGAACTAATCAGTTATCTCTGTATTGATTTACTACCTGGAATATTTCAGCGTTATACTACTGTTATTTATAAGCCATTTATGTGATGTCGCTCAGACGTCCGACTGTAGCATTCTTGTTATTTATAAGCCCTTTATGTGATGTCGCTCAGACGTCCTACTGTGGCATTTTTGTTAATTATTTTCATTATAAGCCCTTTATGTGATGTCGCTCAGACGTCCGACTATGGCATTCTTGTTATTTTTAAGCCCTTTATGTGATGTCGCTCAGACGTCCGACTGTGGCATTCTTGTTATTTATAAGCCCTTTATGTGATGTCGCACAGACGTCCGACTGTGGCATTCTTGTTATTTATTTTCATTATAAGCCCTTTATGTGATGTCGCTCACACGTCCGATTGTGGCACTCTTCTTATTTATTCTCGTTATAAGCCATTTATGTCATGTCGCTTAGACGCCCAACTGTGGCTTGTTTCCATTTATTTATCCTCACGAGGTGTCACTCAGACACTCGTTTGGTTTATGTTGATCTATCTTATGGATTTCGGGAGGATTACCGCCCCACTTCTATTCTTGCTTACAGTACAGAAATTATATTATGCGGTTGCATTTTGCTAGAATACTCATATGCATCATGTTTGCATTTATTATATCTTAAGTCCGAACTGTCTTGCGAGTACATTCAAAGTACTCACCTGGCTTGTTGATTTGGCCAGATGTGGACGAAGGCGATCTCATGGATGAAGAGTTCGATAGCGAGTCCGACGTCTAGTGGAGTCCCAGTCAGTCTCTTGCGATCCTGGAGTTGATCACTGTTATATAACCGCTTCCGCCAACCACTAAATAAATTCATCGGGTCTCACTCCGACACTCGATGAACTATAATATACTGGAGTCACGTCACCCACTACACTGTGACATATCCGCCACCTTTTTATTACGAGTTAGTAGTATGCCACCCTACCGTTGTGTCATATCCGCCCTTATGAAATATAAAGGCGTGCTTGTAATAAATTGTTGAGCCATCCCAGCTCAACCTTGTATAATATTCAGTATTCTGGAATTCTGTATCAAGGGATTGTCTATCAGTAAGAAGTATTCTTCCTTACTGGTTTGATAAAAAGGTCGGTCTCTCGGTAAATGTTTTACTGAAAAACCGGTCCTGACAACCTTGGTACCAGAGCTAGGCTGACTTTAGGAAGCCACTAGGTGCGATCGTTAATCGGTTATTAGCGTAATAACTGCTATTCAACATTTTTGCATCTGTAGTAATTTTCTGTTAGTCATCATAAATTTATGACTTGACTATTCGGAATTTTTGTCTACTTTTGTAGATGGCCAGCAACGACTATGATGCACAAGTGTTCGCCAACATTCCTGAGGGGTTTGTCAAGCTCCTCTTCGCCATCACCAAGGTCGCGATTGGGCCATCAACCCGTCCAGAGTTTACACTCTACCGTCACAAGCTCAACGACAGCGTGTCAATGCACCAGGCCGTGGTGCATTTCAAGGGAGGGCGTTCTGAAGCGCGCCGCCTCCGATTTGTGGGCAGGGCCATACCTACGGAGAGGCATGCCATGCAAATGGCTGCCCGTGAGGCGATAGCTCGTCTCCGGGACATTCTTCCTTCAATGAAGACTCGTCGCTACCGTTACCTCCCATGCCACGTGCCCTACACGTGCCACTATGCATTTGCTTGCGCAAATAGGGAACGTGATGAAGCCATCGAATCAACGGTTGAGTACCTCAAAGCACTTGAGGCAGCCTTTGATAATCTTGTGGACGACTTGGTGGTTGCTCGTATGGACATGGTCCAGAGTGGCTCCGCCAACAGAAGGGAGCTACTCCATACTGCGCCACCACTGACATTTGTCTCGTCCGCCGCATCCTCTGCACCTTCCATCTTAGCCACCGCTCGCCGTCTGCCTACCACTGAGGAGTTTGACCAGGTCATTGCTCCTACCCCAGTCAGAGCTGCACCGCCTGCCGCACCTGCATCAACACCTCGTACCCATACTCCATGCCTGGAGCCTATTAGCGAGGAGGAAGTTGAGTCTCCATCACCACTGGGCCTCACCCTCGGCAGACCGAGGGAAATCTTCAACATCTCCGACTAGTGCGTCTATTCGCGACGCGTTATGCTCGCTTGTATGATATATGTGATATGTAAAATAGGTTGATGGGAAGTAGTCTGTTTGCGCATCATGTAGGAACTTGGAGAAGTGCACTAGCATAAATAACATGTCAGGAATGTGTACGCACATCCTGAGTGACGTATGTAAAATTACGACTCGCGTGTAATATATGTACTAAGCGGTCCTTCTCCGTGCGCAATCAAGTTTATTCTAAAAATTTCTTTGGAGCTCGTGTTTTTGTTGCTTTTGCAAATCTTGGTTTATTTTGCTGCTCGGGTCTTCTCTTGATTTCTGCAATAATACCCCAGAGTGAGAAATGACTCGTCCCTGGACGCGTTCCATGCCAAGTCCACCAGAGGAAAATTATGGCACACAGACAGGTAACAATTTCACACAGGGGCAGTCAAGTCAGCAGGGCAGCGAAACAACATTTTCTCAAGTATGCCGTCTTTATGAGCAAAGTCAGCAACAACATCAGGAAATGATGAACCATGTCATTAACATGGGAAATCACCGTGAGCCATTCCAGCAGCACTCAAAATTATCTGAATTTCAGAAGACACGTCCGCCAACATTTTCTCACACAGACAGACCTCTTGAGGCCGATGATTGGCTTCGAGACATTGAAAGGAAATTAATTGTGGCACAATGCTCAGACCGTGAAAAGGTACTTTACGCACCACATTATCTTACTGGAGCAGCCGCGTCATGGTGGGAGAATTTTCTGCATATGCACCCCAACATAAATGATATCACCTGGGAAGATTTCAAAGAAGGCTTTCGTGGGGCGCACATCCCTAAGAGCATTATGAAGATCAAGAAAAGAGAATTTGATGACCTCAAGCAAAGGGGCATGACAGTAACTGAGTACAACAGTCAGTTTACGTAATTATCCCGCTATGCCAACGAAGAGCGTATGACTGAAAATAAGAAGATGGAAAAAATTCCTGGACGGACTGGCACCAGCACTTAAATGCCAGTTAGTCGTACACACTTTTCCAGATTTCAAGACACTGGTGGACAAGGCTATTACGTTGGAAAATGAACGTCGCAGTCTGGAAGACATTCGCAAAAGAAAAAGAGATCAGACCAACCACCCTCGCAACAACAGGAATAAGGTAAATTTCCAGAAAAATGGGGCAAACAAATCCATGACAAATGACACATGTCCAAGCAGGACTTTTCATGCAAGGGACAAGGATTTCACCTATCGCCCAGGTGTTACTTGCTATGCATGTGGAGAAGAGGGACACTATGCTAAACAGTGCCCGAAGCCAAGAAACTCAGCACCTAAGCCAAACAGCAATGGAAACAATTCCGCGCCCAAGCGTAACAACTTCAACCCCAATAACAATCACAAGAAAGGCCACCTGAACCATGTGACCAAGGAGCAAGCACAGGATGCCCCGGATATCGTACTCGGTACGTTCCCTGTCAACACAATACCTGCCACGGTTTTGTTTGATTCTGGAACTTCTCATTTGTTCATTTCGAAGAGTTTTGCTTTGCAACATGGTTTTCCAATACTTCCCTTGGGAAAGTCAATGAACATCAAGTCCACCGGAAGTAAGCAGATCACTCAGAATTACTGCCAAGGTTTGACCATTGAAATTGAAGGGTTAAAGTTTCACGCAAACCTCATCGTGTTAGAAAACAAGGGACTGGATGTTATCCTGGGTATGGATTGGCTAACCACCAACAAAGGATTTATGGACTGCTTCAACCGGACTGTGATTCTTACTCATCTTCATGGAAAGACAATAAGAGTCGCAGCTCAGGAAAGACCAGTATCGCGACAACCAAAATTAAACAAGGTAGACACTTCTGAGTTAAGCAAGGTTCCAGTTGTATGTGAATTTCCGGACGTATTTCCCGAAGAACTACCAGGCATGCCACCAGACAGAGAAATAGAATTTATTATTGAACTAGCACCTGGAACCACCCCCATATACAAGAAGCCATACAGAATGGCACCATCCGAGTTGGTTGAGCTAAAGAAACAAATAAAGGAATTGCTGGATAAAGGATTTATAGGGGCCAGCTCCTCACCTTGGGGTTCGCCGGTATTATTTGCCAAAAAGAAGGATGGGACTATGAGATTGTGTATAGACTACCGAGCACTCAACATGGTCACTATCAAGAACAAATATTCGATGCCACGGATAAATGATTTATTTGACCAGCTCGCGCAAGCCAAGGTTTTCTCAAAAGTTGATTTAAGGTCGGGTTATCATCAATTAAAAGTACGCACAGAAGATATCCCGAAAACAGCATTCACCTCCAGATACGGACTATATGAATTTACAGTAATGCCGTTTGGACTGACCAACGCCCCCGCATATTTCATCCATCTCATGAACAAAGTGTTTATGAGATTCATGGACAAATTTTGAAGGAAATATGCCCTAGAGGCAATAATAAAGTTATTATTTATTTCCTTATATCATGATAAATGTTTATTATTCATGCTAGAATTGTATTAACCGGAAACTTAATACATGTGTGAATACATAGACAAAACAGAGTGTCCCTAGTATGCCTCTACTAGACTAGCTCATTGATCAAAGATGGTTATGTTTCCTAGCCATAGACATGAGTTGTCATTTGATCAACGGGATCACATCATTAGGAGAATGATCTGATGGACAAGACCCATTCGTTAGCTTAGCACTATGATCGTTTAAGTTTTACTGCTATTGCTTTCTTCATGACTTATACATGTTCCCATGACTATGAGATTATGCAACTCCCGAATACCGGAGGAACACTTTGTGTGCTACCAAACGTCACAACGTAACTGGTTGATTATAAAGGTACTCTACAGGTGTCTCCGAAGGTACTTGTTGGGTTGGCGTATTTCGAGATTAGGATTTGTCACTCCGATTGTCGGAGAGGTATCTCTGGGCCCACTCGGTAATGCACATCACTATAAGCCTTGCAAGCATTGCAGCTAATGAGTT
Organism: Secale cereale; assembly: GCA_902687465.1. Taxonomy (NCBI): domain Eukaryota; kingdom Viridiplantae; phylum Streptophyta; class Magnoliopsida; order Poales; family Poaceae; genus Secale; species Secale cereale. The sequence continues at coordinate 675,482,000 of LR738714.1, read as the reverse complement.
AGTTGCGGGATGATGTATTACGGAACGAGTAAAGAGACTTGTTGGTAACGAGATTGAACTAGGTATTGAGATACCGACGATCGAATCTCGGGCAAGTAACATACCGATGACAAAGGGAACAATGTATGTTGTTATGCGGTTTGACCGATAAAGATCTTCGTAGAATATGTGGAAGCCAATATGAGCATCCAGGTTCCGCTATTGGTTATTGACCGGAGACGTGTCTCGGTCATGTCTACATAGTTCTCGAACCCGTAGGGTCCGCACGCTTAAGGTTTCGATGATAGTTTTATTATGAGTTTATGAGTTTTGATGTACCGAAGGAGTTCGGAGTCCCGGATGAGATTGGGGACATGACGAGGAGTCTCGAAATGGTCGAGACGTAAAAATCGATATATTGGACGACTATATTCGGACATCGGAAAGGTTCCGAGTGATTCGGGTATTTTCGGAGTACCGGGGAGTTACGGGAATAGAGGAGAGAGGCCAAAAGGAAGGAGCCGTGCACCCCCCTTCTGGTCCGAATTGGACAAGGGGTGCAGCCCCCTTTTCCTTCTCCCTCTCCCCCTCTTTCCTTCTCTCCTACTCCGGAAAGGAAAGGGGAATCCTACTAGGACTTGGGAGTCCTAGCAGGACTCCCCACACTTGGTGCGCCCCCTCTAGGGCCGGCCTCTCCCTCCCTCCTTTATATACGGGGGCAGGGGGCACCTCTAGACACAACAATTGATCTCTTGATCTCTTAGCCGTGTGCGGTGCCCCCCTCCACCATAGTTCTCCTCGATAAATATTGTAGCGGTGCTTAGGCGAAGCCCTGCAACGGTAGAACATCAAGATCGTCACCACGCCGTCGTGCTGACGGAACTCTCCCTCGACACTCGGCTGGATCGGAGTTCGAGGGACGTCATCGAGCTGAACGTGTGCTAGAACTCGGAGGTGCCGTAGTTTCGGTGCTTGATCGGTTGGGCCGTGAAGAAGTACGACTACATCAATCGCGTTGTTCTAACGCTTCCGCTTTCGGTCTACGAGGGTACGTAGACTCACTCTCCCCTCTCGTTGCTATGCATCTGGTAGATAGATCTTGCGTGATCGTAGGAAAATTTTAAAATACTACGTTCCCCAACAAATTTGTGGTGGTATTTATTGATGATATCTTGGTATACTCAAAGACACCAGAAGAGCATGCTGAACACCTACGTATTGTACTGGGAGAATTAAGGAAACATCAACTCTACGCCAAATTCAGCAAATGTGAATTTTGGTTAAGACAAGTTGGTTTTCTAGGACATGTATTGACACAAGAGGGAGTTGCTGTGGACCCGGATAAAGTTAAGGCAGTACTTGGTTGGAAGTCACCGGCCAATGTAACGGATATACGAAGTTTCCTCGGCATGGCTGGATATTACAGAAGGTTTATTGAAGGATTTTCCACCATAGCCAAACCAATGACACAGTTACTCAAGAAGGATAAGAAATTCGTATGAACCGAAGCATGTGAGAAAAGCTTCCAGGAACTCAAAAAGAAATTAACCACAGCCCCAGTATTGGTTGTACCAGACATACACAAGAGTTTTGAAGTATATTGCGACGCATCCCGGAAAGGCCTCGGATGCGTACTAATGCAAGAAGGCAAAGTAGTCGCCTACGCTTCCCGGCAACTGCGGAAACATGAAGAAAATTATCCTACTCATGATTTGGAGTTGGCAGAAGTCATTCATGCACTCAAGGAGTGGAGGCACTTTTTGCTTGGGAATCGCTGTGAAATATATACGGACCATAAGAGCCTCAAATATATTTTCACGCAACCAGAACTCAATTTACGACAATGACGCTGGCTGGAACTGGTAAAAGATTATGACGTTAGCATCCACTATCACCCAGGAAAAGCAAACGTGGTAGCAGATGCTCTCAGCCGTAACCCCAGCCCGGACAACGGCAGCCTACAGAACCTGAGACCCTAATTTCAGCGAGAATTCGCCAAACTCAACCTAATGATGGTCACTGAAGGCGAAGTGTCAAATCTGGAAATACAGCCTACGCTAATAGAACAAATAAAGAAGGCTCAGCATGGACACCCCAGCATCGAAGGAATAAAAAAAAGTAAGTCAGGGCAAGGCCCCAGAATTCACCATAGACAGTGAGGGAGTATTATGGTTCGGAGACAGGCTTTGCGTGCCAAATAGCGAAGACCTTAAACAGCAAATTCTAGCAGAGAGCCACACCGCTCCGTACTCAATTCACCCTGGAGGGACCAAAATGTACAAGGACATTCAGGACAGATTTTGGTGGCACGGCATGAAGAGGGATATAGCAACATACATTGCATGCTGCGATTCATGTCAACGCATTAAAGCCGAGCACCAAAAACCCGCGGGACTGTTACAGCCAAACAAGATACCAGAGGGGAAATGGGACGATATTGGGATGGATTTTATTGTTGGACTGCCACGGTCACAGCACGGAAATGATGCCATATAGGTTATCACAGATAGACTGACCAAGGTGGCACACTTCATTCCAGTCAAGACAAGCCACACTACCCAAAAGCTCGCCAAACTTTACCTCGCCCGTATAGTATGACTACATGGGGTCCCGAAGACTATAATATCCGACATAGGCACTTAGTTCGTCTCCAAATTTTGGGATCAGTTGCAGCAAGCCCTCGGGATGCAACTAACGTTCAATACAGCTTATCACCCCCAGACTGGAGGACAAACGGAACGAGTAAATCAAATATTAGAAGACATGCTAAGGGCATGTGTCCTCACCTATGGGACCAGTTGGGAGGCAAGCTTACCATATGCCGAGTTTGCATACAACAATAGTTACCAAGCCAGCCTCCAGATGGAACCGTTCGAAGCCTTGTACGGACGAAGATGCCGTACTACATTAAACTGGTCAGAAATAGGGGACAGTCGTATCTTCGGCCCAGACATGTTAAAAGAAGCTGAGGAAAAAGTTAAAATAATATGGGATCGACTCAAGACAGCCCAAAGCCGATAGAAGGGCTACTATGATCAAAAACATCGGGAAGTATGTTTTGAACCTAGTGAAGACGTGTACCTACGTGTATCTCCTATGAGGGGACTACAGAGATTCAAGGTCAAAGGGAAACTAGCACCACGATTTATCGGGCCCTTCCATATAGTTGCACGGAGAGGCACAATGGCTTACCAGTTGGACCTTCCCAAGGAACTGTCAGACGTCCACGACGTTCTCCATGTTTCCCAACTGCGGAAGTGTGTAAGCAACCCAGAGAAGCACGTGTCACATGAAAGTCTTGATGTGCAACCAGATCTCACCTACCGGGAACACCCAATAAAAATATTGGAGGAGTCTGAAAGGAGGACCCGTCAGAAGACTATTAAATTTCTCAAAGTTCAGTGGAGTAATCACACAGAGGATGAGGCAACGTGGGAAAGGGAAGATTTCCTTCGGACAGAACACCCGCACCTATTTGAGGATTAGCTGAAATCTCGGGGACGAGATTTTTCCTAAGGGGGTAGGTGTTGTAACACTCCAAATTTTTGGGTTTGGTTTTTCTTCCAAACTTTTGGTCTTTTGGAAGGGGTTTGTTTGATCTTCTCTTGAAACCCTTCTATGATATTTTCTGACCAAAGTTTGTGTGTTCTTCCCTAGCTTGATTTTTGATCTTGAAGGTTTTCCTCTTGTGTTAGCTCAAACGCAAGTTGTTTTTCTTAAGGATTTGTTTGATTCTTTTCCCTCCTTGTTTTAAACATCTTAGGTTTAACTTTGGGCTTATCTTCCTCTCCAACTTTCATCTTGCCATGACACCCAACATCAATGTTTCTCTCCAAGACCTCCTTTACACCTTAGGACAAGTCTCGCATCAATTCCAGTGAGTTTCAACCTTATTGGAATTTTCCTCTATTTATTTTACTCCTAAAACAATTTCTGTCCATTAAAGTGAACCTTGGTGATTTACAAAGGAACCACCATGTCCACCTTGTTATTTGTTTCCAAACTAACTTCCCTGGATAGTCCTTAGTACCCCACAACCTAAATCCATCTTGTTTCACTGGTCCACAGTTCAAAGTTTTCAAATTTCACCTGCTGCAAGTTTGGACCAGATTTGCAAAATTTGGTGAAATTCATATTTATCTTCTTCCAAAAATTCTGTGAAAATATTTGGAGCAACTTTCTTCGCACGCGCGGTATTTATGTTAGTATCCGTTTTGTTTGAATATGTAGATACCGAAGGACGTGACGGAGCCGCGAACCTCACCGAGTTAGACTCCGACTACTCCGAACCAGGCAAGCATGTTTGAACCTTTGATATGATGAGTGTGTTGCATGTTTGCTCGAGTAGTTCTTTTCATAGCATGGTCATATAAGCATTTGTGTATGGTTATATTTTCACGCAAGCAAGCTTCGGGGTGAGCCCCAAATGATAATGGTTGAACCACCTCGATCATGTGATGACATGATGGGTGGTGTACTGGTATTGTTGGAGCATACCAGTAGATGGTTAACTTAGTATCAGCGTGGATCAAGTCATGATCCCGCTCATCTCCTTTTTGGTACTGTCATATGCCATCTGTTGTGATTACGGTCTAGTCAGTTGCAAACCACTTTCCGAGTACACACCAAGTAGAGGGGCCGGGATGAGGGTTCCATGGCCCTGGATTAAAGCCCGTCATCCGGTCAGGGGGCATGGGTATTTCCGGTTGGGACCGAGAGGGGGGCACCCCTTAGAGTGCGCATATATAAATTTGATCCCATGCTATTAGAGGTTGTAGCCTCCCCGTCTTAAAGTTTTTCGTGAATGTTGTCACGGGTGATTCCGGACAGCAGGATGTGAAATGGGTGTGTACTGGTCAGTTGGGTTTCTACTAAAACACCGTAGACGGAACTAGTCCCTGTGGCTAGTAGAATCCGTTGGCTATGATTTAATAGTACAAGCTCTGCAGAGTTAAATCTTCCGAGTAGCCATGTTTATGGCCTAGGGTCAATCTTCGTGTCAACCCGGTGACCATCTCTAGTAAATTTCTTGATAGTAACAAGAGTGGTGTTTTTTTCAAGTTCATTTTGGGTAGATGAACTAATCAGTTATCTCTGTATTGATTTACTACCTGGAATATTTCACCGTTATACTACTGTTATTTATAAGCCCTTTATGTGATGTCGCTCAGACGTCCTACTGTGGCATTTTTGTTAATTATTTTCATTATAAGCCCTTTATGTGATGTCGCTCAGACGTCCGACTGTGGCATTCTTGTTATTTTTAAGCCCTTTATGTGATGTCGCTCAGACGTCCGACTGTGGCATTCTTGTTATTTATAAGCCCTTCATGTGATGTCACACAGACGTCCGACTGTGGCATACTTGTTATTTATTTTCATTATAAGCCTTTTATGTGATGTCGCTCAGACGTCCGACTGTGGCATTCTTGTTATTTATTCTCGCTATAAGCCCTTTATGTGGTGTCGCTTAGACGCCCGACTGTGGCTTGTTTCCATTTATTTATCCTCACGAGGCATCACTCAAACACTCGTTTGGTTTCTTTTGGTCTATCTTATGGATTTCGGGAGGATTACGTCCCGACTTCTATTCTTGCTTATAGTACAGAAATTATATTATCCATTGCATTTTGCTAGAATACTCATATGCATCATGCTTGCATTTATTATATCTTAAGTCCGAACTGTCTTGCGAGTACATTCAAAGTACTCACCTGGCTTGTTGATTTGGCCAGATGTGGACGAAGGCGATCTCATGGATGAAGAGTTCGATAGCGAGTCCGACGTCTAGTGGAGTCCCAGTCAGTCTCTTGCGATCCTGGAGTTGATCACTGTTATATAACCGCTTCCGCCAACCACTAAATAAATTCATCGGGTCTCACTCCGACACTCGATGAACTGTAAAATATTGGAGTCACGTCACCCACTACACTGTGACATATCTGCCACCTTTTTATTACGAGTTAGTAGTATGCCACCCTACCGTTGTGTCATACCCGCCCTTATGTAATATAAAGGCGTGCTTGTAATAAATTGTTGAGCCATCCCAGGTCAACCTTGTATAATATTCAGTACTCTGGAATTCTGTATCAAGGGATTGTCTATCAGTAAGAAGTATTCTTCCTTACTGGTTTGATAAAAAGGTCGGTCTCTCGGTAAATGTTTTACTAAAAACCCGGTCCTGACAACTGGTTGCGGAGGTGGGTGGCGTGACAGTAGGCCCTATCTCCCTTATCCTGAATCATTGCAACAATAGGTAAATGGAACCACTTTGGCTCCAACCACGGGGACCATTCTCCCCTAAATCGTCGTTTGATAACCGGACTGGGAAAAATGGTGGTGGCTGATACTCCGTTTCAGTGATTCGATACAGGAACAGAAAGTACCCTACACCTTTTTCCCCAGAGGTGACCCTGGGTCATCGAACCCATGAGAGTAAGGTCCCCTTGAAGTAGGGCTGGACCAAAAGCTCGTAGCTCGCGACCTTAATGAGCGCTCGATAGTTCGACTCGTTAAGTTCGTAGCTCGCTTCTTAATGAACAGAGCCAATCATGGATTTTAGCTCGTTAAGCTTAACGAGCTTAACGAGCGAGCTAACGAGTTTCATGAGTAGCTCGTTAAGCTCGTTAGTAACAACACAACACATATTTTCATCTTATGTGGCAAAAAATTGTAGCACCTCAGCTCTCCTATTCAATCTAATCAACATAGGAGGCAACAAACTAGTGTATTTCTTTTCGTAGACAACATATTTCATCGTAAAGAACCATACTTATGCACTCATATTGTAGACCGTAACACATTATAATCTGTTAACGAGCGCTCGCGAGCGGTCACGAGCTTACCGAGCTTCAAACGAACCGAGCCGAGCAGGGTTTTCTGCTCGTTAATCTTAACGAGCTTAACGAGCTGAGCCTTAACGAGCACGAGCTTAACGAGTACGAGCTTAACGAGCCGAGCAGCTCGTTAATCCACCCCTACCTTGAAGCGATGGTTTCTAGAAAGCTTTCATCAAAGGATTAATTCCAGCTTTTGACTGGATCAATCAAGCAAATTGTGATTCAACACTTATAATAAAAGAGGCACGAGTATGAGGTCTTAATGCTTACAACCATGTAATTATGTTGGGACCAAATATGAACTTAATTTGTGCGTTGGAAGGTACCCATCAAGATATGCTTGTTTACGAATTGAAGTGGCGGTGTGTCCAAATAACATCTTGGGCAGGACGAGTCCTGCCTCAAAAATCAATTGTTCAACCGAAGGCCCTATTCATCACGCGGGGTTGCCTCGAAAATTAAGATTATAATAACCAGATAAACAAATAGACATAAAAACATATATTTGCAAAAATTATAAATCGTGTATTTCAAATAAATACATATGTATTAAAAATGTACCAGATGTATGTGAAAAATGTGGACTTGTGTTAAAAAAATGGTGAAGAAAACTGAGAAAAAATATCATAAAAGGTCAACAAAAAAACTAGAGAAATCAGTGAAAAAGGAAAAATAAACAGAAAAACTAGAAAAATGGAGAAACTAAAGAAAGAAAGAAAAAATGAAGAATAAAATTAAAACCCAAAAAATGGTGAAAAACAAAGGAAATATGAAGGGAAAACAAAAGAACAAAATAAAACGGAGGGAACTAGCTAATCAATCGCGAGCGAGCAAACATTATGGGCTGACCCAGTACCGTACCGAGCAGGAAATTTTTTAAGGCAAGAGCTCGTTTCATCTCGCTATTAACGAAGTATAGTTCTGGCGATGCACACATACTCCACTAGGCCCCCTCTAATCCTCGAGGGGACCAAACATGTAGAAACCCCTTGTGATCCAATAAATTTATGATTGTGTTGTAGCGCTCAAATGGGCCATGTACGCTAGTTCTCCACCTTACCAAGATCATGTAGCAAGATGGAAGGTGCTCTCGCGTAAGGAGCGCGCACAGGCTGGTCTGTGCCCGTTAGCCTAGGACTCGCTCGTTGTACATTTTCTTAGTTTTTTTGGTTTTTTCTTTCATATAACTTCAGTTTTCACTATATTTTGTTTTTTTTTTCAGTTTTCACAATTTTTTGGTTTTCTTCCTTTTTCCCTTTGTTTTTCTATGGTTTTCTTTGTCACTTTCTTCGTTTTATTTTGGTTTTATTGGTTTCTTTATTTCTTTTCCCTTTTTGCATTGTTTGTCTCTGGTTTTATTTTTTCCTTTTTTCTTCAAGTTTAGTTTACTTCCATCTTTTTGTATTTTTTAGTTACTTTCTTGGACTTGTCTGGTTTTCTTCTTTTCTAATTATTTATCCTTTTCTGTTTGCACTGATTTTCTCTGGGTTTCTCTTGTTCCCTTTTTGTTTTTTGTTTCGTTTATTTCTAAGTTTTCTTCAAATATTTTTTAGCACGCATCTACATTTTACATATACAGCAGGTGCATTTTTCAATAATCTTTAACCATATTCAAATACACGATTAAATTTCATGAAAATATATGATTTTATGTAGATTTTATATTTACGCATTGTACATTTTCGTATAAATCAGGAACATTTCTTATATATACCTATAATTAACAGTTTACAAATACATGATTATTGGTTTTCCAAATATGTAATTACTCTCTCCGTCTCATAATATAAGACTGTTTGTGACACTACACTAGTGTCAATGCTATTATATTATGGTACGGAGGGAGTAGCATTTTACTTAAATATGCTTTTATTTCTACTTTTTAACGTACAACTTCTAAATTTTTGAATATATCATTTTCTATACTATCTCTCTCCGAAAGTAAGTGACTCAACTTTGTACTAAAGTTGAGACACTTACTTTCCGTCGGAGGGAGTACAAGTTTAACATTTTTTAAATACATGATGGACATTTTTATCATACACATTTGTCATACATGATCGACATTTGTCATAAATATATATATCACCAGGACAAATGTTTCCTACCACCTGTGGTGGTTACCCTCACGTGAGCTTTGTATGTTCTATGTAGTATCTGTCAAAATGGAGAGTATGTACATGTAGTATGTAGTATATAAGTATATACTAATTTTAGGTAGTATGTACTATTTTTTAGTATATTGTGTTATACATACAAATATGAAAGTATTTTCAAAATAGACAAAAAACTATAGACTCACATGCAATTTTTTTGTATAACTTGCATTGAAATATCTTAGATATAGTATATGGTATATTTAGAAAGATAAGTACTCCCTCCGTAAACTAATGTAAGAGCGTTTAGAATACTAAAATAGTGATCTAAACGCTCTTATATTAGTTTACAGAGGGAGTAGTATATATACTACCACATGATTGTATATGGGACATTAACATTTTTTTTAAATGCTTGATTAACATATTTTAAATACATGGTCAACTCTTTTCATATACATTGTATAGACTGTGTATACATTTTTAGTATACATGAGACACATTTTTTATATACATATTTAAAAAAAATTCAAATGCTTAATTAACACTTTTAGATATTTTTTGTATAGAGATTTTTATAATGTACTATATATATATGCAAGAGTAAAAAAAGCAAAGATATCAGAAAAAAATGGAAAAGAACAGAAAAAAAGAAAGAGGGTTGTGGCTTGCGGCCTGTGGCTTAGCGCACGCCTGGGCCGACCCATCTTGCTCTCATCTTCAGGCGAGCTTCCATACCTCTTGCTTTAAGCGAGACACAGGGGCGCCTCCCTTTATAGGTCATCAACAAACCAAGTTTTGCCATCATACACAACTGCCGATTGTACTCTCTTTGTCTCTCATGCCTACAAAAATCTCTCTATCTCTCGTTATGTGTCCCTTTGATGTTCGAGTATTTTTTCGACGACGCGCTTTCAATGAGAGGAGACGTTCCCGTCGACGATGAGGTGCCTACAGTGACTTCGTAAAATCTTAAGATATGTCGGCTCAGTCTCTCGAAGGAGCTCATAGGGGTAGGATGCGCGTGTGTGCGTTCATAGGAATGAGTATATGCGCGTACGTATGAGCGCTTGCGTCTGTACTGTATTAGAAAAAAAATGTTATAATGGCCCTGCCTTATGTTGCCCAAGGTGACATTGCCCTACATTATGCCCCGCATTCCTCCCGATCAAATATTTGTGGCCGCGATGGCCGCAACAAAGCGAGTGAGGCCGGCAGATAGGAAAAGAAGCATGCCACGGCCTAGAAATTTGTACTGGTGCACATACATGTTTTTTACATATATATTGAATTTTATTAAATAATAGGGTTAAGTATATTTTTGCCCCTCTACACCCTCGGTAATATAGAAACCGTCCCTCAATTTCAAAATCAGCAAAGGTTAGTCCCTCAACTTCTCATGCCAGATAACTTTATTTCCTCATACCGCTTCAGGTGGTTTCGTTGATGATGTGGCATGGTTTTGACCCCGGTATTCAAAGTCGACGGCCACCTCATCTTTGTTTCGTTTTCCCATGCAATAGGCATTTCATCAAATAGTTGATGTGCACACTCTGGCTGTGGGCTCCAGCCGCCTGCGCTCGTTGGCCTCTTGCTGTTGTCGCCACCTTAGAGGAGGAGATTGGAGAGGCATGGATATGTGGGACGAGCTGGACGGTGGTCGCCGGGTGCACGACCATTGCCATAGCTTGAGCAAAAGGAGGTGCCACTACTAGGAAATACCTTATAGGTAGAGACTTAACAATATCGTGGGGTCATGGGCTAGCGCTACTGCTACTTTGCAGCAGTGCGGGGACGTAACATGCGCTACAGGTAAGTATATAGTAGTAGCGTGTGCTTGCCAACCCGCGCTAGTGATAAGTGGTCCCCACCGTACCCACCCAGAGGTGCCTATAGTAGCAGCATGGCCCATAAACCTATCGCTACTGCTAAACAGATGGTAGTAGTGTGGGCACCATGCCCCGCGCTGCAACTATCGTTACACTCTACCAGCTGGTGGGCCCCACTTAGTAGCAGTGCGGGCTTCGTCTGCCCCACTCTACTACTAAGCTGACCTTATCCCACACGCGGCCGTCTGTTTCCTCATCTCATCGGTCCTCTCATCACTCTCTCTCTCTCTCTCTCTCACGCTCTCATCTCCTCGTCCTCGTCGTTGCCCGCCGCCGCCGACGCTCCCTCCTCCCCCTCCCCCCCTCCTCTCTCCCTCCCTCCCCCCTCTATTCGTTCACTACATTGGTAGGATGGTAGAATGGTAGAATGGTAGTAGGCAGTAGTGTGGTAGATAGGTAGAATGGTAGGATTTGCTTGTAGAATGTAGTTTTTTTTAATAGAATAGAAAATATAGGGTTTTTGAATAGAATGTAGGTATTTTGAATAGACTAAAATATAATAGAAAATATAGGTAGAATGTAGGTTTTTTTAATAGAATAGATTGGTAGAATGGTAGTAGGCGGTAGTGTGGATTTGCTTGCAGAATGTAGAATGGTAGAATTTTGTTGTAGAATGTAGATAGGTAGAATGGTCTTTTGAATAGAATGAAAAACTAGTAATCAAATAGGTTTTTATAATATAAAATGTTTTAGGTATCGAATAAAATATTTTTAGGTATTTGTATTAACCTAATGTCTTTAAATATTTCAGGTATCAAATAAAATATAAAAAATATTGTTGCCAATTATATTGCGAATTATTTTTTATCTCATTCTCACTTTGTCATCAAACAATGCTATATGAGATTTGATGATCTAAATTTATCACTCGTTGGAATACGCAGGCTTTTTAGTGTCACGACTCCCTGGAGTGATCGTCGTCGGAGCTTCCTTTACTTCCTCTAGGTCGAGTTGGTGAGCTAAAAGTCGACCTCCTCCTTCTCTTCTCCTCGGACATGTGTATGATGATATTTGGACATGTGTATGATTTTGTAGGGAACACCTCCGAGTGGCCTATATTTTGTTGGAATATTGATTCATTTCTATTCCGGCAAATTTCAGGCACTCGATATGTTCTATTTTAGCAAAGGTCATGCTTAAAAAATCATGGATTTCAGCATGACTTGTGCTATAAAGTAGGAAATATCGAGTGCCATTGATTTGCCAGAACGTGAATTAAACGACATTTCAGCAAAACATAGGCCTTTTTAATGTCATTACTCGATACATGTAACGGGTTGACTTTCAGTTTGTTGGGGCTCCTTGTGTGACTTTTAGTGAGAGAGTGTCCACCATATACGGTAGATATATGAGAGAGGAAGAATCCACACTGTTGACGTGGTGGTCGTTTCTCCTTCTTCTCCTTGTGCTAGACCTTTGTAATCCACTGGGGGAAGGAGGAATAGCGACCATCACTGACGGTCAAAATATGAGAGAGGAAGAATCCCGACTGTTGTCGTGGGGGGCACTTCTCCTTCTTTCCTGTGTGCTAGAAATTTTAGTGTAATGCACTCGGGAAAGAAGGGAGGAGAGACCATCATCGACGGTCGAATATATCAAATAATCAAAGAGGAGTGCCACCATATACACCACATGAGATGAGAGTTTTCCAGGAAGACTCGACAGATTGAAAGTCAACTCATGCTAAATAGTGATATGTGTGTTGAGTTCCTAGTAATTGTCGTCAATTCTTAATCTTTGAATTATGAATGTGATGCCTATATACATGATCATTGCCTTGGATATCGTCATAATTATTTGCTTTTCTATCAATTGGCCAACAATAATTTGTTTACCCACCATATGCTATTTTCTCGAGAGAGGCCTTTAGTGAAAACTATGGCACCCGGGTCTATTTTCTATCATATATTAAAACCAAAAGTACCTTGCTGCAATTTTATTTTATTTTGCGTTTTTCTAGATCTATTTATTAAAACCCATACAATTTAATCTTTCTCAATACCGTTGAGGGATTGACAACCCCGCTACGCGTTGGGTTGCAAGTATTTGTTGTTTTTGTGCAGGTGTTGTTTACGTAGTGTTGCTTGGTTCTTCTACTGGATTGATAACCTTGGTTTCATAACTGAGGAAAATACTTATATGTACTGTGCTGCATCATCCCCTCTGTCGTGGAATTGTCACGGCAGATGTCCTAGGGTAAGGACTTAGTTGCGAGGCCAACGCATCTATGTGGTAGATTGAGAGGGGTTGAGTGGAATCGAGAGACGCAACGCAAGACAAGGATTTAGACAGCTTCGGGCCCCGAGAAACATCATCCGGTAATAACCCTACATGCTGTTTGAGGCTAGATCTCATTATGACCCTCATGGAGTCGCCGGTAAACCGGCTCTCCTTTAGTTGTGTCTAGCCCTAAAGAATATGGCGCCTCTAACTTGTGAGAATTTTTCCTCTTTGGGGAGCCCTGCCCCTCCTTATATATGTTGAAGGGGCGGGTTACATGACTAGTCCTAGTAGGATTAGGATTACTCTATTACAAGGAGTCCTAGTCTTGCTTCCTTTGTAGGAGAATATTCGTTATGCTTTCTTCATAAATCGGCCCACCATAACATGAACCGGCCTTCTCGGCCTTCGGCCCTGTCATCCCTCAGCCGCCCGCCGGGTTACCAGTGAGTGATATTATTCAGGCATGTTGCTTGTAAACCGTCTAGTTAAGGTGGATCACCAGTGAATCGCCAAGTGTAAACCGTCAAGTAAACCGCCAAGTCCGGCCGGGTCATATTTCCGGCCGGTTTATGCCGCGGGGTATATCCCCGACATTAGCCCCCAGTTTAATTTGGATTTATCCATGTTAAACTTGATCCTTCTTGCATACATAAACACGAGAATAAATTTGATAGGTTGTGTTCCGGGTTAAAATATTTTCCTGAACCGGCACCTGATCATCCTTAAATCCTTGTCATTTCCTCCTTGATATGTATCCATGATCTCATAGCAAATCTCCTTAGCAGATATATTCAAACATTACCAATGCAAAAAATCCAGGCACTTCTTCTGGAAACTCCGGGTCAATAGACCAGCTTCATAATCAATTTACTTGCAGAAGATATTTTGTAAATGAAAAATCCATTTGAATCGGCCTTCAACGATCTGACTTGACAATAACATTGGTCTTTGAAATATTCAACTGATATCCAGCCGGCTTGAGGATGCCGGTTTATGATTACCACCATTACATAATGTTATAAAAACTGATAATTCCGGGTCATGACTGTTTATAGATGCCGGCTATGATTGTTGCCAACACCGGGTCACACAATTAATCTTCGTGATTTGCCCAAAACTGAGAATTTGAAGATGCTCCTCCTTTATATCCATATTACCTGTAGCCCCCAAGTCTTAAGAAGAGAACATAATGATAGCTTAAGACTTGTTTCAATATAAATGTTGCAACCTTGAAGAAATCCAGATTGTTCATCCCAATCACTAGTAAAAATTGAATATTCCACATATGTAGCCCCCAAGTACCGGGTTGTCATGATTGCAGCAACCTGGGACTTATAATTGCCTTATGCTCATAAAAACTACAACCAGTGTAGCCCCCAAGGGCCAGATCATTATGCAATAATGAGCAGGGACTTTATAAATATGATCATGTAGACTTGAACAGCACCATGCAATAATGAGCAGGGACTTTGTATATACTTCATTGAAAATAACATTATATAATGTAACTCCCATCATGGGGCTTGAACCCACGTCCACAAGGTTAAGAGCTTTGTGCTTTACCAACTGAGCAGTGGACCATTCAATATAATGGATTAAGACTTGTGTACCTTGAATTGTTGACAGGAGCAATTGGTAGCCCCCAAGGGCAGGCTCATTATGATATGACGAGTCAGGTCTTCAATAAGGCCAGTAAAAAATGACTTTGCATTAGCCCCCAAGTGCCATGGTGCATGCTGGCAGTGACATGGGACTTGCATATTTGGATGTAATCTCAAATTGAATAACGTAGTCCCCAAGTGCCGGGTCGTAAGCCTGCAGCGACTTGGGATTATTCCTTCAGTTGTAAAGTAAATCATACCCATTGATAAAATAACATCCATTGCGCTGAAGCGACTTTGAAAACCACAATCATAATATTGGTTATTGATAACCATAATAAAAATCCAACCATGTTGGCTATTTAAAGATTTAAATAATATAACCCGGTTTGAAAACCGGTTCCAGTGATATTTGATCACAACCAGGCCGGGTTAATAAACACCGGTCATTATCCTATCTCATACTGGCGACTTATAGTCAAAAGCCAGGCCGGTTTAATAAACACCGGTCATTATCTTATCTCATACTGGCGACTTATAGTCAAAAGCCAGGCCGGTTTAAAACATCGGTCATTATCTTATCTCATACTAGCGATTTATAGTCAAAAGCTAGGCCGGTTTAAAACACCGGTCATTATAACTGATCATGTACTGACAACCTATTTTCTGCATAAGACAATGTTCAAAGTGTCCTGGCGGTTTATCGCCGGATGGGTCATAATGCCCAAGCACATGATCTAAGTTGATAATTTGAACTGTGCATAAAGTATAAGTATGTATCAAACCTGTGATTAAGTGTATTACAATAAACCTTAATCCGGCAGGAACACTCCGAGGTGTAAGCGCTGATGACTTACTTGGCTCTTTGTCGGCTTATCATGAAGGCCGATCCGGGTTACAATGAACGCCGGTTTATCTGTAAACTAGTACTGGTGTCATGACCCAGACTATAGCTCTGTAAATACAGATGTAGTAACAACCTTGTAATTGTCCGGTCTTGAATCAATGGACTTGGTTGAAAAACCAATGACCTTGAAGATAAAGATTTGTGAAAACATAAAAAATGAAAAATAAAGTTTTTGGGCAAATAAGACCATGTAGTCGAGGCTTTTTACGAGCTGCCAGGCTCCAAATTCGAGGCTTTTTATGAGCTGCCAGGCTACTGTCATTAACCATTTCAGCAAAGCCTGTCAAGATGATCCACAATCCTTAACCAAATCATCAATGTCAATAGCTACCCAATGTTTCAAAATCTCATAAAGATTTTGGCTTGGGTAATCACTTGATAATCGTCAATTTAATGTGACCAAGTTCAGGGTCCCGAAGGATTGACTTCTGATACGTTCGACGGGTCATACCAGGTTTACTTAGACGGTGTGATTTACTTGATGCAGGCAGGTTAATCCGGGGTTTTAGGTGTATGCACCGGGCTTCCAAGCCATGTTCACTACAAGGGTATTCAACTCGCTGAGAGCCCCCACGTAGTGTGTGAGCATTGCTCGTCGGGGCATATGTTTGAGTTGTGCTAGGCATCAAACCTTCTTTTACCCCTCATCATCATGTGGAGATTGCCGAAGCAACCAGAGCAGTGCTCTTATGATGGGCTTAATATCGCCGCCTGCTCAAGTGGCCATGGGAAACTTCCTTGCCCGCGGAAGCCCCCATGTGATTCTTGTTTGTATAGAAAGGATGGCTGATTCCTTGATTTGTCAAGGGCGCCGGTTTAAGAGGCCATGGAGGGCTTCCTTTGCACGGAAGCCCCCATGTGATACTCTTTTGTGTAGAAGACACGGCTGATTCCTTGATTTTATCAAGGGCGCCAGTTTAAGAGGCCATGGAAAACTTCCTTGCACGGAAGCCCCCATGTGATACTCTTTTGTGAAAAAGAAGATGGCTGATTCCTTGATTTTATCAAGGGCGCCGGTTTAAGAGGCCATGGAAAGCTTCCTTGCACGGAAGCCCCCGTGTGATACTCTTATGAAAAAGAAGACGGTTGATTCCTTGATTTTATCAAGGGCGTCGGTTTAAGAGGCCATGCAAAGCTTTCTTGCACGGAAGCCCCCATGTGATACTCTTATGAAAAAGACGGCTGATACACTGGCAGCTCGCAGCGGCGGTTTGGATGCAACACCCGCAAGGAAGACGAAGGACCGGCGGTTTAAAATGGCACCGTGGCGGTTTAGGGCCCTGCATTAGATGACTTTGCAAGCCGGAGTAATTGCTCTTTTAAAGAAAATGATATATAATATAAAAATATATTGGATGGATTTCACCTGACATCTTTAGGCCAAAAATTATCCACCGCGGAGTTGATTATCACCACGATGAAACTGACATCAACCACGGCCGAGTCGACCGTAAGAGAAGACAGATAATTCGGCCGCAATATTATAGGCCGGTACGGACGGGCAAGTTGTCCTCCACGTTGTAAACCGGTGTGGACGCGCGAACCGGCCGTCCGTTCATCAGGTAATGTGACACGGAGGAAAACGCCGTTGTAGAACGTTTGCCAGTGCGTCTTTTACATCCGCAGTATAACAATGATTTTACCTGTATATAAAAAAACCAATAGGGCAGTGTAATGGTGCTCAGAGGAAATAAAATGTCTTGATAAAATATATAGGAGGGATAACACCTGATTTGCTCGAACAACAGATGTGTCGGTTGGCGCCGACGGGCTAGTTTCCCTCCTCGTTGTAAGCCGGCGCGGTCGTGAAATACCGCCACGGTGTTGTAAAGCGGTGTGGACGAGAGACGGCCATGGCGTTGTAAACCGGTGCGGACGCGTGCACCGCCACGAGGGCAGATGAGCGAGCCGGCCGTGGCGTTGTAAGGCGGCGCGGACGGGCGACTTGGCCAAGGCATCGTAAGCCGGCGCAGGAGTCCATTGAGTAAGGACCACCACCTGTGCTGAATGTCATTGGCGTGCCTCCATCTCCACGGTATAGTGGCATAAAAAATTGTCCTGTGTAAAAATATTACAGGGCAGAGTAATTGTTCTATGACAAAAAACAATAAGCGTTAATAAGATAAATTTAGATGGATATCACCTGATTTGTTCGGACAATAGATGATCCGTCCAACACGATAGTAGTCCACCAACAAATAATCAAATCAACCTTGACACGATTGATCTAGCAGCGCAGTTTGCGTCTGACCTTTGGGATTTAATCCATCATTTTGACTGCCATCAACCTGTTGTAAACTTAATAGTAGTATTTGCCCAGTGAGACTCCAGCCCCATTATTGTCGGTAGACTAGTCTTCGAATCATTATACTTGCATGCACTGCTCCATTATCCTCCGGTTGAACCCCCAATTTTCCTCTAACCTCCTTAAGCAGGGAAACGACTTGGCAAAGCAGGGACGAATCACGGCAGAAAAAACAGCGGGAGTAGCCGCACGGGGCATCTCAAGGCGGAGGCGACTCATGGGCGCGGCGGCTTGAGCGGTGAAATTAGAGACAGCCGGCGTGCAGATGGGTCAGAGCAGGTAAGTCCAAGCAGATGGCGGCTCAGCCCCGGTGGCTCAGTGCAGCCGCGGGTGAAGAGGCCCAAGGCAAAGGCGGGCCATGGTGGAGCCGACGAAGAGCTCGGGTCCGGAGGAGGCCTGGCAAGTGTGGAGCGAGGCTGCTTGGTAGCGAAGTGACATGGCGGCGACTCGGCCGGGTTAATGCGGGCTTCAGCGGTGGCGACTCACGGCCGAAACGAGGCGACGGAGTCCCGCGACTCAGCACGAGGCCGGCGATTCAGCGCGAGACGGGCGACCGGAAGCTCTGGCGGAGGCGACTCGGACTTGCCGCAGTTCGAAGCACTGGTCGAAACGGAGCCGGCGGGGTTGTAGCAAGGCAAGCCAGGCGGGGACTCGGAGTGGAGATTGAGGCGGCTCGGGGACGCCGGCTTGAAGTCGTAACGGCAGAAAACTGCGCCGGCTATTGCAAAACTACGACAGTGGAGGCGAAGCGAGTCACGGACCGGCGGGTTGTAGGTGCTGCTGCTCGTCTCAGCCGCGGAGGCAGCAGGCGCTCGAAGCAATTCTGCGGCAGAGACCGACTCCATGGCGTTATCCACTTCCCGTCGTGGCCCTTTTTCTTAACTTCCCGTGTAAATCCAAATCGAGGGCTGTTGCTCTAGTCCTTTTGTTGCCATCACGATCAGCCGCCCTGGATGCGATTTACTTCATGCATAGTTTCCTTTCAGAGAATAAAAAACAAGAATATGTCGTGAAGCGACTCGGTGGCCGTGTATGAGGTATTGCAGCGGAGAACTTTGTCCGGCTCGGCGATACTGGCTTCAACGGAATGTCTGATCACAGCGACACGCATCATGCAACCCTAATTTTTCTTCAACTCCAATCTCATGGATCGTAAAATCTTCATCCGGAAAATTGCAAACTCCTCAATCCCTGAAGAGATCCCTCCAAGAACTCAACACCACCGTGTGCAGGCCCCACGGTGGGCGCCAACTGTCGTGGATTTAGCACGGCAGATGTCCTGGTTAAGGGACTTAGTCGTGAGGCCATCGCCTGGGTTAGCTTAAAGGGGATAAAGCGGATGAAGGACACAGGGAGTTTATACTAGTTCGGCCCCTTCGATGAAGGTAAAAGCCTACGTCTAGTTTGAGGTGGTATTGCTTGGGCTTCGATGACCAGGGAGCGAATCCGCTTGCCTGTGTCTCGAGCTGTTCTTTTTTTTTTTCTCCTCGAACCGTCGCCGGGTCGTCCCTTTATATAGGAGGCGACGCCCGGTCCGGTTTACAGAGTCCCGAGGCCGGCTCATAAACGTGTCCGCCTCGGTCTCTATTCTTTCTATCTTACATTCCAAGTTACATGGTACGACGGTTCACAGACCAAGGGCCTTATACATGGGCCCTAAACCTCTGGGGGCTACAACCTCCTGTTACATGCTCTACTGGGCTTCTGATAATATAACCTTCCCAGCATAATCTGGACCCTCCTGGCCGGTTTATACCCGATAGTCATATCCCTGACACCCTCCTCTTCGAGGAAAGGGACAAAACATCACCACCATTGGGCGTGCGACTCTCGTCAAGTCTGTTATCACTTCCCAAATGTGCTACTTCATTACTCCTCTCGTCATCCTACCGAGCATTTTACAACATATCAACAAGCTTTAAAGGGATTTCTTATGGTCCGAGTCGGATAGGGCAATCGGGGACAACTGCAAGGTGAGTTGAGATATCATGTGCCGGCTGCAAGAATATGGTGGTCTTGGGGTTCTCAACACTAACAAGTTTGCGTGTGCCGTGTGCCTGAGACGGCCTTTGTTAAGAACATAGTATTTCAAGAAAAAAACTACGATCACGCAAGAACTATATAGGAAAAGCATAACAACGAGCGGGAGAGTGTGTCCACGTACACTCGTCGACAGAAAGCGGAAGCGTTTAGTAACGCGGTTGATGTAGTCGAACATCTTCGCGATCCAACCAATCCAAGCACCGAACGTACGGCACCTCTGCGTTCAGCACACGTTCAGCTCGATGACATCCCACAAACTCTTGATCCAGTTGAGTGTCGCGGGAGAGTTTCGTCAGCACGACGGCGTGGTGATGGTGATGATGAAGTTACCGGCGCAAAGCTTCGCCTAAGCACTGCAACGGTATGACCAAGGTGTGTAACTGTGGAAGGGGGCACCGGACATGGCTAGGAACAATTGATGTGTCTCCAAGGGGTTCCCTCCTCATGTATATAAAGGAGGGAGAGGGAGGAGGCGTCCGGCCTAGGAGGAGGGCACGCCAAGGGGGGAGTCCTACTCCCACTAGGAGTAGAACTCCCCTTTCCTACTAGGAGTAGGAGAAGGGGGGAGGGAAGGAGAGAAAGAGAAGGAAGGAGGGGGCGCCGCCCCTCCCCCCTAGTCCAATTCGGACTAGGCTTGGGGGGCGCATGGCCAAGCCCTAGCAGCCCCTCTCTCTCTCCCCTAAAGCCCCCAAAGGCCCATTAGCTCCCCGAGGGGTTCCGGTAAACTCCCGGTACTCCGGTGACCCCCGGAACCCTTCCGGTGTCCGAATATAACCTTCCAATATATCAATCTTTATGTCTCGACCATTTCGAGACTCCTCGTCATGTAAGTGATCACATCCGGGACTCTGAACTACCTTCGGTGCATCAAAACACATAAACTCATAATACATATCGTCATCGAACGTTAAGCATGCAGACCCTACCTGTTAGAGAACTATGTAGACATGACTGAGAATCATCTTCGGTCAATAACCAATAGCGGAACCTGGATGCTCATATTGGTTCCTACATATTCTACGAAGATCTTTATCAGTCAACCTGCATAACAAAATACGTTGTTCCCTTTGTCATCGGTATGTTACTTGCCCGAGATTCGATCATCGGTATCATCATACCTAGTTCAATCTTGTCACCGGCAAGTCTCTTTACTCGTTCCGTAATACATCATCTCATGACTAACTCATTAGTCGTTTGCTTGCAAGGCTTATTACGATGTGTATTACCGAGAGGGCCCAGAGATACCTCTCCGACACTCGGAGTGACAATCCTATTCTCGATCTATGCAAACACCACAAACACCTTCGGAGACACCTGTAGAGCACCTTTGTAATCACCCAGTTACGTTGTGACGTTTGATAGCACACAAGATGTTCCTCCGGTATTCGGGAGTTGCATAATCTCATAGTCATAGGAACATGTATAAGTCATGAAGAAAGCAACAGCAGAAAACTAAACGATCATATTGCTAAGCTAACGGTCGGGTCTTGTCCATCACATCATTCTCCTAATGATGTGATGCCGTTGATCAAATGACAACTCATGTCTATGGTTAGGAAACATAACCATCTTTGATTAACGAGCTAGTCTAGTAGAGGCATACTAGGGACACTTTGTTTCATCTATATATTCACACATGTATCAAATTTCCAGTTAATACAATTCTAGCATGAATAGAAGACATTTATCATGATGTATAAGGAAATATAAATAAGAACTTTATTATTGCCTCTAGGGCATATTTCCTTTAGTCTCCCACTTGCACTAGAGTCAATAATCTAGATTACATAGTAATGATTCTCACACCCATGGAGTCTTGATGATGATCATGCTTTTCTCATGGAAGAGGCTTAGTCAACAGGTCTGCGACATTCAGATCCGTATGTATCTTGCAAATTTCTATGTCTTCTTCCTTGACTTGATCGCGGATGGAATTGAGGCGTCTCTTGATGTGCTTGGTTCTCTTGTGAATCCTGGATTCCTTCACCAAGGCTATTGCTCCAGTGTTGTCACAAAAGATTTTCATTGGACCCGATGCACTAGGTATTACACCTAGATCGGATATGAACTCCTCCATCCAGACTCCTTCATTTGCTGCTTCCAAAGCAGCTGTATACTCTGCTTCACACGTAGATCCCGCCACGACGCTCTGCTTGGAACTGCACCAACTGACAGCTCCATCGTTCAACAAAAATACATATCTGGTTTGTAACTTAGGGTCATCCGGATCAGTGTCAAAGCTTGAATCGACGTAACCATTTACGACGAGCTCTTTGTCACCTCCATAAATGAGAAACATATCCTCCATAAATTTTTCTACTCTCCACATAAGCAAAATTCTTCTCATTCATTGTAGTGGGAGCAAACTCAACAAAATAACCATCATGTGAAGCATAATCCAATTGAAAACTAAAATCATGATGAAAAGTTTCATGGTTATCATTATTCTTAATAGCATACAAGTCATCACAATAATCATCATAGATAACAACTTTGTTCTCATAATCAATTGGAACCTCTTCCGAAATAGTGGATTCATCACTAAATAAAGTCATGACCTCTCCAAATCCACTTTCATCAATATAATCATCATAAATAGGAGGCATGCTTTCATCATAATAAATTTGCTCATCAAGACTTGGGGGACTGAACATATCATCTTCAGCAAACATGGCATCCCCAAGCTTGTGGCTTTTCATATCATTAGCATCATGGGTATTCAAAGAATTCATACTAAGAACATTGCAATCATGCTCATCATGCACATATTCTATGCCAAGCATTCGATGTAATTCTTCTTCTAGCACTTGAGCACAATTTTCCTTCCCATCATTTTCACGAAAGATATTAAAAAGATGAAGCATATGAGGTAACTGTCAGGGATATTATTATTAGGTATAAATCGCCCAGGAGGGGCCGGTTTATGCATGTGGAGATTATTTCTACTGAAGCCCAGCCAAACGTGGAGCAAGACGCTTTAGTCCAAGAAGCTTAAGGCCCAAGAGGCATTAGGGACCATGATTTGTAAACCGTCATATGATGTGTAAGTTGTGATGTAAGATAGGAAGGATAGAGACCGAGCCGGACACGTTTATGAACCGGCCTCGGGATTCTGTAAACTGGACGTGGCGTCACCTCTTATATAAAGGGACGACCCGGCGACGGTTCAAGGCAGAGAACAACAGCTCGAGACACAGGCAAAGCGGATTCGCTCCCTGGTCATCGAAACCCTAGCAATACTACACCAAACTAGACGTAGGCTTTTACCTTCATCGAAGGGGCCGGACTAGTATAAAATCCCTGTGTCCTTGTCCGCTTTAACCCCTTTAAGCTAACCCGTAGCGATGGCCTCACGACTAAGTCCTTTTGCTAGGACATATGCCGTGACAAAACCACGACAGTTGGCGCCCACCGTGGGGATATCGCACGATGGTTTCGAGTTCTTGAAGGGCAGCTTTGAAGGACTCAAGGGCTACGCAGTGGGCCAGATGACTAAGAGTCGTCGCAGCAAGATCTACATCAATGATGCGGGCTGGGGCCCCGAGGCCGATTCAATCGAATACGGGTACCGGGTCCCCTTCGGCGGCATCCACGTCTTCATCGGCAAGATCAGCAAACCGGGCCCTGAGCCGGATATCTTCCCCAACCTCGTCGAGCCGGCTCAGCGTGCCAGACCTGCTCGGATTCGGCCCACCGTGAAGCACGTCTTCGTTGGAGCAGTGCATGGAGTGCAAGCCGAGGACGGATCAGATTCTGGCGGTGAGACTGTTGTCTATTCCGGTGACGAATCGTCCTCCGGAGAGACGGAATCTTTATATCTGTTGCAGGACGGCCGATCTGAGGGCTGTTCCGATGGTGACAGTATTCCGGACCCCCTCGTTCCGCCAAACCGGGTTGCCGTCTTTATGACCGGATCACAACCTGTGCAGCAGTCATCAACTACAGCGGCGTTAACATCAGACGCGGTGGGAGCTAGGGCTGGAGGTCCTGACCCATCGCCATCTGAAACTTTATCCGTCTTGGTCGATACTTTGATAGCGCTATTAACAGCAGAGGTAGCCCAGGCCAATAAGGAGCAGCACGATGCGGAGGTCGCTCAGGTGAAAAGCCGGATAGATCAAGCCAAGTTGGACTTAGCTGCTGAGAAAACCAAGATGGCTGCAAAGCAGGCTGAGCTTGATTCTCAAGCTTATCGACTCAAGTTGGATCAGACCGCTTCCCACGAGGTGATGATGAGAAGGCAACGATCTCGCTTGCCACCGGTTTATGAGGCAAGGAACCTCTTTAGCATGCCAGGAGTAGGAACCAGTAATTAGCCGAAGGTGAACCGGGAAGGGGCACCGGGCACAGGAGCATCAGTCCAGCCACCGGCCGCGGGGCCAACCCGCCAGGTTGTACCATCACAACATGTGCCCACCCCTCCTGGTCATTACTCTAATCCATTGGATAACATAGTCGCCGCCGCTTCACGACTGGCCGCTCTTCCCATTGAAGGAACGTCCCCTATAGCACGGGTCAGGGAGTTTTTGGAGATGGCGCTAACGCAATAGCAAGCTTATTCTCACAGCCGTGAGAGGATTCATTCAATCCCTCGCCCAAGCCGGAGTTACACTAGGCGTCTGGATGAATCGACTGTGTCAAGCAGCGCACGAAGACGTAATCCGCCGCGACAGGACGATCCGGCAGGAGGAGACGCGAACACTCAGAACGTGGTGGATCAGGGCAGGCAACGCTGGGAGGCCGAATTAGCAGCACATCACGAAGCCCGTCAAGCGACGCCGGTTCGTCCCTCTACCACAGTTGAACCGGGGGTTATGTCTAGCTCCCTGGGAGTGCCTTGTCTTACTCCCGCTTTGCGCAATGTGAAACTACCCAAGGATTTCAAAGGACCGCGCAAGGTGCCCAATTACACGACGGATCTATCCCCAGAGGCATGGGTTGAAAGTTATGAGATGGCAATGGAGATGCTGGATGTGGATGATGCAGCGTGCGCTGAGTATTTCACAATGATGCTAGAGGGCACAACTCATACTTGGCTGAAGGGTTTGCCACCCAATTCCGTCGGATCATGGGCCGAATTGCGCCACCGGTTTATCAATAATTTCAAGGACACGTGCAAGCAGCCAATGTCTGTCGTCGATTTAGCTGCCTGCGTTCAAGGAGAGCATGAGTCCACAAGTAGTTGGGTGCGTCGAGTGTCAGAGATCCTACAGTCCTCCAATAGCATTAACCCAAGCACAGTGGTTGTAACCTTGGAAGGTAATTGCCGGTTTGAACCTTTGAAGTTGAAGTTGGGACGACTTAAGTGTAATTGTGACGACATGGGGACACTCATGGGTGCTTTAGTGAAATATGCGGACTCAGATAACACCAAATATCCAGACTCAGAGAATGACAAGTCAGGGAAGCTAAAAAAGAATGGTAAGGCGCCGCAGCCCAGCCCGACGAATCAAGGATACACCGGCAAGTGGAAAGCGGATGGTAGCTCATATTTTGTGGCCAACACCAATGCTCAGGAGGACGGACAGTGCCGCAAGGGTAAACCGCCCCCGCGAAAAGGGAGGCCGCCTATTAATCTGGAACGCCAGATGAATATACCTTGTCTGAGGCGTTGTACAGCCGAAAAGCCAGCTACACACCTCTGGAAGGACTGTTTTATTATGCAGGAAATCATGAACCGGTCTCGATATGATCATGGACCGTCCGGCGGATCAGGTCCCGGTTTTCACGGGCCGGGTTATCAAGGTGGTGGATCCGGTTCAGGATACCAAGGCAATAACGGCAACCACAACGGGCACAATCAGCATAACCAACAGCACGGCCAGGGCGACTATAACAATCAGGGAAATCTACAGTGTCAACAGCAGCAACAATCCAGACATCAGAATAATCCGAAGGAGTTGAGCAGTGGGCAGTATCATGTCTTCACCACGAGCTTGTGTAAACGTGACCAGAAAGTTTACAAGAGGGCAGTACATTCTGTTGAACCGGCAGTGTCGCATTACCTGCGTTGGTCAGAAAAGCCCATTGTGTGGAGCCGAGAGGATCATCTGCCCCGGGTTGATAATCCGGGTCAGCTGGATCTAGTTGTGGCACCTCAGGTGGGTGGCTACAAGTTTACCAAAGTGCTTATGGACGGAGGCATCAGCATCAACATCTTATACTATGAGACTTTCCGGCGTATGGGGCTGACAGATAAGAAGCTTCGGCAGTCCAACACAGTTTTTAATGGGGTGGTGCCCGGTAAATCCGCGTATCCAGTTGGCAAGATATATTTGGAGGTTACTTTTGGAGATGAGCATGATTCCAGGTCGGAGACTTTGACCTTTGAAGTGGTAAAGATCAAGAGCCCGTATCACGCCCTGTTCGGGCAGCCGGTTTACGCTAAGTTCATGGCAAGACCGTGTTATGTTTATCTACAGCTCAAGATGCCGGGCCACAAGGGAACCATTACGGTCCATGGGAGTCGCAAGATTGCTTTGGAGTGCGAGGAAGGTGATGCAGCTTATGCTGAAGTGGTTTGTGGAACTGAGGAGCTGAAGTTTTATAAAGACAATGTTGATCCGGCGGATATGTCTCCGCTGAAGAAACCAACCACGGAGCATGATCCGGCCTTGAAGTTCAAATCAGCTGAAGAGACCAAATAGGTTGACTTTATTCCTGGTGATTCATCCAAGCAGCTCACCATCAGTGCTAACCTAGATCCAAAATAGGAAAGCGCGCTCATCGAGTTCATCCGTGAGAATCGGGACATTTTTGCATGGAAAGCTTCTGACATGCCAGGTGTACCGAGGGAACTCGCTGAGCACACTCTCAATGTTGATCCTAAGTTCAAACCGGTTAAGCAATTTTTGCGCCGCTTCAATGAAGAAAGGCGTAAAGCTATTGGTGAAGAAGTGGCTAGGCTCTTAGCAGCAGGCTTTATAGTTGAGGTGTTTCATCCAGAGTGGTTGGCTAATCCGGTGCTAGTACTTAAGAAGAATGGCACTTGGCGAATGTGTGTTGATTACACAGATCTGAACAAAGCTTGCCCAACTGATCCCTTTGCCCTCCCCCGTATTGATCAGATCATTGATGCTACGGCAGGTTGTGAGCGGCTAAGTTTTTTGGACGCATATTCAGGTTATCATCAGATCAAGATGGCAGTTAAAGACCAGGAGAAGACGGCCTTTATAATTCCCTTTGGAGCCTTCTGCTATGTATCTATGCCATTTGGGCTTAAGAGTGCCCAGGCGACCTATCAGCGTTGTGTGCAGAACTGCCTTCATGGACAGATTGGGCGGAATGTTCATGCATATGTGGACGACATTGTGGTGAAATCCAGGAAAGAGGAGACATTGATAACAGACTTGAAAGAAACCTTGATAATCTCCGGATTTACAAAATGATGCTTAATCCGGATAAGTGTGTTTTTGGTGTTTCGACAGGCAAGCTCCTGGGGTTCTTGGTATCAAACAGGGGAATTGAAGCTAATCCAGAGAAGATCAAGGCGATTACATCCTTGGCTAAACCGGCGTGCATCATCGATGTCCAACGCGTGGCGAGCCGTATTGCGGCGCTCAGCCGATTTATCAACCGTTTGGGGGAGAAGGTTATCCCGCTTTATCAGATGATGAAAAAGATAGATCGCTTTGTTTGGAGTGATGCTGCTGATGCTGCGTTTGAAGGCCTGAAGAAGCAATTAGCAGAGTCAGCGGTCCTCACTGCCCCAGTTGATAATGAGCCGTTGTTGTTATATGTGGCAGCTAATGCCCGTGTAGTAAGCGTTGCCATTGTGGTGGAGCGTAAGGAGGCAGGCAAGGAATATCTGGTTCAATGGCCGGTTTACTACATCAGTGAGGTGCTCATTGAATCAAAACAGAGATATCCACATTGGCAGAAATTTGTATATGGAGTCTTCATGGCAAACCGGAAGCTAAAGCACTATTTTCAAGGCCATCGAATCACTGTAGTCAATTCAGCTCCATTGGGGGATATAATCCAGAACAGAGAGGCTACAGGTTGGGTTGCAAAGTGGGCCATTGAGCTTAGCCCGCACGGATTGAAGTATGTGCCCCGTACTGGGATAAAATCCCAAGCATTGGTGGATTTCATTAACGATTGGGCAGAGTTGCAAGCACCTGAGGAAAAGCCGGATCACACATATTGGACTATTCACTTTGATGGATCCAGGCAATTGGAGGGCTCGGGGGATGGAGTCGTGTTAACTTCCCCACGAGGTGATAAGTTCTGTTATGTCCTCCGTTTAATGTTCCCTTGTACTAACAATGCAGCTGAGTATGAAGCTCTCCTCCATGGTCTACAGATGGCCAAGGAGATGAACTTAAGCCGGGTTAAATGCTTTGGCGATTCAGACCTGGTGGCGCAGCGAGTGTCTGGTAAGTGGGATTCCAAAGGTCCACTTATGGCAGCATATCGACGAGAGGTAGACACTGTTGCTGGACACTTCAAAGGTTATCAGGTGGATCATATAGACCGGCGAAAGAATGAAGCGGCTGACGCGTTAAGCTGGCTGGGTTCTCAGCGTAAGACAGTCCCACCCAATACCTTCTTGGATGTATTACACAATCCGTCGGTACAGTTACCTTCAGAAGAGGACTTGGCTATTCCTGATACGGAGGCACAATTGGTCGCGGCACTTCATGTTATTCTGGATTGGACGCTTCCCTACCTGGCATACATGAACCGAGGTAAGTTACCAGAGGACGAAGTCTTGGCCAGACAGATAATCCGGCGATCTAAGTCAATGACTACTGTCAATAGAGAACTTCATCATCGCATCGTTTCTGGGGCGTTTCAGCGGTGTGTGTTGCCAGAGGAGGGTTGTGATATTCTTACAGAGATCCATGATGGAGATTGTGGACATCATGCCGGTTCAAAATCTTTGGTAGCTAAAGCTTTTCGTCATGGGTTCTACTGGTTGACGGCTCATGCCGATGCAGAGGACTTGGTCAGAAAATGTGATGCTTGCCAGAAATTCTCACGGCGTGCTCATATACCGGCACAGGAGTTGAGAATGATTCCAATTACTTGGCCGTTTGCGACTTGGGGGCTTGACATGGTTGGACCCTTCAAAAGATCCCAAGATAAGAAGACCCACTTTTTGGTGGCGGTGGACAAGTTTACCAAATGGTTTGAAGCGGAGCCAGTCAGTAAGTGTGATGCAGCAACTACGGTCCAGTTCATCAAAAAGGTGATTTTCCGGTTTGGCTTTCCACACAGCATTATAACTGACAATGGAACCAATCTATCCAAGGGGGCTATGGAGGAGTTCTGTCAACGAGAGCACATCCGCCTTGATGTATCATCAGTAGCTCACCCTCAGTCTAATGGCCAAGCTGAGAGAACCAATCAAGAGATCTTGAGAGGCATCAAACCCCGCTTATGGTTCCTTTGCAGAGGACACCGGGTTGTTGGGTGGAGGAGTTACCTTCTGTGCTATGGAGCATCAACACTACACCTAATAGATCCACAGGGTACACGCCTTTCTTCATGGTATATGGAGCTGAAGCGGTCCTCCCTAGTGATATCCGTCATGACTCGCCGTGGGTGGCGGCTTACGTCGAAGCGGATAATGAAAAAGCAAGACAAGATGCATTGGATCGGCTGGATGAAGAACGGGACACGACAGCAGCTCGATCGGCGATTTATCAGCAAGATCTGTGCCGTTACCATAGTCGCCGGGTTAAAACCAGAATGTTTCAAGAAGGAGATCTAGTGCTCCGGCTCATCCAAGACCAGACAAACATGGACAAGTTGTCCCCACCTTGGGAAGGACCCTTTGTGGTCAGCAAGAACCTACACAATGGATCA
The DNA here is from genome assembly GCA_902687465.1 of Secale cereale. Classification (NCBI taxonomy): domain Eukaryota; kingdom Viridiplantae; phylum Streptophyta; class Magnoliopsida; order Poales; family Poaceae; genus Secale; species Secale cereale. The sequence continues at coordinate 675,452,306 of LR738714.1, read as the reverse complement.
TACTACCTCGTCGATGTTCGAGAACGTAAGGACTCACGTACGGCAGAGGAGGAGACCAGACGGCCGTGGAACATCGCTCTTCTTCAACCTTACTACACCTGAGCCATAGGCTCCGCTTTATGTACATATCTTTACAATGTATATATTATGATCAATATAATAAACCGGCGCCCCCGATCAAGCAGGGTATCAGCCGTCTTTTTTCATAAGATTTTGTCACATGGGGGCTTCTGTGTGCAAGGGAGTTCCTATGGCCTCTTAAACCGGAGACTACATCGATGCCATGATAAGAGCATAGCTCTGGTTGCTACGGCAATTTCCACATGATGATGAGGGGCAAAAGAGAGTTTTGATGTCTAGCACAACTAAAACATAGGCCCCGACGAGCATAGCTCAAATGCTACCTGGGGGCTCCTGATGCAAAGCATCAACGAGTTGACAACCCTTGTAGTAAACACGGCTTGGAAGCTTGGTGTATACACCTAAAACCCCGGATTAGCCTGCCTGCATTAAGTAAGTCACTCCGTCCAGGTAAACCTAGTACGACCCGTCGAATGTATACACAAGTCAATCTTTACAGACCCTGAACTTGGTAACGTTAAATTGATGATCATCAAGTGATTACACAAGTCAATCTTCACAGATTTTGAACTTGGTAGCTTTAAACATTGATGATTTGGTTAGAATTGAGGACCATCTTAATAGGCTTTGCAACATGGTTAATGACAGTAGCCTGGCAGCTCATAAAAAGCAATTCGGAGCCTGGCAGCTCGTAAAAAGCCTCGACTGCATGGTCTTATTTGCCCCAAAAAATATGTTTTATCAAATCTTTATCTTCAAGGTCATTGGTTTTTAACCAAGTCCATCGATTCTGGGAGTGGATGACTATAAGTTGCCACTACATCTGCGTTGACAGAATTCTAATCTGGGTTACAAACACCAGTACTAACTGCAGATAAGTCGGAGTTCATCATAACCCGGTTTGGTTTTTATGATGAACCGACAGACAATCAAGGGAGTCATCAGCACTCGCACCTTAGATCATTATCTCTTCCTACCGTATTAAGGTTCATTGTAATACATTTAATCACAGGTATGATACTTATTTTATATTTTATGCACAGTTCAAGTTCAAAACTTAGACCATGTGTTTGGGCATTATGACCCATCCGGCGATAAAGTGCCAGGACATTTTCAACATTGTTTTATGCAGAAACAGGTAGAATAAACCGTCAAAAGCATTGAAAGCAGGATATATTTAAGAAGTTGCCAATTGAAGCAATCTCACAAAAGATAGTATGGGACGAACACAAAGTATCTCAGTTATCCTATTACAAGGCACTGGAGAGCCCAAAAGAATATTTTTTCTCAAAGCACTGGAACATAAATTGTAAACCGGAACCGGTTTAGGATTCTGCGTCAGCTCGCCGTGATGATTGAGGATCAGCTTGCTCCGGTTCTTCGGCGGTTTCTTCCAGCTGCTGGAAGTCAATAGTGGTCCAGTCAATCTTGGCCAGCGCTCGAAAATAAACTTCATCATTTATGAGGTCTGACGGATCAATGTCAGGAGCAAAGGTGTGCTTACGGATGGGCGGAATAAGATTTTCAATCTCATAAGCTGGACGCTCTGCCCGCACGTTCTCAGCATCATATCCCGGATGATATCTAGACAGATCAGCCTCATCAGCAAGTTTGCTAGCCAGAGGCCGCATATCCTTGGTTAATGCGCGTAAGCCGTCGCAGGAAAAGGCTGATCCTTCTTCCTTCATACTTGGATAGCCGTTCATCGCCTCCGCCGGATCAAAGTCAAGAACCCAAGCCTTCGCTCGAGTCAAAGCCATCAGAGCACCTGCTCTTGCAGACGACTTCTTCACCTCTACGAAGCGGGCAGGCAGAATGGATAGCTTCTCCAAGGTACCCTGGATTGTGGTAGGAGCCGGTTTATTGTGCGAGATAGCAGTGATAGCCCTCTGAGTGCCGGAATATAGCTGCTCCACCAGAGTGTATGCAGCTTTCAATTTCTTTCGCACATCATCGCCAAGATGATTGATGCGCCTCCCTGCGTTAAAATTATGAATTAAACCGGAATGGTACAGGATGGCAAGGATCAGGGTTATGTTAACAGTACTTACCAAAGATGGTGGACGTCATGTCATTTATTTTCTGCCTCAATCCGGGCAGATCCTCTATTACCAGATTAAGAGCAGCCTCTGCGTCACTGGCTTTCTTCTCCAAAGCAGCCTTTTCAGCGTCCTAGGCTTACCGCTCTGTTTCAAAGTCTTTTTTCAGTTTTTCTATGCTTGATAAGGCAAGTGTCAGTTCGTCCTTGACTTTAAGAGCAGCAGTTTCTTGGAACTTCAAAGTATCCCGGAGCTCAGTCAATTCAGAGTTTGCCCGGTTCAAGTCAGTCTGCCAAAATGAAAGCACAGTATAAATTTATGAGGCATTTTCAAAGTCCCAAGCACATAACAAGTTATGCACTTGACACTTGCGGGCTAATGTATATTTGAAGTGAAAACAAGTATTATTAAGACAAGTCCCAAGTACATAAACAAGTTATATACTTGGCACTTGGGGGCTAATGTGACATTGTTCTGAATACAAGTACAAGTCCCGGTTCATTCCTAATGGAAGTAAACCGGCCCTTGGGGGCTACACATGTGCAAAATAAAACTGTTTACTGGATCTACTGAAGTCCCGGTTCACCTTAAAAGGCTAAACCGGCACTTGGGGGCTACAATGGCAGAAGGATAAAGTTATAAGATACAAGCAGAAATGGAGGACAAGACAAAGGAGAAGAAGTTACCTCATAATGCTCCTTCATCAAGTTTACCAATCCAGCTTCATAATCACGGCTGGTATGTAGCCGGTTTAAATATCCAGAATGAAGCTCCTGGGCGCTTAGCTGAGCGTAGCTGGACAAATCCGTACTCCACTTGCCCTTGTCCTTGTTGAGAGATTCCTCCTTGGCAGTATGTTTAGTCAAAGCAACAGGCTCCCCTGGAGTAGTAAAGCCGGTCCCAGTTATTTCAACACCGCCAAGTGAAGCGACCGCTTGCTTAGGGGGACTAGCAGGAGAAGGACTAGCCTGAGCAGGGCTGGCCGGTTCAAGGTCACGATCCATTGGATCACTCCCCTGATCAACAAAGACGTCTTGATCCATAGGAGGAGGATCATCATGCAGAATCTCAACGTTGTCTTCAGAAGGTTCAACAAGTTCAGGATCTTCTGCCGGTTCAGGAATAGTATCATCAGCTGCCGGTTTACTGAGTTTAGCCTTTTTACTAGGCTTGGGTTTACTGCGAAAGTTAAAGATAAGGAAAATCAGAAGAAGTCAGAAACAAATGTTAAAACCGGAAAAAGCAAAAAAACAGCTTACCCACGAACAGTTTTGAGGGGAGGAATTTGTGTGGCCGTTGATTCGCCAGAAGATGAAAGAGGAGTTTCTTGATAATCCGAATCAGAAGCACTAAGGGGTTGTCGAATAAGACATGCTTTGGGGAAAAGAGCAGTTGGAGTAAGTAAAACCTCGGAACGACGCCTTCGAGCTGGAGTGTGCGGTAATCCGGTGGATTCAATAGTGTGACCGCTATGGTGAGTGGTGCGATGAGCTTCATGATGCTGTTTCTTCAAAAGAAAGTTTGGATCCAAATGAGCATAAGGATGAGAAAATTGAAATTTCCGAACTGTCCGATGAATTTTTGGTGGTGGCAGGGGTTCTGAATCGGAAGAAAGAGTGATTACCTCAACATCGTCCGCTTTACTGCCTTTGGCACGTCCCTGGGAGCATTCATTGTTAATAAAAATGTAGATAAAGAAAAGACAAGGAAATCAAAAGAATTAGGTAATACCTCGGAGGCCGGATCATCTTCTTCCGCATTGGATCCCAACGCGGCAGTGTTCTTCTTCTTGTTTCTCTTAACAGCTTGGGTCTTTTGGAGAGCTTCTTTCGCCAGTTTATCCTGGGTTTTCCTTTTCCAGAAAGGGTCATTGTCCTGTTGAAATAAAGACATTTCAAGACAAGTGCTGCAGACGGATTAAAACAAAGCAAAATAACAGAGAAGAGATTCTTACCGATGGTGGTTTGTTGGTCGCACAGAAGGGTGCTAGGCCGGTTTGACTGCAGGTTTCTATAGGTAAATTCAGCAGCTTCTTGACAGATTCATTGACCTCGTTTTCTGATAGTACTGCCTCTGTGTGGTGGAAAGGGTCTTTGGGATTCCCAGTATACTCACATATTAAACCGGAACGCCGGCTTAGCGGGAGAACACTCCAGGAAAGCCAGCAGCGGACGAAGTTAACCCCTGTTAGACCATTGGCTACAAAGGCCCTGAGCTTTGAAAGCTGAGGGGCATATTGAGCTCGCTCCTAGGCACTTAACCACTGTGGAAAAGGGTGGTTTTTCTGGAAGACGATGGGAGCGATAACCCGGCAACGGATTTTCACCTTCCGGGGAAGTGTCTATGCAGTAGAACCAAGTCTGGTTCCAGTCCTTTGGATGGCTGTGGAGAGTGGCGTGAGGAAAACTTACATCCTTCCTCTTCTGAATAGACATCCCGCCGAGTTTAGTGTTTGGACCGTCGTGAAATTCCGTATGACGGTTTAAGTGAAAGAAATCCCGGAATAGCTACACTGACGGCTCCTCTTGGAGATAAACTTCACAAAAGACTTGGAAGTTGCAAATGTTTGACACGGAGTTGGGACCAATGTCTTGTGGATGAAGCTGGAAATTTGCTAACACATCTCGGAAGAACTTTGACCCGGGAGGGTTGAATCCCCGGGCCAAGTGATCAATGAAGACGAGGATCTCTCCCTCTTTGGGATTCGGAGGGCATTCTGATCCGGGAGCCCTCCAATGAAGGACATTTTTTGGACCTAAATCGCCAATTGAGGCCATTTTTTCTAAATCCTCCTCGGTAATCCGGGAAGGAACCCAGTTGCAGGAGACGAACTGCTTGGCTTGAGTGGTCATTTTTTCGGAAGGAAAATGCTGAAAACACAATGAAGAGCCGGTTTGTAATCTAAGCAAGTTTAAACCGGCATGCTCTATAAAAGTACTGGTCTAACGGCGGTTTAGGCAGGGGCCTAATGGTATCTACCGGATTAAAATATCTGGAACAGCTATAACAATGACATATACCGGATTATAGAGTCTGAAAAAGCTAAACCGCCAACAAAGGTAAACAAGACGCAGATATGAGGTTATGAAAAACAAGTTTCGCACAGACAGCAATGAAATACAAATCTACAACATGTTGAAAATTCAGAGATATTCAAGATTATATTCAGCGGACGCGATGAAGGTCCTAGCAGATGGAATCTAACTAGTCATATTGGGAAAGATGAAGCCACGGTGTAGGAGCGGACTTACTCTTACAGTTATCAACTAGGAGACTTAGATCTATGGTGAAGCTACTGGGCTATGGCGAAGAACTGCGAAGAACAAAGGCCTATTCGCGAGCTCGTATGAGGAAACCCTAAAACCAAGATATGTGAACGGGGAAGAAGAGGATGTACCTGAGAAGACGGGTGCAGAGAAGCGCTGACGAGTCTCTAGAACAATCAGGTTGATGCAGCGGCCAGACTTGGTGAGGACGCAGGGCTTGACGAACGGCGGCGGAGCTTGAGCGCGAATGGACGAAGGAAGAAGAAGAAGAGGCAAGGGGGGAAAGAGATGCCCCTCTGCCCTATTTATAAGCTGAAGGGATAAAATGGCAGGCGTGGGAATCGAGGAGCCTAAAAGGTGGAAATGGACGATACTGTCGCCTCGATCTTCGGAGCTTTAATTAATAAAAGATAAAAAATAGGTACAAGTATTAAATGTGCAGATGATGTCAGGGCGGTTTAAGGCGACCTGGGAAGATGACGTCACGCCAGTTTATGAAGCATTTTTGAAGCTGTGGAAAGGGAAATTTACACAATATGTTGAAGATTGACATGAACAGGTTCAAATCAATCTGGGGCCTAATGTCAGGGATATTATTATTAGGTATAAACTGCCCAGGAGGGGCCGGTTTATGCCTGTGGAGATTATTTCTACTAAAGCCCAGCCAAACGTGGAGCAAGACGCTTTAGTCCAAGAAGCTTAAGGCCCAAGAGGCATTAGGGCCCATGATTTGTAAACCGTCATATGATGTGTAACTTGTGATGTAAGATAGGAAGGATAGAGACCGAGCCGGACATGTTTATGAACCGGCCTCGGGATTCTGTAAACCGTACGTCGCGTCACCTCTTATATAAAGGGATGACCCGGCGACGGTTCAAGGCAGAGAATAACAGCTCGAGACATAGGCAAAGCGGATTCGCTCCCTGGTCATCGAAACCCTAGCAATACTACACCAAACTAGAGGTAGGCTTTTACCTTCATCGAAGGGGCCAAACTAGTATAAAATCCCTGTGTCCTTGTCCGCTTTAACCCCTTTAAGCTAACCCGTAGCGATGGCCTCACGACTAAGTCCTTTTGCTAGGACATCTGCCGTGGCAAAACCACGACAGTAACCTTAATTCCATTTTTTTGTAGTTTTCTTTTATAAACTAAACTAGTGATAAAAGAAGAAACTAAAAGATTCAATTGCAAGATCTAAAGATATACCTTCAAGCACTAACCTCCCCGGCAACGGCGTCAGAAAAGAGCTTGATGTCTACTACACAAGCATCTTCTTGTAGACATTGTTGGGCCTCCAAGTGCAGAGGTTTGTAGGACAGTAGCAAATTTCCCTCAAGTGGATGACCTAAGGTTTATCAATCCGTGGGAGGCGTAGGATGAAGATGGTCTCTCTCAAACAACCCTGCAACCAAATAACAAAGAGTCCCTTGTGTCCCCAACACACCCAATACAATGGTAAATTGTATAGGTGCACTAGTTCGGCGAAGAGATGGTGATACAAGTGCAATATGGATGATAGATATTGGTTTTTGTAATAAGAAAATATAAAAACAGCAAGGTAGCAAGTGGTAAACGTGAGCATAAATGATATTTCAATGATAGGAAACAAGGCCTAGGGTTCATACTTTCACTAGTGCAAGTTCTCTCAACAAGGATAACATAATTGGATCATATTACTAGCCCTCAACATGCAACAAAGAGTCACTCCAAAGTAACTAATAGCGGAGAACAAACTAAGAGATTATGGTAGGGTATGAAACCACCTCAAAGTTATTCTTTCTGTTCGATCTATTCAAGAGTCCGTAGTAACGTTCAATCTATCATAGAGCTCGTACTAGAATAACACCTTAAGACACAAATCAACCAAAACCCTAATGTCACCTAGATACTCCATTGTCACCTCAAGTATCAGTGGGCATGATTATACGATATGCATCACACAATCTCAGAAACATCTATTCAACCAACACATAGAACTTCAAAGAGTGCCCCAAAGTTTCTACCGGAAAGTCAAGACGAAAACGTGTGCCAACCCCTATGCATACATTCCAAAGGTCACGGAACCCGCAAGTTGATCACCAAAACATACATCAAGTAGATAACATGATATCCCATTGTCACCACAGATAAAAACGTGCAAGACATACATCAAGTGTTCTCAAATCCTTAAAGACTCAATCCGATAAGATAACTTCAAAGGGAAAACTCAATCCATTACAAGAGAGTAGAGGCGGAGAATCATTATAAGATCCAACTAGAATAGCAAAGCTCGCGATACATGAAGATCGTGCCATCTCAAGAACACGAGAGAGAGAGAGAGATCAAACACATAGCTACTGATACATACCTGATGACCCACAACCGTAAGGGATCTATTGCAGCGTTTTTTTTAAGTAAGAGTGTCGAACCCAACGAGGAGCAGAAGGTATTGATAAGCGATTCCGAGCAAGAAATTACTACAAGCACTGAAAGATAACTTTTAGGGGTTTTCTCGGTATAAGCAACAGGAAAGTAAAAGCAAATAATGTAAAAGATACTGAGAGTAACAAGTGGCCCAATCCTTCTTAGCAAAGGAGAGGCCTAGCAACTGAACTTATAAAGACTAAAGCGTTCATGAGGACACACGGGAGAGGTAGTCATGTGCTTTTGCCATATTCCGTATCGATACTATGTTATGTGTTGATAAGTGTTGAGTGGGTGGATCTATGCTAGTGCACTCTCTAGACTAAGATGAATGCACTCTTATGATTAAACACCTTGCAAGCATCCGCAAATACAAGATAGAATTTAAGGCAAAAGCCTAACCATAGCAATACGATCGAGGATCCATTATTCCCTTATGCAAAAGCACGCGAACTGGGGTTCAGGTTTCTGTCACTCTGGCAACCCACCATAAGCATTCTTTATACACAATGTATTCTCCTAGGTCCTTAATAAGGCAAAGTGTTGGGTGTTCGACTCACACATCACCACTAGTAGAATGACAACGCAACTTAAGTATCAAACAACACATATTACTTCAACAGCATATGACTACTAACAACAAGACTTTCCCCATGTCCTCAAGAACTAAGGTAACTACTCACAAGACATAAAAGAGACCATGATCAGTGGGGATAAATATGTGATAAACAATATGGACATAATAATATTTCTCCAACAAAACTCAATAGCATTCACCACAAAGTAGTAATCAACACCGATGGAGTAGAGAGGATAGGTAGTACGAGTTACAACACGAGTTGCGATGGTAAGATGAGATTTAGATGAAGATGGAGATGGTGCTGGTGTTGGGGATGATGTTGATGATGATCTCGATGATGCCCGTGACGATGGTGATGACGATGGCGACGATCTCCCCTTCCGGGAGGTGATCTCCCCGGCGGAATCTGCCCGCCGGAGATGCCCTTTTCTTCTCTGTAGGTTTCCGCCTCGTAGCGGCGGCGGAACTCCGTAAAAAGTCCCGTCCCTAGGGTTTTTGGATCATGGAGAACATATATGCAAAAGGGGGCGACCAGAGGTGGGCCAGGGGCTCCAGGCGCCCCCCCCGGCGCGGCCAGGGGGGGCGCGCCCCCAGGCCGCCTGGGCACCTTGTGGCCCCCCTCTGACTCCCCTTTTGCGTGTCTTCGTGATTCGTCTGAAAAATACCTCCCGTCAATTTTCAGGTAATTTGGAGGTATTCTTCTTCAGCATCTCAGCATCCACTTTTTCCTGCTGAATCCTGCGTCTGCTGTTCCGGCATTGGAAAGTTGCAAACTGTGTAAAATAGACCAAAACAACATAAGAACATCATCATAATGTGAAATATATCAATGAATGAGGATAAATTATGATACAAAATAGTGATGCATTTTGGACGTATCAATACCCTCAGCCCCGATTGTGGACAACCCCTCCTCGTCATGGAGAGCGCCGGGATGATGAAGATAGCCACCGGAGAGGGATTCCCCCCTCCGGCAGGGTGCCAGAACGGGTCTAGATTGGTTTTCGGTGACAACGGAGGCTTTCGGCGGCGGAACTCCCGATCTAGGTTATTTTCCGGGGGTTTCTGTATATATATAGGAGGTGTTGGAGTCGGGGCCAAGCAAAGGGGGGCTACCACTAGTAGATAAAGGGACATCAGACCCGGTTCGTTAGGGCCTTTAGCCTCGGTTCTTGAACCGGGACAAAAGTGTCGGTACTAATGCCCTGGCCCTTTAGTCCCGGTTCGATCCAGAACCGGGGCAGATGGGTGACCACGTGGCCTATGCGCTGAGCCCAGGCAGGAGGGGCTTTGGTCCCAGTTAGTGGCACCAACCGGGACCAAAAGGCATCCACGCGTCAGCATTTCTGTGGCTGTGATTTTTGTTTTTTTTGAAAGG
>LR738714.1:675261136-675437251 GCA_902687465.1 Secale cereale | reverse complement strand
ATTCAACAAAACCAATACTTCATCATTAGGCGAAAGTAATAGTCACATGATGGTACGAAGCTCTCCAAAGTTATTTTGGAACGGAGTCCCAGAAAAGATAATTCGTAACAAAAGACGGATTATCCTATCAGGAACTCCGTTCCAACATAACTTTGCAGAACTCCGTACAAACATGCCCCGGTTACTTCTGGCAAATGATGAAGTCCTGGATTTCTTCAATACTTTGACACTAGCTAGGCAACCTCTCGACCCCTCGACCCTCGACTGCTCGGCGATCCACAACCCTAGACCCCCTCATGTCACATTTTGTCTAGTGTCAAAGGATTCAACAAAACCAATACTTCATCATTAGGCGATCTCTCGACCCTTGACGACCCTTGGTCTCTCGACCCCTCGGCGATCTCTCGACCCTTCACGACCCTCGGTCCCTCGAGGACCCTCGATCCCCCCCTAATGTCGAAGTTATCGGGGAGGGTGTATATCGACAACGACATATCCGATAAAAAAAAGAGGAAGAAGAAGAAAAAAGGAACCGCTAGAGGAGAAGATCAAAGAAAAAAAAGAAAAAAAGGAGAAGAAGAAAGGAATAGAGGAGAAGAAGACTTTTTTTTCTTCTTTTTTCTTCTTATTTATTTCTCCTATTCTTCCTCTCCTCTTCTTCTTTCTTTCCTCTTCTTATTTTCTTCTTTCCTATCCTTCTTTTTCTAAATTTGTAACTTTTGCATATATAAAACTTTCTATATATATTTAGCATATATAAACAAAAAACTATATAGCCACATACACATATACATCACATACAGCAACTATACATCACAATTGTAACTTTCTATATATAAACAAAAAAATTCTATGAAAAAAACATTTTTAACATATATATATATAGCAAATTCCTAAAAAAAAATAAAAAATATAGCCACATACACATATACATCACATACACATCACATACAGCAACTATATACACATAAACATATACACATATACACATATACACATATAAACATAAACATATACACATAAACATAAACATATACACATATATACAACTATATATATTATATCAAATATGAAAAAAAATATCCTCACATCGCGGCGACGAGGCGACGGCGACAGCGACGAGGGGCGCGGGGGCAGAGGGCGCCGGCGACGGGCGGCGCGACGGGGGGACGGCGCGACGGCGCGGGGCGGGGCGACGGCGCGACGGCGTGGGGCGATGGCGCGACGGCGCGGGGCGACGGCGAGCTCGAGAGCAAGGCGGCGTCGGGGGCGGGGAACAAGAAACTGAACGAAATTTTCACAAGTGTTGTTTATATAGGAGGCGTATTAGTCCCGGTTTGTGCCACGAGCCAGGACTAATACAACCCTTTAGCCCCGGTTGGTGCCATCAACCGGGACCAAAGCCTTGTCCTGCCCCGTGGCGCAAATATTTAGTCCCACCTCGCTAGTTGACAGGGGCTCGGAGTGATTTATAAACCCCACTGCGTTGGCTGTGTTGAGCTCCTCTCAATTACAGGCTTCTGGGCCTAACTCTGCGCGCTGCCCTGTGAGCTTGCTGGGCCTTATAGTCCAGATGCATCCTGGGCTGTAGGCCTTGTAGGCTCACTGGGCAGCGCCCAATTTTTTATTTTTTTCCTTTTTTTGCTTTATTTATTTCTAAGTTATTTTTTGCTGTATTTAGAGTTTCTTTGTGAATATTATTGCTTTAGGTAAAACAAATTACAAACTTTCTGTTAGTGCAAGTAGTATTCAAATTTGAATAGTTTAAATTTGAAATTATTTGTTTTCTTTGTTGCTTTATTTATTTTATTTTGTTTCTACTTACAAAAAAATACTTATTGTTGCTATTTTTATTTTTTTTGCAAGTTTTTTTGTTTTGTTTTCTGCATTATTTATTTTCTTTTGTTTTTTGCTTTATTTTTTAATTCTTTCTGGTAAAACCAATTACAAACTTTCTGTTAGTGCAAGTACTATTCAAATTTGAATAGTTTAAATTTGAAATTATTTGTTTTCTTTGTTGCTTTATTTATTTTATTTTGTTTCCACTTACAACGAAATACTTATTGTTGCTATTTTTATTTTTTTGCAAGTTTTTTTATTTTGTTTGCTACATTATTTATTTTCTTTTGTTTTTTGCTTTATTTTTTAATTCTTTCTGGTAAAACCAATTACAAATTTTTGTTAGTGCAAGTAGTATTGAAATTTGAATAGTACAAACGGACAATGGTATCAGACTCGTCTGTTACAAAGTTGGCATGGTATCATCATAATAGTTTCGGCAAAAAGTCTTCACTTTTTCTTCGCTTGTGTCATTTGCTTATTGCGCCGTAACCATGGATAATCTTCATCGTTTATCAGGATGCTTGGGTCAGCCTTGACTTTGAAGGGAGGAATTTCATGGAACTTTTCATAATCTTCAGATATGTCTGTCTTGCCCTCCACTCCTAGGATGTCCCTTTTTTCTGAAAGAACTATGTGGCGCTTTGGCTCATCGTATGATGTATTCGCTTCCTTATCTTTTCTTTTTCTCGGTCTGGTAGACATATCCTTCACATAGATAACCTGTGCCACATCATTGGCTAGGACGAACGGTTCGTCAGTGTATCCAAGATTTTTCAGATCCACTGTTGTCATTCCGTACTGTGGGTCTACCTGTACCCCGCCTCCTGACAGATTGACCCATTTGCACTTAAACAAAGGGACCTTAAAATCATGTCCGTAGTCAAGTTCCCATATGTCCACTATGTAACCATAATATGTGTCCTTTCCCCTCTCGGTTGTTGCATCAAAGCGGACACCGCTGTTTTGGTTGGTGCTCTTTTGATCTTGGACAATCGTGTAAAATGTATTCCCATTTATCTCGTATCCTTTGTAAATCAATACAGTCGAAGATGGTCCCCTGGACAACAAGTACAACTCATCACAAACAGTGTTGTCACCTCTGAGACGTGTTTCCAACCAACTGCTGAAAGTCCTGATGTGTTCACATGTAATCCAGTCGTCGCACTGCTACGGGTGTTTGGAGCGCAGACTGTTCTTGTGTTCATTGACATACGGGGTCACCAATGTAGAGTTCTGTAGAACTGTGTAGTGTGCTTGAGACCAAGAATATCCGTCCCTGCATATTTTTGAGTCCCTTCCAAGCGTGCCTTTTCCAGTCAGTCTCCCCTCGTACCGCGATTTAGGGAGACCTATCTTATTAAGGCCAGGAATGAAGTCAACACAAAACCCGATGACATCCTATGTTTGATGGCCCATGGAGATGCTTCCTTCTGGCCTAGCGCGGTTACGGACATATTTCTTTAGGACTCCCATGAACCTCTCAAAGGGGAACATATTGTGCAGAAATACGGGCCCCAGAATGACAATCTCGCCGACTAGATGAACTAGGACGTGTGTCATGATATTGAAGAATGATGGTGGGAACACCAGCTCGAAACTGACAAGACATTGCGCCACATCACTCCTTAGCCTTGGTACGATTTCTGGATCGATCACCTTCTGAGAGATTGCATTGAGAAATGCACATAGCTTCACAATGGCTAATCGGACGTTTTCTGGTAGAGGCCCCCTCAATGCAACCGGAAGCAGTTGCGTCATAATCACGTGGCAGTCATGAGACTTTAGGTTCTGGAACTTTTTCTCTGGCATATTTATTATTCCCTTTATATTCGACGAGAAGCCAGTCGGGACCTTCATACTGAGCAGGCATTCAAAGAAGATTTCTTTCTCTTCTTTCGTAAGAGCATAGCTGGAAGGACCTTCATACTGCTTCGGAGGGATGTCGTCTTTTTCGTGCAAACGTTGCAGGTCCTCCCGTGCCTTAGCTGTATCTTTTGTCTTTCCATACACGCCCAAGAAGCCTAGCAGGTTCACGCAAAGGTTCTTCGTCACGTGCATCACGTCGATTGAAGAGCGTACCTCTAGGTCTTTCTAGTAGGGTAGGTCCCAAAATATAGATTTCTTCTTCCACATGGGTGCGTGTCCCTCAGCGTCATTCGGAACAGCTAGTGCACCGGGGCCCTTTCCAAAGATTACGTGTAAATCATTGACCATAGCAAGTACGTGATCACCGGTACGCATGGCGGGCTTCTTCCGGTGATCTGCCTCGCCTTTGAAATGCTTGCCTTTCTTTCGACATTGATGGTTGATCGGAAGAAATCGACGATGGCCCAGGTACACATTCTTCCTGCATTTGTCTAGGTATATACTTTCAGTGTCATCTAAACAGTGCGTGCATGCGTGGTATCCTTTGTTTGTCTGTCCTGAAAGGTTACTGAGAGCGGGCCAATCGTTGATGGTCACGAACAGCAACGCCTTTAGGTCAAATTCCTCCTGTCTGTGCTCATCCCACGCACGTACACCGTTTCCATTCCACAACTGTAAAAGTTCTTCAACTAATGGCCTTAGGTACACATCAATCTCGTTGCCGGGTTGCCTAGGGCCTTGGATGAGAACTGGCATCATAATGAACTTCCGCTTCATGCACATCCAAGGAGGAAGGTTATACATACATAGAGTCACGGGCCAAGTGATGTGATTGCTGCTCTGCTCCCCAAAAGGATTAATGCCATCCGCGCTTAAAGCAAACCATACGTTCCTTGGGTCCTTTGCAAACTCCTTCCAGTACTTTCTCTCGATTTTTCTCCACTGCGACCCGTTAGCGGGTGCTCTCAACTTCCCGTCTTTCTTACGGTCCTCACTGTGCCATCGCATCAACTTAGCATGCTCTCTGTTTCTAAACAAACGTTTCAACCGTGGTATTATAGGAGCATACCACATCACCTTCGCAGGAACCCTCTTCCTGGCGGGCTCTCCATCAACATCACCAGGGTCATCTCGTCTCATCTTATACCGCAATGCACCGCATACCGGGCATGCGTTCAGATCCTTGTATGCACCGCGGTAGAGGATGCAGTCATTAGGGCATGCATGTATCTTCTGCACCTCCAATCCTAGAGGGCATACGACCTTCTTTGCTGCATATGTACTGTCGGGCAATTTGTTATCCTTCGGAAGCTTCTTCTTCAATATTTTCAGTAGCTTCTCAAATCCTTTGTCAGCCACAGCATTCTCTGCCTTCCACTGCAGCAATTCCAGTACGGTACCGAGCTTTGTGTTGCCATCTTCGCAATTGGGGTACAACCCTTTTTTGTGATCCTCTAACATGCGATCGAACTTCAGCTTCTCCTTTTGACTTTCGCATTGTGTCCTTGCATCGACAACGACCCGGCGGAGATCATCATTTGGTTCCTCTTGATCTTCAGCAGCTTCACCCGTTGCAGCATCATTGGGCACATCGTCCGGTTCCTCTTGATCTTCACCAGCTCCCCCCATTACAACATCACCGTATTCAGGGGGCACATAGTTGTCATCGTACTCTTCTTCTTCGCCGTCTTCCATCATAACCCCTATTTCTCCGTGCCTCGTCCAAACATTATAGTGTGGCATGAAACCCTTGTAAAGCAGGTGGGAGTGAAGGATTTTCCGGTTAGAGTAAGACATCGTATTCCCACATTTAGTGCATGGACAACACATAAAACCATTCTGCTTGTTTGCCTCAGCCGCATTTAGAAACTCATGCATGCCCTTAATGTACTCGGAGGTGTGTCTGTCACCGTACATCCATTGCCGGTTCATCTGCGTGCATTATATATAATTAAGTGTGTCAAAAACCATTACAGAACATCATAAATAGATAATTAAGTGACCAAATTAATAGAAGTTCATCATCACATTAAAACCAACGTACATACATATATAATTCTCATCTAACAACATATAGCTCTCCATACACATCGAAACTATGTAAAACATTTCAATGCGAAAACAAATGCGATCATAATCGCAACCAAGGTAACAATTGATCCAACGGCATAATGATACCAAGCCTCGGTATGAATGGCATATTTTCTAATCTTTCTAATCTTCAACCGCATTGCATCCATCTTGATCTTGTGATCATCGACGACATCCGCAACATGCAACTCCAATATCATCTTCTCGTCCTCAATTTTTTTTCCTTCAAGATTTTTTTTCTTCTTCAATTAAATTTAACCTCTCGACAATAGGGTCCATCTTGATCTTGTGATCATCGACGTCTTCAGCAACATGCAACTCCAATTCCATCTTCTCCTCCTCCATTTTTTCCAATTTTTTCTTTGAGGAAATGTTTTCCTCTTCAACTAAATTTAACCTCTCCACAAGAGGGTCGATTGGAATTTCCGGTTCAACTACCTCCTAGACATAATAAAACATCTATGCATGTCAGGTTGGTCGGCATGACTATCGTAAACACTAAAAAAAATAGTTATAAATTAAAGATAATATACCACATCCGAATCGTAGATAGGACGAGGGCCCACGTGGGCGGATATCAAAACCATCGCACTATATAATAACAAGCAATAATAAACGTAAGAAAATTAGAAAAATATCTATCTAAAGCAATAATAACAAGCAATAATAAAAGTAAGAAAAGCATGGACATAACAAAAGGCTCACCACGATGGTGCCGGTGACGAGATCGGCGGGGGCGATCGACGGCGGCGAAGACGGGGACGGGACGTGACGGACCGCTAAACCTAGAGAAATCTCGGAGAAAATAGAGCTTCAAGAGGAGAAAAGCTTAACTAGTGTGGCTCGGGCATTCCATCGAACACGTTGTGTGCATAGGAGGTGAGCTAGAGCACCACTAACCCCTCTCCCCCTCGGCCAGAAAAAAAACAGAGCAGTGTGCTCTGCTCTTGCGCGAGGGGGTATATATAGGCACCTCATTGGTCCCGGTTGGTGCTATGAACCGGGGCTAAAGGGGTGCCTTTGGTCCCGGTTCATGCCACCAACCGGGACCAATGGTGGTGGGCCAGGAGCAAGACCCATTGGTCCCGGTTCGTCGCACCAACCGGGACCAAAAGGTCCAAACGAACCGGGACCAATGGCCCACGTGGCCCGGCCGGCCCCCTGGGCTCACGAACCGGGACCAGTGCCCCCATTGGACCCGGTTCTAGATTGAACCGGGGCTAATGGGCTGGACAGGCCTGGACCAAAGCCCTGTTTTCTACTAGTGTACGGGCTGTCCATGAGGCAGGGAGCACGCCCCCCACCCTCGTGGGCCGACCGTGGGTCCTCTCGTCCTCCTCCGGCACTCCGTGGGCTTCTTCTGGTCCAAAAATGATCTCCGTTGATTTTTAGGTCAATTGGGCTCCGTTTGATATTCCTTTTCTGCGAAACCCTAAAACAGGAGAAAAACAGAAACTGACACTGGGCTCTGGGCTCTGGGTTAATAGGTTAGTCCCAAAAATCATATAAAAGTGTATATAAAAGCCCATAAAACATCCTAGAAGGATAATATAATAGCATGGAACAATCAAAAATTATAGATACGTTGGAGACGTATCAGCATCCCCAAGCTTTATTCCTGCTCGTCCTCGAGTAGGTAAATGATAAAAACAGAATTTTTGATGTGGAATGCTAACTGTCCTGGATTTAGCACGGCAGATGTCCTAGCAAAAGGACTTAGTCGTGAGGCCATCGCTACGGGTTAGCTTAAAGGGGTTAAAGCGGATGAAGGACGCAAGGATTTTATACTAGTTCGGCCCCTTCGATGAAGGTAACAGCCTACGTCTAGTTTGGTGTGGTATTGCTTGGGCTTCGATGACCAGGGAGCGAATCCGCTTTACCTGTGTCTCGAGCTATTGTTCTCTGTCCTGAACCATCGCCGGGTCGTCCCTTTATATAAGAGGTGACACCCGGTCCGGTTTACAGAGTCCCGAGGCCGGCTCATAAACGTGTCCGCCCCGGTCTCCGTTTCTACCTTACATCCCAAGTTACATAGTATGACAGTTTACAAATCATGGGCCTTAACACATGGGCTCTAAGCCTCTTGGGCTACAATCTTCAGATTCATACTCCGCTGGGCCTTTGATAATATAATCTTGATAACGTAAACCAGACCCTCCTGGCCGGTTTATACTTGGTAGTAATATCCCTGACATTAGGCCCCAGATTGATTTGAACCTGTTCAAGTCAATCTTCAAAGTCTTGTCCAGATTTTCCCTTTCTGCAGCTTCAGTTCGCTCTGTAAACCGGCATGACGTCATTCCCTCAGGTCGCTTTAAACCGTTGTGACGCCCTCCACGCATTTAATGCATGTACCTGTTTTGTACTTTTAATTATTAAAACTCCGAAGATCGAGGCGACAGCACCATCCATATCCGATTTTTTGTCTCCTCGATTCCCGCGCTTGCCGTTTTATCCCTTCGACTTATAAATAGGGCCGAGAGCCATCTCCTTTTCCCCCCTTGCTTCTTCTTTCTCTGACCTCTAGCGCTCAAGCTCCGCCGCCGTCCGTCGAGCTCGTCGTCTTCATCAAGCCCGGCCGCTGCATCAACCTGAGCGTGTCCAGAGATTCACCGCCATCTTCCGCTTCCGTTTCCTCAGGTGCGTTACTCATTCTTCCCCGTAGATCTTAGTTCTAGGGTTTCACGGGAGCTCGCAGATGAAACTCCGTTCTTCGCAGTTCATCACCATAGGTAGTTCCTAGCCATAGATGTTAAACCTTTTAGGTCGACTCTCGTACGCATGACTCCGCTCTGTCTTTATAACCTTAGTTCCCCCAATAGTGCTAGTTAGACTGGATATGTAAAAAACCTTCGCTGTCTTCGACGAATATGACTTGAATTATATTGAGTTTTCCATACGCTGTAGATCCATATTTTACTACTGCTCATGTGAAAGTTGTTTCCCACACTTTAGATCTGCATCTCATCTGCCTATGTTGACGGTTCAGCTTTAAACCTGCGCCTCATATGCCTGTGTCGACGGTTTAGTTTTAGATCTGCACCTCACTTGCCTGTGTTTGGCGGTTTAACTTGTTTCTTTCAAACTTCATAATCCGGTAGCTGTTACATTCATAGTTATTCCGGACCAGTAGATACCATTAGTCCCCTGCTTAAAGCGCCAATTAGATCAATGCCTTCATAGAACATGCCGGTTTATATCTGCATGGATCATAAACCGGGTCTTGTATTGTATTTTTCAGCATTCCCCCTTTGAAAAAGATGACTTCTGTGGCCAAACAGTTTGTCGCTTGCAACTGGGTCCCATCTCGGATTACCGAGGACAATTTAGAAAAGGCGGCCTCGATCGGCGCTTTAGGTCCTAAGGAGGTTCTTCATTGGAGAGCTCCTGGAAAAGAGTGTCCTCCCAAGCCTAAGGAGGGAGAAATTATTGTCTTCTTTGATCATCTGGCCCGGGGCTTTAACCCTCCAAGGTCAAAGTTTTTCCGCAATGTATTGGCAGAGTTTCAGCTCCATCCCCAAGACATAGGCCCCAACTCCGTATCAATCATCTGCAACTTCCAAGTCTTCTCAGAAGCCTATCTGCAAGAAGAGCCATCTGTAGAGTTATTCCGGGACTTCTTCCATCTGAATCGCCGGACTGAATTTCATTATGGGCCAAACACTGAACTGGGCGAAATGAGTGTCCACAAGAGGAAAGATGTCAGCTTTCCTCATGCTACCCTTCATAGCCATCCCAAGGATTGGATCCAAACTTGGTTCTATTGTGTTGATACTCCACCAGAGGGGGAACATCCCATGCCGGGTTATTGCTCCCATCGTCTGACTATGGACCATCCTTTCCCACAACGTTTGAGCACCCAAGACCGAGCTCGATATGCTCCCCAGCTTTCAAAGCTCAGGGCTTTTGTAGCCAACGGTTTAACTGGAGTCGATTTTGTCCGCTGCTGGCTCTCGTGGAGCATTCTTCCATTAAGCCGGCGTTCCGGGTTAATGTGCGAGTATACTGGCAACCCCAAGGACCCTCAGTGTAAGACGCAGATGGTGCTTCCAGACAATGAAGTTACCGAATCTGCTAAGAAGATGCTGAATATACCTCTGGAGGAGTGCATTTGGACCGGTTTAGCACCCTTCTGCGTGAACAACAAACCGCCATCGGTAAGATTCTTCTGTCCCTTTCTCTTTGTTTTAATCCGTCCATATTGCTTGTCTATAACATACTTTTATTCCTTTACGCAGGCCAATGACCCCTTCTGGAAACGGAAACCACAGGACAAACCAGCGAAAACATCCCGCAAGAAGAGCCTGGCAGTGAAGAAGCATAAGAAAAGACCTGCCGCTGCTTCCGGTTCAAACGCGGAAGAAGATGATCCGACCTTTGAGGTACTGCTTGGTTCTTATGCCTTTTAACTTTCCCTTGTCTCTATTTATATTAACACTGACTTTTCCTAGGATCCGGTGGAAGGTAGTAAAGCGGAAGAAGTTGAGGTAATCTCTCTTTCCTCTCATTCAGAACCATTGTCGCCCAAAGTTCGTCGGGTAGCCCAAAAATATCCATTTTCTCATCCTTATGCTCAACTGGATACCCATTTTCTTTTGAAGAAGCATCAACATGAAGCTTGCCGCACCACACGCCACAATGGTCATGTGGTCGAGTCGACCGGATTGACCCATACTCCGGCTCGAAGACGCCGCTCAGAGGTTTTACTTACTCCAACCATTCTTCATCCCAAAGCGGGTCTTATTCGTAAACCTCTTAAACCGTCTGATCCAAATTATCAGGAAACTCCTCTATCATCCTCTGGCGAGTCAACCGCCACCCAAGTCCCTCTGCTCAAGACTGTCCATGGGTAAATTGTCTTTCACTTTATCCGGTTTATCTTTTTCACTTTTGTCTTGTGATTTCATTGTCCTTTTAATCTTTCCTCAGTATGCCCAAGCCTAATAAAACGGTGAAATTGAGTAAACCGGCGGTCGAAAACACCACTTCTGAACCGGCAGAAGATCCTGAAATTGCCAACCCCTTGGAGGAGAATGTTGAAGTCCCACACGATGATCCTTCTCCTATGGATCGAGAAGATCTTGCTGCTCCAGGTGATGGCCCTGTGGAACATACTGCTGAACCGGCCAGTCCTGTCCGGATCAGCCCTGCTCGGGTTAGTCCAGCCCCTGCTAGTCCGGTACGCGCCAATCCCACTGCTGCTTCAACGGACGATGTCGAGATTGCTGGGACTGGTTTTACCACCCCAGCAGAACCTGTTATCTTGGCCAAACATACGACCAAGGAAGAAATTCTCCATAAGGATAAATGCAAGTGGAGCACCGACCTGTCCAGTTATGCCCAACTTGGCGCCCAGGAACTTCATTCTGGGTATCTGAACCGTCTCTTCACCAGCCGTGACCATGAGGCCGGTTTAGTGAATTTAATGAAAGAAAGATATGAGGTAACATCTTTTCCTTTGCCTTTCCTTTCTGCTTGTGTCTTGTAGTTGTACCTTTAGTCCATTGTAGCCCCCAAGTGCCAGTTTAGCCTTTAGGGTGCACCGGGACTTTGATAGATCAACTGGAATATTTTGATTTGCACGTGCAGCCCCCAAGGGCCGGTTTACTCCATTGCGGGTGAATCGGGACTTCTCCTATGTTTGAGAATGATATTACATTAGCCCCCAAGTGTCAAGGACATAACTTGTTATGTGCTTGGGACTTGTCTGAAAAAATTGTCTTCTTTCACTTCAATTGAACATTAGCCCCCAAGTGTCAAGGACATAACTTGTTATATGCGTGGAACTTTGATTTAATTGATTCCTTTATAGATATCTGACATGTTTTATCCTTGGCAGACTGATTTGAACCGGAGGGCCACTGAAATCACTGAGCTCCGGAATAGCCTATCCTTCCAAGAGACTACTTCGACTAAAGCCAAGGAAGAACTTACCCTTGCTTTAGCTAGTATGGAGAAGCTCAATAAAGATTTTGAAGCGGAGCGACCCACTTGGGAGGTAGGGAAGGCTGCTTTGGAGAAAAGAGCCAATGATGCTGAGGCAGCTCTTAACCCGGTTACAGGGGAGCTGTCCGGGTTAAGGCAGCATATAAATGATATGACATCTGCTATCTTTGGTAAGTATTTGTTGACATAAGTTTATCCTTGCTATCTTGCGCTGCTCTGGTTTAACTCATCACTTGTACACAGGGAGGCGAGTTACTCATCTTGAGGATGATGTGCGGAAGAAGCTGAAGGCTGCTTACACCTTGGTGGAACAACTCTATGTCGGCGCTCAGAGGGCCATCAGTGCTATTTTGCACAATAAACCGGCACCAACCACCATCCAAGGTACTCTGGAAAAACTATCCATCTTGCCTGCCCGTATTGTCGAGGTGAAGAAATCCTCCGCAAGAGCTGGCTCCCTCATGGCGTTAACCCGGGCCAAGGCATGGGTTCCCGACTTTTATCCGGCGGAGGCCATGAATGGTTATCCGAGTATGAAAGAGGATGGATCAGCTTTCTCCACTGAAGATCTCCGCGCCTTAACCAAAGACATGCGGCCCCTTGCCAGTAAGCTTGCTGATGAAGCAGACTTATCAAGGTATCACCCGGGTTATGATCTAGAGAATGTGCGGGTGGAGCGGCCATCTTATGACATCGAAAATCTTATTCCACCCGTTCGTAAGCATACCTTCGCTCCTGACATTGAACCGTCAGAACTTATAAATGATGAAGTGTATTTCCGCGCCCTTGCCAAGATTGACTGGAGCACCCCTGATTTCCAGCAGCTGCCAGAAGTCATCGAAGACCCGGAACAAGCTGACCCTCAGTCTTCATAGAGAGCCGAAGCAGAATCCTAAACCGGTTCCGGTTTACCTTTATATGTTGAACACTTGGTGAAAAAACTGATGTTCTTTTGGGCCTGCCAGTGCCTTGTAATAGAATAGTTGAGATACTGTCTTTCTCCCACACTTTGTGTCATGGCATTACTTTGTTTGGCAACTCCTAAATTATCTCCTGCTTACAACGCTTTGACAGTTTATATTACCTGTGTCTGCATAAACAATGCTAAAAATGTCCTGGCGGTTTATCACCGGACGGGTTATACTGCCCAAACACATGATCTAAGTAAATACCTTGAACTGTGTATAAAATAGAAGCATGTAACGTACCTATGATTAAGTGTTGATGGCTTCTCGCCCCTCGTTGGTTACCCCAAGTGGAAGGTTGAGATGTAGCGTAGCGGCAAATTTCCCTTGGCAAAGGTACCAAGGATCGAATCCCGTGAGACTCCGAGGGTCGACAAGTAGGTGTCAACGGCGCCAGAAACTTAGCGGTTGACGGGACCTGCACACAGATACAGATAACTTTGCTCCCAACGAGTTCAGAGAGGTTGTCAATCCCTCCGGCCTTGTTGTTTACAAAGGATCAAACACAAGAGATAATAATGATAGCTATGACTACAACTAGGAAATAAAAACAGGAAGTAAATAGAAGGTGTGATCAGCGGTGGTAATATGGACCGGGGTCCCATGATGTTCACTAGTGATGTCTCTCTCCCAAAAGGCGATAAAACAGCAAAGCGAGTTAAACAAATTACAGCTGGGCAATTGACAGGATTATGTGCGCAAACCAATGCTAACTATGCTGCAAAGAAAGGTAGAGGCTCAAAAGCATGGGCGGTACGCCAAGGCAAGTAGACCGAAATCCATCTGCATCTACTACTAATCATCCACCTTGAGATATCTATCCAGAACATCTCGCTGGTATTAAGTTGCGAATCCCACCCAAAGTGTAAACTCAAAGCAACAGACAACTGCATTAAAAGAACTTTGCGTAAAGTAAACAATCCTTGCACCTGCAAGTACAAGCACCGTTGTTTTCTCCCTTGTGGCAACAACACATCCCCTAGACTCATGTTTCTGTCACTCAAGCTAGTCATCAGGGGGCATGAACCCACAATCAAGCATAACGCTCCCACTTGGAGTTACTACCTACTACTTGGCCAAAGCAATAAACAGCAACGGAGAACTTGCAAGAATTACTCAAGAACAAAGCTATAAAAGAGGTGAATCAAATATATTACTCAAACACAATCTGAACATAGTCTCATAATCCATCAGATTCCAGCAAACTCAGCAAAGCAACAGCAGAAAGATTACATATGTGCCTCGATCATGTAGGGCAGCTCACGAGGTCTAAACCATGAAGAGCAAAGAGGGGAGGAGAACATCACATAGCTACTGATCATGGACCCATGGTCCAAGGTGGACTACTCACGACTCATCCGGGAAGCGTCCATGGCGGTGGAGAAACTCCCGGTGGTGGTTCTCCCCTCCGGCAGGGTGCCGGGAAGAGTTCTCCTGATGCTCCCGATCTTGGAAGAGCTGCGGCGGTGGAACAGAGGCGAGATCGCAAAAAAGGGTTCTGTCCTCGAGGGTTTCGGGACGAGAGGGATATATATGCGAAGGGGGGCAGCCAGAGGCGGAGTAGGGGCCCCAGGCGCCCCCCCTGGCGCGGCCAGGGGTGGGGCCGCGCCAGGTGGCCGCCTGGGCCTCCCCTGGCTCCCCTCTGGCCCATCTTTGGTTCTTCGCGAAGCTTCCTGTACGCTGATTTTTCCTATATGTTTCCTGGAATTTTTGGAGCACTTTTAATATGGGGGAAACCTGAAATAGAAAAACAGCAGAAAACAGGAACTGGCACTGTGGTGCACTGAGTTAATAGGTTAGTCCAAATATGATCAAAAGTGTATGGAAGTGCATCAATATCATAGCAATATCACACAAAAGAAGCATGGAGCAAGCAGAAATTATAGATACGTTTTGGACGTATCAAGTGTATACGTAAACCTTAACCCGACAGGAACAATCCAAGGTGTAAGTGCTGATGACTCCCTTGGATCTTTGTCGGCTCATCATGAAGGCCGATCCGGGTTACAATGAACGTCGATTAATTGTAAATTAGTACTGGTGTTTATAACCCAGACTATAGCTCTGTAAATACATATGTAATGACAACTTTGTAGTTATCCAGTCTTAAATCAATGGACATGGTTGAAAAACCAATGACCTTGAAGATAAAGATTTGAGAAAACATAAAAAATGAAAAATAAATTTTTGGGGCAAATAAGACCATGTAGTCGAGGCTTTTTACGAGCTGCCAGGCTCCAAATTCGAGGCTTTTTATGAGCTGCCAGGCTACTGTCATTAACCATTTTAGCAAAGCCTGTTAAGATGATCCGCAATCTTTAACCAAATCATCAATGTCAGATGCTACCAATGTTCAAAATCTTATAAAGATTTGACTTGTGTAATCACTTGATGATCGTCAATTTAACGTTACCAAGTTCTGGTTCCCGAAGGATTGACTTGTGTGTACGTTCGACGGGTCATACCAGGTTTACCTGGACGGCGCGATTTACTTGATGCAGGCAGGTTAATCCGGGGTTTTAGGTGTATACATCAAGCTTCCAAGCCGTGTTCACTACAAGAGTCTTCAACTCGCTGATGAACTTGCATCAGGAGCCCCCAGGTAGCGTTTGAGCATTGCTCGTCGGGGCCTATGTTTGAGTTGTGCTAGGCATCAAACTCTCTTTTGCCCCTCATCATTATGTGGAAATTGCCGAGGCAACCAGAGCTGTGCTCTTATGATGGTCTTGATGTGCCCGCCGGCTTAAGAGGCCATATGTAATGCCCAGGATGGGACTATACCTCCTACGTGTCGAGGCACGACTTAAAGGTATAAGCCCATCCTAGAATGATCTCAAGTTTGGTATCTTTGCACGACTCATGTAAAAGAGGGATTAAATTGCAAAAGGAGATAGTTGGCTTACACTCGCCACTTCACACAATACATTAAATAAGCAAAACATCATTCAAAACATCACAGCCCTTCTAAGGGTAAGATCCAAAAGAAAGATACCAAAACAACATAAAGCCACAGGTCAGGATCGAATCCTAGTAGAAACCACTACTGATCGTCGAAACGTAACAAGCATACGGCCAAACTCTTCATCGAGCTCCTGGTGAAGAACTTGAACCAGCTCCTGCATCAACTCGGCTGAACCTGCATCTGGTGTTGTAGTATCTGTGAGCCACGAGGACTCAGCAATCCCATAACCATGGGTATTTAGACTAGCAAAGCTTTGTGGGTAGGAAGAGGTAAAGTGGTGAGGTTGCAGCAGCGGCTAAGCATAATATGGTGGCTAACCTACGAGTACCAGAATAAGATGAGCATCTACGCAAACGGTCGCAAAAGTAGTGATCGCTAAAGATCCTGAACTTCATACGAGTCAAACATAACCCCACCGTGTTCTCTTCTCAAAGTGAAAAGAGACAGTCACGGTTACTCACACAGTTGTGTGTTTTACTTCGGATCCTCTGTAAAGTTTTCTACAACTGGACATTAACAAATTCCAATCTGCCACATAACCGCGGGTACGGCTTTCGAAAGATCATAACCCTGCAGGGGTGTCCCAACTTTGCCTATCACAAGCTCTCACGATTAGCTGAAGTGATAAATATAATATCATCACCCCTTATCTTAGGGAAAATCCGATCAGGCTCGGCATCCCGGTAGCACAAGTCATTTCGACAATGGTAAAACAAGTCCAGCAAGACCTCCCGGCATGCCGACACCCTGATAGTAGCCGCGCGTATCTCGTCTCAGGCCATGACCGGATGGGCGATGCTACAGGTAAAACCAATCCTCGAGTTTCCCCGCAGTGGCCCCGCAGGACCCCCGTTTGGGACCAACACCATCAGCACTGGCCCCCCTACTATGTAGAATTAAGAATCCTCGGATAGCGCTAACTCCCTATGCAATTTAATTAATTAATTAAGTTGTTATTATGAGCAAATTAAAACCAATGTGGGGCCTTGCTGGAGGAGTTTTATTCAAAGTCGAACTGTCAAGGGGTCCCCATTTCACCCATCGTGTAAGGAATGCAAAATCAAGGAACATAATGCCGGTTTATCGGCGCCTAAGGTGGCATGAGTGGAACAAAACACCGAGCAAAAGGCCAAGCCTTCCACCCATGCCCAGTATATAGGTGTGTTAATAATTATAATAGATATTGTGATATAACAACAACAAGTTCCCTCCTGGAACGAACTTCATCTTCACCTGCAACTAACAACGCTATAAGAGGGGCTGAGCAAGCGGGTAACATAGCCAAATAGTGGTTTTGCTAGGAAGGTGTCAAGGTTAGAGGTTTCATGGCAACAAGGAGAGGCTGACATAAAAGATGGGTAGCGCGACATGTAACGATAGCATCGAGACAACTAAGCATGGCAATGGTAGTAAAGGTATCCAAGGGTATGATCATCTTGCCTGGGATTCCACAGGGAAGAAGAATGGATCCATGAAGTAGACGAAGGAGAAGCCTCACAACTCCGGAACGAAACCGAAGCTAACAAGAGAAGCAACCGGAAAGAAGCAAACACTCAGTAAACACACAAGCATAAACATGGCATACGATGCACTTCCAAGTATGATGCATGTCCGGTTTAAATATGCATGGCATGGCAAAGTGCACAAACAACACTACAAGTTAAGTGGAGCTCAATATGCAACGGGTTGCATATTGACGAAACACCACATGATAATTATTTAGTTGACTCTCGTTTATTTATAAGACAAGATTAAATGTTTGTTAACATGGCAAGAGGTGAAGCAAAAGTAAACTACCTATTTAGGCATTTTAAATGAGGCCGGAAAAATAACAACAACATATCCGGAAAATCCCCATGAGCATGTTTAGCAATTATTAAAGCAACAACAATTCACACATATAATGTTGTTAACATGATGCGGATGACATGATCAAGTTTTATGCAAGTTTTTATTAGAGGGTTAACAAGAAGATGATATGAAGCATCGTCACCGTGGTTGAAGGAAAAGGGTGCCACGGCAACAATTCCTAAAATGATGCAACGGCAACACATCGGTTCCGGTAACTCGTTGAGAGTCCGGTGCAAGAGGAAAGATGGCGTGAGTGAGCCAAACGAGATGAAAGGTGGGGCGATCCCGTTGCCGGGTTCCCAGGAGTCGGCGACGAGGCAACCGAGGAACATGACAAACGGACGAAACGGCATGGAGCACACACGGGAAACATTTCATACAACCACAACAAGCATCTCACGGGTCATCCACGGGGTCGTCTCGTTATACCTTTGAAGCGTGCGTTTCGGGGCGGTTCGAGACGTAGAGGAAGAAGGCGTTCACGTGTCCGAAGAGGAAGAAGTCGTTCGCATAGCGGTAGTGGAAGTAGTTGTTCACGGGGTCTTCGATGGCCGACGGTAGTCGTTCGGGCGTCGAGTTCGTAGATGTACTAGCGGTCTCGGCGACGGTAGTGGTACACGGCGACGGTAGTCGTTCACGGAGCTCGTAGCCGTAGAGGTACACGGGGCGACGGTAGACGTTCGGGCGACGGTAGACGTTCGGGCGACGGTAGGCGTCCACGGATCCAAAAGTAGATATACTTGCTGTTACATGGTTACTTGAGATAACAATAACAGCAACAAAACAACAAAAAAAAAGGAAAAAAAGGCTGCGGGCGACGACGAGCTGGAAAGGACGGGGCCGTCGCGGTGAAGCTGCTCGTGGACGCGGCCTTGGCGAAGCAAACGCGGGGCGGCCGGCGCCCGGCGCTGGAGGAGGTCAACGGCGCTGCTCGGGGCCAGAGGACGGGGCGGAGGCGCTGGAGAAGAGGACGCTCGGGGAGCGCCGGGCTCGCTGGAGGAAGGAGGAGCTCGGCTCCTGGCTTGCAGGGTGAGGCAGGGGGCTCCTTGGCGTGAGGGAGGCGCTGCGGAGCAGGGCCCAAGGCGCACGGCGGTCGCGGACGGGGTCCCTGGCGTGGAGGGACGAAGGGGAGGCCGCGGGCCTGGCCGGTCGTTGCTGGACGCGGCGGAGAGAGGAGGCCCGAGGCGCGGTCGCTCCGGCGCCTGGAGAAGGAGGCGCTCCAAGGGGCGGGCACTTGGGGCCGCGGTCGATGGGGTTCGAGCAGTGGACTCACGGCAGAGGCGCGAGATGGGGGCGCCGCGCTGGGATTGAGCGATGGGTGCGAGGGAAAGCGAGGCAGAGCGGGGGGTCGATGGGATCGAGAAGAAGCTGGCGGCGCTCGGTGGGAGATGGGACGAGCAAGGGAAGACGTCGGGGAGTTAGGGTTACGCTGGAGGAAAAGGCCGGATGGGCCAGTGGCCTGGAGAGAGGTGCGGTCGGCCTGGGCCTCAGCTGCGGCTGGGCTGCTAGGAGAGGTATCTGGTGGCTGGGCCAAGAGGGAGGAGGAGGTGTTGGGCCGGCTGGGAGGAAGGAGGAGGCCCGGCTGCTGGGCTGCTCTCCTTTTTATCTCCCTTTTAGCATAAAACAAAAGAGAGAAGAAAAGAAAGGAGAGGGAGGTTAGGGAAAAAAATAGCACATGGGAGTATTTTTCTCGGGCATCAAAAAAAGAGCACGGTCCGAGAAAAATAGAAAAGGCGTGATCGGAAAATAATTCAAACATATTTGAATTTAATTCAAATAGTTTTGAACTAAGACTTGATTATTGAAGTGTCCAAAAATGTTCGAATTTTCGGAGGAACCTCGATAAATAGGAAGAGAATTATAGGGAGGGTTTTGACGGTGAAACTTGAATCAAAAGATGTCTGGAGAATAAATGCAAGTGTGTTGGGTTATTCCGAAGCACAAGGAATATTTTAATATAGCTCCCTAAATATTGAGAGACTTTTATATGTTATAAAGAGAAGTCATCCTTCCCTCGATTTAAATGGACCGAAGGTCCACACAATTTATTTAGGTTGAGATGCAAAAGAAAATGACATGATGGCATGATGACATGATGCAATGCAAAAATAAATAAGGCAAGCACAAAAGAAACACACGGGAGACCCGCAACATCTGGAATCTTCTGGAATCTTCTGGGACGTCGGTCTTCGGGCGTCACAACTCTCCCACACTAACAGAGGATCTCGACCCGAGATCCTAGAGATAACACCGGGTAAAAAAACCGGAAGAGGAAGAGGTGAAACAAAGTTGCTTCTTTGACAAACGAGTGAAAACCAAAGAACCTTGAGAGGTTGAACAATCTTGAAAGAAAGAATACAACGGAGGTGAACGAAGTTGAGAGCACTCTGTTGGAAAGAGTAACAAGGAATATTATGAGAACCTTGATAGTTGAAAGACATGAAACAAGAGCTTACGAACCAAAGAATATGAAACCACAATGGTATAGCCAAAGGAATAAGAATGACATAATTTGGACAACACTCCGTCTGAAAATGGAAGGAATTAACAAGAACTTGAGGAGATGGAATGATACTTGATGAAATCAACAACACATAGCCTCTGAAACAATTAAAAGAATGGCACAAGGGGTAAAAAGATTTCAGATAGCACTCCGGTTGAAAGATAGGCAAAACTTGATAAGGTAAGGAACTAGAATGTTGGGCACAACACTCCAGTTAAATGGACAAGCAAGGGAAGAACATGATCTTGACAAAACGGGATTATGGTTTGGAGAGAGCAACATCAAAATGCCTCCGGAATGAAAGATTAGAATATAAATCAAAGAAAGAAAAGAATGGAGAAGAAAATGACAACTTCTCTCAAAATAGAATTGAAAGAGCATCCTTACGAAGAAGGGTTGAACGGAGTTGTTGGAAAATCAACAACGAAACGAATAAGCTCGTTGTGGGCTTATGGAAAACATCTCAAAATTATGAGGTAACAACCAGCCACTAATGGAAATATTTGATTGGATTGAGATCAACAAGGAGACGATAAACTTATCTCACCGGGAGGATAATGAAGAACTTGGGTCATTATAAGCACCATGATAGCAACAACTCTCAAGGAAAGCTTTTAGGTGCAATACAACCCAAGATAACTCCAACGAACAAAATGGGAGGTTGAAAGGATCTCTTGAGAAAAATAAGGATGATGGGTTTAAATATTTCATTCTTGAAACTCGTGAATCATGAAACATGAAGAAATTGTCAAGAATGACATAACACCATCTGAAAAGATAAGGTAGAAAGGATTGCACTTCAAAATGCA
This sequence comes from Secale cereale, assembly GCA_902687465.1. Taxonomy (NCBI): domain Eukaryota; kingdom Viridiplantae; phylum Streptophyta; class Magnoliopsida; order Poales; family Poaceae; genus Secale; species Secale cereale. The sequence goes on along the minus strand of LR738714.1, from coordinate 675,416,416 downwards.
AGAAGAAGAATATTTGAGCTCCTCCAACAAGAATCTAGATGAAGACTACGAGGATGAATTAAATGATGATGAACCACCATGAAGAACTCCGGTAATGAAGCATGAGAAGTGGAAGATGAAAAGAATAAGATTCAAGGCCTGCGATGAATTAGATGGAGCTTCGAAATGATGTAATAGAAATAACTTGGATCTCCGGAAAACAAGATGAACAACTTAGAACCGAGGATATGATATGATGAACAAGCTCCAGACAAAAGAATTAAATCACCTTGAAGGAATAAGAATAAGAATTATGTTATGCATATCCCTCACCAATTTAAATTGATGACAACCAAAGGATTTGGCATACTACTTATTCTCGTTACAAAGAATTAAAGAGAGATCTAGCACAAGCTTGGGTAAATCTTCAACGAACCACCGGTAGGATTATGAAAACAACAAATGAATTAAAATGATAACAATGGAAGGGTAATCTTGAAAGAACCACCGTAAGAATAGGAAGACGAACGAAGAGACATCAATGCAGAAAATTTAGAGGACGAGGTTGAAAACTGAGAACGAAGAATCTTGTGAAATGATGGCCTTCGGAGGAACACAATGGAAAGAATTCATGAAATGCTCCGGACGGGTATAAAAGAATTCCTCACAATCAAACGATAATGAGGATGGCATGAAGCTAGAACCACGAATCTTGAGAGAACGGGCCAAGATTTAATAGAAACACTTCTCCTAATGTTGAGAATGAAGACGAGAAAAGCCATAATAATTGATGAGCACTCCGGAATGGAGAATTACAAAGGTTGAACCAATAATGAAATGAATTGAATGCGATCTTGGAGAAGGACTGTAACTGATGGAAATCATTCTTACGTCACACTTTGAAAAGAATTTGAGTATAACTCCAGAAAAATAATTAGAAGAGTCAGGTAAGATCCTGGGAAAAGACCTGTGGGTTAGGGCCCACTCAAAGAAATCACCGTTGGAAAAGATTGCTTAAGAGATATTGCACCGGTTGAATTAACTGGCTGAATAAGATTATAATCCTCAAAATAGCTTGAACGGATTAAGAATGGAAACACGAATCTTCTGAGATATCTTCAGCTCTCCAGATATGAATAGCAAGAGGAGAAGATTAATTGGTGCACCGGAATAAGAAAGCATTATGAAATGAGGAAAAGGATAAGATCAACACCGAAATCTTGAATTACATCCACCGGCAGAATTTGAGAACAAAAGAATGATGAACTTGAAGCTCTTGAGCATCTTCACGATAAATCACCGGATAAGAACATTGAAGGAAAAGAATGAAGAAATATCACATGAATAAAATGGATACTTCATCTGAGAATTTCTGGCTCCAAGAAGAAAAAGGGTGGGAGGGTGGGGAAAACAAAGACAACTTGGATGAATGAAACAGACAAATCGTCAGATTTCTCAACGACGTCCGTATGGAATAACTTGAAGAGAAGGCACACCGGTTGAAAAGGATTAACATGAAGATCTCGATGGAGAAGAAGAATTAGCACTCCCATAAAAATATGAGAACACCGATAAGGAAAGGTATGGAATCAACATTTGACATCGAAGCAACTCGAATACCAGAATCAAATCAAAACAAAGGATAGATATGTAACATGATCTTCACAATATCATCCGAACAGAGAATTGAACGAATGAGTTCCGTAGGTACATCCGCTTGTCGAGAAGCCACTTGGAGAACAAAAGATAAATAAAAAGGAACAAGGATCAGATAGAACAAATACAAGATAGAAGCTTAATTCGACATCTTCGTGCTGAAAGCTCATGGAACATGTTACAAAAGGGTTTTGCAATCCCCGGATCAGCATAGCCAAGGACCCATTAAGATGCAACTCCCGATCGGAACAAGTCCATAAAACCACTTCACTCAATGTAGAACCCCGAACTTCATATCGAGCATCCGTTGGAAGAATGCCTAGAACTACTGGATGAACCCACCTATTAATTTCCGAAAGTTTCCAGTTATGCAATCAGGTGTTGGGGATACAGGGGAAGCACCGCGCACTCAACTCTAAACCTACATCCAGCTGTGTCCATCCTTCAACACATGACCAGTTGTTCTCGGAAACCGTTTACCTCGGACCTTCGAAACGCATCCACTATACAAGCTATGGCAATACTCTCGAACTACCTCCCCAGTACTGGGTGATGTCGGGGTTATCTTGCCACTAACCGCATAGGAGAGTTTTCGATGTCGGCCGTCTTAAGTATTCTAGTACTGCCGCGATGGATTTGTGACGACAACACCTCGGAGCTCAACTCCCCGGGACACTGCCACAACCCCTAATGACAGGAGGCATCGAGAACAATGTTCTCGTCACAAAGACATCGAAACAATCCAAACAATACTCGCGAGATCCTAAAAAAATTTGGTGCATTTTTAGAAAGTAGAAGAGGCAAGAGTAATCGTCAGGAGTCCTCACCAGAATGAAAAGAGATGAGGAGCAAAGAAATCCTACTCTCCGATATATATAGGACTCAAAACATTTTCAGTGTGTGCCTAGACTCAACCGTCAACGATTCGATCAATCAGTGGGGGCTTCTAGGTCGGAGAAGGCTCTGAATACCAACTTGTAATGCCTAGGATGTGACTATACCTCCTACGTGTCGAGGCACGACTTAATGGTATAAGCCCATCCTAGAATGATCTCAAGTTTGGTATCTTTGCACGACTCATGTAAAAGAGGGATTTAATTGCAAAAGGAGATAGTTGGCTTACACTCGCCACTTCACACAATACATTAAATAAGCAAAACATCATTCAAAACATCACAGCCCTTCTAAGGGTAAGATCCAAAAGAAAGATACCAAAACAACATAAAGCCACAGGTCAGGATCGAATCCTAGTAGAAACCACTACTGATCGTCGAAACATAACAAGCATACGGCCAAACTCTTCATCGAGCTCCTGGGGAAGAACTTGAACCAGCTCCTGCATCAACTCGGCTGAACCTGCATCTGTTGTTGTAGTATCTGTGAGCCACGAGGACTCAGCAATCCCATAACCATGGGTATCAAGACTAGCAAAGCTTGGTGGGTAGGAAGAGGTAAAGTGGTGAGGTTGCAGCAGCGGCTAAGCATAATATGGTGGCTAACCTACGAGTACCAGAATAAGATGAGCATCTACGCAAACGGTCGCAAAAGTAGTGATCGCTAAAGATCCTGAACTACATACGAGTCAAACATAACCCCATCGTGTTCTCTTCTCAAAGTGAAAAGAGACAGTCACGGTTACTCACACAGTCGTGTGTTTTACTTCGGATCCTCTGTCAAGTTTTCTACAACCGGACATTAACAAATTCCAATCTGCCACATAACCGCGGGCACGGCTTTCGAAAGATCATAACCCTGCAGGGGTGTCCCAACTTAGCCCATTACAAGCTCTCACGATTAGCTGAAGTGATAAATATAATATCATCACCCCTTATCTTAGGGAAAATCCGATCAGGCTCGGCATCCCGGTAGCACAAGTCATTTCGACAATGGTAAGACAAGTCCAGCAAGAACTCCCGGCGTGCCGACACCCTGATAGTAGCCGCGCGTATCTCATCTCAGGCCACGACCGGATGGGCGATGCTACAGGTAAAACCAATCCTCGAGTTTCCCCGCGGTGGCCCCGCAGGACCCCCGTTTGGGACCAACACCATCAGCACTGGCCTCCCCTGCTATGTAGAATTAAGAATCCTCGGGTAGCGCTAACTCCCTATGCAATTTAATTAATTAATTAAGTTGCTATTATGAGCAAATTAAAACCAATGTTGGGCCTTGCTGGAGGAGTTTTATTCAAAGTCGAACTGTCAAGGGGTCCCCATTTCACCCATCGTGTAAGGAACGCAAAATCAAGGAACATAATGCCGGTTTATCGGCGCCTAAGGTGGCATGAGTGGAACAAAACACCGAGCAAAAGGCCAAGCCTTCCACCCATGCCCAGTATATAGGTGTGTTAATAATTATAATAGATATTGTGATATAACAACAACAAGTTCCCTCCTGGAACGAACTTCATCTTCACCTGCAACTAACAACGCTATAAGAGGGGCTGAGCAAGCGGGTAACATAGCCAAACAGTGGTTTTGCTAGGAAGGTGTCAAGGTTAGAGGTTTCATGGCAACAAGGAGAGGCTGACATAAAAGATGGGTAGCGCGACATGTAACGATAGCATCGAGACAACTAAGCATGGCAATGGTAGTAAAGGTATCCAAGGGTATGATCATCTTGCCTGGGATTCCACAAGGAAGAAGAACGGATCCATGAAGTAGACGAAGGAGAAGCCTCACAACTCCGGAACGAAACCGAAGCTAACAAGAGAAGCAACCGGAAAGAAGCAAACACTCGGTAAACACACAAGCATAAACATGGCATACGATGCACATCCAAGTATGATGCATGTCCGGTTTAAATATGCATGGCATGGCAAAGTGCACAAACAACACTACAAGTTAAGTGGAGCTCAATATGCAACGGGTTGCATATTGACGAAACACCACATGATAATTATTTAGTTGACTCTCGTTTATTTACAAGACAAGATTAAATGTTTGTTAACATGGCAAGAGGTGAAGCAAAAGTAAACTACCTATTTAGGCATTTTAAATGAGGCCGGAAAAATAACAACAATATATCCGGAAAATCCCCATGAGCATGTTTAGCAATTATTAAAGCAACAATAATTCACACATATAATGTTGTTAACATGATGCAGATGACATGATCAAGTTTTATGCAAGTTTTTATTAGAAGGTTAACAAGAAGATGATATGAAGCATCGTCACCGTGGTGGAAGGAAAAGGGTGCCACGGCAACAATTCTGAAAATGATGCCACGACAACACATCGGTTCCGGTAACTCGTTGAGAGTCCGGTGCAAGAGGAAAGATGGCGTGAGCGAGCCAAACAAGATGAAAGGTGGGGCGATCCCGTTGCCGGGTTCCCACGAGTCGGCGACGAGGCAACCGAGGAACATGACAAACGGACGAAACGGCACGGAGCACACACGGGAAACATTTCATACAACCACAACAAGCATCTCACGGGTCATCCACGGGGTCGTCTCGTTATACCTTTGAAGCGTGCGCTTCGGGGCGGTTCGAGACGTAGAGGAAGAAGGCGTTCACGTGTCCGAAGAGGAAGAAGTCGTTCGCATAGCGGTAGTGGAAGTAGTTGTTCACGGGGTCTTCGATGGTCGACGGTAGTCGTTCGGGCGTCGAGTTCGTAGATGTACTAGCGGTCTCGGCGACGGTAGTGGTACACGGCGACGGTAGTCGTTCACGGAGCTCGTAGCCGTAGAGGTACACGGGGCGACGGTAGACGTTCGGGCGACGGTAGGCGTTCACGGATCCAAAAGTAGATATACTTGCTGTTACTTGGTTACTTGAGATAACAATAACAGCAACAAAACAACAAAAAAAAGGAAAAAAAAGGCTGCGGGCGACGACGAGCTGGAAAGGACGGGGCCGTCGCGGTGAAGCTGCTCGTGGACGCGGCCTTGGCGAAGCAGACGCGGGGCAGCCGGCGCCCGTTGCTGGAGGAGGTCAGCGGCGCTGCTCGGGGCCAGAGGACGGGGCGGAGGCGCTGGAGAAGAGGACGCTCGGGGAGCGCCGGGCTCGCTGGAGCAAGGAGGAGCTCGGCTCCTGGCTTGCGGGGCGAGGCAGGGGGCTCCTTGGCGCGAGGGAGGCGCTGCGGAGCAGGGCCCGAGGCGCACGGCGGTCGCGGACGGGGTCCCTGGCGCGGAGGGACGAAGGGGAGGCCGCGGGCCTGGCCGGTCGTTGCTGGACGCGGCGGAGAGAGGAGGCCCGAGGCACGGTCGCTCCGGCGCCTGGAGAAGGAGGCGCTCCAAGGGGCGGGCGCTCGGGGCCGCGGTCGATGGGGTTCGAGCGGTGGACTCAGGGCAGAGGCACGAGATGGGGGCGCCGCGCTGGGATTGAGCGATGGGTGCGAGGGAAAGCGAGGCAGAGCGGGGGGTCGATGGGATCGAGAAGAAGCTGGCGGCGCTCGGTGGGAGATGGGAGGAGCGAGGGAAGTCGTCGGGGAGTTAGGGTTACGCTGGAGGAAACAGGCCGGATGGGCCAGTGGCCTGGAGAGAGGTGCGGTCGGCCTGGGCCTCAGCTGCGGCTGGGCTACTAGGAGAGGTATCTGGTGGCTGGGCCAAGAGGGAGGAGGAGGTGTTGGGCCGGCTGGGAGGAAGGAGGAGGCCCGGCTGCTGGGTTGCCCTCCTTTTTATCTCCCTTTTAGCATAAAACAAAAGAGAGAAGAAAAGAAAGGAGAGGGAGGTTAGGGAAAAAAATAGCACATGGGAGTATTTTTCTCGGGCATCAAAAAAAGAGCACGGTCCGAGAAAAATAGAAAAGGCGTGATCGGAAAATAATTCAAACATATTTGAATTTTATTCAAATAGTTTTGAACTAAGACTTGATTATTGAAGTGTCCAAAAATGTTCGAATTTTCGGAGGAACCTCGATAAATAGGAAAAGAATTATAGGGAGGGTTTTGACGGTGAAACTTGAATCAAAAGATGTCTGGAGAATAAATGCAAGTGTGTTGGGTTATTCCGAAGCACAAGTAATATTTTAATATAGCTCCCTAAATATTGAGAGACTTTTATATGTTATAAAGAGAAGTCATCCTTCCCTCGATTTAAATGGACCGAAGGTCCACACAATTTATTTAGGTTGAGATGCAAAAGAAAATGACATGATGGCATGATGACATGATGCAATGCAAAAATAAATAAGGCAAGCACAAAAGAAACACACGGGAGACCCGCAACATCTGGAATCTTCTGGAATCTTCTGGGACGTCGGTCTTCGGGCGTCACACCATAGGAAACTTCCTTGCGCGCGGAAGCCCCCATGTGATTCTCTTTTTGTACAGAAAAGACGGCTGATACCTTGATTTATCAAGGGCGCCGGTTTAAGAGGCCATAGAAAACTCTCTTGCCCGCGGCCGAATCTAATAAGTTCCGCGAGGTAAAGCTCAAGCCTGCATAAAAAGTTTGGATAACCATCCAAGTAGTCAAACCATGAGTAGGGCAGTTCTTGACAAGAGATTTCATGTGTTCCCAAGCTTGGGCAACGTGTTCATTATCCAATTGTTTAAATTTCATTATGTTACTCCTTAATTGGATAATTTTAGCAGGGGGATAGTACTTCCCAATAAAGGCATCCTTGCACTTGTCCCAAGAATCTATACTATTCCTAGGCAAGGATTGAAACCAGATTTTAGCTCCTCCTCTCAAGGAGAAAGGAAAAAGCTTAAGCTTAACAATATCACCATCTACTTCTTTGTACTTTTGCATATCACAGAGCTCAACAAAATTATTTAAGTGCAAAGCACCATCATCTCCAGCACCGGAGAATTGATCTTTCATAACTAGGTTCAGCAGAGCAGGTTTAATCTCATAAGAAGGTGCTGAAGTGGCAGGTGTAGCAATAGGCGTGCAGATAAAGTCACTGTTGTTATGACTAGTGAAGTCACTCAACTTGGTGTTCTCGGTGGAACCCATAGCAGCAGCAAGCAAGATAATTATTTTTGTGATTTTTGGTAAGGGACACTAAAGCAAAAACTGCAAGGTAAACTAACAAGACTAAAAAGCAAAGATAAAAGATAGTGTGCAACTCCCCTATCTTGAAGAGTGGAGTCCCCGGCAACGGCGCCAGAAACTTGCTTGATGGCTTCTCGCCCCTCGTTGGTTACCCCAAGTGGAAGGTTGAGATGTAGCGTAGCGGCAAATTTCCCTTGGCAAAGGTACCAAGGATCGAATCCCATGAGACTCCGAGGATCGACAAGTAGGTGTCAACGGCGCCAGAAACTTAGCGGTTGACGGGACCTGCACACAGATACAGATAACTTTGCTCCCAACGAGTAAAGAGAGGTTGTCAATCCCTCCGGCCTTGTTGTTTAGAAAGGATCAAACACAAGAGATAATAATGATAGCTATGACTTCAACTAGGAAATAAAAATAGGAAGTAAATAGAAGGTGTGATCAGCGGTGGTAATATGGACCGGGGTCCCATGATGTTCACTAGTGATGTCTCTCTCCCAAAAGACGATAAAACAGCAAAGCGAGGTAAACAAATTACAGTTGGGCAATTGACAGGATTATGTGCGCAAACCAATGCTAACTATGCTGCAAAGAAATGTAGAGGCTCAAAAGCATGGGCGGTACGCCAAGGCAAGTAGACCGAAATCCATCTGCATCTACTACTAATCATCCACCTTGAGATATCTATCCAGAACATCTCGCTGGTATTAAGTTGCGAATCCCACCCAAAGTGTAAACTCAAAGCAACAGACAACTGCATTAAAAGAACTTTGCGTAAAGTAAACAATCCTTGCACCCGCAAGTACAAGCACCGTTGTTTTCTCCCTTGTGGCAACAGCACATCCCCTAGACTCATGTTTCTGTCACTCAAGCTAGTCATCAGGGGGCATGAACCCACAATCAAGCATAATGCTCCCTCTTGGAGTTACTACCTACTACTTGGCCAAAGCAATAAACAGCAATGGAGAACATGCAAGAATTACTCAAGAACAAAGATATAAAAGAGGTGAATCAAATATATTACTGAAACACAATCTGAACATAGTCTCGTAATCCATCAGATCCCAGCAAACTCAGCAAAGCAATAGCAGAAAGATTACATATGTGCCTCGATCATGTAGGGCAGCTCACGAGGTCTAAACCATGAAGAGCAAAGAGGGGAGGAGAACATCACATAGCTACTGATCATGGACCCATGGTCCAAGGTGGACTACTCACGACTCATCCGGGAAGCGTCCATGGTGGTGGAGAAGCTCCCGGTGGTGGTTCTCCCCTCCGGCAGGGTGCCGGGAATAGTTCTCCTGATGCTCCCGATCTTGGAAGCGCTGCGGCTGCGGAACAGAGGCGAGATCGCGAAAAAGGGTTCTGTCCTCGAGGGTTTCGGGATGAGAGGGATATATATGCGAAGGGCGGCAGCCAGAGGCGGAGTAGGGGCCCCAGGCGCCCCCCTGGCGCGGCCAGGGGTGGGGCCGCGCCAGGTGGCCGCCTGGGCCTCCCTGGCTCCCCTCTGGCCCTTCTTTGGTTCTTCGCGAAGCTTCCTGTACGTTGATTTTTCCTATATTTTTCCTGGAATTTTTGGAGCACTTTTAATATGGGGGAAACCTGAAATAGAAAAATAGCAGAAAACAGGAACTAGCACTGTGGTGCACTGAGTTAATAGGTTAGTCCAAATATGATCAAAAGTGTATGGAAGTGCATCAATATCATAGCAATATCACACAAAAGAAGCATGGAGCAAGCAGAAATTATAGATACGTTTTGGACGTATCAACATCCCCAAGCTTAATTCCTGCTCGTCCTCGAGTAGGTAAATGATAACAAGCATAATTTCTGTGGTGACATGCTATCAACCATATAAGAACTTTTAAGTAAAGCAATCAAGGCATGTAATTCAATTCAAGTCATAACAACTAAGAGTCTATATTAGCATTGTAACAAGCAACATAAGAACATAAAGGTGCAAGAGCTCTCGCTGTCCGTGACTCGAATGTCTCCAAATGGTGTTTGCGTGCAAGAAAGGGGATAGGGATATACAAGAGAGTAAAACATAGTTTTTGTATTGTTGAGAACTTAATCTACGAAAGTTTCACACTTGGTCTTCTTTGGAATCTTATCTTGACTCATCCCCAGACCACTAGCCAGGTACAAGTCAAAATGATCCACTCCCTTTTGATATTTTGAGCACTCATGCAATGGATGAGCGTAAGCAAGAACGTTGACACTTAGGATGGCAAAGAGAGAAAAATGATGAAGGGGGAAGACAAAAAAGGTGTGCAAGGCTCACATCAATGAGGACAATCATAGGTGAGAGAAAGCCAAATGATAGATATGATGTGAGGAGTAGGGATTGCCATGCAACGGATGCACATATGAGCTAAGGTAAGCTCTCCAGTGGAACTAGTGAGGGTGCATCCAACTTGCTCCCTCAAGAAGACCTAGAGCTCTTTTGAGGAGGCTCATCATTGGAATATACAAGCCAAGTTATATAGTGTGAAGGTCCCCACATAGCTATATGCATGAATGATAATCTCTATGGAGTACAAGGTATAAGATGAAGTACGAGTGTGTATCTCTCAAAAGGAATAGTAGTGTGCCCCTTCTCTCTTTTTATTTCTTTTTCTCTTTTTTTCTATTTTTTTTTTATTTTTTTTGTGGCCTCAATGGCTCTTTCTATTTAGCTCTCATTTGTCCTCTTTGGGATCTTTTGATTTTGTCCTCTTTGGAATCTTTTATTCACTTTAGGGGCAACACTCTATATATTACAAGAAGTATAGAAGATCTTTCACACTTTACAAAAGTACTCAACATAAAGAAAATGAAACTATCATGATGTATGCAAATGTATGCCTCTGCTGGTGTAGCAGGATATGCAATGATACTAGCGCGTCATGTAGCAATGATTAGGGCAAGGCCCAACTAGCATGCGGCTCATAGATCAAGCAAAAAGCATGTATGACATGAAGATCAAGTCATGAGAAGATGGATGTTGCATGGCAATGTATCTCGGAAAGGCTATGGAAATGCCTTGATAGGTAGGTATGGTAGCTGTTTTGAGGAAGGATATAATGAGGCTTATGATGACAGAGCGTATCGTGCCAAGGATTCGGATGCACCGGCGAAGTATGCACCAACTCTCGAGGTGAGAAAGGGCAATGCACGGTACCGAAGAGGCTAGAAAAATATGGCTAGGTGGAAGTGTCAACTTTCGAATACTCACATTAGTCCGAAGAACTCATGCACTTATTATCGGTAACTCTCAATCTAATTAGGAGGTTCACAAAGAGACAAGTACCCCGAGGAGGAGTGTATGGGGGTTTGGTTATCCTTGCGCATCCTCGACTCATGGTACGTGAGTGTACTCTAATATTTGATCCCTCCAAAGATTAGTGATCCATCTAGTAGCTAAAGTTCTCAACTATTTTGTAGGTTTTCGAAAATAAACACGGATTGCCCAAAATACGACATCTATCACTAATAGGCTAAAGCTCTTGACACCAAAAGTTCCGACATTACTCATGGCAATACCTCAAAACTATTGCAAGTAACTACTAAAATTAAATAGCAACCTCAATTACCTACTTTAAGTTAAGACACACAACTCAGTGCAATAGGCAAACTCTCTTAACAAGATAAACATGAAAACTCAAGAGAGTTTAGCAACCAACTAAACAATAGCTCTTAAAAAAGAAAAGCATGAAAACTAAGAGCTAAACATGACAGCAGCTATGGAAAGACAAAGAACACACACAGCAAAGATAAGCATGAATCCTATGTTGTGTTCTAGGTTGAAGTGGAGCGTGTTTCTCTCCCACACAAAGAAAGCTGGGTTCTAACTTGTTATGAACAGCAAGCAAAGCTAAAGAAAACTAAAAAAAGGAAACTAAGAGCAAGACGCTCCAAGCATAGCACACAACGCATGAAGTGATAAATATAGTGGAACGAAAGACGAACTGCTAATTGTTGATAGAGAAGGGGATGCATGGGGGCATCCCCAAGCTTAGACGCTTGAGTCTTCTTGAATATTTCTTGGGGGTGCACGGGGGCATCCCCAAGCTTGAGCGTTTGACCCTCCTGAATCTTCTTTTATCATCTTCCCTCGCACACTTGAAAACTCCCTTCATACATAACTCATCATAATCTGATTAGCGAGGTTAGTACCCACAATAAAATAATTTTTCCCTACTGGAAATAAAGATAATCTTGAAGAGCTACTGTTTCTCAAGATTGCCAAAAGGTTTTTGCAAAGAAAAAGCAAGCTCAAGGTTTGCAAAACGAAGAAAAGGCAAAACAGGACAAAATTTGTGAAAAACAGACCAGCAGGTAGTAAATAATTTTTTCGGTGCACTTATGCAACTCAAATCAAAAAACTCAGAACAGACGCTCGAAAGCCAATTGTATAGAGCACGCTGTCAAAAAAATGAGATCAAAAAGATGATCTCGTGATTTTATTCGAATTTTTCGGTCCAAGGACAGAATCTGTTTTCTGGACAGCACGTCACAACTTTTGAACTTTCTTGCAATCGGAGGCTAAACTTGGCACAAAGCTGAAAAGAAAAGATACAATGATGATGCTACTGTAGTAACAAACATCAAGACACAACAAAAGCAAAATAAAACCTAATTCGTTGTGGGCTGCTTCCCAAAAGCGCTTTCTTTTATGCCTTTAAGCTAGGCATGATGCAAAAAGAGAAGATCAAGTTTTATCAAGAGTAAGAGAATAGCTAGCCCGTGTAACGGACTCAAAAGGCAACTTAATCTTCTTTCTAGGGAAGTGTTCCATCCCTTTCTTGAGAGGGAATTGGAATTTTATATTCCCCTCTTTCATGTCAATGATAGCACCAACGGTGCGAAGAAAAGGACGTCCCAAAATAATTGGACATGAAGGTTCACATTCAATATCCATAATAGTAAAATCAACGGGAACATAATTGTCATTGACAATGATAAGAACATCGTTGATCTTCCCCAAAGGTTTCCTTACGGAAGAATCAACAAGACGAACACCAAAAGAACAAGGATCAAAAGGTTTTAATTCAAACATATCATACATTCTTTTGGGCATAACGGAGGTACTAGCTCCAACATCACATAAAGCATAGCAAAAGAAGTTATTCAACTTAATTTTAATCATAGGATCCCAACTATCTTCTAGCTTTCTAGGTATGGAGGCTTCTACCCTAAGCTTCTCCTCCCTAGCTTTGATGAGAGCATTAGTGATATGCTCCGTGAAGGCAAGATTAAGTGTGCTAGTGTGGGGATCTCTAGACATCTTGTGAAGAAAACCAATAAGTTCAGAAAGAGTGCAATTATCAAAATCAAGGTCACAACTATCAAGTAAAGTGGTAGTGGTGTCCTTTAGGCTCACTTGTTTGGTAGCTTCTATGGTTATATGAGTTTCTTCTTCTACGGTTGAGGTCATAGCATCACCATTAATAGGTCCAATGGGACTAGGAGTGCATTGGGTGCTAAGAGTTTGGATATCCTCAACAACTTGGATAGTAGCAACAGTGTGGTGGGTAGGAAGGCTCTTAATCCTATCTTCTTCCTCCTTTTCTCTAGCCCATCTCTCTTTAAGATTAGCCATCATCCTAATGTTTTCATTAATTTGCACTTGAATAGCATTCATAGGAGTGGTCTTCCTCTCCTCAAGAGGAGAAGTTCTAATTTTAAGCAACTCTACCTAATGGGCTAAATTGTCTACCTTCGAAGAGAGATTATCTAGTTTGTCTAGTTTTTCTTCTACACTCTTATTGAAGGCCTTTTGGGTAGTGATGAAGTCTTTAAGCATAATCTCTAGTTCAGAAGTGGAGTTCTTGGTGCTAGGATAAGTATTGTTGTTCCCATAGGAATTAGAGGGGAACGGTCTTGGGTTGCTACCAAAATTACTCCTATAAGAATTGTTATTGAAATTGTTTCTAGAGATAAAGTTCACATCTACTTGATCTTGAGCAATCAAAGAATTTAAAGGAACATCATGAGGATCAATAGAAGATTGCTTGGAAAGTAGAGACATGATCAAGTCAACTTTTTCATTTAGGGAGGAAATCTCCTCGACAGAGTTTACCTTCCTACCTGTTGGAGCGCGTTCCGTGTGCCATTGGGAATAATTGGTCATCATCTCGTCGAGAAGCTTCGTGGCAGCACCAAGTGTAGTTGACATAAAGGTTCCTCCCGCGGCCGAATCTAATAAGTTCCGCGAGGTAAAGTTCAAGCCTGCATAAAAAGTTTGGATAACCATCCAAGTAGTCAAACCATGAGTAGGGCAGTTCTGGACAAGAGGTTTCATGTGTTCCCAAGCTTGGGCAACGGGTTCATTATTCAATTGGTTAAAATTCATTATGTTACTCCTTAATTGGATAATTTTAGCAGGGGGATAGTACTTCCCAATAAAGGCATCCTTCCACTTGTCCCAAGAATCTATACTATTCCTAGGCAAGGATTGAAACCAAATTTTAGCTCCTCCTCTCAAGGAGAAAGGAAAAAGCTTAAGCTTAACAATATCACCATCTACTTCTTTGTACTTTTGCATATCACAGAGCTCAACAAAATTATTTAAGTGCAAAGCAGCATCATCTCCAGCACCGGAGAATTGATCTTTCATAACTAGGTTCAGCAGAGCAGGTTTAATCTCATAAGAAGGTGCTGAAGTGGCAGGTGTAGCAATAGGCGTGCAGATAAATTCACTGTTGTTATGACTAGTGAAGTCACACAACTTGGTGTTCTCGGTGGAACCCATAGCAGCAGCAAGCAAGATAACTATTTTTGTGATTTTTGGTAAGGGACACTAAAGCAAAAACTGCAAGGTAAACTAACAAGACTAAAAAGCAAAGATAAAAGATAGTGTGCAACTCCCCTATCTTGAAGAGTGGAGTCCCCGGCAACGGCGCCAGAAACTTGCTTGATGGCTTCTCGCCCCTCGTTGGTTACCCCAAGTGGAAGGTTGAGATGTAGCGTAGCGGCAAATTTCCCTTGGCAAAGGTACCAAGGATCGAATCCCGTGAGACTCCGAGGGTCGACAAGTAGGTGTCAACGGCGCCAGAAACTTAGCGGTTGACGGGACATGCACACAGATACAGATAACTTTGCTCCCAACGAGTATAGAGAGGTTGTCAATCCCTCTGGCCTTGTTGTTTACAAAGGATCAAACACAAGAGATAATAATGATAGCTATGACTGCAACTAGGAAATAAAAACAGGAAGTAAATAGAAGGTGTGATCAACGGTGGTAATATGGACCGGGGTCCCATGATGTTCACTAGTGATGTCTCTCTCCCAAAAGACGATAAAACAGCAAAGCGAGGTAAACAAATTACAGTTGGGCAATTGACAGGATTATGTGCGCAAACCAATGCTAACTATGCTCCAAAGAAAGGTAGAGGCTCAAAAGCATGGGCGGTACACCAAGGCAAGTAGACCAAAATCCATCTGCATCTACTACTAATCATCCACCTTGAGATATCTATCCAGAACATCTCGCTGGTATTAAGTTGCGAATCCCACCCAAAGTGTAAACTCAAAGCAACAGACAACTGCATTAAAAGAACTTTGCGTAAAGTAAATTATCCTTGCACCCGCAAGTACAAGCACCGTTGTTTTCTCCCTTGTGGCAATAGCACATCCCCTAGACTCATGTTTCTGTCACTCAAGCTAGTCATCAGGGGGCATGAACCCACAATCAAGCATAACGCTCCCTCTTGGATTTACTACCTACTACTTGGCCAAAGCAATAAACAGCAACGGAGAACATGCAAGAATTACTCAAGAACAAAGATATAAAAGAGGTGAATCAAATATATTACTGAAACACAATCTGAACATAGTCTCATAATCCATCAGATCCCAGCAAACTCAGCAAAGCAACAGCAGAAAGATTACATATGTGCCTCGATCATGTAGGGCAGCTCACGAGGTCTAAACCATGAAGAGCAAAGAGGGGAGGAGAACATCACATAGCTACTGATCATGGACCCATGGTCCAAGGTGGACTACTCACGACTCATCCGGGAAGCGTCCATGGTGGTGGAGAAGCTCCCGGTGGTGGTTCTCCCCTCCGGCAGGGTGCCGGGAAGAGTTCTCCTGATGCTCCTGATCTTGGAAGCGCTGCGGCGGCGGAACAGAGGTGAGATCGCGAAAAAGTGTTCTGTCCTCGAGGGTTTCGGGATGAGAGGGATATATATGCGAAGGGGGGCAGCCAGAGGCGGAGCAGGGGCCCCAGGCGCCCCCCCTGGCGCGGCCAGGGGTGGGGCCGTGCCAGGTGGCCGCCTGGGCCTCCCTGGCTCCCCTCTGGCCCATCTTTGGTTCTTCGCGAAGCTTCCTGTACATTGATTTTTCCTATATTTTTCCTGGAATTTTTGGAGCACTTTTAATATGGGGGAAACCTGAAATAGAAAAAATAGCAGAAAACAGGAACTGGCACTGTGGTGCACTAAGTTAATAGGTTAGTCCAAATATGATCAAAAGTGTATGGAAGTGCATCAATATCATAGCAATATCACACAAAAGAAGCATGGAGCAAGCAGAAATTATAGATACGTTTTGGACGTATCAACATCCCCAAGCTTAATTCCTGCTCGTCCTCGAGTAGGTAAATGATAACAAGCATAATTTCTGTGGTGACATGCTATCAACCATATAAGAACTTTTAAGTAAAGCAATCAAGGCATGTAATTCAATTCAAGTCATAACAACTAAGAGTCTATATTAGCATTGTAACAAGCAACATAAGAACATAAAGGTGCAAGAGCTCTCGTTGTCCGTGACTCGAATGTCTCCAAATGGTGTTTGCGTGCAAGAAAGGGGATAGTGATATACGAGAGAGTAAAACATAGTTTTTGTATTGTTGAGAACTTAATCTACTAAAGTTTCACACCTGGTCTTCTTTGGAATCTTATCTTGACTCATCCCCAGACCACTAGCCAGGTACATGTCAAAATGACCCACTCCCTTTCGATATTTTGAGCACTCATGCAATGGATGAGCGTAAGCAAGAAAGTTGACACTTAGGATGGCAAAGAGAGAAAAATGATGAAGGGGGAAGACAAAAAAGGTGTGAAAGGCTCATATCAATGAGGACAATCATAGGCGAGAGAAAGCCAAATGATAGATATGATGTGAGGAGTAGGGATTGCCATGCAACGGATGCACATATGAGCTAAGGTAAGCTCTCCAATGGAACTAGTGGGGGTGCATCCAACTTGCTCCCTCAAGAAGACCTAGAGCTCTTTTGAGGAGGCTCATCATTGGAATATACAAGCCAAGTTATATAGTGTGAAGGTCCCCACATAGCTATATGCATGAATGATAATCTCTATGGAGTACAAGGTATAAGATGAAGTACGAGTGTGGATCTCTCAAAAGGAATAGTAGTGTGCCCCCTTCTCTCTTTTTATTTCTTTTTCTCTTTTTTTCTATTTTTTTTATTTTTTTTGTGGCCTCAATGGCTCTTTCTATTTAGCTCTCATTTGTCCTCTTTGGGATCTTTTGATTTTGTCCTCTTTGGGATCTTTATTCACTTTAGGGGCAACACTCTATATATTACAAGAAGTATAGAAGATCTTTCACACTTTACAAAAGTACTCAACATAAAGAAAATGAAACTATCATGATGTATGCAAATGTATGCCTCTGCTGGTGTTGCAGGATATGCAATGATACTAGCGCGTCATGTAGCAATGATTAGGGCAAGGCCCAACTAGCATGCGGCTCATAGATCAAGCAAAAAGCATGTATGACATGAAGATCAAGTCATGAGAAGATGGATGTTGCATGGCAATGTATCTCGGAAAGGCTATGGAAATGCCTTGATAGGTAGGTATGGTAGCTGTTTTGAGGAAGGATATAATGAGGCTTATGATGACATAGCGTATCGTGCCAAGGATTTGGATGCACCGGCGAAGTATGCACCAACTCTCGAGGTGAGAAAGGGCAATGCACGGTACCGAAGAGGCTAGAAAAATATGGCTAGGTGGAAGTGTCAACTTTCGAATACTCACATTAGTCCGAAGAACTCATGCACTTATTATCGGTAACTCTCAATCTAATTAGGAGGTTCACAAAGAGACAAGTACCCCGAGGAGGAGTGTATGGGGGTTTGGTTATCCTTGCGCATCCTCGACTCATGGTACGTGAGTGTACTCTAATATTTGATCCCTCCAAAGATTAGTGATCCATCTAGTAGCTAAAGTTCTCAACTATTTTATAGGTTTTCGAAAATAAACACGGATTGCCCAAAATACGACATCTATCACTAATAGGCTAAAGCTCTTGACACCAAAAGTTCAGACATTACTCATGGCAATACCTCAAAACTATTGCAAATTACTACTAAAATTAAATAGCAACCTCAGTTACCTACTTTAAGTTAAGACACACAACTCAGTGCAACAGACAAACTCTCTTAACAAGATAAACATGAAAACTCAAGAGAGTTTAGCAACCAACTAAACAAAAGCTCTTAAAAAAGAAAAGCATGAAAACTAAGAGCTAAACATGACAGCAGCTATGGAAAGACAAAGAACACACACAGCAAAGATAAGCATGAAAATCCTATGTTGTGTTCTAGGTTGAAGTGGAGCGTGTTTCTCTCCCACACAAAGAAAGCTGGGTTCTAACTTGTTATGAACAGCAAGCAAAGCTAAAGAAAACTAAAAAAGGAAACTAAGAGCAAGACGCTCCAAGCATAGCACATAACGCATGAAGTGATAAATATAGTGGAACGAAAGACGCACTGATAATTGTTGATAGAGAAGGGGATGCATGGGGGCATCGCCAAGCTTAGACGCTTGAGTCTTGTTGAATATTTCTTGGGGGTGCACGGGGGCATCCCCAAGCTTGAGCATTTGACCCTCCTGAATCTTCTTTTATCATCTTCCCTCGCACACTTGAAAACAACCTTCATACATAACTCATCATAATCTGATTAGCGAGGTTAGTACCCACAATAAAATAATTTTTCCCTACTGGAAATAAAGATAATCTTGAAGAGCTACTGTTTCTCAAGATTGCCAAAAGGTTTTTGCAAAGAAAAAGCAAGCTCAAGGTTTGCAAAACGAAGAAAAGGAAAAACAGGACAAAATTTGTGAAAAACAGACCAGCAGGTAGTAAATAATTTTTTCGGGGCACTTATGCAACTCAAATGAAAAAACTCAGAACAGACGCTCGAAAGCCAATTGTATAGAGCATGCTGTCAAAAAAATCAGATCAAAAAGATGATCTGGTGATTTTATTCGAATTTTTTGGTCCAAGGACAGAATATGTTTTCTGGACAGCACGTCACAACTTTTGAACTTTCTTGCAATCGGAGGCTAAACTTGGCACAAAGCTGAAAAGAAAAGATACAATGATGATGCTACTGTAGTAACAAACATCAAGACACAACAAAAGCAAAATAAAACCTAATTCGTTGTGGGCTGCCTCCCAAAAGCGCTTTCTTTTATGCCTTTAAGCTAGGCATGATGCAAAAAGAGAAGATCAAGTTTTATCAAGAGTAAGAGAATAGCTAGCCCGTGTAACGGACTCAAAAGGCAACTTAATCTTCTTTCTAGGGAAGTGTTTCATCCCTTTCTTGAGAGGGAATTGGAATTTTATATTCCCCTCTTTCATGTCAATGATAGCACCAACGGTGCGAAGAAAAGGACGTCCCAAAATAATTGGACATGAAGGTTCACATTCAATATCCATAATAGTAAAATCAACGGGAACATAATTGTCATTGACAATGATAAGAACATCGTCGATCTTCCCCAAAGGTTTCTTTACGGAAGAATCAACAAGACGAACACCAAAAGAACAAGGATCTAAAGGTTTCAATTCAAACATATCATACATTCTTTTGGGCATAACGGAGGTACTAGCTCCAACATCACATAAAGCATAGCAAAAGATGTTATTCAACTTAATTTTAATCATAGGATCCCAACTATCTTCTAGCTTTCTAGGTATGGAGGCTTCTACCCTAAGCTTCTCCTCCCTAGCTTTGATGAGAGCATTAGTGATATGCTCCGTGAAGGCAAGATTAAGTGTGCTAGTGTGGGGATCTCTAGACATCTTGTGAAGAAAACCAATAACTTCAGAAAGGGTGCAATTATCAAAATCAAGGTCACTACTATCAAGTAAAGTGGTAGTGGTGTCCTTTAGGCTCACTTGTTTGCTAGCTTCTATGGTTATATGAGTTTCTTCTTCTACGGTTGAGGTCATAGCATCACCATTAATAGGTCCAATGGGACTAGGAGTGCATTGGGTGCTAAGAGTTTGGATATCCTCAACAACTTGGATAGTAGTAACAGTGTGGTGGGTAGGAAGGCTCTTAATCCTATCTTCTTCCTCCTTTTATCTAGCCCATCTCTCTTTAAGTTTAGCCATCATCCTAATGTTTTCATTAATTTGCACTTGAATAGCATTCATAGGAGTGGTCGTCCTCTCCTCAAGAGGAGAAGTTCTAATTTTAAGCAACTCTACCTCATGGGCTAAATTGTCTACCTTCGAAGAGAGATTATCTTGTTTGTCTAGTTTTTCTTCTACACTCTTATTGAAGGCCTTTTGGGTAGTGATGAAGTCTTTAAGCATAATCTCTAGTTCAGAAGTGGAGTTCTTGGTGCTAGGATAAGTATTGTTGTTCCCATAGGAATTAGAGGGGAACGGTCTAGGGTTGCTACCAAAATTACTCCTATAAGCATTGTTATTGAAATTGTTTCTAGAGATAAAGTTCACATCTACTTGATCTTGAGCAATCAAAGAATTTAAAGGAACATCATGAGGATCAATAGAAGATTGCTTGGAAAGTAGAGACATGATCAAGTCAACTTTTTCATTTAGGGAGGAAATCTCCTCGACCAAGTTTACCTTCTTACCTGTTGGAGCACCTTCGGTGTGCCATTGGGAATAATTGGTCATCATCTCGTCGAGAAGCTTCGTGGCAGCACCAAGTGTAGTTGACATAAAGGTTCCTCCCGCGGCCGAATCTAATAAGTTCCGCGAGGTAAAGTTCAAGCCTGCATAAAAAGTTTGGATAACCATCCAAGTAGTCAAACCATGAGTAGGGCAGTTCTTGACAAGAGATTTCATGCGTTCCCAAGCTTGGGCAACGTGTTCATTATTCAATTGGTTAAAATTCATTATGTTACTCCTTAATTGGATAATTTTAGCTGGGGGATAGTACTTCCCAATAAAGGCATCCTTGCACTTGTCCCAAGAATCTATACTATTCCTAGGCAAGGATTGAAACCAAATTTTAGCTCCTCCTCTCAAGGAGAAAGGAAAAAGCTTAAGCTTAACAATATCACCATCTACTTCTTTGTACTTTTGCATATCACAGATCTCAACAAAATTATTTAAGTGCAAAGCAACATCATCTCCAGCACCGGAGAATTGATCTTTCATAACTAGGTTCAGCAGAGCAGGTTTAATCTCATAAGAAGGTGCTGAAGTGGCAAGTGTAGCAATAGGCGTGCAGATAAAGTCACTGTTGTTATGACTAGTGAAGTCACACAACTTGGTGTTCTCGGTGGAACCCATAGCAGCAGCAAGCAAGATAACTATTTTTGTGAGTTTTGGTAAGGGACACTAAAGCAAAAACTGCAAGGTAAACTAACAAGACTAAAAAGCAAAGATACAAGATAGTGTGCAACTCCCCTATCTTGAAGAGTGGAGTCCCCGGCAACGGCGCCAGAAACTTGCTTGATGGCTCTCGCCCCTCGTTGGTTACCCCAAGTGGAAGGTTGAGATGTAGCGTAGCGGCAAATTTCCCTTGGCAAAGGTACCAAGGATCGAATCCCGTGAGACTCCGAGGGTCGACAAGTAGGTGTCAACGGCGCCAGAAACTTAGCGGTTGACGGGACCTGCACACAGATACAGATAACTTTGCTCCCAACGAGTATAGAGAGGTTGTCAATCCCTCCGGCCTTGTTGTTTACAAAGGATCAAACACAAGAGATAATTATGATAGCTATGACTGCAACTAGGAAATAAAAACATTAAGTAAATAGAAGGTGTGATCAGCGGTGGTAATATGGACCGGGGTCCCATGATGTTCACTAGTGATGTCTCTCTCCCAAAAGACGATAAAACAACAAAGCGAGGTAAACAAATTACAGTTGGGCAATTGACAGGATTATGTGCGCAAACCAATGCTAACTATGCTGCAAAGAAAGGTAGGGGCTCAAAAGCATGGGCGGTACGCCAAGGCAAGTAGACCGAAATCCATCTGCATCTACTACTAATCATCCACCTTGAGATATCTATCCAGAACATCTCGCTGGTATTAAGTTGCGAATCCCACCCAAAGTGTAAACTCAAAGCAACAAACAACTGCATTAAAAGAACTTTGCGTAAAGTAAACAATCCTTGCACCCGCAAGTACAAGCACCGTTGTTTTCTCCCTTGTGGCAACAGCACATCCCCTAGACTCATGTTTTTGTCACTCAAGCTAGTCATCAGGGGGCATGAACCCACAATCAAGCATAACGCTCCCTCTTGGAGTTACTACCTACTACTTGGCCAAAGCAATAAACAGCAATGGAGAACATGCAAGAATTACTCAAGAACAAAGATATAAAAGAGGTGAATCAAATATATTACTCAAACACAATCTGAACATAGTCTCATAATCCATCAGATCCCAGCAAACTCAGCAAAGCAACAGTAGAAAGATTACATATGTGCCTCGATCATGTAGGGCAGCTTACGAGGTCTAAACCATGAAGAGCAAAGAGGGGAGGAGAACATCACATAGCTACTGATCATGGACCCATGGTCCAAGGTGGACTACTCACGACTCATCCGGGAAGCGTCCATGGTGGTGGAGAAGCTCCCGGTGGTGGTTCTCCCCTCCGGCAGGGTGCCGGGAAGAGTTCTCCTGATGCTCCCGATCTTGGAAGCGTTGCGGCGGCGGAACAGAGGCGAGATCGCGAAAAAGGGTTCTGTCCTCGAGGGTTTCGGGATGAGAGGGATATATATGCGAAGGGTGGCAGCCAGAGGCAGAGCAGGGGCCCCAGGCGCCCCCTGGCGCGACCAGGGGTGGGGCCGCGCCAGGTGGCCGCCTGGGCCTCCCTGGCTCCCCTCTGGCCCATCTTTGGTTCTTCGCGAAGCTTCCTGTACGCTGATTTTTCCTATATTTTTCCTGGAATTTTTGGAGCACTTTTAATATGGGGGAAACCTGAAATAGAAAAATAGCAGAAAACAGGAACTGGCACTGTGGTGCACTGAGTTAATAGGTTAGTCCAAATATGATCAAAAGTGTATGGAAGTGCATCAATATCATAGCAATATCACACAAAAGAAGCATGGAGCAAGCAGAAATTATAGATACGTTTTGGACATATCAACATCCCCAAGCTTAATTCCTGCTCGTCCTCGAGTAGGTAAATGATAACAAGCATAATTTCTGTGGTGACATGCTATCAACCATATAAGAACTTTTAAGTAAAGCAATCAAGGCATGTAATTCAATTCAAGTCATAACAACTAAGAGTCTATATTAGCATTGTAACAAGCAACATAAGAACATAAAGGTGCAAGAGCTCTCGCTGTCCGTGACTCGAATGTCTCCAAATGGTGTTTGCGTGCAAGAAAGGGGATAGGGATATACGAGAGAGTAAAACATAGTTTTTTTATTGTTGAGAACTTAATCTACTAAAGTTTCACACTTGGTCTTCTTTGGAATCTTATCTTGACTCATCCCTAGACCACTAGCCAGGTACAAGTCAAAATGATCCACTCCCTTTCGATATTTTGAGCACTCATGCAATGGATGAGCGTAAGCAAGAAAGTTGACACTTAGGATGGCAAAGAGAGAAAAATGATGAAGGGGGAAGACAAAAAAGGTGTGAAAGACTCACATCAATGAGGACAATCATAGGCGAGAGAAAGCCAAAAGATAGATATGATGTGAGGAGTAGGGATTGCCATGCAACAGATGCACATATGAGCTAAGGTAAGCTCTCCAATGGAACTAGTGGGGGTGCATCCAACTTGCTCCCTCAAGAAGACCTAGAGCTCTTTTGAGGAGGCTCATCATTGGAATATACAAGCCAAGTTATATAGTGTGAAGGTCCCCACATAGCTATATGCATGAATGATAATCTCTATGGAGTACAAGGTATAAGATGAAGTACGAGTGTGGATCTCTCAAAAGGAATAGTAGTGTGCCCCCTTCTCTCTTTTTATTTCTTTTTCTCTTTTTTCTATTTTTTTTGTGGCCTCAATGGCTCTTTCTATTTAGCTCTCATTTGTCCTCTTTGGGATCTTTTGATTTTGTCCTCTTTGGGATCTTTTCCTCACTTTAGGGGCAACACTCTATATATTACAAGAAGTATAGAAGATCTTTCACACTTTACAAAAGTACTCAACATAAAGAAAATGAAACTATCATGATGTATGCAAATGTATGCCTCTGCTGGGGTAGCAGGATATGCAATGATACTAGCGCGTCATGTAGCAATGATTAGGGCAAGGCCCAACTAGCATGCGGCTCATAGATCAAGCAAAAAGCATGTATGACATGAAGATCAAGTCATGAGAAGATGGATGTTGCATGGAAATGTATCTCGGAAAGGCTACGGAAATGCCTTGATAGGTAGGTATGGTAGCTGTTTTGAGGAAGGATATAATGAGGCTGATGATGACAGAGCGTATCGTGCCAAGAATTTGGATGCACCGGCGAAGTATGCACCAACTCTCGAGGTGAGAAAGGGCAATGCACGGTACCGAAGAGGCTAGAAAAATATGGCTAGGTGGAAGTGTCAACTTTCGAATACTCACATTAGTCCGAAGAACTCATGCACTTATTATCGGTAACTCTCAATCTAATTAGGAGGTTCACAAAGAGACAAGTACCCCGAGGAGGAGTGTATGGGGGTTTGGTTATCCTTGCGCATCCTCGACTCATGGTACGTGAGTGTACTCTAATATTTGATCCCTCCAAAGATTAGTAATCCATCTAGTAGCTAAAGTTCTCAACTATTTTGTAGGTTTCAAAAATAAACACGGATTGCCCAAAATACGGCATCTATCACTAATAGGCTAAAGCTCTTGACACCAAAAGTTCAGACATTATTCATGGCAATACCTCAAAACTATTGCAAGTTACTACTAAAATTAAATAGCAACCTCAATTACCTACTTTAAGTTAAGACACACAACTCAGTGCAATAGGCAAACTCTCTTAACAAGATAAACATGAAAACTCAAGAGAGTTTAGCAACCAACTAAACAAAAGCTCTTAAAAAAGAAAAGCATGAAAACTAAGAGCTAAACATGACAGCAGCTATGGAAAGACAAAGAACACACACAGCAAAGATAAGCATGAAAATCCTATGTTGTGTTCTAGGTTGAAGTGGAGCGTGTTTCTCTCCCACACAAAGAAAGCTGGGTTCTAACTTGTTATGAACAGCAAGCAAAGCTAAAGAAAACTAAAAAAAGGAAACTAAGAGCAAGACGCTCCAAGCATAGCACATAACGCATGAAGTGATAAATATAGTGGAACGAAAGACGAACTGATAATTGTTGATAGAGAAGGGGATGCATGGGGGCATCCCCAAGCTTAGACGCTTGAGTCTTCTTGAATATTTCTTGGGGGTGCACGGGGGCATCCCCAAGCTTGAGCGTTTGACCCTCCTGAATCATCTTTTATCATCTTCCCTCGCACACTTGAAAACTCCCTTCATACATAACTCATCATAATCTGATTAGCGAGGTTAGTACCCACAATAAAATAATTGTTCCCTACTAGAAATAAAGATAATCTTGAAGAGCTACTGTTTCTCAAGATTGCCAAAAGGTTTTTGCAAAGAAAAAGCAAGCTCAAGGTTTGCAAAACGAAGAAAAGGCAAAACAGGACAAAATCTGTGAAAAACAGACCAGCAGGTAGTAAATAATTTTTTCGGGGCACTTATGCAACTCAAATCAAAAAACTCAGAACAGACGCACGAAAGCCAATTGTATAGAGCACGCTGTCAAAAATTCTCAGATCAAAAAGATGATCTGGTGATTTTATTCGAATTTTTCGGTCGAAGGACAGAATCTGTTTTCTGGACAGCACGTCACAACTTTTGAACTTTCTTGCAATCGGAGGCTAAACTTGGCACAAAGCTGAAAAGAAAAGATACAATGATGATGCTACTGTAGTAACAAACATCAAGACACAACAAAAGAAAAATAAAACCTAATTCGTTGTGGGCTGCCTCCCAAAAGCGCTTTCTTTTATGCATTTAAGCTAGGCATGATGCAAAAAGAGAAGATCAAGTTCTATCAAGAGTAAGAGAATAGCTAGCCCGTGTAACGGACTCAAAAGGCAACTTAATCTTCTTTTTAGGGAAGTGTTCCATCCCTTTCTTGAGAGGGAATTGGAATTTTATATTCCCCTCTTTCATGTCAATGATAGCACCAACGGTGCGAAGAAAAGGACGTCCCAAAATAATTGGACATGAAGGTTCACATTCAATATCTATAATAGTAAAATCAACGGGAACATAATTGTCATTGACAATGATAAGAACATCGTCGATCTTCCCCAAAGGTTTCTTTACGGAAGAATCAACAAGACGAACACCAAAAGAACAAGGATCAAAAGGTTTCAATTCAAACATATCATACATTCTTTTGGGCATAACGGAGGTACTAGCTCCAACATCACATAAAGCATAGCAAAAGAAGTTATTCAACTTAATTTTAATCATAGGATCCCAACTATCTTCTAGCTTTCTAGGTATGGAGGCTTCTACCCTAAGCTTCTCCTCCCTAGCTTTGGTGAGAGCATTAGTGATATGCTCCGTGAAGGCAAGATTAAGTGTGCTAGTGTGGGGATCTCTAGACATCTTGTGAAGAAAACCAATAAGTTCAGAAAGGGTGCAATTATCAAAATCAAGGTCACTACTATCAAGTAAAGTGGTAGTGGTGTCCTTTAGGCTCACTTGTTTGGTAGCTTCTATGGTTATATGAGTTTCTTCTTCTACGGTTGAGGTCATAGCATCACCATTAATAGGTCCAATGGGACTAGGAGTGCATTGGGTGCTAAGAGTTTGGATATCCTCAACAACTTGGATAGTAGCAATAGTGTGGTGGGTAGGAAGGCTCTTAATCCTATCTTCTTCCTCCTTTTCTCTAGCCCATCTCTCTTTAAGTTTAGCCATCATCCTAATGTTTTCATTAATTTGCACTTGAATAGCATTCATAAGAGTGGTCTTCCTCTCCTCAAGAGGAGAAGTTCTAATTTTAAGCAACTCTACCTCATGGGCTAAATTGTCTACCTTTGAAGAGAGATTATCTAGTTTGTCTAGTTTTTCTTCTACACTCTTATTGAAGGCCTTTTGGGTAGTGATGAAGTCTTTAAGCATAATCTCTAGTTCAGAAGTGGAGTTCTTGGTGCTAGGATAAGTATTGTTGTTCCCATAGGAATTAGAGGAGAACGGTCTAGGGTTGCTACCAAAATTACTCCTATAAGCATTGTTATTGAAATTGTTTCTAGAGATAAAGTTCACATCTACTTGATCTTGAGCAATCAAAGAATTTAAAGGAACATCATGAGGATCAATAGAAGATTGCTTGGAAAGTAGAGACATGATCAAGTCAACTTTTTCATTTAGGGAGGAAATCTCCTCGACAGAGTTTACCTTCCTACCTGTTGGAGCGCGTTCGGTGTGCCATTGGGAATAATTGGTCATCATCTCGTCGAGAAGCTTCGTGGCAGCACCAAGTGTAGTTGACATAAAGGTTCCTCCCGCGGCCGAATCTAATAAGTTCCGCGAGGTAAAGTTCAAGCCTACATAAAAAGTTTGGATAACCATCCAAGTAGTCAAACCATGAGTAGGGCAGTTCTTGACAAGAGATTTCATGCGTTCCCAAGCTTGGGCAACGTGTTCATTAGCCAATTGTTTAAAATTCATTATGTTACTCCTTAATTGGATAATTTTAGCAGGGGGATAGTACTTCCCAATAAAGGCATCCTTGCACTTGTCCCAAGAATCTATACTATTCCTAGGCAAGGATTGAAACCAGATTTTAGCTCCTCCTCTCAAGGAGAAAGGAAAAAGCTTAAGTTTAACAATATCACCATCTACTTCTTTGTACTTTTGCATATCACAGAGCTCAACAAAATTATTTAAGTGCAAACCAGCATCATCTCCAGCACCGGAGAATTGATCTTTCATAACTAGGTTCAGCAGAGCAGGTTTAATCTCATAAGAAGGTGCTGAAGTGGCAGGTGTAGCAATAGGCGTGCAGATAAAGTCACTGTTGTTATGACTAGTGAAGTCACACAACTTGGTGTTCTCGGTGGAACCCATAGCAGCAGCAAGCAAGATAACTATTTTTGTGATTTTTGGTAAGGGACACTAAAGCAAAAACTGCAAGGTAAACTAACAAGACTAAAAAGCAAAGATAAAAGATAGTGTGCAACTCCCCTATCTTGAAGAGTGGAGTCCCCGGCAACGGCGCCAGAAACTTGCTTGATGGCTTCTCGCCCCTCGTTGGTTACCCCAAGTGGAAGGTTGAGATGTAGCGTAGCGGCAAATTTCCCTTGGCAAAGGTACCAAGGATCGAATCCCGTGAGACTCCGTGGGTCGACAAGTAGGTGTCAACGGCGCCAGAAACTTAGCGGTTCACGGGACCTGCACACAGATACAGATAACTTTGCTCCCAACGAGTACAGAGAGGTTGTCAATCCCTCCGTCCTTGTTGTTTACAAAGGATCAAACACAAGAGATAATAATGATAGCTATGACTGCAACTAGGAAATAAAAACAGGAAGTAAATAGAAGGTGTGATCAGCGGTGGTAATATGGACCGGGGTCCCATGATGTTCACTAGTGATGTCTCTCTCCCAAAAGACGATAAAACAGCAAAGCGAGGTAAACAAATTACAGTTGGGCAATTGACAGGATTATGTGCGCAAACCAATGCTAACTATGCTGCAAAGAAAGGTAGAGGCTCAAAAGCATGGGCGGTACGCCAAGGCAAGTAGACCGAAATCCATCTGCATCTACTACTAATCATCCACCTTGAGATATCTATCCGGAACATCTCGCTGGTATTAAGATGCGAATCCCACCCAAAGTGTAAACTCAAAGCAACAGACAACTGCATTAAAAGAACTTTGCGTAAAGTAAACAATCCTTGCACCCGCAAGTACAAGCACCGTTGTTTTCTCCCTTGTGGCAACAGCACATCCCCTAGACTCATGTTTCTGTCACTCAAGCTAGTCATCAGGGGGCATGAACCCACAATCAAGCATAACGCTCCCTCTTGGAGTTACTACCTACTACTTGGCCAAAGCAATAAACAGCAATGGAGAACATGCAAGAATTACTCAAGAACAAAGATATAAAAGAGGTGAATCAAATATATTACTCAAACACAATCTGAACATAGTCTCATAATCCATCAGATCCCAGCAAACTCAGTAAAGCAACAGCAGAAAGATTACATATGTGCCTCGATCATGTAGGGCAGCTCACGAGGTCTAAACCATGAAGAGCAAAGAGGGGAGGAGAACATCACATAGCTACTGATCATGGACCCATGGTCCAAGGTGGACTACTCATGACTCATCCGGGAAGCGTCCATGGTGGTGGAGAAGCTCCCGGTGTTGGTTCTCCCCTGCGGCAGGGTGCCGGGAAGAGTTCTCCTGATGCTCCCAATCTTGGAAGCGCTGCGGCGGCGGAACAGAGGCGAGATCGCAAAAAAGGGTTCTGTCCTCGAGGGTTTCGGGACGAGAGGGATATATATGCGAAGGGGGGCAGCCAGAGGCGGAGCAGGGGCCCCAGGCGCCCCCCTGGCGCGGCCAGGGGTGGGGCCGCGCCAGGTGGCCGCCTGGGCCTCCCCTGGCTCCCCTCTGGCCCATCTTTGGTTCTTCGCGAAGCTTCCTATACGCTGATTTTTCCTATATTTTTCCTTGAATTTTTGGAGCACTTTTAATATGGGGGAAACCTGAAATAGAAAAATAGCAGAAAATAGGAACTGGCACTGTGGTGCATTGAGTTAATAGGTTAGTCCAAATATGATCAAAAGTGTATGGAAGTGCATCAATATCATAGCAATATCACACAAAAGAAGCATGGAGCAAGCAGAAATTATAGATATATTTTGGACGTATCAAGTGTATACGTAAACCTTAACCCGGCAGGAACAATCCAAGGTGTAAGTGCTGATGACTCCCTTGGCTCTTTGTCGGCTCATCATGAAGGCCGATCCGGTTTACAATGAACGTCGATTAACTGTAAATTAGTACTGGTGTTTATAACCCAGACTATAGCTCTGTAAATACATATGTAATGACAACTTTGTAGTTATCCAGTCTTGAATCAATGGACATGGTTGAAAAACCAATGACCTTGAAGATAAAGATTTGAGAAAACATAAAAAATGAAAAATAAATTTTTGGGGCAAATAAGACCATGTAGTCGAGGCTTTTTACGAGCTGCCAGGCTCCAAATTCGAGGCTTTTTTATGAGCTGCCAGGCTACTGTCATTAACCATTTTAGCAAAGCCTGTTAAGATGATCCGCAATCTTTAACCAAATCATCAATGTCAAATGCTACCAATGTTCAAAATCTTATAAAGATTTGACTTGTGTAATCACTTGATGATCGTCAATTTAACGTTACCAAGTTCTGGTTCCCGAAGGATTGACTTGTGTGTACGTTCGACGGGTCATACCAGGTTTACCTGGACGGTGCGATTTACTTCATGCAGGCAGGTTAATCCGGGGTTTTAGGTGTATACATCAAGCTTCCAAGCCGTGTTCACTACAAGAGTCTTCAACTCGCTGATGAACTTGCATCAGGAGCCCCCAGGTAGCGTTTGAGCATTGCTCGTCGGGGCCTATGTTTGAGTTGTGCTAGGCATCAAACTCTCTTTTGCCCCTCATCATTATGTGGAAATTGCCAAGGCAACCAGAGCTGTGCTCTTATGATGGTTTTGATGTGGCCGCCGGCTTAAGAGGCCATAGGAAACTTCCTTGCGCGCGGAAGCCCCCATGTGATTCTCTTTTTGTACAGAAAAGATGGCTGATACCTTGATTTATCAAGGGCGCCGGTTTAAGAGGCCATAGAAATCTCTCTTGCCCACGAAAGCCCCCATGTGACACTCTTATGAAAAAAGATGGCTGATACCCCGGTTTACCGGGGCGCCATTTTATTCTATTAATCATAATATATACATTGTACATAAAGCGGAGCCTATGGCTCAAGTATAGTAAGGTCGAAGAAGAGCGATGTTCCACGGTGGCTTGGTCTCCTCCTCCGCCGTGCGTGAGTCCATATGTTCTCGAACGTCGACGAGGTAGTATGATCCGTTGTGCAGGTTCTTGCTGACCACAAAGGGTCCTTCCCAAGGTGGGGATAGCTTGTGCATGTGTGTCTGGTCTTGGATGAGCCGGAGCACCAGATCTCCTTCTTGAAACGTCTTGGTTTTAACCCAGCGACTATGGTACCGGCGCAGGTCTTGCTGATAAATCGCCGATCGAGCTGCCATCGTGTCCCGTTCCTCGTCCAGCCGGTCCAAGGCGTCTTGTCTTGCTTGTTCACTATCCTCTTCAACATAAGCCGCCACCCGTGGCGAGTCATGATGGATATCACTAGGGAGGACCGCTTCAGCTCCATATACCATGAAGAAAGGCGTGTACCCTGTGGATCTGTTAGGTGTAGTGTTGATGCTCCATAGTACAGAAGGGAACTCCTCCACCCAATAACCCGGTGTTCTCTGCAAAGGAACCATAAGCCGGGGTTTGATGCCTCTCAAGATCTCTTGATTGGCTCATTCAGCTTGGCCATTAGAATGAGGGTGAGCTATTGATGATACATCAAGACGAATATGCTCTCGTTGACAGAACTCCTCCATAGCCCCCTTGGATAGATTGGTGCCATTATCAGTTATAATGTTGTGTGGAAAGCCAAACCAAAATATCACCTTTTTGATGAACTTAACCGCTGTTGCTGCATCACACTTACTGACAGGCTCCGCTTCAACCCATTTCGTAAACTTGTCCACAACCACTAACAGGTGGGTTTTCTTGTCTTGGGATCTTTTGAAGGGTCCAACCATATCAAGCCCCCAAGTCGCAAACGGCCAAGTAATTGGGATCATCCTCAGCTCCTACGCCGGTATATGAGCACGCCGTGAGAATTTCTGGCAAGCATCACATTTTCTGACCAAGTCCTCTGCATCGGCGTGAGCCGTTAACCAGTAGAACCCACGAAGAAAAGATTTAGCCACCAAAGATTTTGAACCGGCGTGATGACCGCAATCCCCTTCATGGATCTCTCTCAGAATATCACAGCCTTCTTCTGATGATACACACCGCTGAAAAGCTCCAGAAACACTGCGATGATGAAGTTCTCCATTGACAATAGTCATAGATTTAGACCGACGGATTATCTGTCGGGCCTCGACTTCGTCCTCTGGTAACTCACCTCGGTTCATGTATGCCAGGTAAGGGAGCGTCCAATCCGTAATGACATGAAGTGCTGCAACCAATTGTGCTTCCGGGTCAGGAACAGCCAAGTCCTCCTCTGAAGGTACCTGTACCGACGGATTATGCAACTCATCCAAGAAGGTATTAGGTGGAACCGGTTTACGTTGGAAACCCAGCCGGCTTAATGCATCACCTGCTTCATTCTTTCGCCGGTCTATATGATCCACATGATATCCTTTGAAGTGTCCAGCGACAGCGTCCACCTCTCGTCGATATGCTGCCATGAGCGGATCCTTAGAGTCCCACTTGCCAGATACTTGTTGTCCCACCAGTTCTGAATCACCAAAGCACTTAACCTCGCTCAGGTTCATCTTCCTGGCCATCCGCAGACCATGGAGGAGAGCTTCATACTTAGCAGCATTATTAGTACAAGGGAACATTAAACGGAGGACGTAGCAGAACTTATCACCTCGTGGGGAAGTTAATATGACTCCAGCCCCCGAGCCCTCCAACTATCTTGAACCGTCAAAATGAATAGTCCAGTATGTATGATCGGGCTTCTCCTCAGGCGCTTGCAACTCTATCGAATCGTTGATGAAATCCACCAGTGCTTGGGACTTTATCATAGTACGGGGCACATACTTTAATCCGTGCGGGCTAAGCTCAATAGCCCACTTTGCCACTCGACCAGTAGCTTCTCTGTTTTGGATTATATCCCCTAACAGAGCTGAACTGACAACAGTGATTGGATGGCCCTGAAAATAGTGCTTTAGCTTCCGGTTTGCCATGAACACTCCATACACCAATTTCTGCCAATGTGGATATCTCTGCTTTGACTCAATAAGCACCTCACTGATGTAGTAAACCGGCCGCTGAACTAGATATTCTTTCCCTGCCTTCTTGCGCTCTACCACAATGGCAACACTTACTGCACGGGCATTAGCAGCCACGTATAATAACAGTGGCTCATTGTCAACTGGGGCAGCAAGGACCGGCGGCTCTGCCAATTTCGTCTTCAAATCCTCAAACGCAGCATCAGCAGCATCAATCCAGACGAAACGGTATGTCTTCTTCATCATCTGATAAAGCGGGATTGCCTTCTCCTCCAAACGGCTGATAAACCAGATGAGTGCTGCAATACGGCCCGCCACACGTTGGACATCGTTGATGCACGCCGGTTTAGACAGGGACGTAATCGCCTTGATCTTCTCCAGATTAGCTTCAATATCTCTGTTTGACACCAAGAACCCCAGGAGCTTGCCTGTCGGAACACCAAAAACGCACTTCTCCGGATTAAGCATCATTTTATAGACTCGGAGATTATCAAAAGTTTCCTTCAGATCATCTATCAGTGCCTCCTCCTTCCTGGATTTTACCACAATGTCATCGACATATGCATGAACATTCCGCCCAATCTGCCCTTGAAGGCAGTTCAGCACACAACGCTGGTAGGTCGCCTGGGCACTCTTGAGCCCAAATGGCATAGATACATAGCAGAAGGCTCCAAAAGGAGTTATAAAAGCTGTCCTCTCCTAGTCCTTAACTGCCAACTTGATCTGATGATAACCTGAGTATGCATCCAAAAAACTTAGCCGCTCACATCCTGCCGTAGCATCAATAATTTGATCAATACGGGGGGGAGCAAAAGGATCAGTTGGGCAAGCTTTGTTCAAGTCTGTGTAATAAACACACATTCTCCAAGTGCCATTTTTCTTAAGTACTAGCACCGGATTAGCCAACCACTCTGGATGAAATACTTCCACTATAAAGCCTGCACCCAAGAGCCTAGCCACTTCTTCTCCAATAGCCTTGCGCCTCACCTCATTGAGGCGGCGCAGATACTGCTTGACCGGTTTAAACTTAGGATCGATATTAAGATTGTGCTCAGCGAGTTCCCTCGGTATACCTGGCATGTCAGAAGGCTTCGACGCAAAGATATCCCGGTTCTCACGGATGAACTCGATGAGCGTGCTTTCCTATTTGGGATCTAGGTTAGCGCTGATAGTGAACTGCTTGGATGAATCGCCTGGAACAAAGTCCACTTGCTTAGTCTCTTCAGCTGATTTGAATTTCAACGCCGGATCATGCTCTGTGGTCGGTTTCTTCATCGGAGACATATCTGCCGGATCAACATTGTCCTTATAGAACTTCAGCTCTTAAGTTGCGCAAACCGCTTCAGCATAAGCTGCATCTCCCTCCTCACACTCTAATGCAACCTTGCGGCTCCCATGGACCGTAATAGTTCCCTTGTGGCCTGGCCTCTTGAGCTGTAAATAAACATAACACGGCCTAGCCATAAACTTGGCATAAACGGGCCGCCCAAACAAAGCGTGGTACGGGCTTGTGATCTTTACCACCTCAAAGGTCACAGTCTCTGACCTGGAGTCATGCTCATCTCCAAAGGTGACCTCCAAATCAATCTTCCCAACTGGATAGGCCGATTTACCGGGTACCACCCCATGGAACACTGTGTTGGACTGTCGAAGCTTCTTATCTGCCAGCCCCATCCGCCGAAAAGTCTCATAATACAGGATGTTGATGCTGCTGCCTCCATCCATAAGCACCTTGGTGAACTTGTAGCCACCCACCTGTGGTGCCACCACCAGAGCCAACTGACCCGGATTATCAAACCGGGGTGGATGATCCTCTCTGCTCCACACAATGGGTTGCTCAGACCAGCGCAAGAAACGTGGTATCGCCGGTTCAACAGAATGCACCGCCCTCTTCAGAACCTTCTGATCCCATTTGCACAAACTCGTGGTGAAGACGTGATACTGCCCACTGCTCAGCTCCTTCGTATTATTCTGATATCCGAATTGTTGTTGCTGTTGACGCTGTTGATTCCCTTGGTTATTATATCTGCCCTGACCATGCTGCTGGTTATGCTGATTGTGCCCATTGTGGTTATTGTTATTGTCGTGATATCCTGAACCGGACCCACCACCTTGGTGATCCAGACCTTGGAAGCCAGGGCCTGATCTGCCGGGGGGCCCGTGATCATACCTATTCCGGCTCATGAACTCCTGCATGATGAAACAATCCTTCCAGAGATGCGTGGCTGGTTTCTCCGGCGTACCGTGCTTTGGGCAAGGCACGTTCAACTGGCGCTCCAGATTAATAGGCGGTCTCCCATTACGTGGGGGCGGTCTACCCTTGCGGCGTTGCCCATCCTCCTGAGCGTTGGTGTTGGCCATAAAATCTGAGCTATCATCCAATTTACGCTTACCATTGTATCCTTGATTCGCCGGATTGGCCTGCGGTGGTTTGCCGTTCTTGCTTGCCTTCCCTGACTTGTCTCCATCTGCATCTGGATACTTGGTGTTATCAGAATCTCCGTATTTCACTAAAGCGCCCATGAGCGTTCCCATGTCGTTGCAATCACGTTTGAGTCGTCCCAACTTCTGCCTCAAAGGTTCAAACCGGCAATTACCTTCCAAGGTTACTATTGCTGTACTTGGGTTGATGCTATTGGAGGAGTGCAAGATTTCTGACACTCGACGCACCCAACTGCTTGTAGACTCCTACTCCCCTTGAACGCAGGCAGCTAAGTCGATACAGACATTGGTTGCTTGCACGTGTCCTTGAAATTGTTGATAAACCGGCGCCGCAATTCAGCCCATGATCCAATGGAATTAGCTAGAAAATCCTTCAGCCATGTCCGGGCCGTGCCCTCGAGCATCATTGTGAAATACTTGGCGCACGCTGCATCATCTACGTCGAGCATCTCCATTTCCATCTCATAACTTTCAACCCATGCCTCTGGAGTGAGATCCGCCGTGTAGTTGGGCACCTTGCGCGGCCCCTTGAAATCCTTGGGCAGTTTTACGTTTCGTAAAGAGGGGATGAGACGCGGCACACCCAGAGAACTAGACATGACCCCCGGTTCAGTTGTGGTGGTGGGACGAGCCGGCGTCGCCTGACGGGCTTTGTACTGCGCTATTACCTCGGCCTCCCGGCGCTGTCTGGCCAGATCCACCACCTCTTGGGCGTGCACCTCATCTGCGGCCGGAATATCCCGCCTCTGCTGATGATGTCTCCATGCGCTGCTTGATACGGGCGGTTCAACCAGACGCCTCGTATAACTTTGGCTCGGACGGGGGGTTAAATGAATCCTCTCCCGGCTATAGGAATATGCTTGCTGTTGAGTTAGCGCCGTGTCCAACAACTCCTTAGCCCGTCGCGCCTCCACTGCTATGGGGGACGTTCCTTCAATGGGAAGGGCGGCCAGCCGTGAAGCGGCAGCAACTATGTTGTCCAACGGATTAGAATAATGACCAGGAGGGGTGGGCACATGTTGGGTCGGTATAACTTGGCGATTTGGCTCTACGGCCGGTGGCTGAACCGATGCGCCTGTTCCTGGTGCTCCTCCCCGGTTTACCTCTGGCTGGTTACTGGTTCCTGCGCCTAGCATGCTAAAGAGATTCCTTGCCTCATAAACCGGCGGCAGGCGAGATCGTTGTATTCTCATCATTACCCCTTGTGAAGCGGTCTGATCTAACATGAGCCAGTAGGCCTGAGCCTCTAGCTCCGCTTGCTTTGTAGCCATCCTAGCTTTCTCAGCTGCCAGGTCCAACTTGGCTTGTTCAATCCGGATCTTCACCTGAGCGACCTCCGCGTCATGCTGCTCCTTGTTAGCCTGTTCTACTTCTGCTGTTACTAGTGCTGTCAAAGTATCGATCAAGACAGATAAGGTATCAGACGTCGACGGGGGAGGATCTCCAGCTCTAGCTCCCATTGCCTCTGATATCAATGCCCCTGTTGTTGAGGACTGCTGCATGGGTTGTGATCCGGCCATGAAGACAGCAACCCTGTTTGGCGGA
The DNA here is from genome assembly GCA_902687465.1 of Secale cereale. NCBI lineage: Eukaryota > Viridiplantae > Streptophyta > Magnoliopsida > Poales > Poaceae > Secale > Secale cereale. The sequence continues at coordinate 675,379,615 of LR738714.1, read as the reverse complement.
TCAAGGGGGTCCGGAATACTGTCACCATCAGAACAGCCCTCAGACCAGCCATCCTGCAGCAGATACAAAGATTCGGTCTCTCCGGAAGAAGATTCATCGCCGGAATACGCAACGGTCTCGCCGCCTGAGTCCGATCCGTCCTCGGCTTCTACTCCATGCACCGCTCCAACGAAGACATGCTTCACGGCGGGCTGAATCCGGGCAGGTCTCGCACGCTGAGCCGGCCCGAGATGCTGGGGAAGATGTCTGGCTTAGGGTCCGGTTCGCCGATCTTGCCGATGAAGACGTGGATGCCGCCGAAGGGGACCCGGTACCCGTATTCGATTGAATCGGCCTCGGGGCCCCAGCCTACATCGTCGATGTAGATCCGGCCGCGACGACTCTTAGTCATCCGGCCCACTGCATAGCCCTTGAGTCCTTCGAAGCTGCCCTTCAAGAACTCAAAACCATCGTGCGATAGCTCCACGGTGGGCGCCAACTGTCGTGGATTTAGCACGGCAGATGTCCTAGCAAAAGGACTTAGTCCTGAGGCCATCGCTACGGGTTAGCTTAAAGGGGTTAAAGCGGATGAAGGACGCGGGGATTTTATACTAGTTCGGCCCCTTCGATGAAGGTAACAGCCTACGTCTAGTTTGGTGTGGTATTGCTTGGGCTTCGATGACCAGGGAGCGAATCTGCTTTACCTGTGTCTCGAGCTGTTGTTCTCTGTCCTGAACCGTCGCCGGGTCGTCCCTTTATATAATAGGTGATGCCCGGTCCGGTTTACGGAGTCCTGAGGCCGGCTCATAAACGTGTCCGCCCCGGTCTCTGTTTCTATCTTACATCCCAAGTTACATAGTATGCCGGTTTACAAATCATGGGCCTTAACACATGGGCTCCAAGCCTCTTGGGCTACAATCTTCAGATTCATACTCCGCTGGGCCTTTGATAATATAATCTTGATAACGTAAACCGGACCCTCCTGGCCGGTTTATACCTGGTAGTAATATTCCTGAGACTAACCAACATAGTTTTCAATGTAATTCTCTTAATTGTGGCATGAATGTTCAGATCTGAAAGATTCAAGACAAAAGTCTATATTGACATAAGAAATAATAATACTTCAAGCATACTAACAAAGCAATCATGTCTTCTCAAAATACAATGGCTAAAGAAAGTTATCCCTACAAAATCATATAGTCTGGCTATGCTCCCTCTTCATCACACAAAATATTCATATCATGCACAATCCCAGTTTCAGCCAAGCACTTGTTTTCATACTCTATTCTTTCAAACCTTTCAACTTTCACGCAATACATGAGTGTGAGCCATGGACATATCACTATGTGGAATAGAGAGGTGGTTGTGGAGAAGACAGAAAGGAGGGAGATAGTCTCACATCGACTATGCGTATTAACGGGCTATGGAGATGCCCATCAATAGATATCAATGTGAGTGAGTAGGGATTGCCATGCAACGGATGCACTAGAGCTAAATATGTATGAAAGCTCAACAAAAGAAACTAAGTGGGTGTGCATCCAACTTGCTTGCTCACGAAGACCTAGGGCATTTGAGGAAGCCCATCGTTAGAATATACAAGCCAAGTTCTATAATGAAAATTCCCACTAGTATATGAAAGTGACTAAACATGAGACTCTCTATCATGAAGAACATGGTGCTACTTTGAAGCACAAGTGTGGAAAAAAGATAGTAGCAATTGTCCCTTTTTTCTTTTCTTTTTTTTCCTTTTTTTCTTTTTTTGGGCCTTTTTTCTTTGGCTTTTCTTTTCTTTTTTGGAGGGGCTTTCTTGATTTAGCCTTTCCTCACATGGGACAATGCTCTAATAATGATGATCATCACACTTTCATTGAATTACAACTCGATATTACAACTCGATACTAGAACAAAGTATGACCTATATGAATGCCTCTGGCGGTGTACCGGGATGTGCAATGAATCAAGAGTGACATGTATGAAAAATTATGCATGGTGGCCTAGCCATAAATACAATGTCAACTACATGATTATGCATGTCAATATGACAATATGAAGCGTGTCATATGAACGGGACGGTGGAAAGTTGTGTCGGTGTACAAAAATAGGGGTACACTTTTTGTACCCCTATGACTGTGCACGGGCAGTCTGAGCCACGGCGCCACCACACTAAGCATGGCGAGGGAGGCGAGCCGGGGCAAGACTGAAGCTCAATGGAGACTGGAGCAACGCCAAGAACAAGACCACAAAGAGCAAAGGGACGAAGCAGCTTCCCCCGGCAAGATCCTTGCCGGGGCCAGCTCTGGCAGCCCCGGCAAGACCCTTGCCACGGCAGCTCGCCCCGTGCCTACGTAGCGAATCACCCTTGAGTCCACCGCCCCCATGGGGCGAGGATTCGGGAGATATCCCCGTGGTGGCATGCAGATATTTGTGAAGACATTCAAGATCAGATGCAAATTCAGAAGACGACGACCCTTGGCGGGATCCCAGCCAAGGAAGACTAGAAGGCCCCCGGCAAGCACCTTGCCGGGGATGACAGCAGGCGCCACGGCAAGACCCTTGCCGGGGCCCCCGACAAGGCTCTTGCCGAGGACATCCATGGGGCCACCATCAGGCCCGCACCAACTGGGTTTCCACCAACCCGCGCAGCTGCCGACCCGACCAGCTGGACAGGCTCCTGCGTGCCAACCCACAGATCCTCATGGAGACTCGCCGTTACGCCACCTCAGCTGCCTATCTACCTACATGGCACCTCAGGCACCGCTGGCCAGGGCGCGTGTCAACGCGAGGAGGGGCGGCGACGGACAAGACGGGCGTCTCCCCTCGTCCCCGATAAAGCAAGGACACCTAAGCTGGGCGCATTAAATGCACCTTGTCCTGTAATACGAGGGATAACCTCGCATCACAGTACCCTTTCCACCTCATGTGTGCCATAATGGCGACCCCTTTTCCCTATAAAAGGAGGCCTGAGGCGACCAGTAGGAGGATTCGGCTTTTTAGAACTCCTCATGACTCTCTTGGAGCTCCTCACTAGCTGAAGAACACCAACATATAATCCACCAAAGCAGGAGTAGGGTTTTACGCATCTTTGCAGCCCGAACCTGGGTAAAGGAACCGTGTACTGACCGTTAGATCTGCTCTTCTCTCAACCCCACGCCCCGCAACCGTAGTAGGGATTCTTGTGATCCCATAGGTGTCGATCCAAATACACCGACATCTTTGGTGCGCCAGGTAGAGGGCGCAGTTGTGAGAATCGGCTTCAGCGGTTAGTTCGACACTCCTGCATCATCATGGCGCCCAAGAAGAAGACAACGGTGGAGGTTGGCCAGTCGGAAGCCGGACAGCCCGTCCCGACGCGGGCGAGCAGTGGACCAGTCGCGGAAAGGACTCGGGGCGCTGCTCGCGAACACCAACGCCATCCCGACAGCCGGAGTTTGGGAGGTGGCGATGCTTGTGCGCCTGGTAACAGGCCGCACACCGCTAGTTCTAGAGATGGGACCCGGCCCTCCACGGGTGGTGCGGGGCCCTCCAAGGTCGCGGTCGCACCACCCGAGGGCGACGCGAGGCCCTCCAAAACTACCACGCCGGCGCCAACAGCGCCCTCTTCTCAAGCAGCGCGCGACGAACGGCATCGTCGTCCCGAAGACCCCAGGCCTCGCCATGGGAAGAGCCCCGAGCGCCGCTCCCGGGACGTAGAAGACCTGCCCGCCCGCCGAAGCACTGGTGGAAATGATAGGCGACCGCGGGATCGTGATGGAGCTCCCCCAGACACGGTCAGGGGTCGAAGCGCGTCATGATCCGTGCAGGTTTCGCTACCATTGACACCAGCCGAAGCTTTGGCGCGCGTAGTTGCTCCCCGACTTTCCTCCCGTTACGGGGAAACTCGATGAATGGAGAGCCACCATCCTAAGCCTTGTCGCAGTCGCCAATAGGGATGACCTAAACCCAGCAAAGTTCCCAGGCCGACGCTCCGATGGGGTCCCACGCACCATGGGCGGGAGAGCTGGCAGCGCTGTGGCTACGGTGCATTCGCCTCCTCCTCGCCCAGTGCCGCGTGCGTCGACCCGTTGAGACGTCGCGGGCGACGCCATCTCCATAGCGTCGTCCGACCCGCGGACCCGCGGCGACCAGCGTCAAGTTCTTCAGGAGCGAGCTCATGAAGACGCTCGAACCACCATCGAGTGTCGGCGCGAAACACGCCACCAGTCAGACAGGCGAGCAGGGCCTGCTGCGGACCGCCCAGCGCCGGAAAGCCCTGGAGGTCTACCCTACGAGGTAGGCTCTCCGGCTTTCACCGGTGAGCTGCGGCAATTCCAATGGCCCTATCACCACACCTTCAAACCTGACGTTGGCGAGAAATACAACGGCAAGACCCACCCGTCGGAGTTCCTCAGCATCTACACCATCGCGATGCAAGCTGCCGGGGCTCGCGACGATAAGGTGCTTGCAAATTACTTTCCGTTGGCTCTTAAACCTAACGCCATGCCGTGGTTGATGCACTTGCCAGTAGACTCTAATTCCTCCTGGTCCGACCTGTGCCATGAGTTTGTTGGCGCCTTTACCGGAGGCCACCAAGCCCATGGCCAGGCGAGTGACCTACATGTCATACCCCAGAAGGAAGGCGAGACTCTGCGCAAGTACATACAGAGATTCGGCCAGGTACATTACAATATTCCCGATGTTCACCCTGCCGCCATCATCAGCGTGTTCCACCAGAACATGCGCAACCGCAAGATGCGCGAAGAACTGGCGATGACCAAGGTGAAGGACGTGGCAGAACTCTACGTTCTCGCCGACAGATGTGCCCGGGCTGAAGAGGGACGGAAGTACCCTGGCGAAGGCGCCGGTGCGGAAACCTACTCTTCAGACGAAGATACTGCCACCCCGGCGAGGAAGGGTCAGAACCGTAATTGGAAGCACAAGGGGAAGGCCGTGCTTGCCGTCGAGGGATCTGATGACGCCGGCTCCGCCAAGAAAACCAAGGCGGGTGACCCTGGCAAGGAAATTGCCGGGTATGTCGCCTGCCGGACCTTGGCGGCTTCTGAGAAGCCAGGAAACTCCGGCAAACGGTACTGCAAGATCCGTCGCACCAAGGGCCATGATCTCCAGGACTGCCACCAGGTTGAGCTCCTTGGTGAGAAGCAAAGGGCTGAATACGAGAGGCGGGACAAGGAGAAGGGCCAAGACGGCGCTGAAGGGTCCAACAAGAAACGTGATGGCCAAGCAGGCCGTCGCGGCAAGGAGAGACAGCAGGAAAGGCCCGCTCGGGGCCGCGATAGAAGATCTGAGGACGACGATCACGAAGAGGACAACGAGTCTGGCGGCCAAGAATTTCAGAAGGCCACGGACGCCATGTGCGTCGATGGTGGCGCCTCGCTACACGCTTCTCACCGCCAGCTTAAACAGTGGGCGCGTGAAATTATTGCAGCGGAGCCATCACCCGGTGCCCAAAAGCCACTGAAATGGTCCAGCACACCTATCATCTTTGACGCCGAGGATCACCCTGATCGCACCACTGTGGTCGGGTGCTTTCCGTTGTTGGTTTCACCAACAATACGCAACCTCAAGGTGACGAAGATGCTAGTCGATGGCTGTCGGGGAAACTGATCCACCCACGAACACCTATGGGACCGGAGCCCCTTTCGGTACGGCAGGGGGCGGAGATCGTACGAAGAGCAGATCGAGGCGATGCACACGAGCAGTTTACCCAGGTTCGGGCCGCACGGATGCGTAAAACCCTACTCCTGCTTTGTGGATTGTATTGAGTTCTTGCTCGGGAGCGCTGAGAGCTACAGTACCCTTCAGCAGCTAACGAGACCGAGTGTCAGAGTGTTCGAACCCCTTTCTACGTTGCGCATGGGCCTCCTTTTATAGGCTCAAGGGGTCACCGACAGGTGGCAACGCAGTTGAGGGTAAAAATGGAAAAAGAGTGGTAGTTGGTACAGTGTTTTATACCTAACCCTGACGGCAGGGGACAAGGGCATTAAATGCCCATCGACGTCGCCCAAATAGTGCAAAAAGGGGCCGTGAGGGGTGCCACCGTTCGCCATGATGGCAACCTTGTCAGCGCCGCTTGCCACCGCGTACCCCTGGCAAGCAAGGTCGTCGCGGGAGCACCTCGCGCTTCTGCTGCAACTGGAGCGGGGTCTTCCCGGACCACCGCTTCTGCTCCTGCCGCTCCTCACGCCACGGCGGCAGCCGGAGCGGGGTCGTCTCAGACCACCGCCACTGCTCCCGCCAAGCGGCCAAGGGAGCCTACTCCTCCGCCTCCTCGCGCCGGGCGTGAGCCGGATTTTGACTTCTCCGCGCTCAGCTCCGACGAGGAAGAAGAAGAGTAAGATTCTTGTTGTTCTTGCATTGCTTCGATTTTCTGCTTTTTTTGTCTTGTATCTCATTTGCCTCACTCTGAACTTGTTCCTTTTTAGAACTCTGGCACAGAGGGCGGCGAAGAGAGCCAAGGTCCCGGTGATTGTCATCGAGGACGAGCCCACCGTGCCAGCAGGGGGTGCGCCTGAGACAAACTTGCCGGACCCGGCAACTGATCATCAGAGCAGCCCCCAGCGCAGCCCCCAGCGTAAGTGTATGGTTTACTTTCCGCTGTTAAGCGTGCATGGTCATTCTATCTTTGCTGAAGTCTTGTTTGTTGATTTGTGTAGGAGCAGAGCAGTCACACCAGGAGCGCCTGGAGACCGCCCCCGACGCGCCTTCAGCTTCAACTACGCCGCCAAGGGGAAGTTCTCCGGCAAGGGAGAGCCCTCCGCCAAGGGCAAGTTCTCTGGCGAGGGACAGCACCAGCGGCCCTCCGCCGGCGGGAACTACAACTACGCCGCCAAGGGAGAGCCCTCCGGCAAGGGAGCTTGCCGAAGAGCCGGCTCGCGCAGGTAATCCTCTCGATTCATACTTCCCTTGGGCTTTTCTTCTTTTGATCTTCTTTTTTGGATATTTGCTTGACTCTTTCTTCCCTTTTTCCGGCTGTCAGGTCCATCTGCTGCGGAGCCGATGGAGACGAAGGTTGCCGCTGACGATGTCGCCGCTACCGAAGAAGCAGCCGGCGGAGATGATCCCGCCGACGCAGAGGCCGCCAAGGCTGCCGCCGCAGCAGCTGGCGAGGGGGCTGGCGATCGCACTGACGGCCCTGAGGCCACAGGAGCGCCAGGCGCTACACCGACCGCCGAGCCCTCCGCCGCCGCCGCAGCCCCAGACTCCGAAGAGCCCGAGCCAGGCGCCTACTTGAAGGCCGGCGACGGCGTCTTTATCAACCTCCCCTGGGCATCAAGCTCCAGGGCGCCGGTCGAGGGAGAAGCCTTTGACGGAGAAGTGCTCGCCTCCGCCGGGCTGACGCTTGTGGACGCGCCGAGCAGCAGCAGCTACGAGCCCGAGGAGGAGCGGCTGCTGTGGAAGCTGCTGGCGCTCTACCGCGCTCGGCAGGCCAAGCTGGAGTGCCGCGAAGAGCTGGCCGCCAAGGCGGGAGCCGACATTGAGAAGCACGCGGAGGAGCTCCGGGCCCTCAACCAGGCAGCTCTCCGGTCCTTGGCAGAGGAGCGGGAGCAGCTTGCCGAAGAGCAGACGGCCTTCTTCCTCGAGAAGGCCGAAGTCGAAGAGCAGCAGCGGCTTGTCGCTGAGAGGCTGTCCACGCGGGAGGGTGAGCTGGCGCAGCGGAAAGTCAACCTCGACAGCCACGAGGAGGAGCTTGCCGCGCGCGAGCAATCACTTGGCGGGGCCCTCCAGGAGGCAAAGGACGCTGCCGCAGCCGCCGAGACCGCCAAGAAGGAGCTGGAGGCGAGGGTGGCGCAGTTGGAGGCCGACCTCAAGGCGAGAGGCGAAGAGATCGCCGCGCTCAATCTCGAGTGGGAGAAGGACGCCCACAGCCACTCAGAGCTGCAGGTTCGCCTCGCCGAGAAGGGCAAGGAGCTTGCCGCCGCCAAGAACTCCAACGCCGATCTTGAGTTGAAGCTGACCACTTTGACCAAGACGCTGGACGACGCCAAGGAGCGGGAGGCGGCCTTGAAGGAGGAGGTCAAGGCCGAGAAGGCACTGCTGGTGAGTGCTGCTGTCACTCAGAACGTCTTTAGGGAGACTGTGGAGCATTGGACGGAGGGTCTCGTCAATGCTGCCGCAGATATCGACAGGGAGCTGGCGCAGCTGGGGGCGGAGTATCTCGGGTATTCCTTCGACGAGAACCTCCACCCCAGTGCCAAGCTTACCCTATTCTTCAAAGGCGTGGCGACGGCCCTCCAGCAACTCCGGGAGAGGATCCCAAAGCAGCTGGCGGACGAGTCGGGCAAGCTCTGCGCGGGAGCCCTTCAAAAGGTGTTGATGAAGGTGGCCTTCCGCAATCCGGGCCTCAACCTCACCAACGTCCTCAAGAGCTTGCCGTCGGACGCTGATCTGGAGGCGCTCAAGGCCCTTGTCGCACCCATTGTGGACAAGGTGAGCGGGATCAAGAGGGTCGAGGGCGATCGTGCAGATTAGGCTGCCCATTTTCTTCTTTCCTTGTCGCTGCTAATCATATTATGAAAACAGTCTATTAGAGCTGCGACAAGCTATCTTGTAATATAACTCTATTTTGGGTAGTGATTGCTATGTTATTTCCTTTACTCGATCCCTTTCCTTTGTATGTTTTTGCCCTACGCTTTTAGGGAACTTGCCGGCGTAGGCACCTTTAGCCGCGAGCGCTGAGTGCGGGATGTCAGCAGCCCGTTGGCGGTGTCGCTGCCGACAAGAAACCTTGTCGCAACTAGTTGCAGCACACTTAAGTTGTTGAGCGGGCTCGGAAACAAAGTAAGGGCGCGACACTAGTCGCAGCACACTTAAGTCGTTGAGCGGACTCGAAACAAAGTAAGGGCGCAACTAGCTACGAGTAGGTTCCTCCGCGCACAGGTTTTCCATACAAAGTGTGGTCGTTCAAGGAAGATAACTTAAAAAATTAAAAATTTGATTGCTCAAACTTTGGCAACTTAGCTTTTCTGTTGTTTGCTTCCCGGCAAGGCGAAACTTTCTTGAACGGCGCTTGGTCCATACCACTATCTTCTCCTCCCCCCCCGGCGAACTTGTGCGCGAGGGAACCTTCCTTTCCTTGAGAAAAAAGAAAGAAGAGAAAATACAGATATGGAGCCTTTGGGCTTGTTATGGCTGACCGATGGTAGGCGCTGCACAAAGTGTCAGATAATACATGCATAAACTAAAAAGCATGAAATTGACAAGATGTGCGGGGCACATGAGCTTTACTGATGCACGGGGTCTGCGCCCGGCTTTGTACAAAGGATTACATGCAATAGCGGCAAGACTTGTACAAAAGGTGGTTGCCGGAGCGGGTCACGGCAACCGCGCCTTACGGGTAAAACTTACGAAGATGCTCGATGTTCCAGGAGTTGCTCACCGGAAAGCCATCTTCGGTCTCAAGGCGGACAGCGCAGAGCCTAGTGACTCGTTTCACCCAGTAAGGGCCTTCCCACTTCAGCGTCAACTTGTTGGAATTCTTGGTTGACTAAACGCGCCGAAGAACAAGGTCGCCTTCCTCGAGACTTCTGGCGTTAACTTTGCGGCTATGGTAGCGGCGCAAAGCTTGCTGGTATCGAGCAGCTCGTACAGCAGCCTGAAGACGGTCCTCCTCAAGGAGCAGCGCGTCATCTTGTCGCAGCTGCTCTTGCTCGAGCTCATCATAAGCGAGCACTCGAGGTGACCCGTATACGAGTTCCGTGGGGAGAACTGCCTCTGCTCCATAGACTAGAGCGAAAGGTGTCTGTCCAGTGGCTCGATTTGGCGTCGTCCTGATCGACCAAAGAACCACTGGCAGCTCCTCGATCCAGTTTCTTCCGCACTTGTGCAGCCTGTCGAAAGTTCTGGTCTTGAGGCCACGCAGCACTTCAGCATTTGCCCTCTCCGCTTGACCGTTGCTTCTCGGGTGAGCAACAGAAGCGAAGCAGACCTTGGCGCCAAGATCTTGGATGTACTGCATGGAGGTGCGGCTCGTGAATTGTGTACCGTTGTCGGTGATGATCCTGTTAGGGATCCCGAAGCGGCAAACAATCGACCTGAAGAACTTGACTGCTGACTGTGCTGTCACCTTCCTCACTAGTTCCACTTCCGGCCACTTTGTGAACTTGTCGATTGCAACGTACAAGTACTCAAAGCCCCCGGCTGCGCGGGGAAAGGGGCTTAGGATGTCGAGCCCCCAGACCGAAAATGGCCAGGATAAAGGGATCATCTGGAGAGCTTGAGCTGGCTGGTGTATCTTCTTGGAATGGAACTGGCACGCTTCACACTTGGTTACTTGTGCAGTTGCATCCTGGAGGGCTTCTGGCCAAAAGAAACCTTGCCGGAATGCTTTGCTGACAAGTGCTCTTGCGCCAATGTGGTGACCACATATGCCTCCATGTATCTTTGCCAATAGCTTTTTTCCATCTTCCCGTGGAATACACTTCAATTTCACACCGTTGAGTCTTCTTCTGTACAGTTTGTTGTCGACAAACTGGTACATACTTGACTGTCGGGCTACTCTTTCTGCTTCTTCTTGCTCTTCGGGAAGTTCTCCTGTCTGAAGGAAACGGACAATCTGCTGCGCCCATGCTGGAGCTTGTGGCTCGACAACAAGGACTAAAGGCACATCTGCTGCTGCGGGAACATCCGCTTCTACGGCGAGAACCTGTGGCTCAGACGGAGCTTGATGTTCCCCGGCAAGCTTGCCAGAGCAAAACTTGTCGGGAGCCTCTACTTCAACGGAACAAACCCTGTGGCTTGCCGGAGCAGATTGCTCCTCAGCACTCTTGGCGTTGATCTTGGGGACCTTCTTGGCGGCGGCTTCGGGAAGCTCTGTCGGAAAATAGTCACCAGAAACCAACTTCCTCTTCTTGCTCTGTCCAGTTGATGGTGTTACGGATGGTTGAGTCAGCTTGAACACAAAGATCCCTGGTTCCACAGGTAACTTAAGTGCGGCGCACTTCGACAGGCCATCTGCGATGTCGTTCTGAGCTCTTGGAACATGTTCCATCTGTAGGCCGTCAAAGTGCTCTTCAAGCTTCCTCACTTCATCGACGTAGGCTTCCATCTACGAACTCTGATAATTCTTGTTCACTTGGCGGACGACAAGCTGCGAGTCACCCCTGACAATGAGCTTCTTGATCCAAGGTCTGCCGCGATCCTGAGACCGGCAAGCAAACCCTCATACTCTGCAGTATTGTATGTTGCTTGCTCCTTGGGAAAGTGCATCTGGACCACGTACTTGAGGTTCTCTCCGGTGGGTGCGACAAGCAGCACGCCAGCACCGGCGCCTTACAGCGAGAAAGCACCATCAAAGTACATCAGCCACTCTTTGCTTGCTTCCTTGACGGGGATGCTCGTTTCTGAAATTTCTTCATCTGGTGTTGGCGTCCACTCTGCTATGAATTCTGCCAATGCTCTGCTTTGGATAGTTGAAGTGCTTTCAAACTTGAGGCCAAAGCTTGACAGTTCCAGTGCCCACTCAACAATCCTGCCTGTTGCTTCTGGATTCTGCAGTATCCTTTTCAGCGGAAAGCGAGTGACAACTGTGATCTCATGTGCTTGGAAGTAATGGCGCAGCTTTCTCGAGGCCATGAGAAGGCCGAAAAGCAACTTCTGCACACCAGAGTACCTTGACCTAGCCCCCTGCAGGAGGGAACTGACAAAGTAAACTGGGCGCTGCACCATTCTATTCCGTATCTCCTGCGCAGATCCATCTTTGTCGGGACCAGAGCTTGTCGGGGAAGCCCCCTGCTTGTCGCTGGACGTGCTTGCCGTGGTTGTTGGCTCATCATCTGCCTCCCTCTCCGCTACTAACGCAGCACTAACCACTTGATTGGTTGCCGCTAGATACAGCAGCAACTTCTCTTGTGGTTTAGGTGCGACAAGTATTGGAGTGGAGGACAGGTACCTCTTCAAGTCTTGCAGCGCAGCCTCCGCTTCCGGAGTCCATTTCATTGGACCTGCCTTTTTCAGAATTTTGAAAAACGGCAGGGCGCGCTCAGCAGACTTAGAGATAAACCTGCTGAGAGCAGCCATGCAACCGGCAAGTCTTCGTACATCCTTGACGCGCTTCGGTACTTCAATCTGCTCAATGGCCTTGATCTTGTCGGGGTTGGCTTCAATTCCCCTCTGAGACACGAAGAACCCGAGAAGCTTGCCGGAAGGGACTCCAAACACGCACTTCTCGGGGTTGAGCTTGAGCTGGATCTTGCGCAGATTTGCAAAGGTATCATCTAAATCTTGAATCAGAGTTGCCCGGTCCTTGCTCTTGACCACTATGTCATCCATGTAGGCTTCCACATTTCTGTGTATTTGTGGCTCAAAAGCGGTATGGACTACTCTTGCAAATGTTGAACCAGCATTCTTCAATCCGAAAGGCATGCGTATGAAACAGTACGTGCCACATGAAGTGATGAATGCGGTCTTCTCCTCATCCTCTTCAGCCATGAAGATCTGATGGTATCCTGAGTATGCGTCAAGAAATGAAAGCAGGTCACATCCGGCCGTGGAGTGAACAATCTGGTCTATGCGCGGCAAGGGAAATGGGTCTTTGGGACAAGCTTTATTCACATCGGTGAAGTCTATACAAAGCCTCCATTTCCCGTTTGCCTTGCGCACGACTATAGGATTGGCCAACCACGTAGGATGGAGCACTCCTCTGACAAGGCCTGCTGCTTCCAACTTCTTGATTTCTTCTGCGATGAATTCTTGGCGCTCCACTACTTGTTTCCTGACTTTCTGCTTGACGGGCCACGCATGAGGACAGACGGCAAGGTGGTGCTCAATTACTTTCCTGGGAACACCGGGGATGTCAGACGGTTGCCATGCAAACACGTCGACGTTTGCCCACAGGAAAGCAACAAGCGCGCTTTCCTATTTAGGGTCAAGCGTGGCACTGATGGTGAAAGTACAACTAGTGCCGTCCTCCTTGGCAGACACCTTCTTGGTTTCTGGCGGAGCTGCCATCGTCTTCTTACACTTGCCGGTGGAGCTCGATGGTGCGTCCTCAACGGTAGCACAACACTCCGAAGAGGTGCGCTTGCCGGAGTGGGCATCAGAGCTCTTGCCGGACTTGGTCTTCTTCTTCCCCCCGGGAGCTTCAGCGGCAAGTGTCTTGCGATCTGTTGCAGCTGCTGCTGCCTGGTAGATCTTGTCGGTGCAGATAAGGGCATCCTTCTTGTCGCCAGAGACAGAGATGACACTTATCGGGCCTGGCATCTTCAGCATGTTGTATGCATAATGAGAGGCTGCCATGAACTTGGCGAGTGCTGGACGGCCAAGTATCCCATTGTAAGGCAATGGAAAATTGGCAACGTCAAAAGTGACCCTCTCAGTCCTGAAGTTCAGCTCGCCGCCAAATGTCACTGGCAGCGTGATCTTCCCCTTTGGATTGCTCCTTCCCGGGTTGATTCCTTGGAATGTGTCGGTCTCTTCGAGCTCGCTGTCGGGGATCTGGAGTTTCTGGAGTACAGAGGAGGAGATCAGGTTCAAGCCGGCCCCGCCGTCAACTAGCATCTTAGTGACCTTGAGGTTGCGGATAGTTGGTGAAACCAACATCGGCAAGCACCCGACCGCAGTTGTCCGATCAGGGTGGTCCTCAATGTCAAAGATGATAGGCGTGCTGGACCATTTTAGAAGCTTGCACAATTCGACGGGTGGTTCTGCCGCATTGACATCCCGCACCCACTGCTTGAGTTGGCGGTGTGAAGTATGCAGAGAAGCACCGCCGTCAACGCACAAAACTTCTATGGCTTTTTGCAACTCCTGCTTGCTGGTCTCAACATCATCCATGTCTTCATCGTCGTCGTCATCCTCATCCTTGTCGCGGCCGCGGGGAGGTCTGTCTCCTTGCCGCTGCTTGGCCTTGCCGCGGCGTCCTCCCCGGCCGTTGAATGACCGCTTCTTGCCGGATCCTCCATCACCTCCTTGGGCCTTCTCCTTGTCGCGCCGCTCGTATTCAGCCTTTTGCTACTCAACAAGCTGCTCGACCCTTTTGCAGTTTTGGAGGTCATGACCCTTGGTGTGGTGGATCTTGCAGTACTGCTTGTCGGTGTCGTCCTGCTTGTCGGCGGCCGCCACAGCCTGACAGCTGGTGCATTCGACAGTCTCCTTGCCGGAGCTACCAACTTTGGCTTTCTCGGCGCCACCTCCGTTGCCGGACTTCTCAACGACTAGCACGTCTTTGCTTTTCTTCTTCCTGTTGTTCCGCCGCTGGTTTTTCTTTGCCGGGGCGGCATCCTCGCTGTCAGATCCTCCTGCTCCTATATCCTCTCCGGGGAGTTTCCTCCCCTCTTCAGCGCATGCACACTTGTCGGCCAGGGCGTACAGCTCGCTGACGTCCCTGATCTTGCACATCGCCATCTCCTCCCTCATCCTGCGGTTATGCCCGTTCTGATGGAACGCGCTGATGACCGCGGCAGGGTGGACATCTGGGATGTTGTGCTGTACACGGCTGAATCTCTGGATATACTTGTGCAGGGGCTCTCCTTCCTTCTGGGGGAGCGGGTGTAGGTCACTCTCTTGGCCATGAGGTTTGTGGCCGCCCATAAAGGCGCCGACAAACTAATGGCACAGGTCTGCCCAGGAGGATATGGAGTTGTCCGGTAAGTGTATGAGCCAGGACCTGACGTTAGGTTTGAGTACCAGAGGGAAGTAGTTGGCAAGGATCTTGTCGTCTCGCCCCCCGGCAGCCTGCACCGCGATGGTGTAGATGCTGAAGAACTCCGACGGATGCGTCTTGTCGTCGTACTTCTCTGGTACGTCTGGCTTGAAATTCTTCATGCTGGGCCACTGGACTTGCTGCAGCTCACGAGTGAACGCAGGACAATCTACCGCGTACGGCAAGTCGCCTGGTTCCCCTGGCGCATGCATGTCGACAGCGGGCCCAGCGCGCTGGTCTGATTGATGTCGCGCTTCTCTTCGGCGCTCGATGCGAGTGTGAGCGTCTTCTTGTCGGCGATCTTAAAGAACTTGGCGCTGATCGCGACGAGCTCGTGGATCCGACGACGCGGTGGAGTCGCTGTCGAGGTGGATCCGGCGAGTTGGCGATCTTGGCCTTCGGGGCGGAGAGTGCACGGTGGTTGCACCCCCAGCGGTCTTGTCGCCATCGGCCCGTGCCTGGCTGACTTGCCGCGGAGTGTCGCCGTTGGCGAAGGCGATGAGACTCTGAATGGTGGCGCTCCAGTCGTCGGCCTTGTCTGCCGTTGGAGCGAAGTCTAGGAGCAGTTGAGCCCGTGCCAAAGCTTCTGCTGGAGTGGTGGGTAACGGTGGCGAACGGTGCGAGGAGCGGGATATGCTCGGACTTCTAACTACGTTAGAAGGAGCAGTATCCCGTCCCCGCGACCGTGCCTTGCTCGTGCCAGCATGTTGGCGCGCATGCTGGTCTTGAGCGTCCCGAGATCCACCAGCTCGATCTTGGCCCAGCAAACATATGGTACCGTGAGTACCATGACGCTGCCGGTCCCGCACCTCCTGAGATGGGCGGTGTGCATGTACGGACGCCGAGGTCTTGGAGTGTGCCCGGTCGTCGTGGGAGCCGGCTACGCCGCCGATGGGCAGTGCAGCCTTGTCCTTGGATTTGGCAGCACCGTGAGCTCCCTCGTCGACGTCTCTTCTTCCGCCGGCATCTACCCCACCAGCCGTTGGCTCCGGCGGTGGTGGGATTGACGCGGACGGGCCAGCTGCCTCCGAAGCCTTCTTCTTCGGCGGCATGTTGATGAAGATGATGAAGATCTAGCCCGTGTGAACGCCGGATCAGGTTCACACAACCTCGACGCACCCCTACCTGGCGCGCCAAAGATGTCGGGGAAACTGATCCACCCACGAACACCTATGGGACCGGAGCCCCTTTCGGTACGGCAAGGGGCTGATACGTCCAAAACGTATCTATAATTTCTGCTTGCTCCATGCCTCTTTTGGGTGATATTGCTATGTTATTTATACACTTCCATACACTTTTGATCATATTTGGACTAACCTATTAACTCAGTGCACCCCAGTGCCAGTTTCTGTTTTCTGCTGTTTTCGTATTTCAGGTTTTCCCATCACGTAAACTGCCAGAAAAATCCCGGAAAAATTATATAAAAAATCAGCGTTCCAGATGCTTCCCGGCAGCCAAAGTAGAGCCGGAGGGGGCCCACCAGGGCTCCAGGCGCCCTGGTGGCGCGGCCCCCCTCCTGGCCGCGCCGGGGGGGGGCGCCTGGGCCCCCCAGGCCTCCGCTGATGCCCCCCTTTGGCATATATTTAACACGCATCCCGAAATCCTCAAGACGGGAACCCTTTTTCGCGATCTCATCTCTGTTCCGCCGCCACCGTGCTTCCAAGATCGGGAGCACCAGGAGAACTCTTCCCGGCACCCTGCCGGAGGGGAGGATCACCACCGTGAGCCTCTCCACCACCATGGATGCCTCCCGGATGAGTTGTGAGTAGTCTCCCTTGGACCATGGGTCCATGACCAGTAGCTATGTGATGTTCTCCTCCCGTTCTTGTGCTTCACTAATTAGACCTCGTGAGCTGCCCTACATGATCGAGGCACATATGTAATCCTTATGCTGTTGCTATGATGAGTTTGCTGGGATCCGATGGATTGTGAGATTATGTTCAGATTGTGTTTGAGTAATATATTTGATTTACCTCTTTTATATTTATGTTCGTAAGTAATTCTTGCATATTCTCCGTTGCTATTTATTGCTTTGGCCAAGTAGTAGGTAGTGACTCCAAGAGGGAACGTTATGCTCGATTGTGGGTTCATGCCCCTCGATGACTAGCTTGAGTGACAGAAACATGAGTCTAGGGGATGTGCTGTTGCCACAAGGGGGAAAACAACGGTGCTTGTGCCCGCGGGTGCAAGGATTGTTTACTTTACGCAAAGTTCTTTTAATGCAGTTGTCTGTTGCTTTGAGTTTACACTATGGGTGGGACTCGCAACTTAATACCAGCGAGATGTTCTGGATAGATATCTCAAGGTGGATGATTAGTAGTAGATGCAGATGAATTTCGGTCTACTTGTCTTGGCGTACCGCCCATGCTTTGAACCTCTACCTTTCTTGCAACATTAAGGATGGCAATGGGTCGGGTTTGGATCGGGTTGAACAATATCAAATCCATATCCATATCCATGAAGACAGTCTTTGCCCGCCCATGAAAAAATTCATGGGTGAAAACTTGTGTCCATGTCCAAACCCGATGGATATCCATACCCACTGGATATCCATTGGGTCCTCTCTAGACATATAAATAAGACATAACACAATGTTAACATAAGCTCTTCCATTCTTCACTTCGTGGCAGGCTAGGCTTCACTTATGGTAAATCAACGTCCACTAACAACATAAGATCATTTAGTATTTTTCTAATAGATGAGAATGATGAGTCATTTAACAAGAAGATAAAACTAAGGGAAGGGCGTTGGGGTATGTTACAGAGGGGATTCAATGTCAACTAATAAAAGTTATGACGGGGATTGTGTAATTTCTTTTGCATGTTTTGGATAACAAAGTGTAAAATTGCAGTGGGACATGTGTGACTGCGGGGTAGGGATATCAGATTTTTGCCATTAAGTCATACTATCGGGTCGGGTTTGGATATACCCACGGGTACAAGATTATATCCATGCCCTACCCACGAGTAATCGGGTCGGGTTTGGGCGGCTGCCCATGGGCACAATAGCGTCTCCAAACCCTATCCATTCGGGTCGGATATCCATGGATATCCATGTCCATGGATAAAATTGCCATCCTTATGCAACATAGTTAGCATTGGTTTGCGCACATAATTCTGTCAATTGCCCAGCTGTAATTCGTTTACCTCACATAGCTGTTTTATCGTCTTTTGGGAGAGAGACATCACTAGTGAACATCATGGGACCCCGGTCCATATTACCATCATTGATCACATACGCTATTTACTTTCCGCTTTTTACTTACTATTGCAGCAATACCTATCACTATTATCACTTGCGTTTGACCCTTTGTAAACGACAAGGCCGGAGGGATTGACAACCTCTCTGTACTCGTTGGGAGCAAAGTTATTTGTATCTGTGTGCAGGTCCACGTTGATTGCTAATATCTGGCGCCGTTAGCAGTTGACACATTCTTGTTGAAACTGGGAGTCTCAGGGGAAATCGATCCTTGGTATCTTTGCCAAGGGAAAACTTCCGCTACACTGCATCTCAAACCTTCCACTTGGGGTAACCAACGAGGGGCGAGAAGCCATCAAGCAAAGTTTTCTGGCGCCGTTGTCAGGGACTCCACTCTTCAGGGTAGGGGAGTTGCACGCTATCTTTTACCTTTGCTTTTAGTCTTGTTAGTTTACCTTTCAGTTTTGCTTTAGTATCTTTTATCGAAAAACACAAAAATAGTTATCTTGCTTGCTTGCTACTATGGGTTCCACCGAGAACA
The DNA here is from genome assembly GCA_902687465.1 of Secale cereale. Taxonomy (NCBI): domain Eukaryota; kingdom Viridiplantae; phylum Streptophyta; class Magnoliopsida; order Poales; family Poaceae; genus Secale; species Secale cereale. Next base: position 675,361,262 of record LR738714.1, on the reverse strand, counting down.
CCAAGTTGTGTGACTTCACTAGTCATAACAACGATGACTTTATCTGCACGCCTATCACTACACCTGCCACTTCAGCACCTTCTTATGAAATTAAACCTGCTTTCCTGAACCTAGTCATGAAAGATCAATTCTCCGGTGCTGGAGATGATGATGCTTTACACTTAAACAATTTTGTTGAACTTTGTGATATGCAAAAATACCGAGAAGTAGACAGTGATAATGTTAAGCTTAAGCTTTTTCCTTTCTCCTTGAGAGGAGGAGCTAAAATTTGGTTTCAATCTTTGCCTAGAAATAGCATAGATTCATGGGACAAGTGCAAAGATGCTTTTATTGGAAAATACTATCCACCTGCTAAAATTATCCAACTAAGAAGTAACATAATGAATTTTAAACAATTGGATAATGAACACGTTGCCCAAGCTTGGGAACGTATGAAGTCTCTTGTCAAGAACTGCCCTACTCATGGTTTGACTACTTGGATGGTTATCCAAAAAATTTATGCAGGCTTGAACTTTACCTCGCGGAACTTGTTAGATTCAGCCGTGGGAGGAACCTTTATGTCAACTACACTTGGTGCTGCCACGAAGCTTCTCTATGAGATGATGACCAATTATTCTCAATGGCACACCGAACGCGCTCCAACAGGTAGGAAGGTAAACTCTGTCGAGGAGATTTCCTCCCTAAATGAAAAAGTTGACTTGATCATGACTCTACTTTCGAAGCAATCTTCTGTTGATCCTCGTGATGTTCCTTTAAATTCTTTGATTGCTCAAGAACAAGTAGATGTGAACTTTATCTCTAGAAACAATTTTAATAACAATGCTTATAGGAGTAATTTTGGTAGCAATCCTAGACCGTTCCCCTCTAATTCCTATGGGAACAGCAATGCTTATCCTAACACCAAGAACTCCACTACTGAACTAGAGATTATGCTTAAAGATTTCATCACTACCCAAAAAGCCTTTAATAAGAGTGTAGAAGAAAAACTAAACAAACTAGATGACCTCTCTTTGAAGGTACACAATTTAGCCCATGAGGTAGAATTGCTTAAAATTAGAACTTCTCCCCTTGAGGAGAGGAAGGTCACTCCTATGAATGCTACTCAAGTGCAAATTAATGAAAACATTAGGATGTTGGCTAAACTTGAAGAGAGATGGGCAAGAGAAAGGGAGGAAGAAGATAGAATTAAGAACCTTCCTACCCACCACACTGTTGCTACTATCCAAGTTGTTGAGGATATCCAAACTCTTAGCACCCAATGCACTCCTGGTCCCATTGGACCTATTAATGGTGATGCTATGACTATAGAAACTACCAAACAAGTGAACCTAAAGGACACCACTACCACTTTACTTGATAGTAGTGACCTTGATTTTGATAATTGCACTCTTACCGAAGTTATTGATTTCCTTCACAAGATGTCTAGAGACCCCTGCACTAGCACGATTAACCTTGCCTTCACAGAGCATATCACTAATGTCTTATCAAAGCTAGGGAGGAGAAACTTAGAGTAGAAGCCTCCATACCTAGAAAGCTAGAAGATGGTTGGGATCCTATGATTAAAATTAAGTTGAATAACTTCTCTTGCTATGCATTATGTGATGTTGGAGCTAGTACCTCTGTTATGCCCAAAAGAATATATGATATGCTTAAATTGAAACCTTATGATTCTTGTTCTTTTGGTGTTCGACTCGTTGATTCTTCCATAAAGAAACCTTTGGAGAGGATCGACTATGTTCTTATCATTGTCAATGACAATTATGTTCCCGTTTTCCTTCGCTCCGTTGGTGCTATCATTGACATTAAAGAGGGGAATATAAGATTCCAATTTCCTCTCAAGAAAGGGATGTAACACTTCCCTAGGAATAAGATTAAGTTACCTTTTGAGTCCGTTATACGGGCTAGCTATTCTTTCACTCTTGATAAAACTTGATCTCTATGCATTATGCCTAGCTTAAAGGCATAAAAGAAAGCGCTTTTGGGAGGCAGCCCAATGAATAAAATATTATTTTGTTTTTGTTGTGTCTTGATGTTGTTACTACAGTAGCATCATCATTGTATCTTTACTTTTCAATTTAGTGCCAAGTGTAGCCTCTGATTGCAAGAAAGTTCAAAAGTTGTGACGTGCTGTCCAGGAAACAGATTCTGTCCTTGGATAGAAAAATTCGTATAAAATTACCAGATCATCTTTTTGGTCTGAATTTTTTCGACAGCGTGCTCTATATAATTGTCTTTCGTGCATCTGTTCTGAGTTTTTTTATTAGAGTTGCAGAAGTGCCCCGAAAAAATCATTTACTACCTGTTGTTCTGTTTTTCACAGATTCTGTCCTGTTTTGCCTTTCCTTCATTTTGCAAACCTAGAGCTTGCTTTTTATTTGCAAAAACCTTTTGGCAATCTTGAGAAACAGTAGACCTTCAAGAATATCTTTATTTCCAGCAAGGAACAATTATTTTATTATGGTTACTAACCTCGCTAATCAGATTATGATGAGTTATGTATGAAGGGAGTTTTCAACTGTGCGAGGGAAGATGATAAAAAGATTCAGGAGTGTCAAACGCTGTAGGATCGAAGAAGGTGAGAGTGTCTAGAGGGGGGGTGATTAGACTACTCGACAAGATAAAAATTCTGTCTTTTATCAAGGACAGATTTTGACAGTTTTTGCATAGCACACAAGTCAAGTAGCACACTACACATGCAATTCTAGAGTATGGGCAGCGGAAAGTAAATTGCACAAGTAGTAAAGAGAAGTGGAGAAGATCAAACACAATTTGGAGACACGGAGATTTTTTTCGTGGTTCCGATAGGTGGTGCTATCGTACATCCACGTTGATGGAGACTTCAACCCACGGAGGGTAACGGCTGCGCGAGTCCACGGAGGGCTCCACCCACGAAGGGTCCACGAAGAAGCAACCTTGTCTATTCCATCATGGCCTACGCCCACGGAGGACTAGCCTTACTCGGGGTAGATCTTCACGAAGTAGGCGATCTCCTTGCCCTTACAAACTTCTTGGTTCAACTCCACATCTCGATGACGGAGGCTCCCAAGCGACACCTAACCAATCTAGGAGGCACCACCCTCCAAAAGGTAATAGATGTTGTTGATGATGATGAACTCCTTGCTCTTGTGCTTCAAATGATAATCTCCCCAACACTGAACTCTCCTCACTGATTTGGCTTTGGTGGAAGAAAGGATTGAGTGGAAAGCAACTTGGGAAGGCTAGAAATCAAGTTTCATATGGTGGGAATGGAATGACTTGATCTCAACACAAGGGTAGGTAGTTCTCTTCTCAGAAAGTGTAAGGTAGGAGTGGTGGTACTTTCTGATGGCTCTCTCCACGAATGAAGAGGGGGTGGAGGGGTATATATAGCCTCCACATAAAATCCAACCGTTACACACATAATTGAGCAATCTCGGTGAGACCGAAGTGAAAACTCGGTCAGACCGAAAGTTCAAATATAGTGAACGTTGGGGTTTTCGGTGGGACCGAAAATACCATCTCGGTGAGACCGAAAGTGTAAATAATGTGAAAGTTGGAGTTTTCGGTGGGACCGAGAAAGAAAACTCGGTTAGACCGATTTGAGAAAGAACAGGAACATGCCAGTTTCGGTGTGACCGGAAATGCAATCTCGGTGAGACCGATTTGAGCCAAGACAGAAGCTGGCCAATTTCGGTGAGACCGAAAATGCATTCTCGGATATTCCGAAATGATGTCAAACGGTTACAGAAGGTTGGCAGTCCGGTTTCGGTGAGACCGATCTCAAACTCGGAATGACCGATTTTTCTAGGGTTTGGAATATGGCAGAAGTGGTTCATCTCGGTGGGACTGAGTTGGAAGAATCGGTTTGTCCGAGATTACTTATGGGTGTGTATAGAAGTGAAAGTTGCTGATAGTTGAAGGAGATATATCACTAAGCACTTGAGCAACCAGATCATCAACACAACCTCATCCCCTTTTAATAGTATTGGCTTTTCCTATGGACTCAATGTGATCTTGGATCACTAAACCAAAAATGGAGTCTTGAGCTTTTGCCAATGCTTGCCTTAGCATTTTGAGGGGTCCACTTCTTCAGTCCTTTTGCCATACCAATGTGATTGGATTTCCTGAAACATACTTGATAAAGGCATTAGTCCAACCACAAAGTATGTTGTCATTAATTACCAAAACCACCCAGGGAGCAAATGTGCTTTCAATCTCCCCCTTTTTGGTAATTGATGGCAACACACTAAAATCACACTAAACAAGACATCAAAGCTTTATTGAAAGAAAGACAGAATTATCACGAAAGCTTTGACAAGCATGTGGTACACAGGCTCCCCCTACAAGTGTGCAAGATTTTCATAAATTTTGGTTTTGGACTACCACAAGCACACAAGAGAGATAAGCAAGATGTGCTACATGCAGCTTGGCTATATGCATCAGAGCAGATGAAAAGGAAGTGAGTGATAATGCATATGTGCATGGTGATTTCTTGCAAACAAGTATTTACAAGCAAGTCACCATCATGCACATTATGCAAGATGCATATACTTACCTTGAGGTTCCTTGGCATTGTACCTGAAGGGATAAACTTGGGAAAACAAGGTTAGATAACACAAGAGTATTCCTTCAACCAACTGCAAGAACATCAAGAGTACCAAGCCAAGGAGGACATTTATAAAGAGTGTCTCATATTGAGCACAAGCTTGAATCAGCAAACATGTCTCCGAAACTAAAAGATTTTCAATGAACACTGAGAGATTTTGCTTTCCATAAGATATCAACTGTGAAGATTCCTCTCCCTTTGAGTTCTCTCAGAACAAGGGGTTTGATGGAACAAGCAAAATCAAAAGAATGATTCCTCTCCCTTTGAGTTCTCTCAGAACAAGGGGTTTGATGGAACAAGCAAAATCAAAAGAATGATGCCAATTGTAATGTCCAATGTAAAACACGACAAAGCTTTGATGTGATTCTCTCCCCCTTAAGATAAGATTGCTTTTCTTCTCCCCTTAAGTCTTCTCTTCTCCCCCTACTCCCCCCTAAGTCTTCTCCCCCTTTGACATCAAGTGCCGAAAAGGACAGCAAACTAGGAAGGACAGGAAAGATGAAAGGAAAGAAGTGGGATCCTTAAGAATCACAACAGAGCAAATAAGAACATTCCAAGAGAAACAATGAGTGGAGCTGCAGGAGATGATATCCTGGAAGATAAATCAGTGACACCGAATTGATAAGTTGGTGACGCCGAGTTTAATTCCAAGGAAATACAGAAATAATTCAGCTCACTCAGCGAGGAATGTTTCAAAAGATTTGCAATGAATTTGTAAAATATTTTCGGGGAATTGAGCAGAGCCATAAGGATATTCAAAGAAACATAAGAATAGAAAATAAAAAAGATTCCTAGATGAAGGTTTTTTTTAAAGAAAACTCAATGAGAGAACATAAGATAAAACAGAAAAACTCCAAAAGCATATGTACTTCATCTAGATAAAGGTCGGCGACAAAGTCACCTATGTTTGAGTATATTGACTTAGGAGTCAAATGAAGACATTTGATCATAGGTCATACTCATCATTAAGCTCAAAATGGGGTTGCCATTTTTCGATTAAGCATTTGATGTGATCACATCTTATGAAGCTGCTTGTACTCATGACTTTGAGTAAAGCTCCTTAAAGATGTGAAGAACATACCTTGGGCTTGTTGATGCTTTGCTCATGTAGGTAAGCTCGATGTAGGTGCTCATTGAATGTGAAGTTGGAGCGCCATTTCTACTTGTGTAGTTCATCTTCCTACATGGGTTAGGCAAGCAAGGAAATACTCGAGGATATCCAAGATGACAAGAGTGAAATACTAGATGTATAAGATGTCAAAAGGATATGTGGAATTTTGTTCCTTGAACTCAACATCCCAAAGGGCTAGATACTTGGTCAATGACAAGATTACTCATGATTTGAGTGTGTGGTAATCTTGTGGAATGTAGATCATCCAAGTACCTGCAAGGAGTTAGATGCAATACAAGGAGGCAAATGTGTCCAAGACATATGATCATCATCATAAGAGAAATATCAAGGATTAGTCAAGAGGGCTCATGCCTTGCATGCATCAATGGAGTTATCACTCCAAGTTTGAAGCATCAATGATGTTCAACTCACTCCTTAAGCGACAAAACACCTTCTCATCAAGAGGTTTTGTAAAGATATCAGCAAGTTGTTTGTCAGTACGAACATGCTTAAGATTAATGTCACCCTTGGCAATATGATCACGAATAAAATGGTGACGAACTTCAATATGCTTTGTTCGAGAGTGTTGCACTGGATTGTGTCCAATTTTAATTGCACTCTCATTGTCACAAAGCAAGGGAACACGTCTCACATGTATCCCATAATCTTTAAGCGTTTGTGTCATCCATAGCAATTGAGCACAACACGAACCAGCAGCAATATATTCCGCTTCAGCAGTGGATAATGATACCGAATTTTGTTTCTTGGAGGACCAAGGTACAAGGGATCGACCAAGGAATTGACATGTACCCGAAGTTGACTTTCTATCAACCTTGTCACCGGCATAGTCCGAGTCGGAATAGCCAACAAGATCGAAAGAAGCTCTCTTAGGATACCAAATGCCAAAGTTTGGTGTGTGTATCAGGTACCTCACTATCCTTTTAACAGCTTTAAGATGACATTCTTTAGGGGCTGCTTGATATCGTGCACACATGCATACACTCAACATTATGTCAGGACGAGAAGCACAAAGATATAGTAGAGAACCAATCATAGATCGGTAAACCCTTTGATCAACGGGTTCTCCATCTTTTGTCAAGTCATTATGTCCACTTGTAGGCATGGGGGTACTCATACCTTTGCTTTCTTGCATGTTGAACTTCTTGAAGAGATCCTTGGTGTACTTTGTTTGTGAGACAAAGGTACCCTCCTTAGATTGCTTGATTTGCAACCCAAGGAAGAATTTGAGTTCACACATCATGGACATCTCATACTTCTCCGACATGAGCTGTCCAAACTTCTTGCTAAAATGGGGGTTAGTTGAACCAAAGATAATATCATCAACATATATTTGGCACACAAATAGTTCACCATTAACCCTTTTTGTGAACAGCGTTGAGTCTATCTTTCCAATCTCAAAGCCTTTTTCAAGAAGAAAGCTAGTTAAGCATTTGTACCAAGCTCTAGGAGCTTGTTTAAGACCATAAAGGGCTTTATGCAACTTGTAAACATGATTAGGCTTTTTGGGATTCACAAAACCGGGAGGTTGTTTTACAAATACTTCCTCCTCAATTTCACCACATAGGAAAGCACTTTTGATGTCCATTTGATAGAGAGTAATATCATGGTGATTGGCATAAGCAAGAAGAATGCGAATGGACTCAAGTCTAGCAACGGGGGCATAGGTCTCACCATAGTCCATACCTTTGACTTGTGTGTAACCTTGAGCTACGAGACGAGCCTTGTTGCGGATGACTTGTCCATCTTCATCTTGCTTGTTCCGAAACACCCATTTGGTTCCAATGATGTTTTGATCATCGTTGGGCTTCTCTACCAAAGTCCATACCTTGTTCCTCTCGAAGTTGTGTAGTTCTTCGTGCATAGCGTTCACCCAATCCGGGTCTTCAAGTGCTTCTTCTACCTTCATAGGTTCAATACTAGAGATAAATGAGTAATGCTCACAAAAGTTAGCTAAGCGAGTTTTAGAGCGAGTAATTCTCCCGGAGTTGATGTCGTTCATCATTTGTTCCACGGGATGATTTTTCTTGACTCATGCTCGAACTCGGGATAGCTTTTGTTGATGTTGTGGCTGAGCTTCCTCATCATCTTCATCTTCCTCTTCTTCTTCTTCATTGTTGTTGGTGTTGTCTTGAGGTGGTGGAGAAGGAGGTTGTGGTGGATCTTCTTGTTGCACTTCCTCATCTTGGTGAGTTCCACTTGTGGAGGCCTCCATGTTGCCTTGAGGTTCATCTCGACGTGAGGTAGGTGGCTCCACATATGTAGATGAGGTACTCTCCTTCACTTCCATGGGACGGATCTTTCCAATAGATAAATCTTGGATAGCTTCTGATGGGTCCTTGTCTCCTACATCAATAGGCATTTGCTCTACTTGCGAGCCATTAGATTCATCAAACTTCACGTCTACCGTCTCTTCAACCTTTCGGGTGAAATTATTGTAGACACGGTAGGTGTGAGAGTTTGATCCATAACCAAGGAGAAAGCCTTCATGAGATTTAGGAGCAAATTTAGACCGACGATGCTTATCAAGGATATAACATTTTGAACCAAAGACACGAAAGTATCCCACTTGGGGTTTGTTACCGGTGAGGAGCTCGTATGATGTCTTGCCGAGGAGCTTATGAAGATAAAGCCTGTTGATAGCATGACAAGCTGTCTCGACCGCTTCTCCCCAAAAATGCTTCGGTGTCTTGTATTCATCAAGCATCGTTCTTGCCATCTCTATGAGCGTTCTGTCCTTCCTCTCAACAACTCCATTTTGTTGAGGAGTGTACGTAGCCGAGAACTCATGTAGAATTCCTTCCTCATCGAGAAAAGAGTCTACATTGGTGTTCTTGAACTCCGTTCCATTGTCACTCCGAACTTTCTTGATCTTCACCTCAAATTGATTTTGGGCCTTTTTGGCAAAGGTCTTGAAGATTCTCTGAACCTGCGATTTATCATCAAGGAAAAATACCCACGTAAATCTGGAATAATCATCAACTATAACTAGACCAAAGGAGTTACCACCAAGGCTTTTGTAAGCATTGGGACCGAAGAGATCCATATGAAGAAGCTCAAGCGGTCTCCTTGTGGTCATGATGTTTTTCACGGGATGACTTCCACCAACTTGTTTTCCTGCTTGACAAGCACTACAAAGTCTATCTTTGCCAAAGAGAACATCTTTAACACCAAGAATATGATCACCTTTGATTAGCTTGTCTAGATTACGCATACCAACATGTCCTAGCCTTCTATGCCATAACCAACCTTTAGAGGATTTAGCAATGAAACAAGCTCTAGGTTGGGCTTTCTTAGTGAAATCAACAATATATAGATCACCTCTACGGATACCCGTAAAAGCCATGTTTTGATTATCACGACGAAAGACTTGGCAATCTACTTTGGTGAATAGCACATTGAATCCAAAGTCAGCTAATCTAGACACGGAAAGTAAATTGTATCCAAGAGATTCTACAAGCATGACATTTTGAATAGAGCTATCATGAGATATGGCCACCTTACCAAGGCCAAGTACCTTACCCTTGGAGTTGTCTCCAAAAGTCACATACTTGCGTGGACAATCGTTCTTTGCAAGCTCTCGAAACATGTCTTTGTCTCCGGTCATGTGGTCGGTGCATCCACTATCAAGAATCCACTCTTTTCCGCCGGACATGTAGTCTCTCATATTTGCCATGAGATTGAGACTCTTCATGACCTTGTCTAGCTCGGTGTCCGAATCGGAGTAATCATCATCTTGCTCATGCTCATCATCATATTGACCCATAGATTGTTCATCATCAACACCTAGGTCAATTTGATAAGTACTTGCATTAGTTTGGTCAATGTGACAATAATCTTCGGAATGCAATGCAAGAGCATTTCTAATTATAATATTGATAAGACCGGGATCACCCTTCTTTTTCATAAGATCACGAAGCTCAAAAAAGCATTTATCAAAGTTGGGATCATTGGGGCGCATCTTATCAAATTCAATTGTCTTGTGTAGAATTTCATCAAGACTTCTCAAAGAGTAGTCCGGATAAAGTTCTTCCAAGAATTTCCACATAGCATAGGCGCACTCAAAGTTTGTAACAAGATTAAGCAAGTCATCGGGTAACCCTCTAATGATAAGATTTACAGTTCTAAGGTTACGAAGCAAATCAAGCTCTTCATCCATGGTAGGGTGCAAGGGGTCAAAAGGAGGCACATAGGGGGTCTCAACATATTTGCACAAATTGTACATCTTAAAGATACTAAGCATTTCAGACCTCCATGAGTTATAGAACCTTCCATTGAGAACGGGCACTCTATGGCTAACACTCCCATCCGTAGACACGTCCATCTTCCTCCAATGGTGTGTAAACCAAAGCAATGGAGACCAAGGCTCTGATACCAATTGTAGGATCGAAGAAGGTGAGAGTGTCTAGAGGGGGGGTGATTAGACTACTCGACAAGATAAAAATTCTGTCTTTTATCAAGGACAGATTTTGACAGTTTTTGCATAGCACACAAGTCAAGTAGCACACTACACATGCAATTCTAGAGTATGGGCAGCGGAAAGTAAATTGCACAAGTAGTAAAGAGAAGTGGAGAAGATCAAACGCAATTTGGAGACACGGAGATTTTTGTCGTGGTTCCGATAGGTGGTGCTATCGTACATCCACGTTGATGGAGACTTCAACCCACGGAGGGTAACGGCTGCGCGAGTCCACGGAGGGCTCCACCCACGAAGGGTCCACGAAGAAGCAACCTTGTCTATTCCATCATGGCCTACGCCCACGGAGGACTAGCCTTACTCGGGGTAGATCTTCATGAAGTAGGCGATCTCCTTGCCCTTACAAACTTCTTGGTTCAACTCCACATCTCGATGACGGGGGCTCCCAAGCGACACCTAACCAATCTAGGAGGCACCACCCTCCAAAAGGTAATAGATGTTGTTGATGATGATGAACTCCTTGCTCTTGTGCTTCAAATGATAATCTCCCCAACACTCAACTCTCCTCACTGATTTGGCTTTGGTGGAAGAAAGGATTGAGTGGAAAGCAACTTGGGAAGGCTAGAAATCAAGTTTCATATGGTGGGAATGGAATGACTTGATCTCAACACAAGGGTAGGTAGTTCTCTTCTCAGAAAGTGTAAGGTAGGAGTGGTGGTACTTTCTGATGGCTCTCTCCACGAATGAAGAGGGGGTGGAGGGGTATATATAGCCTCCACACAAAATCCAACCGTTACACACCTAATTGAGCAATCTCGGTGAGACCGAAGTGAAAACTCGGTCAGACCGAAAGTTCAAATATAGTGAACATTGGGGTTTTCGGTGGGACCGAAAATACCATCTCGGTGAGACCGAAAGTGTAAATAATGTGAACGTTGGAGTTTTCGGTTGGACCGAGAAAGAAAACTCGGTTAGACCGATTTGAGAAAGAACAGGAACATGCCAGTTTCGGTGTGACCGGAAATGCAATCTCGGTGAGACCGATTTGAGCCAAGACAGAAGCTGGCCAATTTCAGTGACACCGAAAATGCATTCTCGGATATTCCGAAATGATGTCAAACGGTTACAGAAGGTTGGCAGTCCGGTTTCGGTGAGACCGATCTCAAACTCGGAATGACCGATTTTTCTAGGGTTTGGAATATGGCAGAAGTGGTTCATCTCGGTGGGACTGAGTTGGAAGAATCGGTTTGTCCGAGATTACTTATGGGTGTGTATAGAAGTGAAAGTTGCTGATAGTTGAAGGAGATATATCACTAAGCACTTGAGCAACCAGATCATCAACACAACCTCATCCCCTTTTAATAGTATTGGCTTTTCCTATGGACTCAATGTGATCTTGGATCACTAAACCAAAAATGGAGTCTTGAGCTTTTGCCAATGCTTGCCTTAGCATTTTGAGGGGTCCACTTCTTCAGTCCTTTTGCCATACCAATGTGATTGGATTTCCTGAAACATACTTGATAAAGGCATTAGTCCAACCACAAAGTATGTTGTCATTAATTACCAAAACCACCCAGGGAGCAAATGTGCTTTCAATCTCCCCCTTTTTGGTAATTGATGGCAACACACTAAAATCACACTAAACAAGCCATCAAAGCTTTATTGAAAGAAAGACAGAATTATCACGAAAGCTTTGACAAGCATGTGGTACACAGGCTCCCCCTACAAGTGTGCAAGATTTTCATAAATTTTGGTTTTGGACTACCACAAGCACACAAGAGAGATAACGAGTCGGGACTCAGCTTCATGTGTTATGCTTGGAGCATCTTGCTTTTAGTTTCCTTTTTAGTTTTCTTTAGCTTTTCATAACGAGTCGGGACTCAGCTTTCTTTGTGTGGGAGAGAAACACGCTCCACTTCTACCTAGAACATAACATAGAATTTTCATGTTTATCTTTGTTGTGTATGTTCTTTGTCTTTCAATAGCTACTATCATGTTCAGCTCTTAGTTTTCATGCTTATCTTTTTAGAGAGCTTTTGTTTAGTTGGTTGCTTGAACTCTCTTTAGTTATCATGCTTATCTTATTAAGAGAGTTTGCTTCTGTTGCATTGGTTGATATGTCTATGATAAAAATGCTACGTGCATAATGGTGCTTAGTAGTTCATGTTTTCTTATGGTTAGTCTCAAATAGCTGGGGGGTTCCCAATGTGTTATTGGAGTACCAACATGATTTGTTTGCTTACGATGTGGTATGGTTTAGTAATATCTTCCTTCAAGAATTTATTTTTGTCGGGGAAACTGGTCGCCCATGAACACCTATGGGACCGGAGCCCCTTCTACGGTACGGCAAGGGTGCGGAGGGAGCACGAAGAGCGGATCGAGGGGCACACGCGGGCAGTTTACCCAGGTTCGGGCCGCGCGGACGCGTAATACCCTACTCCTGCCTTTGGTTGTATTGAGTTCCTGAGCTCGGGAGCTTGAAGATCTACAGTACTAGTTGCACCGAGCGTAGGAGTGATCGAGTTTCTGGGATCGAACCCCCTCTACGTTGTGCATGGGCCTCCTTTTATAGCTCAAAGGGGTCACCGACAGGTGCCCACGTAGAGGAGGGTAAAAATGTAAAACTGGTGGTGGTTGTAACAGTGCATGAACAGTGTATGAACAGTGGTCTTCACCTAACTCTGACGGTGGGGGACAAGGACATTGAATGCCCGTCGCCGTCGCCCCTAAAGCGTCCGTCCATGCGTCTCCGTTTGCCACGGCGATAGCCTCGTCACCGCGGCTTGCCAGCGTGTACCCCAGGCTGCACAGCCATCTGCCACGCGCCCCTGGAAGGGCCCCAGGGCGACGTGTGGCCAGATGAGCTGGAGCGCAGGCACACAGCGTAAGCTTCCCCGGCAAGCACCTTGCCGGGGTCGCAATCTTGCCGGGCCCGGAAGCTTGTCGCTCTCCGGGCCCTGCCGGGGCGCATGATGCACCGCAATATACCTTCTTGAGGTGCCGTTCTTTGGCCTTCCTGGCAAGCTCCTCTTGCCAGGGTCTTGTGCTGGAATGATAACCTTGAGCCTGGTGCGGCCTTCCCGGCAAGCTCCTCTTGCCGGGGTCTTGTCTCTTAACTTGGATACTTTGTTCTTGAATGGCTCAAAGGGGTCTAGAGTGGGCTTTGGCGGGCACGTGGTGAGCCAGACCACGGGACGCTGCTACTACCCGTGCACAAGTCGGGATACTAAGGTACCCCTACTTTAGTACACCGACAGGAGCCCCCGGGCCTGGGCCACACACGGTGCCAAGCGCTGTTGGGCCAGGCCCAGAACAGTGCACGGGTACACGCGGCCCACGGCGCGCCGTTTCCCGCTCCAGATTCGCCGCATCCCTCCCTAACGGCACGCGTCGATTGCGGCATCGTGGGAGAGATCGTGGCCTGTTTCTTTAATGGGGAAATGTGGAACGTCCCCCACTTCCCCCTTAAAAGCAGAGGAAGCAGGGGCAGTTTCCCCCATTGCTTTCATTGCGTCTTGAATCTCCAGAAACCCCCGCCGCTCTCTGCCTCCGCGACGGTCGACAGAGAGCCGAGCTCCACCCCCTCCTCCGTCGTCTCCAGCATCCGCAGCGCCATCGACCTCCCCCGCTGTCCCCGCCATGGCCCCGAAGAGCGACAAGGCGAAGAGCGACCAGGCGAAGAAGGAGAAATCCGAGAAGGCGGAGAAGCTGGCATCCATGCGGAGAAGGATGGTGGTCTTCCCGCCGAGGCTTGGTCGTAGGGAGCTGCGGGACAAGTATTACTTGTTCTGGGCGAGGGAGACGAAGGCCCATCCTCGCACCAGAGTCCTCCCTGCCGTAGCCGTCGACATGTTCCCGGGAGGTTACTACTACTTCGCTCCATTCTTCCATTGTGGTCTCTGTCCTCCGTATACAGAATTTCTCTGTGATGTGATGAACACATATGGACTCCACCTCTTAGATTTTACCCCGAATGCCGTCCTCACTTTGGCCGTTTTCGCACATCTGTGCGAAAACTATGTCAGGGTCCACCCAAACGTAGCTCTCTTCCGCCACTTCTTCACGCCTAGAGTAGAATCTGGATCCCCACTCTCCGGCGGTATCTCCTGGATCTTCAGGCTCGGCAAGAAGGAGGCGTACTTGATTGGAGAGCTACGCGGCAAGTGGGAAGAGTGGAGAGATGATTGGTGCTGGATTCTGGAAGATGCACCCGAGCAGTTTACCTCGTCGGGCCAGACTGCAATAGTGCGCGGCAAGGATTGGAGCGACTTGGCCCCGGAGGATGACAAGCTGCAGATTGCCCTTACCAGGATCCTTCGCCTCCGGGCTGCCAACCTGACTGTGGGTGAAGTTGGGGCCGATTTCCTCCGCCGCCGCATTGCCCCTCTGCAGGAAAGGAAGAGACCCGCTTGGGAGTTTGGCAACGCGGAAAACCGCATGAGGCTGCGCCCCGGGTTGAACTACAACTTCACTGTTTTGGAGCTGAAGGGGATGGTCCGGGAGCTGTTCAAACACGACCCCAGGCACAAGGAGTGGTTCACCCCATCCCGGTGAGTAGTTCCGTTGTGCAACAATACTGCCCTTAGTGCCATCCGCGCGGTGATGCCGGAGTGTGATTCCCACGGGGTTGTCCCCACTTGGCTGATGCCTTCAGAGGAGATCGTGCAGGCCTTCTTCGACAGCCTGGTTGAACGGCCACGCAACCACGAGGAGAGAAAGGGCCTCACCCGGGAGACCACCGAACGGGATGTGGCATACATAGCCAGCAGGATGGAGGAGGCCGCCGCGGCTGCGGCCGCAGGCGGATTTGGGTACACTATGGATGAAGCAGAGGCAGCGGACGCAGTGAGCCAGGCCAAGGAGGAGGAAATCCTCAAGCTGCTGAAGATTGTGCCCGAGGAGTTTGCCGGGGGGCCTGTCGGGACGAGCGAGGCCGCCGGGCAGGGCCCCGAGTCCAGTGAACCCGCCGAGGAGGACGCCGAATCGGGCGATTCTGACGAAGACTCGGGCGGGTCACTGAACCTGGACGACGACGCCTCCTCATCCTCAGAGAATTCTCCGCCACCACCGAGTCCTCCGCCACAACAGAAGAAGCGCCTCCGCAAGGCCGCTGAGACGACGAGGCCACAGGCGCCCCGACAACAGCCGAAGCGTCATGCGACGCGCGCCACTACGACGAGCAAGGTCGTCAAGGAGGCGCCCCGAGCCCGAGCGACAAGCGGAGGGGGATCTTCCCGGAGTGGCTCTGGTGCTCCTTCTGCCCCTCGGTCCCCAGCGACGACCGGCGCGGGGTCTTCAGAACCCGCAGCTCCGGAGCCCGCCAAGCGCCCGAGGGAGCCTTCTCCTCCACCTCCTCGCGCCGAAGCACGTGAGGCGCAGTTTGACTTCTCTGCCCTCAGCTCCGATGAAGAATAGGAAGAGTAAGTACTTGCAGCTTTAATTTCCTTTTACTTTTGTTGCTTTGTCTTGATTTCTTTTTCGTCTAACTCCGATTTTGTTTGGCTTCCAGGACCTTGACCCAGCGGATGGCGAAGAGGGCCAAGATCCCTGTGGTTGACCTTGAGGACGACGAGCCTGCCACAGCGACGGGGGATGCGCCAGCGACAAACTTGCCGGACCAGCCCGCTGCTCCGGGGAGCAGCCCCCAGCGTAAGTCCTTTGTTCACTTTTCCGTTTGTCGGGCGCGCTTGAGGTAGTTATCCTTATTAACGTTTGTTGTCTTGTGCAGAAGTGGAGCCGCAGCCGCAGGAGCACCAGGAGGTCGCCCCCGACGAACCGCTTGTTCCACCCTCCCCGCCAAGAATGAGTTCCCCGGCAAGGGACAGTGCTCCGCCAAGGATGGGTACTCCGCCAAGGGCGAGCACCCCGCCAAGGGCGAGCACCCCGACAAGGGTGAACTCCTCGCCAAGGGAAGGCGCCAACGGCCCTCCGCCGGCGGGGGCTTCCTCTCCGCCGCCAAGGGAGAACTCCCCGGCGAGGGACCCCGTTGTTGAAGAGGCCCGCGAAGGTAACCCTTGTAATTTCTTCTTCTTGGATCCCTATTTTTGGATATTTGCTTGATGATTTTTCTTTTCTTTTTCTTCTGTTGTCAGACCCGCCCGCCCCGGAGCCAATGGAGACGGAAACCATCGCCGAGGAGGAGGTGCGCGGCGACGTTGGCGACGGCACCGCTGCGGAAGGAATGGCCGGCGCCGACGAGCCAGCCGCCGAGGAGACTGCCCCGACCGCTGATGCGGCAGCTGGGGAAGGGTCCGGCGACCGTACCGCTAGCCCTGAGGCTGCAGGAGCGCCGGACGCTGCGCCGGCCGCCGACCCTTCCGCCCCTGCAGCTGGGTCGGGGGTCTATCTGGAGGCCGCCAACGGGGTATTTATCCAAGTCCCGTGGGCGTCCTCATCAAGGGCACCTGCGGAGGGAGAGACCCTCGACGGAGAAGTTCTCGCCTCCGCCGGATTGAAGGTTGTCGACGCGCCCGGCAGCAGCGACGAGCCCGAAGAGGAGCAACTCCTGCGTCGACTCCTGGGTTTGTACCGGGCCAGGCAAGCGAAGTTGGAGTCCCAAGAGGCTCTGGCTGCCAAGGCCGTTGCTGATCTGGAGAAGCGCGTCGCGGAGCTCCGTGCCGCCAACCAGGTGGCCCTCCGAAACTTGGCGGAGGAGCGCGAAGAGCTTGCCGGAGCGCACCAAGCGTTCCTCCTCGAGAAGGCCGAGGTGGAGGAGCAGCAGCGACTGGCCGCCGAGGATTTGTCTCGGCGGGAGGGGGAGCTCAACCAGCGGAAGGTCGACCTCGACAGCCACGAGGACGACCTCACCGCTCGTGAGCAGGCCATTGGCGGGGCTCTGCAGGAGGCGAGGGACGCCGCCGCTGCCGCAGAGACCGCCAAGAGGGATCTGGAGGCCAGGGTGGCGCAGATGGAGTCGAACTTGAAGGCGAGTGAGGACAGGGTTGCCGCGCTCAACGTGGCGCGGGAGAAGGACGCCCATACCAACTCGGAGCTACAAGTCCGCCTCTCCGAGAAGGGCAAAGAGCTCAACGACGCCAAGGACTCCATCGCCGACTTGGAGCTGAAGGTTTCCACCCTCACCGACTCGCTTGACGCCGCCCGGGACCGCGAGACGAAACTGAAGGACGATCTCCGTACTGAGAGGGCCTTGCTGGAAAGCGCCGCCGTCTCGCAAAATCACTTCCAGCGGACGGTGGAGCAGTGGACCGAGGAGCTCGTCGCCTCCGCCGCCAACATCGACAGGGAGATGGTGGCGTTGAGGGTGGAGCACCTCGCGTACTCCCCCGACGAAAGCCTCCCCCACAGCGCCAAGTTGAGCCTGTTCTTCAGGGGAGTGGCGCCGGCTCTCGCGCAGCTACGGGAGAGGATCCCCGCGCAGCTGGCTGACGAGGCGCGCCGGCTTTGCATGGGTAACATGGAGCGGGTGTTGTCGAAGATCGTCTACCGCAACCCCGGGATCAACCTCGTCAACGTCCTCCGGACCCTGCCGCCCGAAGCTGACCAGGAGGCGTTGAAGGCACAAGTTGCCCATATCGTAGCGAAGGCGGGCAGGATCCAGAGGGTCGACGGAGACCGTAGGGACTAGGCTTCCTTCTTTCCACTTCCCTTGCCGCTGCCGATTAAGCCATAGGTAGTAGTTGGTTAGAACAGCGGCAAGTTATCTTGTAATATAACTTTAATTTTGCATTATCAACGCAGTGTTATCTCCCTTGTTTTAGTCCCTTCACTTTGTATGCTTTTCACCCTACGCTTTTAGGGAACTTGCCGGCAAAGGGACCCTTGCCGCGAGCGCTGAGTGCGGGACTCTTAGCAGCCTGTTAGCAATGCCCTTGTCGGCAAGAAACCTCGCCGCGGCTAGTCGCAGCACACATAGATTGGTGAGCGAACTCGAAAATGAAGTAAGGGCACGACACTTGTCGCAGCTCACTTAAGCCGTTGAGCGTGCTCGAAACAAAGTAAGGGCGCGGCCAGCCACGGGTAGGTTCCTCCGCGCACAGGTTTTCCATACAAAGTGTGGTTGTTCAAGGAAGACAACTAAAGATTTTAAAATTTTGAATTGCCCAAAATCTGGCAACTTAGCTTTCATGGATTGTTTGCTTCCCGGCAAGGCTTTCCTTTCTTGAACAGCGCTTGGTCCATACCCCAATCTCCTTCCCCTTGGCAAACTTGTGCGCGAGGTACCCTTCTCCTGTTTAAAAGAGAGAGAAAAAAGAGGAGGAAAAACAAGTATGGAACCTTGCGGCTTGTTGCTGCTTACCGGAGATGTGTGCTGCACAGAATGTCAGATGATACATGCAAGTAAAAAAGAGAAGCATGAAACGACAAATAGTGCGAAGCATAAGAGCTTTACTGATGCACGGGGTCTGCGCCCGGCTTTGTACAAAGGTTTACATGCAACAGCGGCAAGACTCGTATAAAAGGTGGTTGCCGGAGCGGATCACGGCAACCGCGCCTCATGGGTGAAACTTGCGAAGATGCTCAATGTTCCAGGAGTTGCTCACCGGTAAGCCTTCTTCGGTCTCAAGGCGGACAGCGCCGGGCCTCGTGACTTGTCTCACCCGATAAGGGCCTTCCCACTTCGGCGTCAACTTGTTGGAACTCTTGGCGGACTAAACGCGCCGAAGAACAAGGTCGCCTTCCTCGAGACTCCTGGCTTTGACCTTGCGGCTATGACAGCGGCGCAAGGCCTGCTGGTATCGAGCAGCTCGTACAGCAGCCTGGAGACGGTTCTCCTCGAGGAGCAATGCATCATCTTGCCGCAGTTGCTCTTGCTCGAGCTCGTCGTAAGCGAGCACTCGAGGAGATCCGTATACGAGTTCCGTGGGGAGAACTGCCTCTGCTCCATAGACAAGAGCAAAGGGTGTCTGGCCGGTGGCTCGATTTGGTGTCGTCCTGATTGACCAAAGAGCCACCGGCAATTCTTCTATCCAGTTTCTTCCGCACTTGTGCAGCATGTCGAAGGTTCTTGTCTTGAGCCCGCGCAGCACTTCAGCATTGGCCCTCTCCGCTTGACCGTTACTCCTTGGGTGAGCAACAGAAGCAAAGCAGACCTTAGCGCCAAGGTCTTGGACGTACTGCATGAAGGTGCGACTTGTGAACTGTGTGCCGTTGTCGGTGATGATCCTGTTAGGGATTCCGAAACGGCAAACGATTGACCTGAAGAACCTCACTGCTGACTGTGCTGTCACCTTTCTCACGGGTTCCACTTCTGGCCACTTTGTGAACTTGTCGATTGCAACGTACAAGTACTCAAAGCCCCCGACTGCACGGGGAAAAGGGCCGAGGATGTCGAGCCCCCAGACCAAGAAGGGCCAGGACAAAGGGATCGTCTGGAGAGCTTGAGCTGGCTGGTGAATCTGCTTGGCATGGAACTGGCACGCTTCACACTTGGTTACTTGTGCAGTTGCATCTTGGAGGGCTTCTGGCCAAAAGAAACCTTGTCGGAACGCCTTCCCGGCAAGTGCTCTTGCGCCAATGTGGTGACCACATATGGCTCCATGTATTTCTGCCAATAGCTTCTGTCCATCTTCCCGAGAAATGCACTTCAATCTGACACCGCTGAGTCTTCTTCTGTATAGCTCGTTGCCCACGAACTGGTACATACTTGACTACCTGGTAATCCTCTCTATCTCTTCTGGTTCTTCGGGAAGTTCCCCCGTTTGAAGAAAACGGACAATTTGATGTGTCCATGCTGGTGCTTGAGGCTCAACAGCAAGGACTAAAGGCATCAGTGCTGCTGTGGGAACATCAGCTTCCACGGCAAGAACCTGCGGTTCCGCCGGAGCTGAGTGTTCCCGGGCAAGCCTGCCGGGGCAAGGCTTGTTGGGAACGCCTGCTTCAACTGTACAGACCCTTGGGTCCGCAGGAGCAGACTATTCCTCAGCATCTTGGTTGTTGGTCTTGGGGACCTTGGCAGCGGCTTCAGGAAGGTCCGCCGGCAAGTAGTCACTGGATACCAACTTCCTCTTCTTGCTCTGCCCAACTGATGGCGTAACGGCTGGCTGAGTTAGCTTGAGCACGAAGACCCCTGGTTCCACAGGTAACTTCATTGCAGCACACTTTGAGAGGCCATCTGCGATATCATTCTGAGCTCTTGGAACATGCTCCATCTGCAAGCCTTCAAAGTGTTCTTCAAGCTTCCTCACTTCGTCGACATAAGCTTCCATCGGAGGACTCTGGTAACTCTTGTTCACTTGCCGGACCACTAGCTGTGAGTCTCCCCGCACAATCAGCTTCTTAATCCCAAGTTCGGCCGCAATTCTGAGGCCGGCAAGTAGACCTTCATACTCAGCAGTATTGTTTGTCGCTTGTTCCTTGGGAAAGTGCATTTGAACAACATACTTGAGGTGCTCTCCGGTGGGCGCTATGAGTAACACGCCGGCGCCGGCGCCTTGCAGCGAGAAGGCACCATCGAAGTACATTATCCACTCTCTGCTTGCTTCTTGGACGGGGATGCTTGTCTCTGGAACTTCTTCATCTGGTGTTGGTGTCCATTCTGCTATGAACTCTGCCAAAGCTCTGCTTTGTATGGTTGAGGTACTCTCAAACTTGAGACCAAAGCTCGACAGCTCCAGTGCCCACTCGACGATCCTGCCTGTTGCTTCTGGATTTTGCAATATCCTCTTCAATGGAAAGCGAGTGACCACCGTTATCTCATGTTCTTGGAAGTAGTGGCGCAGCTTTCTTGAGGCCATGAGGAGGCCGAAAAGCAACTTCTGCACCCCCAGAGTATCTTGATCTAGACCCCTGCAAGAGGGAACTTACAAAATAAACTGGGCGCTGCACCATCTTCTTCCGCACTTCTCCTTGTTCCTGCGCTAGTTTGTCCTTGTCGGGGCCAGAGCTTGTCGGGGAAGCCCCCTGCTTGTCGCTGGATGCACTTGCCGGGGATGTGGGTAACTCATCTGCCTCCCTCTCCGCTACTAACGCAGCACTAACCACCTGATTGGTTGCCGCTAGGTACAGCAGCAACTTCTCTTGTGGCCTAGGTGCGACAAGTGTTGGGGTGGAGGACAGGTATCCTTTCAAGTCTTGCAGCGCTGCCTCCGCTTCCGGAGTCCATTCCATAGGACCTGCCTTTTTCAAGATTTTGAAGAAAGGCAGGGCGCGTTCTGCAGACTTTGAAATGAACCTGCTGAGGGCAGCCACACAACCAGCAAGTCTTCTTATGTCCTTGACGCGCTTCGGGGCTTCGATCTGCTCGATGGCCTTTATCTTGTCGGGATTGGCTTCAATTCCCCTCTGGGACACGAAGAACCCGAGAAGCTTGCCGGAGGGGACTCCGAAGACGCACTTCTCGGGGTTCAGCTTGAGTTGTATCTTGCGCAGATTCTCAAAGGTTTCTTCTAAGTCTTGGATCAGGGTATCCTTGCTCTTGCTCTTGACCACTATATCATCCATATAGGCTTCTACATTCCTGTGTATCTGTGGCTCAAAAGCAGTGTGGACCACCCTTGCAAATGTTGAGCCCGCATTCTTTAGTCCAAAGGGCATACGTATGAAACAGTATGTGCCACATGGAGTAATGAATGCAGTCTTCTCTTCGTCTTCCTCAGCCATGAATATCTGGTGGTAACCTGAGTATGCATCGAGAAATGAAAGCAACTCGTATCCAGCCGTGGAGTCAACAATCTGGTCAATGCGCGGCAAGGGAAATGGATCCTTGGGACAAGCTTTATTCACATCAGTGAAGTCTATACAAAGTCTCCATTTCCCATTGGCTTTGCGCACGACAACTGGATTGGCCAGCCACGTGGGATGAAGTACACCTCTGACAAGGCCTGCTGCTTCCAACTTCTTGATCTCTTCGGCAATGAACTCTTGGCGCTCCACCGCTTGCTTTCTGACCTTCTGCTTGACGGGCCGCGCGTGAGGACAAACAGCAAGCTTGTGCTCAATTACCTTCCTAGGAACGCCGGGGATGTCGGACGGTTGCCATGCGAACACGTCGACATTCGCCCGCAGGAAGGCAACAAGCGCGCCTTCCTATTTGGGGTCGAGCGTGGCACTGATGGTGAAGGTACCACCAATGCCGTCCCCCTTGGCGGACACCTTCTTGGTTGCAGGTGGAGCAGCCTTTCCTTTCTTGCACTTGCCGGTGGAGCTCGATGGTGCGTCCTCGACGGCAGCGCAGCACTCCGAAGAGGTGCGTTTGCCGGAGTGGGCCCCAAAGCTCTTGCCGGACTTGGTCTTGGTCTTCCCCCCAGGAGCTTCAACGGCAAGTGCCTTGTTGTCTGTCGCGGCTGCTGCATCCCGGTAGATCTTGTCGGCGCAGATAAGCGCATCCTTCTTATCGCTGGGGACAGAGATGACGCTTATCGGCCCCGGCATCTTGAGCATGTTGTAAGCATAGTGGGAAGCTGCCATGAACTTGGCGAGCGCAGGACGGCCAAGTATCCCATTGTATGGCAATGGGATATCGGCAACGTCGAACGTGATCCTTTCCGTCCTGAAGTTGAGCTCTCCGCCAAAGGTCACCGGCAGCGTGATCTTCCCCTTCGGCTTGCTCCTTCCCGGGTTGATTCCTTGGAACGTCCCAGTTTCCTCGAGCTCGTTGTCGGGGATCTGCAGCTTCTTGATCACAGCAGAGGAGATCAAGTTGAGGCCGGCCCCGCCGTCAACCAACATCTTGGTGACCTTGAGGTTGCGGATAGTTGGTGATACCAACATCGGCAAACACCCGACCGTAGTTGTGCGGTCAGGGTGGTCCTCAAGGTCAAAGATGATGGGCGTGCCGGACCATTTCAGCAGCCTCTGCGACTCGACAGGTGGCTCAGATGCATTCACTTCCCGCACCCATTGCTTGAGTTGGCGGTGGGAAGTGTGCAGAGAGGCACCTCCATCGACGCACAGAACTTCTGTGGCCTTCTGGAACTCCTGCTCACTGTTATCTCCTTCATCCATGTCCTCATCATCGTCCTCGTCTTCGTCCTTGTCGCGGCCCCAGGGAGGTCTGTCTCCTTGCTGCTGCTTGGCCTTGCCGCAGCGTCCTCCCCGGCCATTGAACGGCCGCTTCTTGCTGGGATGTCCTCCGCCTCCTTGGGCCTTCTCCTTGTTGCGACGCTCGTATTCAGCCTTCTGCTGCTCTACGAGATACTCTACTCTCTTGCAATTCTGGAGATCGTGGCCCTTGGTGCGGTGGATCTTGCAGTACTGCTTGTCGGAGCCGTCCTGCTTGTCGGCTGCCGCTACAGGGGCGGCCTCCTTGCCGGAGCCACCAGCCTGTGCCTTCTTGGCGGCAGCCTCCTTGCCGGACTGCTGGACAACCAGTACCTCCTTGTTCTTCTTCTTCCTGTTATTCCGCCACCGGTTTTTCCCTGCCGGGGCGGCATCCTCGCTGTCACTTCCTCCTGCTCTAGTATCTTCTCCGGGGAGTCTCCTTCCCTCTTCAGCGCGGGCACACTTGTCAGCTAGAGCGTAAAGCTCGCTGACATCCCGGATCTTGGTCATCGCCATCTCCTCCCTCATCCGGCGGTTACGCACGTTCTGGTGGAACGCGCTGATAACCGCGGCAGGGTGGACATCGGGGATGTTGTGCTGAACGCGGCTGAACCTCTGAATATACTTTCGTAGGGACTCTCCCTCCTTCCGGGCAAGGATGTGGAGATCGCTCTCCTGGCGGTGGGGTTTGTGGCCGCCCGTGAAGGCGCCAACAAACTGGTGGCACAAATCCGCCCATGAAGAGATGGAGTTCTCCGGCAAGTGCATAAGCCAAGACATGACGTTTGGCTTAAGCACGAGCGGGAAGTAGTTGGCTAGAATCTTCTCGCCGCGTCCCCCGGCAACCTGCACCGCTATGGTGTAGATGCTGAGGAACTCAGAGGGGTGTGTCTTGCTGTCGTACTTCTCGGGTACGTCGGGCTTAAAGTTCTTCATGCTGGGCCACTGGACTCGCCGCAGCTCTCGGGTGAACGCAGGGCAACCTGCCGCATACGGCAAGTCGCCTGGTTCACCGGGCGCGTGCATGTCAACAGCAGTCCCAGCGCGCTGGTCAGACTGTCTTCGGGCTTCTCGTCGACGCTCGATACGAGTTCGAGCGTCCTCTTGTCCCCTGTCGTCAAGGACTTGGCGCTGATCACGGCGAGCCCGCGGATCTGACGACGCCGTGGAGTCGTCGTCGAGTTGATCCGGCGGGGCGGCAATTTCTGCTTCCGCGGCGGGGAGTGCACGGTAGTTGCACCCCCGGCGGTCTTGTCATCGTCGGCCTTCGCTTGGTCGACTTGCCGCGGCCGTGATGTTGCCGGCTGCTGCGGCATGTCGTTGTTGGCGAAGGCGATGAGGCTCTGGATCATAGCCCTCCAGTCTTCGGCCTTGTCCGCCGCTTGAGGGAAGTCGAGGAGCAGCTGAGCTCTAGCAAGAGCTTCTGCTGGAGAGGAGGGAAACGGTGGCGAGCGGTGTGAGGAGCGAGATACGCTCGGACTTCTAACCGCGTTAGAAGGAGCATGTTCTCGCCCCGGCGACCGCGCCTTGCTCGTGCCAGGACGCTGGCCTTGAGCATCCCATGACCCGCCGGCTTGGCTACGTCCCAGCAAGCGTATGGTACCTCCGGTACCACGTCGCTGCTGGTCTGGTACCTCCTGAGAGGGACGTGGTGCATGCACGGACGCCGAGGCTTTGGAGTTTGCCCGGTCGTCCGTCTTGTCCTTGGATTTGGTGGCGCCGTGAGTCTTCCCACCGGCGTCCACCCTTCCGCCGGCGTCTCCCCCACCAACCGTCGGTTCTGGTGGTGGTGGGATCGACGCGGACGGGCCACCGACCTCCGAAGCCTTCTTCTTCGGAGGCATACTGACGTAGTCGATGAGGTTGATGAAGCTGGAGAGGTTGATGAAGACTGCGCCCGCGTGAGCGCCGGATCAGGTTCGCACAACCTCGACGCCCCCTACCTGGCGCACCAAAGATGTCGGGGAAACTGGTCGCCCACGAACACCTATGGGACCGGAGCCCCTTCTACGGTACGGCAAGGGTGCGGAGGGAGCACGAAGAGCGGATCGAGGGGCACACGCGGGCAGTTTACCCAGGTTCGGGCCGCGCGGACGCGTAATACCCTACTCCTGCCTTTGGTTGTATTGAGTTCCTGAGCTCGGGAGCTTGAAGATCTACAGTACTAGCTGCACCGAGCGTAGGAGTGATCGAGTTTCTGGGATCGAACCCCCTCTACCTTGTGCATGGGCCTCCTTTTATAGCTCAAAGGGGTCACCGACAGGTGCCCACGTAGAGGAGGATAAAAATGTAAAACTGGTGGTGGTTGTAACAATGCATGAACAGTGTATGAACAGTGGTCTTCACCTAACTCTGACGGTGGGGGACAAGGGCATTGAATGCCCGTCGCCGTCGCCCCAAAAGCGTCCGTCCATGCGTCTCCGTTTGCCACGGCGATAGCCTCGTCACCGCGGCTTGCCACCGTGTACCCCAGGCTGCAGAGCCATCTGCCACGCACCCCTGGAAGGGCCCCAGGGCGACGTGTGGCCAGATGAGCTGGAGCGCAGGCACACAGCGTAAGCTTCCCCGGCAAGCACCTTGTCGGGGTCGCAATCTTGCCGGGCCCGGAAGCTTGTCGCTCTCCGGGCCCTGCCGGGGCGCATGATGCAGCGCGATATACCTTCTTGAGGTGCCGTTCTTTGGCCTTCCTGGCAAGCTCCTCTTGCCAGGGTCTTGTGCTGGAATGATAACCTTGAGCCTGGTGCGGCCTTCTCGGCAAGCTATTCTTGCCGGGGTCTTGTCTCTTAACTTGGATACTTTGTTCTTGAATGGCTCAAAGGGGTCTAGAGTGGGCTTTGGCGGGCGCGTGGTGAGCCAGACCATGGGACGCTGCTACTGCCCGTGCACAAGTCGGGATACTAAGGTACCCCTACTTTAGTACACCAACAATTTTGATTGACTTGGCGTATGCTCACGCATATTTAAGACTGTAAAGAAAGTCTGTCAAGCCTTGATGATCTTTTGTTTCTGAGTAGCGATATAACTTCCATGCCTGATTCAATGTTGCTTTGTCGCTCTGCATGATTATGACCGTCATTGCTCTCTTAGTTGGTCGCTCCCAGTCTTTTGCTAACCTCCACCTGTACTAAGCGGACTGACTGCTTGTGCATCCAAATTCCTTTAAACCAGTTATGCCATATGAGTCCACCATACCTTCCTATACATGGTATTTACCTGCCATTCCTAACGAAGACTTTCATGTACCATCTCGAAATTATTCAAAAAAAAGCATTCCTGTTTTGTGCCTCTGTTTTAGTTCATGAGGAAGTAGTAGTTAATTCATGATCTTTTTAAGTTGGACAAGCTTCACCCCGGGATTGCATGTCTAATGTGCAAACCCATAATACGAGAAGGAACTGGCAAAGAGTGCGCCCGGCTCAAAAATAATATAACAAACAAACCCGCCTTCACGCTTTGTTCATGAGAAATCAGAAAACTTTGGCAGTGATAAATAAAGGAGATTAAGAGGATGTGATCGTCCTCATTCGGGAGCCGTTCCTCGAAACTTGTCCATCTCAAGAAGTGATTGAGTTGTCTGCTAGCATTCGTTGACGGAACATGCATAATCTAAAAAATAATAATTATTACCTCTGTTTTTAAAACCAAGAGCTCTGGTACATGTTTTGTCTTTGTTTCCGACTACGGGTTTTCAACCTTGCCAACTGATACGTCCAAAACGTATCTATAATTTCTGCTTGCTCCATGCCTCTTTTGTGTGATATTGCTATGATATTTATGCACTTCCATACACTTTTGATCATATTTTGACTAACCTATTAACTCAGTGCACCCCAGTGCCAGTTTCTATTTTCTGCTGTTTTTGTATTTCAGATTTTCCCATTACGAAAATTGCCAGAAAAATTCCGGGAAAAATATATAAAAAATCAGCGTTCCGGAAGCTTCCATGCGGCCAAAGTAGGGCAGGAGGGGACCCACAGGGGCTCCAGGCGGCCTGCCCAGGCGGCCCACCCCTAGGCCGCGCCGGGGGGGCGCCTGGGCCCCCCTGACCTCTTCTGGCGACCCCCTTTGGCATATATTTAAGATCCATCGAGGAAACCCTGATTCCAGACCCCATTTCTCCAAACGCGATTCCGATCTCCGCCGCCATCGCCATCAAGCTTCGGGGGACCAGAATTCCTGCGCCGGCACCCTACCGGGACGGGGAAGTGCCCCCGGATTCATCTCCATCGACGTTGCTTCCTCCCTCCATGATGCGGGAGTAGTTCCTCCTCGGGGCTGAGGTTCTTACCAGTAGCTATGTGGTCAATTCTCTCTCCCATGATGTGATCTTCGTTGTGATCATAGGCTATGTTAATCTAGGGTGATCCCATGATATTTCCCCTTCCTCTATGTATTGGATTGATGTACTCACTTGTCTTTATCTAGTATAATCCCCGAGACCAAGGTGACAGCGGTCTATTGGACATGGATTAGAAAAGTATTTTCATGAATGATTTCCTCTCTTGTGTGTTGATTGAAGATTGAGAGTCTCTTGGTGCTTGTCTTTGACTATCCTTTAGATATGTTGTGGTGATTGTGGGACTCTCTTTGGATGGCCGCGGTGACATTGGGAAATCCTTAGATTGAGAACTACGAACTTTGAGGTGTGCTTTTGTAGCCCTACATAATTCTCGTCCTCTCTTGACCACGTAGGAATGACCTCCGAGTGTGTCCCTTTTGCATGTTTTATGGGAAATATCATGTGATTCGATTATGTTAATGTTGTTGGGAGTTGCCACTAGTGAAAGTATGAACCCTAGGCCTTGTTTCCACCATTGCAATACCATTTGTGCTCACGTTTACCACTTGTTTGCTTGCTGCACTTTTTATTACAGATTTATATTACTTTGCTTTGTCACTCCTATCATCCATATTTTACCATCTCTTCGCCGAACTAGTGCACCTATACAACTCCTAGTTGTATTAGGTGTGTTGGGGACACAAGAGACCTCTTGTATCTTAGTTGCAGGGTTGCTTGAGAGAGACCATCTTCAACCTCTACTTCCCTGAGTTCGATAAACCTTGGGTTACTCACTTAAGGGAAATTTGCTGCTGTCCTACAAACCTCTGTGCTTGGAGGCCCAACATAGTCTACAAGAGTAGAAGCGTGTGTAGACATCAAGCTATTTCTGGCGACGTCGCCGGGGAGGTGAGCGCTTGAAGGTATATCTTTAGATCTTGCAATTAAATCTTCTTGTTTCTTGTTTTTATTTCACTAGTTATGTTTATGGAAAACCGTGCTATTGGATCATTGCTTGCGGGAAGACGCCCCGCACCTGTGGTGGTTGCTCCTCCCCCTACTGAAATTGTGCCCTATAAAATACCAGCTGGTATTATCGATTATGTTTTGGCTAATCGTTATGCAGGAGACAAACATCCCGGTGAACACTTGCTATATTTGTCACAACTATGTTCATTATTTAAGCTTGCAGGTGTATCAAGGGAGTTTGTCATGAGGAAATTATTTGCCTTGTCACTGAAAGGAAAAGCATTGGAATGGCATAGGCTACTAAATGACTCTCACCTGCTGGAGTGGGAAGATATCCAGTCTCTCTTTTACTCCAAGTTTTATCCTCTTCATGAAGTCCATGAGAATAGGAATTATGTTTATAATTTTTATCCTCATGACGGAGAGAGCATAGCTCAAGCTTGGGGGAGACTGAAAACGTTAATGCTAAAATGTCCTAACCATGGGCTCCCCACAGATATGATTATTACTAATTTCTATGCGAGGCTTTCTCGACAGGATAAAGATTTGCTCGACGCTTCCTCTATGGGTTCTTTCACAAACAAAAAGATTGATGCTAAATGGGAACTCCTTGAAAGAATTCAACGCAACACTGAAGATTGGGAGATCGACAAAGGTAAAGAGTCAGGTATAATTTATGAGTATGATTGCATTAAGTCCTTTGTTGAAACTACAAGTTTTAATAAGTTTAGTGCTAAGTTTGGGCTCGATTCTCAACTCCTTGTTGATTTCCTCAAATCTTTTGCTTCACATCTTAATATGCCTAAGGAGGATTGGATCGAGCATCATAAACCTTTTAAAGAGATTTGCAAAGAAAATGAAATTGTTCAAGATGATTGCAACATGCATGATCCAATTCCTAAAAATGAAGTTTTATATAAGCATGTTAATTTTTGTGGAGTGGATAGACCTTGTGAAAGGCCTATGATTGAATAAGAGAAGTATTGTAAGCAACATGAGCATGAAAGAACAATCACTTGGGTCAGAGATTTAAATGAAATTGCTAGAGAATTGTGTGACCTTTATCCTTTTACTTGTGAACTTTGTCGTATAGAGGGTCACTTTAATTTTCAATGCATGAACTTTCAAAACATAATTGTTAACCAGTTGTGTGATAACATGATCACCTCTGATCTTTATGATGAGCTTATGTTATTTTTGATGTGTGAAGAGTTAACAGAAAAGACTTCTTGGCTAGATGTTAATGCCATAGGAATAAAAAACACTTTGCAAAATTGCCATCTCTATTGTGTTGTTAATTGCTATGAAAATGATTACATAAGTAAGATTAGAAAGGAAGGAACTTTACCAAAGTATAAAAATGTCTCTTATATTTCTGCTAATAAAAAGGAGAGTTTCTCCCAAGTTTCCCCTATTGTTTCTAATGATAAACCAGGATATGTGGAGAAGCTTCATCTCCAACCACTCCCTCCTAAGGTGAAGAAGAAGAAAAAGAAGAGGAGGAGGAAGCGGAGCAAGAAGGAAGAAGAATGGGTATCAACCTGGCCTGAGCATATTCCTCCTATCAACTTTTATCCTAACGGTTGTAAGTTTAAAGAAGAAGGTGAAGTTTATTGCCTTAATTATCATCTTGATGATACGTCCGTAGGTACTATTGAAGATGATTTTGATTATGATATGCATGTTACTTATTGTGATTGGGAAAATGATGATAATGCTACTTATGATCTTGAAAATATTTTTGGTACCAACTCTGAAAGTGATGATATGGAAAGCTCTAAGCTTGGGGATGATAGGATTGCAAATCCTTTACCCACTAGTGATGTGATAATTGATAATTCTTTTGCTAGTAAGAATAAAGACAACATGCTTACAAATATAGTTGCTAGCAATGATAATGCTCTTCTCTACTATGATGATGTTATAACTCCAATCTATAGTGTTCAAGTTGTTTATGATAGTCCTACTCCCACTATTACCAATAAGAAAGATTATGCTTATGTGGAGAGTAAGAGTGCCTTTTTGCATGTGGATCATGGTAACAATGCTTTATGTGATGCTTATATTGTTGAGTTTATTCGTGATCCCACTGAAAAATTTTATGAGAAGGGAACATATGCTTATAGATATTTCAATAATGTTAAGTTCCCTCTCTTTATGTTGAAGGTTTTGAAGCTGCACTTGTTTTGTCTTCCTATGCTTATTGCTTTGTGCTTCAATGAATTATTCCATTGCAATATTCCTATGCATAGGAAGCATGTTAGGCTTAAATATATTTGGTATTTGCTTCTTGATGCTCTCTTTTGTTCTTCAACTCTTATTCCTACGAGAGCATCATTAAAGTCTTATGCCTAGCTTAAAGGCATAAAAGAAAGCGCTTTTGGGAGGCAGCCCACATGAATAAATTTTTATTTTGCTTTTGTTGTGTCTTGATGTTGTTACTACTGTAGCATCATCATTGTATCTTTGCTTTTCAATTTTGTGCCAAGTATAGCCTCTAATTGCAAGAAAGTTCAAAAGTTGTGACGTGCTGTCCAGGAAACAGATTCTGTCCTTGGATAGAAAAATTCGTATAAAATCATCAGATCATCTTTTTGGTCTGAATTATTTCGACAGTGTGATCTATATAATTGTCTTTCGTGCGTCTGTTTTGAGTTTTTAGATTAGAGTTGCAGAAGTGACCCGAACAAATCATTTACTACCTGTTGTTCTGTTTTTCACAAATTCTGTCCTGTTTTGCCTTTCCTCCATTTTGCAAACCTAGAGCTTGCTTTTTCTTTGCAAAAACCTTTTGGCAATCTTGAGAAACAGTAGACCTTCAAGAATATCTTTATTTTCAGCAAGGAACAATTATTTTATTATGGGTACTAACCTCGCTAATCAGATTATGATGAGTTATGTATGAAGGGAGTTTTCAAGTATGCGAGGGAAGATGATAAAAAGATTTAGGAGTGTCAAACGCTCAAGCTTGGGGATGCCCCCGTGCACCCCCAAGAAATATTCGAGGAGACTCAAGCGTCTATGCTTGGGGATGCCCCCGTGCATCCCCTTCTCCATCAACATTATCAGTTCGTCTTTCGTTCCACTATATTTTTATCACTTCATGTGTAATGTGCTATGCTTGGAGCGTCTTGCTTTTAGTTTCCTTTTTAGTTTTCCTTAGCTTTTCATAACGAGTCGGAACTCAGCTTTCTTTGTGTGGGAGAGAAACACGCTCCACTTCAACCTAGAACACAACATAGAATTTTCATGTCTATCTTTGCTGTGTATGTTCTTGGTCTTTCAATAGCTACTGTCATGCTTAGTTCTTAGCTTTCATGCTTATCTTTTTAAAGAGCTTTTGTTTAGTTGGTTGCTTGAACTCTCTTTAGTTATCATACTTATCTTATTAAGAGAGTTTTCTTCCGTTGCATTGGTTGATATGTCTATGATAAAGATGCTACGTGCATAATGGCGCTTAGTAGTTCATGTTTTCTTATGGTTAGTCTCAAATAGCTGGGGGGTTCCCAATGTGTTATTGGAGTACCAACATGATTTGTTTGCCTATGATGTGGTATGGTTTAGTAATATCTTCCTTCGAGAATTTACTTTGATTGACTTGGCGTATGCTCACGCATATTTAAGACTGTAAAGAAAGTCTGTCAAGCCTTGATGATCTTTTGTTTCTGAGTAGCGATATAACTTCCATGCCTGATTCAATGTTGCTTTGTCGCTCTGCATGATTATGACCGTCATTGCTCTCTTAGTTGGTCGCTCCCAGTCTTTTGCTAACCTTCGCCTGTACTAAGCGGACTGACTGCTTGTGCATCCACATCCTTTTAATCCAGTTATGCCATATGAGTCCACCATACCTTCCTCCATGGTATTTACCTGCCATTCCTAACGGAGACTTGCATGTGCCATCTCGAAATTATTCAAAGAAAAGCATTCCTATTTTGTGCCACTGTTTTAAGAGTAATAGTTAATTCATGATCTTTTTAAGTTGGACAAGCTTCACCCCGGGATTGCATGTATAATTTGCAAACCCATAATACGAGAAGGAACTGGCATTGAGTGCGCCCGGCTCAAAAAGATAATATAACAAACAAACCCTCCTTCACGCTTTGTTCATGAGAAATCAGAAAACTTTGGCAGTGATAAACAAAGGAGATTAAGAGGATGTGATCGTCCTCATTCAGGAGCCGTTCCTCGAAACTTGTCCATCTCAAGAAGTGATTGAATTGTCTGCTAGCATTCGTTAACGGAACATGCATAATCAAAAAAAAAATATTACCTCTGTTTTTAAAACCAAGAGCTCTGGTAAATGTTTTGTCTTTGTTTCCGACTACGGGTTTTCAACTTTGCCAACAAAAGCCACGGTTCGAGAGTCTCCACCTTCTTATTAAAGCACCAACTACTGAGAGCATGATTGTCATTCTGAGTGTAATGTGCATTGTCCCAAAGTAGCATTGTCTTTTGCATGATTATGATATCGTTTATTTTGAAATCATTGTATCTAGTCATCACTTAAACCTTGGAGGTGCCCCTGCATTTATGTTTTGCTTCAATAAAGGGGGCAAGCGAGATTTCACTATATCATATTTGCACACCATGCTCATTACAAATCTATTTGATGTTTCAGTATCATGTTGTAAAACTTTCAGTTCTTTGTGATTTTCTCATGAGGCAACTTAATTACTACAGATTCATTGTCTCAGTAAGCTTTTGTCATATGACTATGAAAAAAGTCCTATATGGTTAATAGCATGTCACCACGGAAATTATTCTTGTTATCATTTACCTACTCGAGGACCAGCAGGAATTAAGCTTGGGGATGTTGATACGTCCAAAACGTATCTATAATTTCTGCTTGCTCCATGCCTCTTTTGTGTGATATTGCTATCATATTTATGCACTTCCATACACTTTTGATCATATTTGGACTAACCTATTAACTCAGTGCACCCCAGTGCTAGTTTCTGTTTTCTGCTGTTTTTGTATTTCAGGTTTTCCCATTACGAAAATTGCCAGAAAAATTCTGAGAAAAATATATAAAAAATCAGTGTTCCGGAAGCTTCCATGCGGCCAAAGTAGGGCAGGAGGGGACCCACAGGGGCTCCAGGCGGCCCACCCCTAGGCCGCGCCGGGGGGGCGCCTGGGCCCCCCTGACCTCTTCTGGCGACCCCCTTTGGCATATATTTAAGATCCGTCGAGGAAACCCTGATTCCAGACCTCTTTTCTCTAGACGCAATTCCGATCTCCGCCGCCATCGCCATCAAGCTTCGGGGGACCAGAATTCCTGCGCCGGTACCCTGCCGGGACGGGGAAGTGCCCCGGATTCATCTCCATCGACGTTGCTTCCTCCCTCCATGATGCGGGAGTAGTTCTTCCTCGGGGCTGAGGTTCTTACCAGTAGCTATGTGGTCAATTCTCTCTCCCATGAAGTGATCTTCGTTGTGATCATAGGCTATGTTAATCTAGGG
The DNA here is from genome assembly GCA_902687465.1 of Secale cereale. Lineage (NCBI taxonomy): Eukaryota > Viridiplantae > Streptophyta > Magnoliopsida > Poales > Poaceae > Secale > Secale cereale. Next base: position 675,327,482 of record LR738714.1, on the reverse strand, counting down.
TGATCCCATGATATTTCCCCTTCCTCTATGTATTGGATTGATGTACTCACTTGTCTTTATCTAGTATAATCCCCGAGACCAAGGTGACAGCGGTCTATTGGACATGGATTAGAAAAGTATTTTCATGAGTGATTTCCTCTCTTGTGTGTTGATTGAAGATTGAGAGTCTCTTGGTGCTTGTCTTTGACTATCCTTTAGATATGTTGTGGTGATTGTGGGACTCTCTTTGGATGGCCGCGGTGACATTGGGAAATCCTTAGATTGAGAACTACGAACTTTGATGTGTGTGTTTGTAGCCCTACATAATTCTCGTCCTCTCTTGACCATGAAGGAATGACCTCCGAGTGTGTCCCCTTTGCATGTTTTATGGGAAATATCATGTGATTCGATTATGTTAATGTTGTTGGGAGTTGCCACTAGTGAAAGTATGAACCCTAGGCCTTGTTTCCACCATTGCAATACCATTTGTGCTCACGTTTACCACTTGTTTGCTTGCTGCACTTTTTATTATAGATTTATATTACTTTGCTTTGCCACTCCTATCATCCATATTTTACCATCTCTTCGCCGAACTAGTGCACCTATACAACTCCTAGTTGTATTAGGTGTGTTGGGGACACAAGAGACTTCTTGTATCTTAGTTGCAGGGTTGCTTGAGAGATACCATCTTCAACCTCTACTTCCCTGAGTTCGATAAACCTTGGGTTACTCACTTAAGGGAAATTTGCTGCTGTCCTACAAACCTCTGCGCTTGGAGGCCCAACATAGTCTACAAGAGTAGAAGCGTGTGTAGACATCAAGCTATTTCTGGCGCCGTTGCCGGGGAGGTGAGCGCTTGAAGGTATATCTTTAGATCTTGCAATTAAATCTTTTTGTTTCTTGTTTTTATTTCACTAGTTATGTTTATGGTAAACCGTGCTATTGGATCGTTGCTTGCGGGAAGACGCCCCGCACCTGTGGTGGTTGCTCCTCCCCCTACTGAAATTGTGCCCTATAAAATACCAGCTGGTATTATCGATTATGTTTTGGCTAATCGTTATGCAGGAGACAAACATCCCGGTGAACACTTGCTATATCTGTCACAACTATGTTCATTATTTAAGCTTGCAGGTGTATCAAGGGAGTTTGTCATGAGGAAATTATTTGCCTTATCACTGAAAGGAAAAGCATTGGAATGGTATAGGCTACTAAATGACTCTCACCTGCTGGAGTGGGAAGAGATCCAGTCTCTATTTTACTCCAAGTTTTATCCTCTTCATGAAGTCCATGAGAATAGGAATTATGTTTATAATTTTTATCCTCATGACGGAGAAAACATAGCTCAAGCTTGGGGGAGACTGAAAACGTTAATGTTAAAATGTCCTAACCATGGGCTCCCCAAAGATATGATTATTACTAATTTCTATGCGAGGCTTTCTCGACAGGATAAAGATTTGCTCGACGCTTCCTCTATGGGTTCTTTCACAAACAAAAAGATTGATGCTAAATGGGAACTCCTTGAAAGAATTCAACGCAACACTGAAGATTGGGAGATCGACAAAGGTAAAGAGTCAGGTATAATTTATGAGTATGATTGCATTAAGTCCTTTGTTGAAACTACAAATTTTAATAAGTTTAGTGCTAAGTTTGGGCTCGATTCTCAACTCCTTGTTGATTTCCTCAAATCTTTTGCTTCACATCTTAATATGCCTAAGGAGGATTGGATCAAGCATCATAAACCTTTTAAAGAGATTTGCAAAGAAAATGAAATTGTTCATGATGATTGCAACATGCATGATCCAATTCCTAAAAATGAAGTTTTATATAAGCATGTTAATTTTTGTGGAGTGGATAGACCTGGTGAAAGGCCTATGATTGAAGAAGAGAAGTATTGTAAGCAACATAAGCATGAAAGAACAATCACTTGGGTCAGAGATTTAAATGAAATTGCTAGAGAATTGTGTGACCTTTATCCTTTTACTTGTGAACTTTGCCGTATAGAGGGTCACTTTAATTTTCAATGCATGAACTTTCAAAACATAATTGTTAACCAGTTGTGTGATAACATGATCACCTCTGATCTTTATGATGAGCTTATGTTATTTTTGATGTGTGAAGAGTTAACAGAAAAGACTTCTTGCCTAGATGTTAATGCCATAGGAATAAAAAACACTTTGCAAAATTGCCATCTCTATTGTGTTGTTAATTGCCATGAAAATGATTACATAAGTAAGATTAGAAAGGAAGGAACTTTACCAAAGTATAAAAATGTCTCTTATATTTCTGCTAATAAAAAGGAGAGTTTCTCCCAAGTTTCCCTATTGTTTCTAATGATAAACCAGGATATGTGGAGAAGCTTCATCTCCAACCACTCCCTCCTAAGGAGAAGAAGAAGAAAAAGAAGAGGAGGAGGAAGCAGAGCAAGAAGGAAGAAGAATGGGTATCAACCTGGCCTGAGCATATTCCTCCCATCAACTTTTATCCTAACGGTTGTAAGTTTAAAGAAGAAGGTGAAGTTTATTGCCTTAAGTATCATCTTGATTATACGTCCGTAGGTACTATTGAAGATGATTTTGATTATGATATGCATGTTACTTATTGTGATTGGGAAAATGATGATAATGCTACTTATGATCTTGAAAATATTTTTGGTACCAACTCTGAAAGTGATGATATGGAAAGCTCTAAGCTTGGGGATGATAGGATTGCAAATCCTTTACCCACTAGTGATGTGATAATTGATAATTCTTTTGCTAGTAAGAATAAAGACAACATGCTTACAAATATAGTTGCTAGCAATGATAATGCTCTTCTCTACTATGATGATGTTATAACTCCAATCTATAGTGTTCAAGTTGTTTATGATAGTCCTACTCCCACTATTACCAATAAGAAAGATTATGCTTATGTGGAGAGTAAGAGTGCCTTTTTGCATGTGGATCATGGTAACAATGCTTTATGTGATGCCTACATTGTTGAGTTTATTCGTGATCCCACTGAAAATTATTATGAGAAGGGAACATATGCTTATAGATATTTCAATAATGTCAAGTTCCCTCTCTTTATGTTGAAGGTTTTGAAGCTGCACTTGTTTTGTCTTCCTATGCTTATTGCTTTGTGCTTCAATGAATTATTTCATTGCAATATTCCTATGCATAGGAAGCATGTTAGTCTTAAATATATTTGGTATTTGCTTCTTGATGCTCTCTTTTGTTCTTCAACTCTTATTCCTACGAGAGCATCATTAAAGTCTTATGCCTAGCTTAAAGGCATAAAAGAAAGCGCTTTTGGGTGGCAGCCCACATGAATAAATTTTTATTTTGCTTTTGTTGTGTCTTGATGTTGTTACTACTGTAGCATCATCATTGTATCTTTGTTTTTCAATTTTGTGCCAAGTATAGCCTCTGATTGCAAGAAAGTTCAAAAGTTGTGACGTGTTGTCGAGGAAACAGATTCAGTCCTTGGATAGAAAAATTCGTATAAAATCACCAGATCATCTTTTTGGTCTGAATTTGTTCGACAGCGTGCTCTAAATAATTGTCTTTCGTGCGTCTGTTTTGAGTTTTTTGATTAGAGTTGCAGAAGTTCCCCGAACAAATCATTTACTACCTGTTGTTCTGTTTTTCACAGATTATGTCCTGTTTTGCCTTTCCTCCATTTTGCAAACCTAGAGCTTGCTTTTTCTTTGCAAAAACCTTTTGGCAATCTTGAGAAACAGTATACCTTCAAGAATATCTTTATTTCCAGCAAGGAATAATTATTTTATTATGGGTACTAACCTCGCTAATCAGATTATGATGAGTTATGTATGAAGGGAGTTTTCAAGTGTGCGAGGGAAGATGATAAAAAGATTCAGGAGTGTCAAACGCTCAAGCTTGGGGATGCCCCCGTGCACCCCCAAGAAATATTCGAGGAGACTCAAGCGTCTAAGCTTGGGGATGCCCCCGTGCATCCCCTTCTCCATCAACATTATCAGTTCGTCTTTCGTTCCACTATATTTTTATCACTTCATGTGTAATGTGCTATGCTTGGAGCGCCTTGCTTTTAGTTTCCTTTTTAGTTTTCCGTAGCTTTTCATAACGAGTCGGAACTCAGCTTTCTTTGTGTGGTAGAGAAACACGCTCCACTTCAACCTAGAACACAACATAGAATTTTCATGTCTATCTTTGCTGTGTATGTTCTTGGTCTTTCAATAGCTACTGTCATGCTTAGCTATTAGCTTTCATGCTTATCTTTTTAAAGAGCTTTTGTTTAGTTGGTTGCTTGAACTCTCTTTAGTTATCATACTTATCTTATTAAGAGAGTTTGCTTCCGTTGCATTGGTTGATATGTCTATGATAAAGATGCTACGTGCATAATGGCGCTTAGTAGTTCATGTTTTCTTATGGTTAGTCTCAAATAGCTGCGGGGTTCCCAATGTGTTATTGGAGTACCTACATGATTTGTTTGCCTATGATGTGGTATGGTTTAGTAATATCTTCCTTCGAGAATTTACTTTGATTGACTTGGCGTATGCTCACGCATATTTAAGACTGTAAAGAAAGTCTGACAAGCCTTGATGATCTTTTGTTTCTGAGTAGCGATATAACTTCCATGCCTGATTCAATGTTGCTTTGTCGCTCTGCATGATTATGACCGTCATTGCTCTCTTAGTTGGTCGCTCCCAGTCTTTTGCTAACCTTCGCCTGTACTAAGCGGATTGACTGCTTGTGCATCCACATCCTTTTAATCCAGTTATGCCATATGAGTCCACCATACCTTCCTACATGGTATTTACCTGCCATTCCTAACGGAGACTTGCATGTGCCATCTCGAAATTATTCAAAGAAAAGCATTCCTATTTTTTCCCTTTGTTTTAAGTTCATGAGGAAGTAGTAGTTGATTCATGATCTTTTTAAGTTGGACAAGCTTCACCCCGGGATTGCATGTATAATGTGCAAACCCATAATACGAGAAGGAACTGGCATTGAGTGCGCCCGGCTCAAAAAGATAATATAACAAACAAACCCTCCTTCACACTTTGTTCATGAGAAATCAGAAAACTTTGGCAGTGATAAACAAAGGAGATTAAGAGGATGTGATCGTCCTCATTCAGGAGCCGTTCCTCGAAACTTGTCCATCTCAAGAAGTGATTGAATTGTCTGCTAGCATTCATTAACGGAACATGCATAATCAAAAAAAATATATTACCTCTGTTTTTAAAACCAAGAGCTCTGGTACATGTTTTGTCTTTGTTTCCGACTACGGGTTTTCAACTTTGCCAACAAAAGCCACGGTTCGAGAGTCTCCACCTTCTTATTAAAGCACCAACTACTGAGAGCATGATTGTCATTCTGAGTGTAATGTGCATTGTCCCAAAGTAGCATTGTCTTTTGCATGATTATGATATCGTTTATTTTGAAATCATTGTATCTAGTCATCACTTAAACCTTGGAGGTGCCCCTGCATTTATGTTTTGCTTCACTAAAGGGGGCAAGCGAGATTTCACTTTATCATATTTGCACACCATGCTCATTACAAATCTATTTGATGTTTCAGTATCATGTTGTAAAACTTTCAGTTCTTTGTGATTTTCTCATGAGGCAACTTAATTACTACAGATTCATTGTCTCAGTAAGCTTTTGTCATATGACTATGAAAAAAGTCCTATATGGTTAATAGCATGTCACCACAGAAATTATTCTTGTTATCATTTACCTACTCGAGGACGAGCAGGAATTAAGCTTGGGGATGTTGATACGTCCAAAACGTATCTATAATTTCTGCTTGCTCCATGCCTCTTTTGTGTGATATTGCTATGATATTTATGCACTTCCATACACTTTTGATCATATTTAGACTAACCTATTAACTCAGTGCACCCCAGTGCCAGTTTATGTTTTCTGCTGTTTTTGTATTTCAGGTTTTCCCATTACGAAAATTGCCAGAAAAATTCCGGGAAAAATATATAAAATATCAGCGTTCCGGAAGCTTCCATGCGGCCAAAGTAGGGCAGGAGGGGACCCACAGGGGCTCCAGGCGGCCTGCCCAGGCGGCCCACCCCAAGGCCGCGCCGGGGGGGGCGCCTGGGCCCCCCTGACCTCTTCTGGCGACCCCCTTTGGCATATATTTAAGATCCGTCGAGGAAACCCTGATTCCAGACCCCTTTTCTCTAGACGCGATTCCGATCTCCGCCGCCATCGCCATCAAGCTTCGGGGGACCAGAATTCCTGTGCCGGCACCCTGCCGGGACGGGGAAGTGCCCCCGGATTCATCTCCATCGACGTTGCTTCCTCCCTCCATGATGCGGGAGTAGTTCCTCCTCGGGGCTGAAGTTCTTACCAGTAGCTATGTGGTCAATTCTCAATCCCATGATGTGATCTTCGTTGTGATCATAGGCTATGTTAATCTAGGGTGATCCCATGATATTTCCCCTTCCTCTATGTATTGGATTGATGTACTCACTTGTCTTTATCTAGTATAATTCCCGAGACCAAGGTGACAGCGGTCTATTGGACATGGATTAGAAAAGTATTTTCATGAGTGATTTCCTCTCTTGTGTGTTGATTGAAGATTGAGAGTCTCTTGGTGCTTGTCTTTGACTATCCTTTAGATATGTTGTGGTGATTGTGGGACTCTCTTTGGATGGCCGCGGTGACATTGGGAAATCCTTAGATTGAGAACTACGAACTTTGAGGTGTGCTTTTGTAGCCCTACATAATTCTCGTCCTCTCTTGACCACGAAGGAATGACCTCCGAGTGTGTCCCCTTTGCATGTTTTATGGGAAATATCATGTGATTCTATTATGTTAATGTTGTTGGGAGTTGCCACTAGTGAAAGTATGAACCCTAGGCCTTGTTTCCACCATTGCAATACCATTTGTGCTCACGTTTACCACTTGTTTGCTTGCTGCACTTTTTATTACAGATTTATATTACTTTGCTTTGCCACTCCAATCATCCATATTTTACCATCTCTTCGCCGAACTAGTGCACCTATACAACTCCTAGTTGTATTAGTTGTGTTGGGGACACAAGAGACTTCTTGTATCTTAGTTGCAGGGTTGCTTGAGAGAGACCATCTTCAACCTCTACTTCCCTGAGTTCGATAAACCTTGGGTTACTCACTTAAGGGAAATTTGTTGCTGTCCTACAAACCTCTGCGCTTGGAGGCCCAACATAGTCTACAAGAGTAGAAGCGTGTGTAGACATCACCAACAAAAGCCACGGTTCGAGAGTCTCCACCTTCTTTTAAAGCAACAACTACTGAGAGCATGATTGTCATTCTGAGTGTAATGTGCATTGTCCCAAAGTAGCATTGTCTTTTGCATGATTGTGATATCGTTTATTCTGAAATCATTGTATCTAGTCATCACTTAAACCTTGGAGGTGCCCCTGCATTTATGTTTTGCTCACTAAAGGGGGCAAGCGAGATATCACTTTGTCATATTTGCACACCATGCTCATTACAAATCTATTTGATGTTTCAGTATCATGTTGTAAAACTTTCAGTTCTTTGTGATTTTCTCATGAGGCAACTTAATTACTACAGATTCATTGTCTCAATAAGCTTTTGTCATATGACTATGAAAAGTCCTATATGGTTAATAGCATGTCACCACAGAAATTATTCTTGTTATCATTTACCTACTCGAGGACGAGCAGGAATTAAGCTTGGGGATGTTGATACGTCCAAAACGTATCTATAATTTCTGCTTGCTCCATGCCTCTTTTGGGTGATATTGCTATGTTATTTATACACTTCCATACACTTTTGATCATATTTGGACTAACCTATTAACTCAGTGCACCCCAGTGCCAGTTTCTGTTTTCTGCTGTTTTTGTATTTCAGGTTTTCCCATCACGTAAACTGCCAGAAAAATCCCGGAAAAATTATATAAAAAATCAGCGTTAGAGAAGCTTCCCGGCAGCCAAAGTAGAGCCGGAGGGGGGGCACCAGGGCTCCAGGCGCCCTGGTGGCGCGGCCCCCCTCCTGGCCGCGCCGGGGCCGCCTGGCCCCCCCAGGCCTCCGTTGATGCCCCCCCTTTGGCATATATTTAACACGCGTCCCGAAACCCTCGAGACGGGAACCCTTTTTCGCGATCAAATCTCTGTTCCGCCCCCGCCGTGCTTCCAAGATCGGGAGCACCAGGAGAACTCTTCCCGGCACCCTGCCGGAGGGGAGGATCACCACCGGGAGCCTCTCCACCACCATGGACGCCTCCCGGATGAGTTGTGAGTAGTCTCCCTTGGACCATGGGTCCATGACCAGTAGCTATGTGATGTTCTCCTCCCGTTCTTGTGCTTCACTAATTAGACCTCGTGAGCTGCCCTACATGATCGAGGCACATATGTAATCCTTATGTTGTTGCTATGATGAGTTTGCTGGGATCCGATGGATTGTGAGATTATGTTCAGATTGTGTTTGAGTAATATATTTGATTTACCTCTTTTATATTTATGTTCGTAAGTAATTCTTGCATGTTCTCCGTTGCTATTTATTGCTTTGGCCAAGTAGTAGGTAGTGACTCCAAGAGGGAACGTTATGCTCGATTGTGGGTTCATGCTCCTCGATGACTAGCTTGAGTGACAGAAACATGAGTCTAGGGGATGTGCTGTTGCCACAAGGGGGAAAACAACGGTGCTTGTGCCCGCGGGTGCAAGGATTGTTTACTTTATGCAAAGTTCTTGTAATGCAGTTGTCTGTTGCTTTGAGTTTACACTATGGGTGGGACTCGCAACTTAATACCAGCGAGATGTTCTGGATAGATATCTCAAGGTGGATGATTAGTAGTAGATGCAGATGGATTTCGGTCTACTTGCCTTGGCGTACCGCCCATGCTTTGAACCTCTACCTTTCTTGCAACATAGTTAGCATTGGTTTGCGCACATAATTCTGTCAATTGCCCAGCTGTAATTCGTTTACCTCACATAGCTGTTTTATCGTCTTTTGGGAGAGAGACATCACTAGTGAACATCATGGGACCCCGGTCCATATTACCATCATTGATCACATACGCTATTTACTTTCCGCTTTTTACTTACTATTGCAGCAATACCTATCACTATTATCACTTGCGTTTGACCCTTTGTAAACGACAAGGCCGGAGGGATTGACAACCTCTCTGTACTCGTTGGGAGCAAAGTTATTTGTATCTGTGTGCAGGTCCACGTTGATTGCTAATATCTGGCGCCGTTAGCAGTTAACACCTTCTTGTTGAAACTGGGAGTCTCAGGGGAAATCGATCCTTGGTATCTTTGCCAAGGGAAAACTTCCGCTACACTGCATCTCAAACCTTCCACTTGGGGTAACCAACGAGGGGCGAGAAGCCATCAGGGGCGGAGATCGTACGAAGAGCAGATCGAGGCGATGCACACGAGCAGTTTACCCAGGTTCGGGCCGCACGGATGCGTAAAACCCTACTCCTGCTTGGTAGATTGTATTGAGTTCTTGCTCGGGAGCGCTGAGAGCTACAGTACCCTTCAGCAGCTAACGAGACCGAGCGTCAGAGTGTTCGAACCCCTTTCTACGTTGCGCATGGGCCTCCTTTTATAGGCTCAAGGGGTCACCGACAGGTGGCAACGCAGTTGAGGGTAAAAATGGAAAAAGAATGGTAGTTGGTATAGTGTTTTATACCTAACCCTGACGGCAGGGGACAAGGGCATTAAATGCTCATTGACGTCGCCCAAACAGTGCAAAAAGGGGCCGTCAGGGGTGCCACCGTTCGCCACGATGGCAACCTTGTCAGCGCTGCTTGCCACCGCGTACCCCTGGCTGCACAGCCTCCCGCCACGTACGCCTGGATGGGTCCCAGAGCGACACGTGGGTGGATGCGCTGGAGCGCGGGTACAGAGTGGAAGCTTGCCGCGGCAAGTGCCTTGCCGCGGTCGCTATCTTGTCGCTTCCGGGAGCTTGTCGCTCACCGGGCCTTGCCGGGACGCGTGGCGCGTCGCGGCAAGTTTCTTGAGATGCCTTGGTTGGCCTTCCCAGCAAGCTCCTCTTGCCAGGGTCTTGCGCCCTGAGTGGTCTTGTGCCTTGAGTGGCCTTCCCAGCAAGCTCCTCTTGCCGGGGCCTTGTCTCCTTGGCTTGGATACTTTTTTCTTGAATGGCTCCAAAGGAACCACGGAGGACCTTGGCGGTCACCCGGCAAGCCTTGCCGCGGGACGCTGCGACTGCCCGTGCACAAGTTCGGGATACTAAGGGTACCCCCACTTTAGTACACCGACAATGGCGGGGCCGGCCTAAACCTACTCTCGCCCATTGTGATTGAGAAGCTGCAAGTTCCTGATGGAGACCTCGAGGAGACAGGCACGTTTCAAGGGGTCAGCCCAGGAAGGAGTCAACCGAAGGGGAAAGTCACACTGCCCATGACTTTTGGAAGTGATCTGAACTATAGGAAAGAGAGGATCGTGTTCGATGTCGCCAAGATCCCCCTGCCTTACAACGGGATCCTTGGCTGCCCAGCACTGGCCAAGTTCTTGGCAGCATCGCACTATGCCTACAACACCCTGAAGATGCCAGGGCCCGTGACGATCATCACCATCCCCTCCGACAAAAAAGATGCGCTGATTTGCGCCGACCAATTGTACCAGCAAGCAGTTGCAGCAACTGCCGCTACGGGGGCACTTGCTCCTGCCATTGGAGCCCGAGGAGGGAAGAAGAAGAAGAAGACCGGCGAGACCTCGGGCGCCCACTCCGGCAAGCGCACCTCTTCGGAGTGTTGTGCTCCCGTCGAGGACGTGCCTAAGAGCTCCGCCGGAAAGAAGAAGACCGGCGAGACCTCAGACACCCACTCCGGCAAGCGCGCCTCTTCGGAGTGTCGCGCTCCCGTCGAGGACGTGCCAGAGAGCTCCACTGGCAGAAACAAGAGATCAAGGGCTATGCCGCCAGGAACCAAGAAGGTTTCTGTCAAGGAGGATGGCACGGGAGGGGCTTTTACCATAAGCTCGGCCCTTGACAACAAATAGGAAGACGCGCTCGTCACCTTCCTGTGGGCGAATGTCGACGTGTTTGCCTGGCAAGCATCCGACATCCCCAACGTTCCCAGGGAGGTGATTGAGCAACACCTTGATGTCTGCCCTCATGCGTGGCCCGTCAAGTAGAAGGTCAGGAAGTAAGCTTTGGAACGACAAGAGTTCATCACCGAGGAGATCCGGAAACTGGAAGCTGCGGGTTTGGTGAGAGGAGTGCTCCACCCAACGTGGTTGGCCAATCCAGTGGTAGTGCGCAAGGCAAATGGGAAGTGGAGGTTGTGTATTGATTACACAGATATCAATAAAGCTTGCCCCAAGGACACCTTCCCGTTGCCGCGCATAGACCAGATTGTCGACTCCACGGCAGGGTGTGACCTGCTGTCATTCCTCGATGCCTACTCCGGCTACCACCAGATCTTCATGGCGAGAGAAGACGAAGAGAAAACAGCATTCATCACCCCATGTGGTATGTACTGTTTCGTACAAATGCCTTTCGGGTTGAAGAGTGCTGGCTCGACATTTGCAAGGGCAGTCCAGATTGGTTTTGAACCCCAGCTCCATAGAAATATGGAGGCTTATAAGGATGAACTAGTGGTCAAAACCAAGAACAGGGCAACCCTTGTACCGGATTTACAAGAAACATTTGTGAACCTGTGCAAGATCAACCTCATGCTCAACCCTGAGAAGTGTGTCTTTGGCGTTTCGTCCGGCAAGCTTCTCGGGTTCTTTGTGTCGCAGCGTGGGATAGAAGCCAATCCAGACAAGATCAAAGCTATAGAGCAGATTGAAGCATCCAAGCGGGTCAAGGACGTGCGTCGGCTTGCTGGCTACGTTGCCGCCATGAGCAGATTTATTTCCAAGTCTGCCGAGCGCGCCCTCCCCTTTTTCAAGATCTTGAAAAAGGCGGGCCCAATGGAGTGGACGCCAGAAGCCGAAGCAGCGTTACAAGACCTGAAGAAGTATCTTTCCTCCACGCCAATACTGGTTGCGCCCCGACCACAGGAACCATTGCTGCTATACTTAGCGGAAACGAACCAGGTGGTCAGCGCCGCACTAGTGGCGCAGAGAGAAATCAACGATGAGGTGATAGCAGCAACGGAACCTGGTGCCACTGGCGCAGGGACGACACGGCCGATTGGAGTGCAGCCGAAGAAGAAGATGATGCAGCACCCGGTCTACTTTGTTAGCTCCCTCTTGCAGGGGGGCTAGGACAAGGTACTCTGGTGTGCAGAAATTGCTCTTCGGCCTTCTTATGGCCTCGAGGAAGCTGCGTCACTACTTCCAGGCGCACGAGATCACTGTCGTCACTCGCCTCCCTCTGCAACGGATATTGGACAATCCAGATGCAACGGGAAGGATTGTAGAGTGGGCACTGGAGCTGTCCAGCTTTGGCCTCAAGTTTGAAAGCACCTTGATAATTCAGAGCCGAGTTCGTTGCAGAATGGACAGCAACGCCTGATGAAGAAGTCCAAGAAACCGCTCTCCCTGGCAAAGAGGCAAGTTGCAACTGGATCATGTACTTTGATGGGGCTTTCTCTTTGCAAGGCGCCGGGGCTGGCGTACTGCTAGTCGCGCCCACCGGAGAGCACCTCAAGTATGTGATCCAGATGCACTTCCCTAGGGAGGTATCAACGAACAACACTGCCGAGTACGAGGGGCTGCTTGCTGGTCTTAGGATCGCGGCGGACCTCGGAATCAAGAAGCTCATTGTCAGGGGCGACTCACAGCTTGTCGTCAAACAAGTCAACAAGGATTACCAGAGCCCGTTGATGAGGGCCTACGTCGATAAAGTGAGAAAGTTGGAAGAGCGCTTTGACGGTATACATGCAGAGATCGTTCCCCGAGCGGAGAACGACATCGCCGATTACCTGTCAAAGCGTGCTGCCCTCAAGCTACCTATGGAACCAGGTACCTTTGTGCTTCAGCTTTCTCAGCCATCCGTTGATCCATCAACAGAGCAAAACAAGAGGAGGAAGTCAGGGCCCGGCAAGTACTTTCCCGCCGAGCTCCCCGGAGCCGCCGGCAAGGATGTTGCCGGGGACACTGAGCCCGCCACCGGAGGGCTAACTCCGGTGGAGCATCAAGCTTTTGCCGTCAAGATAGCCACTCCCTTGGCGGAGGAAATGCCTTTAGTCCTCGCCGTCGAGCCCCAGGCTCCAGCGTGGGCGCAGCATACCGTCTGATTCCTTCAGACTGGGGAACTTCCTGAGGAGCAGGAAGAAGCGGAGAAAGTAGCCCGTCGGTCTACCATGTACCAGTTCGTCGATGATGTCTTGCTCAGAAGGAGATCAAACAGTGTGAAATTGAAGTACATCCCCCGAGAGGAAGGACTGGAGCTGTTGGTAGAGATACATGGAGGCATATGTGGATCCCACATAGGGTCGAGAGCTCTTCCCGGCAAGGCATTCCGGCAAGGCTTCTTCTGGCCCACTGCCCTCCAGGATGCGGCGGCGCTGGTCACCAGGTGCGAAGCGTGCCAATTCCATTCGAAGAAACTTCATCAACCAGCTCAAGCCCTTCAAACCATTCCTCTCTCCTGGCCCTTCTCGGTCCGGGGGCTCGACATACTGGGCCCTTTCCCCGCGCCGTCGGGGGCTTTGAGTACTTGTACGTTGCAATCGACAAGTTCACAAAGTGCCTAGAAGTGGAGGCAGTGAGGAAGGTCACAGCTCAGTCAGCCGTCAAGTTCTCCAAGGGACTAGTGTGCCGTTTTGGTGTACCCAACAGGATCATCACCGACAACGGCACGCAGTTTACAAGCCGCACCTTCATGCAATATACCCAAGACCTCAGCAGCAAGGTCTGTTTCGCTTCCGTTGCTCACCCCCAAAGCAATGGTCAATTTGAGAGGGCAAATGCTGAAGTGCTGCGAGGATTAAGGACAAAGACCTTTGACAGGCTGCACAAGAGCGGGAGGCGCTGGATTGATGAATTGCCGGCGGTTCTTTGGTCGATCAGGACGACGCCAAATCGAGCCACTGGCCAGACGCCCTTTGCCCTGATATACGGGGCAGAAGCAGTTCTCCCCACAGAACTCATATACGGGTCACCTCGAGTGCTCGCTTATGATGAGCTTGAGCAAGAGCAATTGCGGCAAGACGACGCAATGCTCCTTGAGGAAGATCGTCTTCGGGCGGCTGTGAGAGCAGGGCGCTACCAGCAAGCCTTGTGCCGCTACCATAGCCGCAAGGTTCATGCCCGAAGCTTTGAGGAAGGCGACCTTGTTCTCCGGCGTGTTCAATCGGCCAGGAATACGAATAAGTTGACGCCGAAGTGGGAAGGCCCTTATCGGATAATACGAGTCACCAGGCCTGGCGTTGTCCGCCTGGAGACCGAGGATGCCGTTCCGGTGAGTAATTCCTGGAACATCGAGCATCTTCGCAAGTTTTACCCATAAGGCCCGGCTTGCCGCCCCCCCCCCCCCGGCAAGCCACCCTTTTGTACAAGCTTTGTCGGCAAGGCATGTAACCCTTTGTGCAAAGCCAGGCGCAGACCCTGAGCATAAATAAATAAAGCGCTGGCGCCCTAAGTTTTAACATGCATGCTGAGTCGAGTCTCGTCCTTGGTTAGGGTTGATAGTGCTTAGCAGCGGCTAACCCCTAGCTTAGAGGTCGAGTCTTTGTCTTTCCTCTGTCTTCCTTGGTTTACAGGACGCGCAAGCATCCTTGCCAAAGCCACTTGGAGGAAGGAAAGAAGAACGGACCAGTGCCTAGCCCCGGCAAGCCAGTGTTGCCGGGGGCTGCAAGAGCAAGAATTCACCCACGGCAGACCAGGGTTGCCGGGGGCTGCAGCTTCAGATAAGTCCTTTTTCCCTTATCATACATTCTGTTATGGATTGAGGTATGTGAAACCTCGTTCTTTTCCTTAAGCTACGGTGCTCCCATAACTCTAGGCCCTAAGGCTCGTTCCTGGGACTAGGTTTGGTCGTAGTCGCGGCGGCAAAGGGATAAACCGAGGAGCCTGAGCCTGCTTCGCCCCTGCCTCCGCCAAGGGCGTGTGAAAGGTCAAGCGAAGTAGGGAAACGGTAGGGCCTGTTGCCGGGCGAGAAAATGTTTATCTTAAGGATATCAGGGATTTATTCCCTATTGTGGGTTTTTACCTACGAACAAATGACCCGGCAAGCATTCCTTTTTCATTAAAAACATTCCATTCAGGTACAGTCCATAGGGAATGAAAAACATGAATAAGGGGATTGCAAGTTTTAAACTTAACAGATGCCCGAAGGCTTACAGACCAAAAAGAGATAAGATGCCTGTAATGCCTTTCTTGTCCCTCTCCTCAGAAGGTTGGTCAAGGAGGCGAGAAGGGCAAAAGGGGCGCCTAGGCGAGCTACGGGTGGCAGAAGACACCGAGAAGGCATCTCAGCGGCCTCCCCGGGGCTGGACGGTGATGACGGCGCCGGAGGCTGAGCTCGAAGACGAGGCGGCAGGACGTCAGTAGAAGACGAAGGCGTCGGTGCCCGCGTACTCCGACATGACGACCTTGCCGCTAGCCTTTTTCCTCTTCCTCTTCCGCAGCCTCCCTATGCCAGCCGCCAAGGAACGACCCCGAGAAGTTCAAGGAGCCGGCGATGCGGATGATGGGGTCGCCGGTGCCACCAGGAGCGGCGCCCAACACCTAGTCGGACCCGTCATCCTGCCGTCCCCCGCCCTCGTCGTCGCTGTCGCTTTCCTCCTCGTCACCCTCGTTTGAGGAGGAGTCTTCGTCATCAAAGGAGCTCTCCATGCAGCACCTCGCGCAAGTTCCGAGGTGCCCGAATACCTTGACGGAGAGGTGGCCATCCCCCATCAACTTGAAGTGGATGGTGAGCCCATCCGTCAGGCTGTGGATGCGAGCGAACCTCTTCCATCCTTGGCGAAGATACATCACATGAGGGGCAGGGAAGTCGACGCGGGCCCGCGTGCCACTGATCCCACAACCCCTCATGTGCAGCCGCAGCGATTCCGGCGGGTTCACCTCCATCTCCCGCGCAAACGGAGTCGGGAGACGAAGGCGACGGCGCGGTGAACCCCGCATCCTAATGAAGAATTCACAGGGGTCATCTCCAACATGACCTTCCACTGGAGGATGAGCTGCTGGCGGGGGCAAGGCCGGCTGGCCGCCCCGTCCTCCTCTTCCCCGAGCACCCCGGCCTCGCCCACAGCCCCGCCCCCTCCCTCTTCCCCTCGTGGCCGGTTCAGCCACCGCGGGTGTAGGAGAAGGGGGGATGCGTTGTCGAGCAGCGACCCTCGTCGCCACCGTTGAGGAGTCGGGGTTTTCCTTCTTCATGGCGGACGGAAGAGAGGAGCAGAAGCCGAAGGAGAAATAAGATGGAGGAGTGCGGAGCGCCGTCCCCTCCCTCCGCCCTTTATAAAGGGTCGGGGCTGGAGCTCGACCGCCCCGCTCGGCCAATCAAGACGCGGAAGGCGAGAGGGGCTGGGACCGGCCCGCCGCCTCAACCAGCGACGGCTCGGTTTCCCGCCTCCACTGCTCTCCACCTCAAACGCATGGGAGGCACGTGGCGAACGTGCAGGACTGAAGGGACAGGTGAGGCGACCTCTCCCCACCCCATGATCGTGGGGAGTGGGCGCCTAGCGGACCGCGCCTCGGCCCCATCCAGTCAGCAGGCCGCCTCCTTTCGCATTTACTGCGACGTGACGCATGCGTGCGGAAACCGCCCCACGCAAGCCGCCCACGTCACGCACGCCCCTCCACCCCGCGCCGAGCGCGCGGGTCGTGGGAGGCACAGCGCGCGGAAATTTTACCACGGTGAAAACCACCCCGCCTGCCCGCGCACCGTTCTGGGCCTGGCCCAACAACGTGTCGCGCTTATGTGTGGCCCAGGCCTGGGGGCTCCTGTCGGTGTACAAAAAGAGGGGTACACTTTTTTGTACCCCTATGACTGTGCACGGGCAGTCTGAGCCACGGTGCCACCACACTAAGCGTGGCGAGGGAGGCGAGCCGGGGCAAGACTGAAGCTCAATGGAGACTGGAGCAACGCCAACAACAAGACCACAAAGAGCAAAGGGACGAAGCAGCTTCCCCCGGCAAGATCCTTGCCGGGGCCAGCTTTGGCAGCCCCGACAAGACCCTTGTCGCGGCAGCTCGCCCCGCGCCTACGGAGCAAATCACCCTTGAGTCCACCGCCCCCATGGGGCGAGGATTCGGGAGATATCCCCGTGGTGGCATGCAGATCTTTGTGAAGACATTCAAGATCAGATGCAAGTTCAGAAGACGACGACCCTTGGCAGGATCCCAGCCAAGGAAGACTAGAAGGCCCCCGGCAAGCACCTTGCCGGGGATGACAGCAGGCGCCACGGCAAGACCCTTGCCGGGGCCCCCGGCAAGGCCCTTGCCGAGGACATCCATGGGGCCACCATCAGACCCGCACCAACTGGGTTTCCACCAACCCGTGCAGCTGTCGACCCGACAAGCTGGACAGGCTCCTGCGTGGCGACCCACAGATCCTCGTGGAGACTCGCCGTTATGCCACCTCAGCTGCATGTCTACCTACATGGCACATCAGGCACCGCTCGCCAAGGCGCGTGTCAACGCGAGGAGGGGCGGCGACGGACAAGACGGGCGTCTCCCCTCGTCCCCGATAAAGCAAGGACACCTAAGTTGGGCGCATTAAATGCACCTTGTCCTGTAATACGAGGGATAACCTTGCATCACTGTACCCTTTCCACCTCCTGTGTGCCACTGTGGCGACCCCTTTTCCGTATAAAAGGAGAACCGAGGCGACCAGGAGGAGGATTCGGCTTTTTAGAACTCCTCACGACTCTCTTGGAGCTCCTCACTACCTGAAGAACACCAACATATAATCCACCAAAGCAGGAGTAGGGTTTTACGCATCTTTGCGGCCCAAACTTGGGTAAAGGAACCATGTCCTGACCGTTAGATCCGCTCTTCTCTCAACCCCGCGCCCCGCAACCGTAGTAGGGATTCTTGTGATCCCATAGGTGTCGATCCAAATACACCGACAAGTTGCATGGCAATATATCTCGGAATGGCTATGGAAATGCCATGATAGGTAGATATGGTGGCTGTTTTGAGGAAGGATATATAGGGGGTGTATTGTACCGGCAAAATTT
The DNA here is from genome assembly GCA_902687465.1 of Secale cereale. Classification (NCBI taxonomy): domain Eukaryota; kingdom Viridiplantae; phylum Streptophyta; class Magnoliopsida; order Poales; family Poaceae; genus Secale; species Secale cereale. The sequence continues at coordinate 675,309,477 of LR738714.1, read as the reverse complement.
TCACGGTACAAGAGAGGCTAGCAATGGTGGAAGGGTGAGAGTGTGTAATATCCATGGACTAAACATTAGTCATAAGAACTCATATACTTATTGCAAAAATTTACGAGTTATCAAAACAAAGCAATCAACGCATGCTCCTAGGGGGGAGGTTGGTCGGAGTTAACCATCGCGCGCCCCTGACCTCCACACAAAGGTTGACACTTTACAAATACTTCATGCTCTAACTGCGTCACAGAGCGGTTCACCATACGTGCATGCTACGGGAATCACTAACCTTAACACAAGTATTTCTCAATTTCATAATAACTCCACTAGCATGACTCTAATATCACTATCCTCATATCTCAAAACAATTATCAAGCATCCAACTTCTCATCATATTCAATGCACTTAGTGTGAAAGTTTTTACTACATTGATATTGGATGTCTATCATGTGAAGGCTACTTTTATAGCCAAAGCACATTACCATGCTGTTTTAATAGACTCTCAAATGGATATAAGTCAAGCATGAGAGATCAACAATTTCTACAAAATATAATCACCACCGTGCTCTAAAAGATATAAATGAAGCACTAGAGCAAAAACTATTCAACTCGAAAGATATAAGTGAAGCACATAGAGTGTTCTATCAATTCCTAGGCCATATTTAACTCTCTCAAATAGGTGTGTCCAGCAAGGATAATTGTGGCAAACTAACAATCAAAGACTCAAATTATACAAGACGCTCCAAGTAAAACACATATCATGTGGTGAATAAAATATAGCTCCGAGTATAGTTACCGATGGATGAAGACGAAAGAGGGGATGCCTTCCCGGGGCATCCCCAAGCTTAAGCTTTTGGTTGTCCTTGAATTTTACCTTGGGGTGCCTTGGGCATCCCCAAGCTTAGGCTCTTGCCACTCTTTGTTCCATAGTCCATCAGAGCAATACTCAAAACTTGAAAACTTCACAACACAAAACGTAGACAAAAACCTCGTGAGCTCCGTTAGTATAAGAAAACAAACCACTACTCAAAGGTACTGCAATGAATTCATTCTTTGTTTATATTGGTGTTAAACCTAATGTATTCCAACTTCTCTATGATTCATACTTCCAATAATACTCATAGATGCATTGAAATAAGCAAACAACAAACGAAAAACAGAATCTGTCAAAAACAGAACAGTCTGTAGTAATCTATAGCTATCGCATACTTTTGTAACTCCAAAAAAATTGAAATAAATTGGTAAACGTGAAGAATTTCTCTATTAATCATCTACAAAAAGAATCAACTAAATAGCACACTCCAGTAAAATCTGGTGACCATTCTAGCGAGCGCCAACGATTCTGTTTTTTCACAGCAAGATCATATAAACTTCACACAAGTCTTCCCAAAGGTTCTACTTAGCACAAACACTAATTAAAACACAAAACCACATCTAAACAGAAGCTAGATGCAATATTTATTCCTAAACAGAAACAAAAGCAAAGAAAATAAAATAAAGTTGGGTTGCCTCCCAACAAGCGTTATCATTTAACGCCCCCAGCTAGGCATGATGATTTCAATGATGCTCGCATAAAAGATAAGAATTGAACATAACGGGAGCATCATGAAGAATATGACTAGCACATTTAAGTCTAACCCACTTCCTATGCATAGGTATTTTGTGAGCAAACAACTTATGGGAACAATAATCAACTATCATAGGAAGGCAAAGCAAGCATAACTTCAAAACTTTAAGCACATATAGAGGAAACTTGATATTATTGCAATTCCTACAAGCATATGATCCTCTCTCATAATAATTTTCAGTAGCATCATGAATGAATTCAACAATATAACCAGCACATAAAGCATTCTTGTCATGATCCCCAAGCATATAAATTTTTCTACTCTCCACATAAGCAAAATTCTTCTCATTCATAGTAGTGGGAGCAAACTCAACAAAATAACTATCATGTGAAGCATAATCCAATTGAAAACTAAAATCATGGTGACAAGTTTCATGGTTATCATTATTCTTAATAGCATACAAGTTATCACAATAATCATCACAGATAGCAACTTTGTTCTCATAATCAATTGGAACCTCTTCCGAAATAGTGGATTCGTCACTAAATAAAGTCATGATCTCTCCAAATCCACTTTCATCAATATAATCATCATAAATAGGAGGCATCCTTTCATCATAATAAATTTTCTCATCAAGACTTTGAGGACTAAACATATCATCTTCATCAAACATAGCATCCCCAAGCTTGTGGCTTTGCATATCATTAGCATCATGGGTATTCAAAGAATTCATATTAAGAACATTGCAATCATGCTCATCATGCACATATTCTATGCCAAGCATTCTATGTAATTCTTCTTCTAGTACTTGAGCACAATTTTCCTTCCCATCATTTTCACGAAAGATAGTAAAAAGATGAAGCATATGAGGTAACCTTAATTCCATTTTTTTGTAGTTTTCTTTTATAAACTAAACTAGTGATAAAACAAGAAACTAAAAGATTCAATTGCAAGATCTAAAGATATACCTTCAAGCACTAACGTCCCCAACAACGGCGCTAGAAAAGAGCTTGATGTCTACTACACAACCTTCTTCTTGTAGACGTTGTTGGGCCTCCAAGTGCAGAGGTTTGTAGGACAGTAGAAAATTTCCCTCAAGTGGATGACCTAAGGTTTATCAATCCGTGGGAGCCGTAGGATGAAGATGGTCTCTCTCAAACAACCCTGCAAACAAATAACAAAGAGTCTCTTTTGTCCCCAACACACCCAATACAATGGTAAATTGTATAGGTGCACTAGTTTGGCGAAGATATGGTGATACAAGTGCAATATGGATGATAGATATTGGTTTTTGTAATAAAAAAATATATAAACAGCAAGGTAGCAAGTGGTAAACGTGAGCATAAACAGTATTGCAATGATAGGAAACAAGGCCTAGGGTTCATACTTTCACTAGTGCAAGTTCTCTCAACAAGGATAACATAATTGGATCATATTACTAGCCCTCAACATGCAACAAAGAGTCACTCCAAAGTAACTAATAGCGGAGAACAAACGAAGAGATTATGGTAGGGTATGAAACCACCTCAAAATTATTCTTTCTGATCATTCTATTCAAGAGTCCATAGTAACGTTCAATCTATCATAGAGTTCGTACTAGAATAACACCTTAAGACACAAATCAACCAAAACCCTAATGTCACCTAGATACTCCATTGTCACCTCAAGTATCCGTGGGCATGATTATACGATATGCATCACACAATCTCAGATGCATTTATTCAACCAACACATAGAACTTCAAAGAGTGCCCCAAAGATTCTACCAGAAAGTCAAGAAGAAAACGTGTGCCAACCCCTATGCATAGATTCCCAAGGTCACGGAACCCGCAAGTTGATCACCAAAACATACATCAAGTAGATCACATGATATCCCAACGTCACCACAGATAAACACGTGCAAGACATACATCAAGTGTTCTCAAATCCTTAAAGACTCAATCCGATAAGATAACTTCAAAGGGAAAACTCAATCCATTACAAGAGAGTAGAGGGGGAGAAGCATTATAATATCCAACTAGAATAGCAAAGCTCGCGATACATCAAGATCGTGCCATCTCAAGAACACGAGAGAGAGAGATCAAACAAATAGCTACTGATACATACCCTCAGCCCCGAGCGTGGACTACTCCCTCCTCGTCATGGAGAGCACTGGGATGATGAAGATAGCCACCGGAGAGGGATTCACTCCTCCGACAGGGTGCCAGAACGGGTCTAGATTGGTTTCCGGTGGTAACAGAGGCTTTCTGCGGCGGAACTCCCGATCTAGGTTATTTTCCGCGGGTTTCTATATATATAGGAGGTGTTGGAGTCGGGGCCAAGCAAAGGGGGGCTACGGGTTGTCCACGAGGCAGGGGGCGCGCCCCCCACCCTCGTGGGCAGCCCGTGGGTCCTCTCGTCCCCCTCCTGCACTCTGTGGGCTTCTTCTGGTCCAAAAATGATCTCCGTTGATTTTCAGGTCAATTGGGCTCCGTTTGATATTCCTTTTCTGCGAAACCCTAAAACAGGAGCAAAACAGAAACTGACACTGGGCTCTGGGTTAATAGGTTAGTCCCAAAAATCATATAAAAATGTATATAAAAGCCCATAAAACATCCTAGAAGGATAATATAATAGCTTGGAACAATAAAAAATTATAGATACGTTGGAGACGTATCACTGATCCATTTTGAACTTCTTCAAAACTTTATCAAGGTATGTGCTTTGTCAAATTTAATTAAACGTCTTGATCTATCCCTATAGATCTTGATACCCAATATATAAGCAGCTTCACCAAAGTCTTTCATTGAAAAATTCTTATTCAAGTATCCTTTTATGCCATCTAGAAATTCTATATCATTTCCAATCAACAATATGTCATCCACATATAATATCAGAAATGCTACAGAGCCCCCACTCACTTTCTTGTAAATACATGGTTCTCCAAAAGTCTGTATAAAACCACATGCTTTGATCACCTCATCAAAGCGTATATTCCAACTCCGAGATGCTTGCACTAGTCCATAGATGGATCGCTGGAGTTTGCACACTTTGTTAATACCTTTAGGATCGACAAAACCTTATAGTTGCATCATATACAGCTCCTCTTTGAGGTATCAGTTAAGGAATGCAGTTTTGACATCCATGTGCCAGATTTCATAATCATAAAATGCGGCAATTGCTAACATGATTCAGACAAACTTAAGCATCGCTACGGGCGAGGAAGTCTCATCGTAGTCAACTCCTTGAACTTGTCGAAAACCTTTCGCAACAAATCGAGCTTTGTAGACAGTAACATTACCATCGGCGTCAGTCTTCATCTTAAAGATCCATTTATTTTCAATGGCTTGCCGATCATCCGGCAAGTCAACCAAAGTCCACACTTTGTTCATACATGGATCCCATCTCAGATTTCATGGCCTCAAGCCATTATGCGGAATCTGGGCTCATCATCGCTTCCTCATAGTTTGTAGGTTCATCATGGTCTAGTAACATGACTTCTAGAACCGGGTTACCATACCACTCTGGCACGGAACGCACTCTGGTTGACCTATGAGGTTCAGTAGTAACTTGATCTAAAGTTTCATGATCATCATCATTAGCTTCCTCGCTGATTGGTGTAGGAATCACTGGAACTAGTTTCTATGATGTACTACTTTCCAATTCGGGAGAAGGTACAATTACCTCATCAAGTTCTACTTTCCTCCCACTCACTTCTTTCGAGAGAAACTCCTTCTCTAGAAAGGATCCATTCTTAGCAACAAATATCTTCCCTTCGGATCTGTGATAGAAGGTGTACCCAACTGTTTCCTTTGGGTATCCTATGAAGACACATTTCTCAGACTTGGGTTCGAGCTTATCGGGTTGAAGCTTTTTCACATAAGCATCACAGCCCCAAACTTTAAGAAACGACAACTTGGGTTTCTTGCCAAACCACAGTTCATAAGGTGTCGTCTCAACGGATTTAGATGGTGCCCTATTTAATGTGAATGCAGTTGTCTCTAAAGAATAACCCCAAAATGATAGTAGTAAATCGGTAAGAGACATGATAGATCGCACCATATCTAATAAATTACGGTTACGACGTTCGGACACACAATTACGCTGTGGTGTTCCGGGTAGCGTGAGCTGTGAAACTATTCCACATTATTTCAAATGAAGACCAAACTCGTAACTCAATTATTCGCCTCCACGATCAGATCGTAGAAACTTTATTTTCTTGTTACGATGATTCTCTACTTCACTCTGAAATTCTTTGAACTTTTCAAATATTTCAGACTTGTGCTTCATCAAGTAGACATACCCATATATGCTCAAATCATCAGTGAAAGTTAGGAAATAAAGATACCCGCCACGATCCTCAATACTCATCGGTCCACATACATCAGTATGTATGATTTCCAACAAATCATTTGCTCGCTCCATTGTTCTGGAGAACGAAGTTTTAGTCATCTTGCCCATGAGGCATGCTTCGCGAGCACCAAATGATTCATAATCAAGTGATTCCAAAAGTCCATCAGCATGGAGTTTCTTCATGCGCTTTACACCAATATGACCTAAACGGCAGTGCCACAAATAATTTGCACTATCATTATCAACTTTGCATCTTTTGGTTTCAATATTATGAATATGTGTATCACTATGATCAAGAACCAACAAGAATAGACCACTCTTCAAGGGTGCATGACCATAAAAGATATTACTCATATAAATAGAACAACCATTATTCTCTTATTTAAATGAATAACCGTCTCGCAACAAACAAGATCCAGATATAATGTTCATGCTCAACACTGGCACCAAATAACAATTATTTAGTTCTAAAACTAATCCCGAAGGTAGATGTAGAGGTAGCGTGCCGACGGTGATCACATCGACTTTGGAACCATTTCCCACGCGCATCGTCACCTCGTCCTTAGCTAATCTTCGTTTAATCCGTAGCCCCTGTTTCGAGTTACAAATATTAGCAACCGAGCCAGTATCAAATACCCAGGTGCTACTACGAGCATTAGTAAGGTACACATCAATAACATGTATATCAAATATACCTTTGTTCACTTTGCCATCCTTCTTATCCGCCAAATACTTGGGGCAGTTCCACTTCCAGTGTCCAGTTCCTTTGCAGTAGAAGCACTCAGTTTCAGGCTTCGCTCCAGACTTGGGTTTCTTCGCGGGATTAGCAACTGGCTTGCTATTCTTCTTGAATCCCCTTCTTTCCCTTGCCCTTTTTCTTGAAACTAGTGGTCTTGTTAACCATCAACACTTGATGCTCCTTTTTGATTTCTACCTCCGCAGGTTTGAGCATAACGAAGAGCTCGGGAATTGTCTTCTGCATCCCTTGCATATTATAGTTCATCACGAAGCCTTTATAGCTTGGTGGCAGTGACTCTATCAATAACACTATCTTCGTCAACTTTGCAACCAAGTTGAGTCATGTGATTGTAGTACCCAGACATTATGAGTAAGTGTTCACTGATAAAACTGTTCTCCTCCATCTTGCAGCTATAGAACTTATTGGAGAATTCATATCTCTCAATTCGGACATTTGCTTGAAATATTAACTTCAACTCTTGGAACATCTCATATGCTCCATGACGTTCAAAACGTCTTTGAAGTCCCGATTCTAAGCCGTAAAGCATGGCACACTGAACTATCGAGTAGTCATCAAAATGTGCTTGCCAGACATTCATAACGTCTGGACTTGCTCCTACAGCAGGCCTGTCACCTAGCGGTGCTTCCAGGAAATAATTCTTCTGTGCGGCAATGAGGACAATCCTCAAGTTATGGACCCAGTCCGTGTAGTTGCTACCATCATCTTTCAACTTAGATTTCTCTAGGAATGCATTAAAATTCAAGGTAACGATAGCATGGGCCATTGATCTACAACAACATAGATATGCAAAAAAACTATCAGGACTAAGTTCATAATAAATTAAATTTAAATTAATCATATTACTAAAGAAATCCCACTTAGATAGACATCCCTCTAGTCATCTAAATGATCACGTGATCCAAATCAACTAAACCATATCTGATCATCATGTGAGATGGAGTAGTTTTCAATGGTGAACATCTTATGTTGATCATATCTACTATATGATTCACGCTCGACCTTTCGGTCTCCAGTGTTCTGAGGCCATGTCTGTACATGCTAGGCTCGTCAAGTTTAACCTGAGTATTCTGCATGTGCAAATCTGTCTACACCCGTTGTATTTGAACGTAGAGCTTATCACACCCGATCATCACGTGGTGTCTCGGCACGACGAACTTTCGCAACGGTGCATACTCAGGGAGAACGCTAGTACCTTGAAATTTTGTAAGGGATCATCTTATAATGCTACCGCCGTAGTAAGCAAAATAAGAAGCATAATAAGATAAACATCACATGCAATCAAAATATGTGACAAGATATGGCCATCATCATCTTGTGCTTTTGATCTCCATCTCCAAAGCATCATCATGATCTCCATCGTCGCCGGCTTGACACCATGATCTTCATCTTAGCGTCGTGGTCGTCTCGCCAACTATTGCTAATACTACCATTGCTAACTCATAGTGATAAAGTAAAGCAATTACATGGCCTTCGCAATTCATACAATAAAGATACAACCATAAGGCTCCTGCCGGTTGCCGATAATTTACAAAACATGATCATCTCATACAATAACGTATAACCCATCACGTCTTGACCATATCACATCACAACATGCCCTGCAAAAACAAGTTAGACATCCTCTACTTTGTTGTTGCAAGTTTTACGTGGCTGCTACGGGCTTAGCAAGAACCGTTCTTGCCTACGCATAAAAAACCACAACGATTTTTCATCAAGTGCGTTGTTTTAACCTTCACAAGGACCGGGCGTAGCCACACTCGATTCAACTAAAGTGAGAGAGACTAACACCCGCTGGTCACCTTTAAGCAACGAGTTCTTGTAACGGTTGAACCAGTCTCGCGTAAGCGTACGCGCAATGTCGGTCCGGACCACTTCATCTCACAATACCGTTGAATCAAAGTATGACATGCTGGTAAGCAGTATGACTATTATCGCCCACAACTCATTGAGTTCTACTCGTGCATATCATCTACGCATAGACCTGGCTCATGATGCCACTGTTGGGAACCTAGTATTTCAAAAAATCCTACGATCACGCAAGATGTGTCTAGGAGAAGCATAGCAACGAGCGGGAGAGTGTGTCCACATACCCTCATAGACCGAAAGCGGAAGAGTTTAGTAACGCGGTTGATGTAGTCGAGCATCTTCGCGATCCAACCGATCCAAGCACCGAACGTACGACACATCCGCGTTCAGCACACGTTCAGCTTGATGACGTGCCACGAACTCTTGATCCAGTTGAGTGTCGCGGGTGAGTTTTGTCAGCATGACGACGTGGTGACGGTGATGATGAAGTTACCGGTGCAAGGCTTCGCCTAAGCACTTCAACGATATGACCGAGGTGTGTAATTGTGGAGGGGGGCACCGCATACGGCTAGGAATAATTGATGTGTCTCCAAGGGGTGCCCTCCCCACGTATATAAAGGAGGGAGAGGGAGGTGGCGTTCGACCTAGGAGGAGGGCGCGCCAAGGGGGGGGGGTCTTACTCCCACTAGGAGTAGGACTCCCCTTTCCTAGTAGGAGTAGGAGAAGGGGGAAGGGAAGGAGAGGAAGAGAAGGAAGGAGGGGGTGCCGCCCCTCCCCATAGTCCAATTTGTACTAGGCTTGGGGGCGCGCGGCCCAGCCCTAGCGAGCCCCTCTCTCTCCCCTAAATCCCACTAAGGCCCATTTGCTCCCCGGGGGGTTCTGGTAACCTCCCGGTACTCCGGTGACCCTCGGAACCCTTCCGGTGTCCGAATATAACCGTCCAATATATCAATATTTATGTCTCGACCATTTCGAGACTTCTCGTCATGTTCGTGATCACATCCGGGACAACGAACTACCTTCGGTGCATCAAAACACATAAACTCATAATACCGATCGTCATCAAACGTTAAGCATGCGGACCCTACGGGTTCGAGTGTTGGAAATATTCCCTAGAGGCAATAATAAAATGGTTATTATTATATTTCCTTGTTCATGGTAATCATCTATTGTTCATGCTATAATTGTATTATCCGGAAATCGTAATACATGTGTGAATACATAGACCACAACATGTCCCTAGTGAGCCTCTAGTTGACTTGCTCGTTGATCAATAGATGGTTACGGTTTCCTGACCATGGACATTGGATGTCATTGATGACGGGATCACATCATTAGGAGAATGATGTGATGGACAAGACCCAATCCTAAGCATAGCACAAGATCGTGTAGGTCGTCTGCTAAAGCTTTTCCAATGTCAAGTATCTTTTCCTTAGACCATGAGATTGTGCAACTCCCGCTTACCATAGTAATACTTTGGGTGTGCCAAACGTCACAACTTAACTGGGTGGTTATAAAGGTACACTACGGGTATCCCCGAAAGCATCTGTTGGGTTGGCACGAATGGAGACTGGGATTTGTCACTCCGTATGACGGAGAGGTATCTCTGGGCCCACTCGGTAAGACATCATTGTAATGAGCTCTATGTGACTAAGGAGTTGGTCACGGGATGATGTGTTACGGAAGGAGTAAAGAGACTTGCCGGTAACGAGATTGAACAAGGTATCGGTATACCGACGATCGAATCTTGGGCAAGTACTATACCAGTAGATGATTGATTGAATCCTTGACATCGTGGTTCATCCGACAAGATCATCGTGGAACATGTGGGAACCAACATGGGTATCCAGATGCCGCTGTTGGTTATTAGCCGGAGGGATGTCTCGGTCATGTCTGCATGGTTGGCGAACCCGTAGGGTCTACACACTTAAGGTTTGGTGACACTAGGGTTATAGGGAATGTATGCATGTGGTTACTGAATGTTGTTCGGAGTCCCGGATGAGATCCCAGACATCACGAGGAGTTCCGAAATGGTCTGGAGGTAAAGAATTATATATAGGAAGTGAGGATTTGGCCACCGGAAGTGTTCCGGGCATCACCGGTAATGTACCGGGACCACCGGAAGGGTTCCGGGGGGTCCATCTGGAGGGGCCACCAGCCTCGGAGGCTTGCGTGGGCCAAGAGTGGGAAGGAACCAGCCCCTAGGTGGGCTGGTGCACCTCCCACCAAGGCCCAAGGCGCAAGAGAGGAGAAGAGGGGGAAACCCTGGGCACAGATGGGCCTAAGGCCCACCTAGGGTGCGCCCCCCCCCCCCCTCTCTCCCCCTCTGGACGGCCCCCAGATCCAATCTGGGGCTGCCGCACCCCCTAGGGAGGGAACCCTACATGGGGGCGCAGCCACTCCCCTCCCCTATATATAGTGGGGTTTTTGGGGCAGCCACACATGAGATTCATTCTCCCTCTCTCTCGACGCAACCCTACCCCTCCCCCTCCTCGTCTCTCGTAGTGCTTGGCGAAGCCCTGCTGGAGTACCACGCTCCTCCACCATCACCACGCCGTTGTGCTCCTGCTGGACGGAGTCTTCCCCAACCTCTCCCTCTCCCCTTGCTGGATGAAGGCGCGGGAGAGTCACCGGGCTGCACGTGTTTTGAACGCGGAGGCGCCGTTGTTTGGCGCTTAGTCGGATTCGACCGCGATCTGAATCGCTTCGTGTACGACTCCACCAATCGCATTCTTGCAACGCTTCCGCATCGTGATCTTCAAAGGTATGAAGATGCACTCTCCTCTCGTTGCTAGTCACTCCATAGATTGATCTTGGTGATGTGTAGAATTTTTTTGAATTCCTGCAGCAATCCCCAAATCGAGAACTATGTAGACATGACCGGGGCTCATCTTCGGTCAATAACCAATAGCAGAACCTGGATGCTCATATTGGTTCCTACATATTCTACGAAGATATTTATCGGTCAAACCGCATAACAACATACGTTATTCCCATTGTCATCGGTATGTTACTTGCCCGAGATTCGATTGTCGGTATCATCATACCTAGTTCAACCTCGTCACCGGAAAGTCCCTTTACTCGTTCTGTAATACATCATCTCGTGACTAACTCATTAGTCATTTGGTTGCAAGGCTTATTACGATGTGTATTACCGAGAGGGCCGAGAGATACCTCTCCAACACTCGGAGTGACAAATCCTATTCTCGATCTATGCCAACACCACAAACACCTTCGGAGATACCTGTAGAGCATCTTTATAATCACCCAATTACGTTGTGACGTTTGATAGCACACAAGGTGTTCCTCTGGTATTCGGGAGTTGCATAATCTCATAGTCATAGGAACATGTATAAGTCATGAAGAAAGCAATAGTAGAAAACTAAACGATCATATTGCTAAGCTAACGGATGGGTCTTGTCCATCACATCATTCTCCTAATGATGTGATCCAGTTATCAAATGACAACTCATGTCTATGATTAGGAAACATAACCATCTTTGATTAACGAGCTAGTCTAGTAGAGGCATACTAGGGACACTCTCTTTTGTCTATGTATTCACACATGTATCAAGTTTCCGGTTAATACAATTCTAGCATGAATAAAAGACATTTATCATGATGTATAAGGAAATATAAATAACAACTTTATTATTGCCTCTAGGGCATATTTCCTTCAGCCTTGGTATGAGTGGAAGGAGCCTTCCAAGATGTGGGTGGGGATGGGAAACCCATGTGATGAGGAAGACCTCAACTTTTTCTATGCCTCGACCACCATCTTCATGGGAAACGATGTAAGGACTTCTTTTGGGACTCTCCTTGGCTTTATGGGTGCAAGCCTAAAGAAATTGCTCCGGTCATACATGAGGCTTCCTCGAGGAAAACTTAGAAGGTGTGGTAGGACCTCAAGGGCAATGATTGGATCCTTAAGATAACCACCACCACCCCTCCCCGGTCGTTGCCTCCTTTGACATTTTTTTCGCTCTATGGATGATTTTAAGATAGATACATCTCGACAAGCTCATCGAGGATGACATCACATGGAAGCATATGGCGCGCGGACACTACTAGGCCCCCCGTAGCTCCACCGACATGCCTCTTCCTCCTATATATATCCATGTACCCTGAAAACATCCAAGAGCACCACGAAACCCTAATTCCACCACCGCAACTTTCTGTACCCGTGAGATCCCATCTTGGGGCCTGTTCCGGAGCTCCACCGAAGGGGGAATCGATCATGGAGGGCTTCTACATCAACAACATAGCCTCTCTGATGAGTTGTGAGTAGTTTACCACAGACCTTTGGGTCCATAGTTATTAGCTAGATGGCTTCTTCTCTCTCTTTGGATCTCAATACAAAGTTCTCCTCGATCTTCTTGGAAATCTATTCGATGTAATTCTTTTTGTGGTGTGTTTGTTGAGATCCGATGAATTGTGGGTTTATCATCAAGATTATCTATGAACAATATTTGATTCTTCTCTGAAATCTTTTATGCATGATTTAAATATCTTTGCAAGTCTCTTCAAATTATCAGTTTAGTTTGGCCTACTAGATTGATCTTTCTTGCAATGGGAGAAGTGCTTAGCTTTGGGTTCAATCTTGCGGTGTCCTTACCCAGTGACAGCAGGGGCAGCAAGGCACGTATTGTATTGTTGGCATCGAGGATAAAAAGATGGGGTTTATATCATATTGCATGAGTTTATCCCTCTACATCATGTCATCTTTCTTAAAGCGTTACTCTGTTCTTACGAACTTAATACTCTAGATGCATGCTGGATAGCGGTCGATGTGTGGAGTAATAGTAGTAGATGCAGAATCGTTTCGGTCTACTTGTCATGGACGTGATGCCTATATACAATGATCATGCCTAGATATTCTCATAACTATGCGCTTTTCTACCAATTTCTCGACAATAATTGGTTCACCCACTTTAGAAATCTGCTATCTTGAGAGAAGCCACTAGTGAAACCTATGGCCCCCAGGTCTATCTTCCATCATATCAATCTTCCATCAACTATTTCTCTTTAGTTTACTTTTATTTTGCAATATTTACTTTCAATCTATAAAACAAAAAACCAAAAATATTTATCTTATTATCTCTATCAGATCTCACTTTTGCAAGTGGCCGAGAAGGGATTGACAACCCCTTTATCGTGTTGGTTGCAAGGTTCTTATTTGTTTGTGTAGGTACGAGGGACTCGCGTGTAGTCTCCTACTGGATTGATACCTTGGTTCTCAAAAACTGAGGGAAATACTTACGCTACTTTGCTACATCATCCTTTCCTCTTCAAGGGAAAAACAACGCAAGCTCAAGAGGTAGCAAGAAGAATTTCTAGCGCCGTTGCCGGGGAGATCTACACAAAAGTCATATACCAAGTACCCATCGCAAACTCTTATCCCTCGCATTACATTATTTGCCATTTTCCTCTTGTTTTCCTCTCCCCCACTTCACCTTTGCCGTTTTATTCGCCCTTTTTCCGTTCGCTTGTCTTTTGTGTGTTCGTCTTTAGTGTGGTTTGTTGCTATCATGTCTGAAATGGGGGAGGTTATCGTTGAAAAAGATAGTGGTAATGATGGGGGAAACTTTGATACTTTTAATAATCCTCACAAGGAACCTCCTACTTTACACACTAAAAAGTTTTGGATTGGTAGTGGTAATATTATTGGGAAAGGAGTTATTCAAGATTTCTTTACTTGCGCCGGTGCCTTGCCCACTATGTGTGGATCTATTCTTCATAGAACCAATAGTCTTGCGGACGCTATATCTTTGCTTGTAGTTGAACTTGAAAGACAATTTATCCACATGCACCCTTGTATTCAGAGAATTTTTCTAGAAGTTTCCAATATTGAGCATTCTTCTGTTAAGTGTGCAGCTACCATCTCTTTGGCACATGAGTTCGGGTTTATAATGAGAGAGGCCAAAGAAATTTTTGCGCATTATAGGGTGGACGTTGGTCGTCCTCTCATAGAAGCTATCCTTTTTAATCAAGAAGACATAATGCGTTTACAATCTTTAGATCATGTTGCTTTCAATGAAAACCTTAGAAAAAAGGTTCCTACCGATGTTCTAGTCAATAGAATATCTGAACTGAATGATGATTTTGCTATTCAAAACAATGGGTTAGGTTTTTATCTCGAGCAAAGGCCCATGACCTTCTACCAAAAGAATACTTATAATGATGAATTGGTTGTGCAATATGAAGGGCCAAAGGAGGAACCCATACCTCCTGAGCTTGATCTTGGGGACTTTTGTCCTATTAAATTTAGCCCTTTTGATTACTTTTGCTTGCCACAAAGAAAACTTGCAGCTGAATGTAGGGAATATGAGACGAGTTTCCGCGATCTACCTTATCATTATGGCAATACCTAGATCTATTCTTGTATCATGCCTAGCTAGGGGCGTTAAATGATAGCGCTTGTTGGGAGGCAACCCAATTTTATTTTCTTTGCTTTTACTTCTGTTTAGTATTAAATAATTCATCTAACCTCTGGTTAGACATGGTTTTGTGTTTTAATTAGTGTTTGTGCCAAGTAGAACCTTTGGGAAGACTTGGGTGAAGTCTTCGCGATCTTGCTGTAAAAAACAGAAACTTTTGCGCTCACGAGTTCTGCCGCCATTTTTTACTGGAGAGTGCTTTTAAGTTGATTCTTTTTGCAGATGATTAATAGACAAACTACTCACTTCCACCAATTTATTTTGAAAAATAGAGTTACAGAAGTATTCAAAAGTTACAGATTGCTACAAACTGTTCTGTTTTTTACAGATTCTGTTTTTCGTGTGTTGTTTGCTTATTTTGATGAATCTATGAGTAGTATCGGGGGGTATGAATCATAGAGAAGTTGGAATACAGTAGGTTTAACACCAATATAAATAAATAATGAGTTCATTACAATACTTTAAAGTGGTGGTTTGTTTTTTTATACTAACGGAGCTCACGAGATTTTTTTTTTGCTAAGTTTTGTGTTGTGAAGTTTTCAAGTTTTTGGGTAAGGATTTGATGGACTATGGAACAAAGAGTGGCAAGACCCTAAGCTTGAGGATGCCCAAGGCACCCCAAGGTAAAATTAAAGTACAACCAAAAGTCTAAGCTTGGGGATGCCCCGGGAAGGCATCCCCTCTTTCGTCTTCGTCTATCGGTAACTTTACTTGAGACTACATTTTTATTCACCACATGATATGTGTTTTGCTTGGAGCGTCATGTATGATTTGAGTCTTTGATTTTTAGTTTACCACAATCATCCTTGTTGTACACACCTTTTGAGAGAGATACACATGAATCGGAATTTATTAGAATACTCTATGTGCTTCACTTATATCTTTTGAGCTAGATAGATCCGCTCTAGTGCTTCACTTATATCTTTTTAGAGCACGGTGGTGGTTTTAGAAATTATGGATCTCTCGTGCTTCACTTATATTATTTTGAGAGTCTTTTAGAACAACATGGTAATTTGCTTTGGTTATAAAATTAGTCCTAATATGGTAGGCATCCAAGATGGGTATAATAAAACTTTCATATAAAGTGCATTGAATATTATGAGAAGTTTGATACTTGATGATTGTTTCGAGATATGAGGATGGTGATATTAGAGTCATTCTAGTAGAGTGGTTGTGAATTTGAGAAATACTTGTGTTGAGGTTTGCAAGTCTCGTAGCATGCACGTATGGTAACCGTTCTGTGGCAAATTTGAAGCGTGAGGTATTTCATTGATTGTCATCCTTTGTGTGGAGGTCGAGATCACGCGATGGTTAACTCCTACCAACCCTTTCCCTAGGAGCATGCGTTTAGTACTTTGTTTTGATGACTTGTAGATTTTTGCAATAAGTATGTGAGTTCTTTATGACTAATGTTGAGTCCATGGATTATACGCACTCTCACCCTTCCACCATTGCTAGCCTCTCTTGTACCGCGCAACTTTCGCCGGTACCATACACCCACCATATACCTTTCTCAAAACAGCCACCATACCTACCTATTATGGCATTTCCATAGCCATTCCGAGATATATTGCCATGCAACTTTCCATCGTTTCGTTTACTATGACACGGTTCATCATTGTCATATTGCCATGCATGATCATGTAGTTGACATCGTATTTGTGGCAAGGCCACCATGCATATTTTTTTCATACATGTCACTCTTGATTCATTGCACATCCCGGTACACCACCGGAGGCATTCATATAGAGTCATATTTTGTTCTAGTATCGAGTTGTAATCTTTGAGTTGTAAATAAATAGAAGTGTGATGATCATCATTATTAGAGCATTGTCTCAAATAAAAATAAAGAAGGAAAGGCCAAAAAAAAGGCCCAAAAAAGAAGAAAAAAACGGAAAAACAGAAAAAGAAAAAAGGGATAATGCTACTTTCTTTTTCCACACTTGTGCTTCAAAGTAGCACCATGATCTTCATGGTAGAGAGTCTCTTGTTTTGTCACTTTCATATACTGGTGGGAATTTTCATTATAGAACTTGGCTTGTATATTCCAACGATGGGCTTCCTCAAATGCCCTAGGTCTTCGTGAGCAAGCAAGTTAGATGCACACCCACTTAGTTTCTTTTTTGAGCTTTCATACATTTATAGCTCTGGTGCATCCATTGCATGGCAATCCCTACTCACTCACATTGATATCTATTGATGAGCATCTCCATAGCCCATTGATACGCCTAGTTGATGTGAGACCATCTTCCTCTTTTGTCTTCTCCACAACCACCACTCTATTTCACCTATAGTGCTATATCCATGGCTCACGCTCATGTATTGCGTGAAAGTTGAAAAGGTTTGAAAAAATTTAAGTATGAAACAATTGCTTGGCTGAAACCGGGGTTGTGCATGATTTGAGTATTTCGTGTGAAGAAGATGGAACATATCCAAACTATATGATTTTGTAGGGATGAACTTTCTTCGGCCATGTTATTTTGAGAAGACATAATTGCTTTGTTAGTATGCTTGAAGTATTATTATTCTTATGTCAATATTAAACTTTTGTCTTGCATCTTTTGGATCGGAACATTCATGCCACAATAAATAAAATTACATTGAGAAATATGTTGGGTAGCATTCCACATCAAAAATTCTGTTTTTATCATTTACCTACTTGAGGACGAGCAAGAATTAAGCTTGGGGATGCTTGATACGTCTTCAGCGTATCTATAATTTTTGATTGTTCCATGCTATTATATTATTTGTTTTGGATGTTTAATGGGCTTTATTATACACTTTTATATTATTTTTGGGACTAACCTACTAACCCAAGGCCCAGTGCAAATTGCTGGTTTTTTTTCCTATTTCAGTGTTTCACAGAAAAGGATATCAAACGGAGTACAAATGGAATGAAACCTTCGGGAGGATTGTTTTTGGAGCAAACACAACCCAGAAGACTTGGAGTACACGCCAGGGAAGCTACGCGTTGGCCACGAGGCAGGGGGCGTGCACAGGGGGGTAGGCGCGCCCCCCACCCTTGTGGGCCCCCCGTAGCTCCACTGACATGCCTCTTCCACCTATATATATATATATATATATATATATATATATATATATATATATATATATACCTGAAAACATCCGAGAGCACCATGAAACCCTAATTCCACTGCGGCAACTTTCTGTACCCGTGAGATCCTATCTTGGTGCCTATTCCGAAGCTCCACCGGAGGGGGAATCGATCACGGAGGGCTTCTACATCAACACCATAGCCTCTCCGATGAGTTGTGACTAGTTTACCACAGACCTTCGGGTCCATAGTTATTAGCTACATGGCTTCTTCTCTCTCTTTGGATCTCAATACAAAGTTCTCCTCGATCTTCTTGGTGATCTATTCGATATAATTCTTTTTGCGGTGTGTTTGTCGAGATCCGACGGATTGTAGGTTTATGATCAAGATTATCTGTGAACAATATTTGATTCTTCTCTGAAATCTTTTATGCATGATTTAAATATATTTGCAAGTCTCTTTGAATTATCAGTTTGGTTTGGCCTACTAGATTGATCTTTCTTGCAATGGGAGAAGTGCTTAGCTTTGGGTTCAATCTTGCGGTGTCCTTTCCTAGTGACAGCAGGGGCAACAAGGCATGTATCTTATTGTTTCCACTGAGGATAAAATGATGAGGTTTATATCATATTGCATGAGTGTATCCCGCTACATCATGTCATCTTGCTTAAGGCGTTACTCTGTTCTTATGAACTCAATACTCTAGATGCATGATGGATAGCGCTCGATATGCTCTTTTATATGTTTTATTGTTCCATGCTATTATATTATCTGTTTTGGATGTTTAATGGGCTTCAATATGCTCTTTTATATTATTTTTGGGACTAACCTATTAACCAAAGGCCCAGTGCCAGTTATGCTGTTTTTTTGCCTATTTCAGTGTTTCACAGAAAAGGAATACCAAACGGAGTCCAGAGTGAATGAAACCTTCACGATGATCTTTCTTAGACCGAAAGCAATCCAGAAGATTTGGGGTAGAAGTTTGGGAAGCCACGAGGCGGCCACGAGGAAGGAGGGTAGGCGCGCCCGCCCACCCTCGTGGGCCCCTCGTAGCTCCATCGACGTACATCTTCCTCCTATATATACTCTTGTACCCTAAAAACATCGGGGAGAGCCACGAAACCACTTTTCCACCGCCACAACCTTCTGTGCCCGTGAGATCCCATCTTTGGGCCTTTTCCGGTGCTCCGCCGGAGGGGGATTCTGTGACGCCCCCGATTTGTCCGTACACTAATCATGCACGCAAATGTGTACGACCAAGATCAGGGACTCACTGGAAGATATGACAACACAACTCTAGACACAAATTAAAATAATACAAGCTTTATATTACAAGCCAGGGGCCTCGAGGGCTCGAATACATAAGCTCGAATACACAAGAGTCAGCGGAAGCAAAAATATCTGAGTACATACATAAATTAAACAAGTTGCCTTAAGAAAGCTAGCACAAAAGTAACAACGATCGAAAAGGCAAGGCCTCCTGCCTGGGACCTCCTAACTACTCCTCGAAGCCGAACTCCACGTAGAAACATCCTCGGTATCATCTGGCTCCTGGACTCCACCACCTGGTTGCATCATCCGAGAAGAACGGAAAAAAAGGGGGAAAAGGGGGAGCAAAGCAACCGTGAGTACTCATCCAAAGTACTCGCAAGCAAGGATCTACACTACATATGCAATGGTATCTGTGTAAAGGGGGGAATATATGTGGGTTAAACTGCAGAATGCCAGAATAAGACGGGGATAGCTAATCCAATCGAAGACTATGCTTCTGGCCACCTCCATCTTGCAGCAGTAGAAGAGAGAAGATGGAAAAGTAACAAGTATCAAAGCTTCTGGCCGCCTCCGTCTTGAGTAGCTGAAGAGTTCACCAAGTAACATCGTATAGCATAATCCTACCCGGTGATCCTCCCCTTGTCGCCCTATGAGAAAGCGATCACCGGGTTGTATCTGGAACTTGTCTGGGTGTGTTTTATTAAGTATCCAGTTCTAGTTGTCATGAGGTCAGAGTACAACTCCGGGTCGTCCTTTTACAGAGGGACACGGCTATTCGAATAGATTAACTTCCCTGCAGGGGTGCACCACATAACCCAGCACGCTTGATCCCATTTTGCCGAACACACTTTCCAGGGTCATGCCCGGCCTCGGAAGATCAACACGTCACAGCCCTACCTAAGCACAACAGAGAGGTCAGCACGTCGGTCTAAGTCCGAAGCACACAGGGGTCTGGGCCCATCGCCCAATGCACACCTGCACGTTGCGAGGGAGGCCGGTGAGCAGACCTAGCAACCTCCATTACGAAGGAAGTTGCGTTACGCGGTCCAACCCGGCGCGCGCCGCTAAGTCGCTGACGTCAAGAAGGCTTTGGCTGATACCATGACGTCGAGAGCCCATAACTATTGCCACGTAGCTGGTTAGTGCGTATAGGCCAACGGCCAGACTCAGATCAAATATCCAAACTCGTTAAGCGTGTTATTATGAAATCACCACGAACAACGACCAGGGCCAGGCCACCTCTCCACTGGGTGTCTCAACCTGCCCTGTCGCTCCGCCACCAAGATCCACTCGGGGGGCCGTCGGGAACTCAGGCCCATCACTACCTGGATGGAGACACCTGTCCTTTCAGCCCCCACATCGAATCACTTGCGGGTACTCAAAGAGCCGACCCGACTTTAGTCACATCATGTGTCATGTAAAATATGTATATAGTATATACCCGTGATCACCACCCGAGTGATCACGGCCCGATAGTATAGCATGGCAGACGGACAAGAATGTAGGGCCACTGATGGAGTACTAGCATCCTATACTAAGCATTAGGATGGCAGGTAAGGTGTCAATAGTTGTAGCAACAATGACAGGCTATGCAACAGAATAGGAGCTACCGAATCAACAACAGTAGTAAACTAATGCAAGAGTAAGAGGGAGGAGAATAGGCGATATCTGGTGATCAAGGGGGGGCTTGCCTGAAAGCTCTGCAGACGAAAGGAATCTTCGGAGGCGTAGCCGTAGTCGAACACCGAAGCATCAATGGTCTCGGGGTCTATCACGGTATCGGAGTCTACCGAAAAGAAGCAACCAAGGAGAAACAAATAAATAACAGAGCAAACAATAGCATCACAAAATATAACAAGGCAATACGCGATGCCAAAAGTGAGCTAACGCAGGGATAGGTGATACCGGGGAAGGGGGAAAACACCGGGAAAGTATTCCCGGTGTTTGACGTTTTCGGACAGACGAAACGGAGGGGAATGTTGCATGTTTGCTATGATAGGGATGTGTGGCGGGCGAACGGACCGCGTATTCGGATTTGTCTCGTCGTTTTGAGCAACTTTCATGTACAAAGTATTTTCATCCGAGTTACGGTTTAAAAGATATGATTTTCTAAAGTTTTTATTAATTTCTGTAATTTAATATTAATTAAATTAATTCTAAAAGGATTTATGACATCAGCATGACATAATGCTGACGTCAGCATGGTTGACTGGTCAACCTGACCAGTGTGTCCCACCTGTCATTGACTGTTTAGATAATTAACAGTTAATTAATCTAATTAGTGTTTAGGTTATTCTAAACAGAATTAATTAAGTTAATTAAGTAATTAATTAATTAATTAAACCTCTTATTATTTATTAATATTTTTAATTATTTTTATTATATATTTTTTATCCTTTTTTTTGTTCTCTCCTATTTTTTAAACGTTTCTGGGCCGTGGGGCCCCCTGTCATAGGGCCATAGGCCCTTAGCGGTTCGGGCATGAAGCGGTAGGCTGGGGGCGCTGGCGCCCGACGCCCGACTGGGCGGACACCCAGATCGACGGATCGGGGAGGGGCGCCGGCCACGGGCGTGGTGAGGCCGGGCGGCGAGCCGAGGCGCGTGGGGAGGGGCTCCCCAGAGCCGCTGGGAGCAACAGCTGTGGCCGGGCATGGCCGCCCGGGGCGGGGCCGACGACAAGTGCGGAGGGCGGCGGTCGACGCGGACGCACGAGAGCGGGGCGGCGGCAGCGAGCGAAGCGGGGGAGGCCGGCATAGCGGCAGTAGGGGAGCAGCAGCTGAGCCGAAGTAGCAGGGGAATCGCGACGCATCTAGGAGCATGAGCAACAGCAAGCAGTGCTATGAGCATAAGCAATGGCAGTGGGCGCTGGAGGCTGCGGTGCGGCACAACGACGGGGCGGAGGCACCCCGCACGGGCACGACGCTCGGACGAGCAGCAGGGCAAGGGAAATAGGGTGCCGCCCTGGGTGGCCGCAGGCGCGCACGGGCGCAGTTGCACGAGACAGAGGGGCGGCGGCCAGCTGCGGGATGCGGCAAGGGAGCGCGGCGAGCACAACTCGGGCAAGACGAAGTGCGACGGCCTACGACGTCTACAAGAAAAACTGAGAGTGGGGAAAGAGAGAGACTGCTAACGGGGGAGGCACACGAAGGCCCGGCGGTGGCTTAGGAGCTGCAGAGGCCGGCCGATTCGACGGCGATCGACGGCGACCGGAGCGGACAGCGGGAAGAAGTTGGTGCCGCCAGGCTCGACGTAGGAGCTCCCGGCCCGAATGGCTGGCACCAGGCGGCGTGGAAGACGACGGCGAAGCCCTACCGCATGGCGGTGGGGCGAGAGGAGGACGGTGGTCGCGGGATCGAGCTGTGCAGGACGACGGCAGTGTCGGGTGATGAGAAAACAAAGGGGGCGAGCGAAGGAGGTAGGAGTGGCGATCTAGGGTTCGCCAGGGGGTCGAGGGGATCTTGTAGGTCACTGGGGATGCGGCGGATGGCTGCCCCGTGGTCAATCTGAGCCATGGACGTCGCACGGGCGTCCACCGCGTCGCCGGTGAGCAGTAGGAAGGGGAAGACCCCCTGGTGGGCTGGGCCTGCTCGGACGGACGACTGGCCTGGGGGTGGCCGGTTGGGCCACTTGGTCCAGGGGAGAGAGGGGGGTCCTTTTGTTTTTCTTTTACTTTACTTTTCTTTTATTCTGTTTTACCATTCTTTCCTATTGTTTTAGTTTTTGTAAAATACACTCGTAACATCTAAATTGGTATTTCAACTTAGTCCATAGTCAACAAGAGTCTAGTCCTCAATCAATTAGTTTGACCTTTTATTAATTACAAAAGGTATTTAAATAATTGTTTTTACTATTGTTTTATTTATCTTATAGTATTTAAGAATTTTAAAAAGGTGTGGTTTCTCTACCATAATTACCTATGCAATATTTGGTCCACTCCGGACATTTTAGTTTTAATATTTGAAAACTTTTATTGTTTGTCTTTATTTTAATTTTGAAATTAGAATCGGTTCGGAACTAACAAGAGATTAGCAAAAGTAATCATGGTGATGTGGCATCATTACTAGAGTGTTACTGTAGCTTATTACCCGGGCGTCACAATTCTCCTCTACTACAAGAAATCTCGTCCCAAGATTTAAGAGGTAGAGTAAGGAGAAAAGGTCTGGTTACGATATTCTAACGGATCTTCTCGGTCTTGGTTGCTCCTTCGAAGAGGTTGACCGCTTTCGTTGGTGTCTTCATTTCTCTGTTTCAAGTCATCGTGATCAAGTCGTCATCCTTTCCTCGGGATCTTTATCGTCCTACGAACGCGACCAGGGGAAAAACTCCGGAAGAACTCATCTCCACAAAGTTGAGCATCTGACAATGAACTCCATGGGAAATACACGAGGTACCCAACGAGTTGTATTTCAAAGAATTCGTTGAGTGCAATATACGATGGTACCAAAGTTTCAATTGGGTAGGCAATCATTCGATGCCTAGACAGAAGCTGGAATGGGGGCAATGCACAACAAGAATAACATGGTGTTTGATTCCAAGATGAATAATGGTATAGAATTTAGCTCACGAATCACATACGAAGTCAGGTGCAAAGGATACATTACAATCCGGGTTGTAAAGAAGAGTAAGGTTTCGATCTAGTGGACCTGTGGGTTATGGGCCCACCATGTGGATTGAAAATAGGAAGGCTGGTGACATCTTGCACAACCTCGACAGGCAGGCATGTGAGTGGATAGCTTGTCAGCTATGTCGGCATCGATGTCGGAACCAAGGACGGGGAACGAATAGAACCATTTTCCCGCTCGTTGAAACGAGGCGGACCAATAGGCAAAGTTCTCGTCCAGCGGTAGTACCGGGATGTTATCAACAATAGAATCAAGGTCTTAATAATAGAGTTATACACCAAGGTGTTTACATAAGCAGAAAATTATTACTGCTTAGATTATATGTAGATCAAAGAAAGGTTAAACAAACAAATGGAAAGGAAAATTGTGATTACACACAATTAATAGGAGTATATGCTTCCCATGGACAAGCAGAACATGGCATACATGGTATGAGGGCAAGTACCCAACCATTCCGGTAAGGAGGCATGGATTAATGAAGATGTTACCCATACAACGGTGTTTGGATAATGGACCAAGAAACATCTAGCATCGCGCCTCCAATGTTCTTGTTGATGAGTGGGGTATCATAGTCATGCTTCGAGGTAGCAATGATATGGTGTTTCAATCAAGGGCCAGACTTTGGATACACAAATGATCCATCAGGAGCAACTTATAATTAAGTCTTACAATTTCTTCCTTTAAGAATGGTTATCCTTGCAAAAGAACTTATAATGATAGGTCCTCTAGCCAGGGGTGCTAGGCATGACATCATATTACCGGGTCATCAAATGACCAACATTATAACTACTGGAAAGTTGTCCCAACCATCATATCTGACCAAGGTTCAGATCCGTTTGGTGTCATGATACCTCGGACTCAGGGTGTTCGAGAAGAAAAGGTCCAACAAAAATCGACGAAATGACTTTTCAAGATTCTCGGGAAATGAACTATGGGAGCGGGTTCCCGAAACAATAGTTCATCATTAAACCAAGGAGAGCATGAGGAGGTGGCTGGTGGGCTCAGCGACAATTCATCGAGAATTCCAAGCGGATGGATTTCCACAATAATGTGAACAGGAAGATGACACTTTTCAATTCAAATGATATAATGTTGTATGCTCGAGGATAACATACACCATTAATCATTAGTTGAAAGGTGTGCCCAAAATATGACCTTAGGCAGCAAGATCAATGTTAGAGTGACGATTTAATAACCAACAGTCTAATAACGAACTGTGGATCGTTAACTTCAAAGCAATAGGGTTGCTTGAAATACAGAACTCAAGCAGCATCGTTAGCATATTGGTATCCCGGTTAAAAACAACATGGAGACCAAGGAAGAATGGTGATGGTGAGAAGTATCATCATACCGAGAATTTCTAAGAGGTGGAGCAATTCCCACAACATTCACGACCTAAAAGACAGTAATACTTCAAGGCAAAACACAACACTAGTTGGAGAGCAAGTTGTATTCATAACGCAGACAAGTTCACAATGAAAGGAAGTCAAGGGTGTTGTCGATGATAATAAAAATCATCGAGTGCAAGGAAGGTATTTCTCATCATGAACACAGTTGACATCTCTAAAGAAGTCAAGGTGTTGAAGGTGATCCGACACATTTGTCGGGAAGTTTCAAGAGGATGCAATCAAACAACAACGGCAGCAAGCAAGAGAATGACGAAGTGGCAAGTTATAGGATCAATATAAAAGATGCAAGATCAGAACCAACGTTGCCTTTCGAGACAAGCAACATGATGTTGAAATCTCGACGTAAGTCGTGCTCACACACTGAAGAATTCGTGCACCAAAGAAGGACGAGGTAGCACAGTCAAAGATAGCTAGACAAGGAATGTACCCGATAGTCTAGGAATAAACCAGATTGAGTTTAAAAATTTCCCAGTAACATCTACTAGGGGTGTTGAATTTTTAGAGCAGATTTGATTTACTAAACGGTGTCCTCGGTTGACGGCAACCTAGAACCTATAAAGTGATTATGACAAGGAAAGACATTGCTTCAACAAAGTTAGTAAGATGTGGTGCAATGGCAAGACATCTTCGAGATACCAGGGGGTAATACTCAAAGGTAGAACATGATATAAGTAGAACCGGTCATTGACCTATGATAGTAGACACATCAACCTTGCCAAAAATAGACAAGGCACTGGGATGAATTCCCATCAGTTATATCAGATCAGGACAGCATGGTCGGAACCATAACTGTAAGGAATCAATCCAAGAATACCGAAAGAATCATACAGTTGGATAATCATTTTGCAAGAAGCTTCCGAGACGGTCTACATCATTTTCATGGGCATGAACACAAAGTTCAAGGTCGACTCCCACTTCTTTAATGCATATCATTTCATTCACCTCTCGCTTTGATAAAACTGTAGTGTTGGGATTTTATCTGGTAGAACACCGGAAGGGTATGACTTGTGAAAACTTTTGGGTTCTCACGGATTAGGGGAAGGCATAGGTTCAACCCATCGGGCATCTTAGTAACATATACCACAAGTTTCAAAAGTAAAAACACAAGCTCGAAAGCAGAGCATGGTTGGCCAAGCAGAGGATGCAATTTACCAAAGGCATTATGTATCAGGGGAAGAACTCAAGGTTTTGATATGTCGGAACGGTCGGATAATAATCCACAAAAAGATCTAGCGGACCGCAAGGAATCAGATGTGAGTATCGATACTCAACCAGAAGAAGAAATAATTAAAGGAGATCAGATTATAGAAACAACTGACTAATTCAACCAAATGTAAAAGAATTATGTTTTTCGAATCAAGAGATTAGAAGCAAACGCTCTGATCAAGGATGGATAAGTTGAATATGCTTGGGGATACAATCGATGGCAATTTGATTGGTCGAGATCCAACCAGGTTTAAAATGACGTCTGCGTCGGAAGGATGAATTCTAGGATCTGATTGGGGATTGCGAGCATCCGCAACATTTTGAACCAACGGACTCGAAATGATAGTGACAAGGATGGCAATAAGATTACCAGACTTATGGGATTAACCATATAGCACGCAAGCAAGAATTTCAAGATAAATATGTTGTTGAGGATTTTCTAAAGCTCGAATAGGATTTCGAAGACTTTCGTGAAACATATGTGTGAGGATTAATTTGTAGGTGTATTCAGTCGACAAGGAACTGCAAGGCAGTAGGCACAAAGGATTCTCGAAACAACGACCAGTATTTCAGGGTATCTTGTAAGAACAAGACCAACTGGGGATGAATGTAAGAATGACAACTGCATTTAGCTATCCATTTAGAGTTGATGATGGAAGGGGAATTGCAATGCAAGGAACCCAAGTTCTCGAGTTAACAGCGGAGAGTATCTTCGGGGTCTTTTGGTGTAGCAGACGATCATCGGTAATAAGGTGCTCTCTGGGTGAAGTGATAACGAGATCCTAATGTTAGATTTTGCAAAATTCATTTATCCCGAATAGAAGAGAGATAAGAGTCCCAGAGTATAGACGAGGAGTAAAAGATCCTAATACCACCCAATGGTGATGTGGGCCCGTAAGCCACACAACAAGTTAGTAATTTTGTTTTTCAAAGACTAGACTCAACTTCGGCCAAGGAGTTGGAAAGGGCGATTCCTACAGGCAGTCGGCTCTGATACCAACTTGTGACGCCCCCGATTTGTCCGTACACTAATCATGCACACAAATGTGTACGACCAAGATCAAGGACTCACTGGAAGATATCACAACACAACTCTAGACACAAATTAAAATAATACAAGCTTTATATTACAAGCCAGGGGCCTCGAGGGATCGAATACATAAGCTTGAATACACAAGAGTCAGCGGAAGCAAAAATATCTGAGTACAGACATAAGTTAAACAAGTTGCCTTAAGAAGGCTAGCACAAAAGTAACAACGATCGAAAAGGCAAGGCCTCCTGCCTGGGACCTCCTAACTACTCCTCGAAGCCGAACTCCACGTAGAAACATCCTCGGGATCATCTGGCTCCTGGACTCCACCACCTGGTTGCATCATCCGAGAAGAACGGAAAAAAGGGGAAAAGGGGGAGCAAAGCAACCGTGAGTACTCATCCAAAGTACTCGCAAGCAAGGATCTACACTACATATGCAATGGTATCTGTGTAAAGGGGGGAATATATGTGGGTTAAACTGCAGAATGCCAGAATAAGAGGGGGATAGCTAATCCAATCGAAGACTACGCTTCTGGCCACCTCCATCTTGCAGCAGTAGAAGAGAGAAGATGGAAAAGTAACAAGTACCAAAGCTTCTGGCCGCCTCCGTCTTGAGTAGCTGAAGAGTTCACCAAGTAACATCGTATAGCATAATCCTACCTGGTGATCCTCCCCTCGTCGCCCTATGAGAAAGCGATCACCGGGTTGTATCTGGAACTTGTCTGGGTGTGTTTTATTAAGTATCCAGTTCTAGTTGTCATGAGGTCAGAGTACAACTCCGGGTCGTCCTTTTACCGAGGGACATGGCTATTCGAATAGATTAACTTCCCTGCAGGGGTGCACCACATAACCCAGCACGCTTGATCCCATTTGGCCGGACACACTTTCCAGGGACATGCCCAGCCTTGGAAGATCAACACGTCGCAGCCCTACCTAAGCACAACAGAGAGGTCAGCACGTCGGTCTAGGTCCTAAGCACACAGGGGTCTGGGCCCATCGCCCAATGCACACCTGCACGTTGCGAGGGCGGCCGGTGAGCAGACCTAGCAACCTCCATTACTAAGGAAGTTGCGTTACGCGGTCCAACCCGGCGCGCACCGCTAAGTCGCTGACGTCAAGAAGGCTTCGGCTGATACGACGACGTCGAGAGCCCATAACTATTGCCACGTAGCTGGTTAGTGCATATAGGCCAACGGCCAGACTCAGATCAAATATCCAAACTCGTTAAGCGTGTTATTATGAAATCACCACGGACAACGACCAGGGCCAGGCCACCTCTCCACTGGGTGTCTCAACCTGCCCTATCGCTCCGCCACCAAGATCCACTCAGGGGGCCGTCGGGAACTCAGGCCCACCACTACCTGGATGGAGCCACCTGTCCTTTCAGCCCCCACATCGAATCACTTGCGGGTACTCAAAGATCCGACCCGACTTTAGTCACATCATGTGTCATGTAAAATATATATATAGTATATACCCGTGATCACCACCCGAGTGATCACGGCCCGATAGTATAGCATGGCAGATGGACAAGAATGTAGGGCCACTGATGGAGTACTAGCATCCTATACTAAGCATTAGGATGGCAGGTAAGGTGTCAACAGTTGTAGCAACAATGACAGGCTATGCAACAGAATAGGAGCTACCGAATCAACAACAGTAGTAAACTAATGCAAGAGTAAGAGGGAGGAGAATAGGCGATATCTGGTGATCAAGGGGGGGGGCTTTCCTGAAAGCTCTGCAGACGAAAGGAATCTTCGGAGGCGTAGCCGTAGTTGAACACCGAAGCATCAATGGTCTCGGGGTCTATCACGGTATCGGAGTCTACCGAAAAGAAGCAACGAAGGGGAAACAAATAAATAACAGAGCAAACAATAGCATCACAAAATATAACAAGGCAATACGCGATGCCAAGCGTGAGCTAACGCAGGGATAGGTGATACCGGGGAAGGGGGAAAACATCCGGGAAAGTATTGCCGGTGTTTGACGTTTTCGGACAGACGAAACGAAGGGAAATGTTGCATGTTTGCTATGATAGGGATGTGTGGCGGGCGAACGGAACGCGTATTCGGATTCGTCTCGTCGTTTTGAGCAACTTTCATGTACAAAGTATTTTCATCCGAGTTACGGTTTAAAAGATATTATTTTCGAAAGTTTTTATTAATTTCTGGAATTTAATATTAATTAAATTAATTCTAAAAGGATTTATGACATCAGCATGACATCATGCTGACGTCAGCATGGTTGACTGGTCAACCTGACCAGTGGGTCCCACCTGTCATTGACTATTTAGATAATTAACAGTTAATTAATCTAATTAGTGTTTAGGTTATTCTAAACAGAATTAATTAAGTTAATTAAGTAATTAATTAATTAATTAAACCTCTTATTATTTATTAATATTTTTAATTATTTTTATTATATATATTTTTATCCTTTTCTTTGTTCTCTCCTATTTTTTTAAACGTTTTTGGGCCGTGGGGCCCCCTGTCATAGGGCCATAGGCCCTTAGCGGTTCGGGCCTGAAGCGGTGTGCTCGGGGCACTGGCGCCCGATGCCCAACTGGGCGGACACCCAGATCGACGGATCGGGGAGGGGCGACGGCCACGAGCGTGGTGAGGCCGGGCGGCGAGCCGAGGCGCGTGGGGAGGGGCTCCCAGAGCCGCTGGGAGCAGCAGCTGTGGCCGGGCATGGCCGCCCGGGGCGGGGCCGGCGGCAAGTGCGGAGGGCGGCGGTCGACGCAGACGCGCAAGAGCTGGGCGGCGGCAGCGAGCGAAGCGGGGGAGGCCGGCACAGCGGCAGTAGGAGAGCAGCAGCTGAGCCGAAGCAGCAGAGGAATCGCGACGCATCTAGGAGCATGAGCAACAGCAAGCAGTGCTATGAGCATAAGCAATGGCAGCGGGCGCTGGAGGCTACGGCGCGGCACAACGACGGGGCGGAGGCACCCCGCACGGGCACGACGCTCGGACGAGCAGCAGGGCAAGGGAAATAGGGCGCGGCCCTGGGTGGCCGCAGGCGCGCACGGGCGCAGTTGAGCGAGGCAGAGGGGCGGCGGCCAGCTGCGGGATGCGGCAAGGGAGCGCGGCGAGCACAACTCGGGCAAGACGAGGTGCGACGGCCTACGAGGTCTACAAGCAAAACTGAGAGTGGGGAAAGAGAGAGACTGCTCACGGGGGAGGCACACGAAGGCCCGACGGTGGCTTAGGAGCAGCAGAGGCCGGCCAATTCGACGACGATCGACGGCGACCGGAGCGGACAGCGGGAAGAAGTTGGTGCCGCCAGGCTCGACGTAGGTGCTCCCGGCCCGAATGGCTGGCACCAGGCGGCGTGGAAGACGACGGCGAAGTCCTACCGCATGGCGGCGGGGCGAGAGGAGGACGGTGGTCGCGGGATCGAGCGGTGCAGGACGACGGCAGCGTCGGGTGATGAGAAAACAAAGGGGGCGAGCGAAGGAGGTAGGAGTGGCGATCTAGGGTTCGCCAGGGGGTCGAGGGGATCTTGTAGTTCGCTGGGGATGCGGTGGATGGCTGCCCCGTGGTCAATCCGAGCCATGGACGTCGCACGGGCGTCCACCGCATCGCCGGTGAGCAGTAGGAAGGGGAAGACCCCCTGGTGGGCTGGGCCTGCTCAGACGGACGACTGGCCTGGGGGTGGCCGGTTGGGCCACTTGGTCCAGGGGAGAGAGGGGGTCCTTTTGTTTTTCTTTTACTTTACTTTTCTTTTATTCTGTTTTACCATTCTTTCCTATTGTTTTAGTTTTTGTAAAATACACTCGTAGCATCTAAATTGGTATTTCAACTTAGTCCATAGTCAACAAGAGTCTAGTCCTCAATCAATTAGTTTGACCTTTTATTAATTACAAAAGGTATTTAAATAATTGTTTTTACTATTGTTTTATTTATCTTATAGTATTTAAGAATTTTAAAAAGGTGTGGTTTCTCTACCATAATTACCTGTGCAATATTTGGTTCACTCCGAACATTTTAGTTTTAATATTTGAAAACTTTTATTGTTTGTCTTTATTTTAATTTTGAAATTAGAATCGGTTCGGAACTAACAAGAGATTAGCAAAAGTAATCATGGTGATGTGGCATCATTACTAGAGTGTTACTGTAGCTTGATTACCCGGGCGTCACAGATTCGATCACGGAGGGCTTCTACATCAACACCATAGCATCTCCAATGATGTGTGAGTACTTTACCACAGACCTTTGGGTCGATAGTTATTAGCTAGATGGCTTCTTCTCTCTCTTTGGTTCTCAATACAAAGTTCTCCTCGTTGTTCTTGGAGATATATTCGATGTAATTCTTTTTGTGGTGTGTTTGTCGAGATCCGATGAATTGTGAGTTTATGATCAACATTATCTATGAACAATATTTGGTTCTTTTCTGAAGTCTTATATGCAGTATCTAATTGAAGCAAATATTCCCTAGAGGTAATAATAAAGTTGTTATTTGTATTTCCTTATATCATGATAAATGTTTAGTATTCATGCTAGAATTGTATTAACCCGAAACTTAGTACATGTGTGAATACATAGACAAAAACAAAGTGTCCCTAGTATGCCTCTACTAGACTAGCTCATTGATCAAAGATGGTTATGTTTCCTAGCCATAGACATGAGTTGTCATTTGATCAACGTGATCACATCATTAGGAGAATGATGTGATGGATAAGACCCATCCGTTAGCTTAGCAACTTGATCGTTTAGTTTTACTGCTATTGCTTTCTTCATGACTTATACATGTTCCTATGACTATGAGATTATGCAACT
This sequence comes from Secale cereale, assembly GCA_902687465.1. Classification (NCBI taxonomy): domain Eukaryota; kingdom Viridiplantae; phylum Streptophyta; class Magnoliopsida; order Poales; family Poaceae; genus Secale; species Secale cereale. The sequence goes on along the minus strand of LR738714.1, from coordinate 675,277,222 downwards.
CCAGAATACTGGAGGAACACCTTGTGTGCTATCAAACGTCACAACGTAACTGGGTGATTATAAAGATGCTCTACAGGTGTCTCTGAAGGTGTTCGTGGTGTTGGCATAGATTGAGAATAGGATTTGTCACTCCGAGTGTCGGAGAGGTATCTCTGGGCCCTCTCGGTAATACACATCATAATAAGCCTTGCAAGCAAACAACTAATGAGTTAGTCACGAGATCATGTATTACGATACGAGTAAAGAGACTTGCCAGTGACGATATTGAACTAGGTATGATGATACCGACGATCGAATCTCGGGCAAGTAACATACCGATGACAAAGGGAACAACGTATGTTGTTATGCAGTTTGACCGATAAAGATCTCGGACGTCATCGAGCTGAATGTGTGTTGAACGCGGAGGTGCCGTACGTTCGGTGCTTGGATCGGTTGGATCGCGAAGACGTGCGACTACATCAACTGTGTCACTAGACGCTTCCGCTTTCGGTCTACGAGGGTACGTAGACACACTCTCCCCTCTCGTTGCTATGCTTCTCCTAGATAGATCTTGCATGATCATAGGAAAATTTTGAAATACTACGTTCCCCAACACTAATATGTTTGCAAGTCTCTTCGAATTATCAGTTTGGTTTGGCCTACTAGATTGATCTTTTTTGCAATGGGAGAAGTGCTTAGCTTTGGGTTCAATCTTGCGGTGCTCGATCCCAGTGACAGAAAGGGAACCGACACGTATTGTATTGTTGTCATCGAGGATAAAAAGATGGGATTTATATCATATTGCTTGAGTATATCCCTCTACATCATGTCATCTTGCTTAAGGCGTTACTTCGTTCTTATGAACTTAATACTCTAGATGCATGCTGGATAGCGGTCGATGTGTGGATTAATAGTAGTAGATTCAGAATCGTTTCGGTCTACTTGACACGGACGTGATGCCTATGTTCATGATCATGCATAGATATTCTCATAACTATGTGCTTTTCTATCAATTGCTCGGCAGTAATTTGTTCACCCATCGTAATATATTCTATCATGAGAGAAGCCACTAGTGAAACCTAAGGCCCCCCCGGGTCTACCTTACATCATATAAGTTTCCGATCTACAATTCTAGTTTACCATTTATTTTGCAATCTTTATTTTCCAATCTATACAACAAAAATACCAAAAATATTTATCTTATTATCTTTATCAGATCTCACTTTTGCAAGTGGCCATGAAGGGATTGACAACCCCTTTATCGCGTTGGTTGCAAGGTTTTTGATTGTTTGTGCATGTACTAGGCGATTTGCGTGTAGTCTCCTACTGGATTGATACATTGGTTCTCAAAAACTGAGGGAAATACTTACGCTACTTTATTGCATCACCCTTTCCTCATGAAGGGAAAACCAACGCATGCTCAAGAGGTAACACCCAGCGCCTCCCCCGCCCCACTCCCCCTCCCCTCCTCCTCCTTGTACCCCCCGCGTCGCCCCCCGAGCGAGGCGACCGGGGCGGCTCCCCTACCGCGCCGCCTAGTCCGCCCCGTACCTCCTCCTCCCGCCGCTGCCGCCGGACGGCGCGGTAGGGCGCTGCCCGCGCGGCGCCGTGGCCTAGCTGGCGGTGGCGGCCCCCTGCTCTTCCCCGGCGCGGATTCTCGGCTCGGGCGACGTTTCCAGCGGCGGTGTTCCTTGGCCTACGGCGGTCCAGCGGCCTGGTAGCGGCTGGCGGCGACCTATCGCGGTGGTGGCGACGCCCTTTGGCGGCGGGGCGGTGGGATAGCGCAGGTCGGCCGGCAGTGCGAACCCGGCCCAAATCTGGGCCCTATGGGCCCCATCTAGGTCATAGCGGGCCGGTCTTGGCGTTGCCTCGCTGCTCTCTGCGCGGTGATGAGGTGGAGCGACTCGGACGGCGGGCGGCGGCACCGTTGGCATATCTTCTGCAGTGCGGCATCTGAGCGTCCGGCCGGACCTGTGTGCCCACGGGTTTGGTTTGCCCCTACTATTGCGTCCGGTTGATTACCGTCATTGACGGTGGAGATTGAGCCCTCCCGCGTACTGACGGTGATGCTGCCCTAGTCCCGGCTCCTCCTCGTCGTTGTGCATACCCTACTTCATGATGCCGTGGTGAGACGGCGTGGATGCTTCAAGTCTGTGTTGGCGCAAGGTGGTGGTCGGTTTGGTGGCGCACTCCGGAGCGCTTGAGGGGTGGGTTGGGATCGGGAGAAATCCCTGTCGTCTTGGCCGACACCGGCGTGGCGGCGCCTGCGGGTGTCGACGGTCCTTCCTGGAGGGTGTCGGGGCGACCCTTCCTATCCCCTCACCGCGTACCGGGGGAAACCCTTCGTAGCAGCGTCGTCGTCGCATCCCTTCTTGGAGGTGTTGCTTGGTGCCGGCATTCCGGAGTCGTGGAGCTTGGCGGGAGTTCTCCGGTGGGCGCAGCGGTCGCGAGGCTTCTTCGTTTTTCATTGACCCGTCATTCTTGGCATTGTTTTCTTTTTTGTTTTCTCTTCCGTTTCTTTTGGGCGTGACTGTGCTTCTTCCGCCCAAACACCTATCGTTGGATGTATCGTGGTGGTTGCTTTGTAATACAAAGCGGGGGTGGGGGGGACTCTTTCTCTGTAACATAGCGGACGAGGCGAACCTTTGGATCATCGCCAGGACAAAAAGATTAGGGACATTTATATTGCAAGGGTAATCTTTCATGTCGTATTCCGTGGGCGTGTTGTAAAAAACTATATTCTCCCCTTATTTAATGGATGAGGCAAACCTTTTGTCCAGTATCTGTAGTCGAGACCTTTTACGGTACATCAAGTAAATTTGGGCCGTCCATTTCCATGGCTTGGAGGGCCTAGATGAGTCGATACTACACCAGGTTTTGGGTAGTATATTTACTAATTAAGGGCATTTTGGGTACTTCAGTATCAATCAATCACGCAGTCATGTTTCTTCCCCGCCATAGCCAACCTTTCCTCCGATCATCTCTTGCCCAGTCCACGCCGGCACGCCGCCCTGTACTATTCAGCGACAAGCCATGGCCGACGACGAAGCAAAGCTGACGGCCTTGGTTCGTGCTTTAAGCTGGAATTTCCCCACGTCCACAAGATACAACGATGTAGAAAGGGACTCGCCGCCGGCCGAATACACAATCACGTCACACACATATGCAATAATCAGATCACTGCTTGCTCTCGTAACACACGTGCGCACGCGAGATCGCTTGTTGATAGCCACAGGCCTTCACCGCGCCTCTCTCGCGGAGCAGCTCTGGCAGCCCGAGGGAGCAGCGGTGACGTGGGCCGCATATGCACCCGTTCGTGCCTCCCCGCAATGAGGCTTGGGAGTGCACTGAGGTATCGAACCCACCGCTTCAGACGGACGTCGTACACCCGCACCGTCTTACTCGTCGTCGCCCTGTCAGCCGCGTTGCCGTTGCTGCTCATCAAATGAAAATCAAATCGGCTACTGCATCGGGCGCCACAAGAAGTTGTGTTGTTCTGTGTGCACACACTGGCCGCAAGGGAGTAGGTACAGCGGGGGTCCTTGCGCCGGCGAGCCGGATGGAAATTTTGTGGCGTCGTGGTGTCGCCAGTGGCGGATGAACAGTGCCGCTTCAGATGGGATAAGATTAACTTAATTAATTGGATTGATATAATTGTGATTAAAACTAAGAAAGAACAAATCTACCTCTGAGAATTACTAATATGCCCTTGAGTGAAAATCTGATTCATCAGTACCGACCATTGGATCGACTAAATACTACCCACTATGTTGGGTAGTATGATGCACCGTAAAAAGTTCTAGTTCTAGCCAAAAAATAAAAGATAAATCAGTTATTGTCCAGTATTTATCTTTTATGTATGCCATGTATGAAAGAAAATAACGTAAAATCGTCTGCACATACTACACATCTATATAAGTATATGTGTGTGCATGCAATTGTTTTCAGAATATTTTAGGGTATAAAATGAATGTTCAACTTTTTAAAACAAAATGCTACATGGAGCCCAGCTCGAAATCGTATGATTGTTTTTCATCTCTTGGATTCCCCTATACCTGGGTGTTGATGGATTGGGAATTCGGCCCGGGTGTGGACTGCATCTTTGGGAGAGCAAGCAGTACAACTATATGGTGCCGATCTATTCCGACCTCTGACCCGACGCACTACTGAGTACTGACCCTGTGAGCAAGGGGAGCGTACATATACACCGCAGAAAATGTGCACCTGTATGTAGCAGTTTTTCTATATAGAGAAAAGCTGTACCTTGCAGTTATTGTGAGCGACAATCTCTGTACTTGATGCTCTGTTGTGTACAATACACACATGCGTACATACTGTGGTATGTGGATTGCTTGGACACATGCGTTCAAATGAATCTTATTTTCCGTGTCACGGACATGTGGGTCCTGCAACTTTCACTCCCCGGTCTGCCAGCCGACCTCCTCCTTGTGGATGTAGATAAATTGCTACAGCTACCCCAAGGAAGAAAATTTTCTTTCATCAGCCACTCGGCGTAGAGATAATTGCAACATGTTGCACACATAATTCCAAATGATAAAAACACTAGAAGCGGCTCGTGGTATCAATCATATGCTTCTCTGTCATATAAAATTATTGCATTGACAAGTCTTCGTACCTCGGTTGGTGGCTAATACTATTGTCGAGAGCTGTCTCGGGCCGATATACCTGCTAATAAACGTGGGTGAGAGCAGTCGAGTACTAATGACTAAGCTACTTCAGTACGATTAATGTAGTGGATACTATAACCTAATAGTCAAGTTCACTATTTAACTGTAATTGTGCTACTATTCGCATATAGTCTATGATTACTCCGCAACGGTTTATCATTTAAGACTAGTGTACAAATAACTTACTATTTTTACTATTTGACGTGTATTAATCATAGTTATAAATGACAGGTTATGCCAAATAGCGAAAGTCCTCCAAAGTAGCCATAGCGGCAGTGGCGGAGCTAGAGAAGAAATGATGGAGGGGCAAAAGGCAAAAACATCAATCTTGAGGAGGGCAAACAATATACTTTTTTCTAATTAAGCACTTCCAAAAAAACTTCAAACATTTTGTCAAGGTTGGAGGGGGAGGGGCATGGCCCCTGCAGAAATACATGTAGCTCCACCGGTATATAGGGGCTATAGCCTGTTGTTCTATAACTTACCGGGAAATTGTACAAGAATACCATTTAACGGCACCGTGATCACACTGTAGCAACGCTATAGCCTGACTATAACCGGCTATTTTAAACCTTGCTACTATTAATAATAATAATAGATAATAATATAATACATAAACTCCATGGGCTCTGGTTTTTTTCATTATTAGCTTCATAGTTAGCCAGTTTCTCCCATAAAAGGTTAAACAATTGGCAACCAAACCATTAACCATAGTACATCTACAAGCTTGAGGTTATATACAGCCTGTGTGGCCAAGTGGTGTTCCCATAACAAAATAGCAAGGGTGCAATTCTATGCGCGTGATAGGAGTAGAGGACTGAAACTAATGTGAATGGAGCAGAGGTACAAATGAGTGACGTCAGAAACAGTAACTGGCCTTGTGTCCTGGATACAACCACTAGATCTATCCATCCACCTAGCTATTGCTTACTACCACTGTAAGTACAGTTTGCCTCATCGGGTACATGGCTCTCTTGAGCAGATTCACAGTACATCTCTAGGTCCTTTTTTTGAGGTCCTTGAGGACCCTCCCTGTTGTTTTTTTTAAAAAAAAAAATAGTGTATAAAAAAACTGTCTTCCAGAAACTTTAAAAAAATGTTCGGAAATAACTAGACGTGCAAATGTTTTTTTTTTTTTTGAATTGAACATGTTGCATTGTGGTGAAGAGATGAAGTAGCAATAAGTCAACATTTAGTGTGCTCTTTGCACAACGATAAAGTGCATCAATGGATCTAGAGACCAGAGTGACCTTCACCTTTTTGAAAAAAAAATGCACAGCTTTCACAAAAATTAGTTCCTGCACAAAGTATTCACCATTAATCCCAATAGCATGCCCCCCTCGCCCTCAATCCCCAGGGAAATTTCTCAAATTATAAAATAAATTATTATTTCAGTAAAAGGAAAAGGCTCCTAGTTACACCACTAAATTATTTGCCGTCCTAACATTCTCCCATATCATCTAGATTCCATTACATTTTTTAATGTTTTTGCTAATTCTCATCCTATAATTAACAATGAGTTGTGGATGGGCTCATAGCCCTGTGGTGGGAGCACATTGATACGTCCATTTTGCATCATGCTTATATGTTGATATTTATTGCATTATGGGCTGTTATTACTTGTTTTGTCACAATACTTATGTCTTTTCTCTCTTATTTTACAAGGTTTACATGAAGAGGGAGAATGCCGACAGTTGGATTCTGGGCTGGAAAAGGAGCAAACTCTGGAAACCTATTCTGCACAACTCCAAAAGCCCCGAAACTCAACAGAACTCCGTTTCAGAAAATATAAAAAATATCTGGCGAAAGAAGTTCACGAGGGGGGGCACCGGCTGTCCACGAGGGTGGGGGCGCGCCCCCCTTCCCAGGGCACGCCCCCAGCCTCGTGGGCCACCGAAGGTCCCCCGATGCCCATCTTCTCCTATATGAAGTGTTTTGACATGGAAAAAATCATAAGGAGGCTTTCGGGACCACACGTCGCCGTCTCGAGGCGGAAACCAATCTAGGGCTCCGGCAGAGCTGTTCTGCCGGGGATACTTCCTTCCCGGAGGGGGAAATCGTCACTGCCATCATCACCAACAACTCTCCCATCTTTGGGAGGACTATCTTCATCAACATCTTCACCAGCACCATCTCCTCTCAAACCTTAGTTCATCTCTTGTATCCAATCTTTGTACCCAAACCTCAGATTGGTACCTGTGGGTTGCTAGTAGTGTTGATTACTCCTTTTAGTTGATGCTTGTTGGTTTATTTGGTGGAAGATCATATGTTCAGATCCATTATGCATATTAATATTCCTCTGATCATGAACAATATTATGTCTTGTGAGTAGTTACTTTTGTTTCTGAGGACATGGGAGAAGTCTTGCTATTAGTAGTAATGTGAATTTGGTCTTCGTTCGATATTTTGATGAGATGTATGTTTTCTCTCCTCTAGTGGTGTCATGTGAACGTCGACTACATGACACTTCACCACTATTTGGGCCTAGAGAAAGGCATTGGGAAGTAATAAGTAGATGATGGGTTGCTAGAGTGACAGAAGCTTAAACCCTAGTTTATGCGTTGCTTCGTAAGGGCTGATTTTGATCCATGTGTTTCAGGCTATGGTTAGGTTTACCTTAATACTTCTTTTGTAGTTGCGGATGCTTGCGTTAGAGGTTAATCATAAGTGTGAGGCTTGTCCAAGTAAGGGCAGCACCCAAGCACCGGTCCACCCACATACCAAATTATCGAAGTACCAAACCCGAATCAGATGATCGTGATGAAAACTAGCTTGACGATAATTCCCATGTGTCATTGGGAGCGCTTTCCTTTATATAAGAATTTGTCCAGGCTTGTCCTTTGCTACAAAAAGGATTGGGCCACCTTGCTGCACCTTATTTACTTTTACCCTTTTGTCACTTGCTACCAATTACCTTATCACAAAACTATTTGTTATCTATAATTTTAGTGCTTGCAGAAAATACCTTATTGAAAACTGCCTATCATTTGTGGGTCATCAAGACTCTTTTCTGGCGCTGTTGCCGGGGAGTGAAGCGCCTTTGGTAAGTGGAATTTGGTAAGGAAAAATTTATATAGTGTGCTAAAATTTATTGTCACTTGTTACTATGGCTCAAAATCCTTTGAGGGGCTTGTTTAGGGTATCTTCACCCCGACCAGAGAGCAAAGAGTTGCTCCTCAACCTACTGCACCTACTGTAAATGTTTGCTTTGAAATTCCTTCGGGTATGATAGAGAAACTGCTTGAAAATCCTTTTATAGGAGACGGAACATTGCATCCTGACTTACACCTAATCTATGTGGATGAAGTTTGTGGATTGTTTAAGCTTGCAGGTATGCCCGAAGATGTTATCAAGAAGAAGGTCTTCCCTTTATCTTTGAAGGGAGATCCATTGACATGGTTTAGGCTATGTGATGATATGGGATCATGGAACTATAATCGTCTGAAGTTGGAATTTCATCAGAAGTTTTACCCTATGCACCAGGTTCATCGTGATCGTAATTATATTTATAATTTCTGGCCTCGTGAAGGAGAAAGCGTCGCTCAAGCTTGGGGGAGGCTTAAGTCAATGTTATATTCATGCCCCAATCATGAGCTCTCAAGAAAAATGATCATTCAAAAATTTTATGCTCGGCTTTCTCTCAATAATCGCACCATGCTCGATAATTCTTGTTCCGACTCTTTTATGATGAAGACTGTTGAATTAAAATGGGATTTATTGGAAAGAATCAAACGCAACTCTGAAGATTGGGATCTCGACGAAGGTAAGGAGTCAGGTATGACCCCTAAGTTTGATTGTGTTAAAGCTTTTATGGATACCGATGTGTTCCGTGAGTTTAGCACTAAATATGGACTTGACTCTGAGATAGTAGCTTCTTTCTGTGAATCATTTGCTACTCATGTTGATCTCCCCAAGGAGAAGTGGTTTAAATACCATCCCCCTATTGAAGTAAAAGTAGTTTAACCTATTAAAGTTGAAGCAAAGACTATCACTTATAATGTTGATCATGTTGTTCCTACTGCTTATATCGAGAAACCACCCTTCCCTGTTAGGATAAAGGATAACGCTCAAGCTTCAATTGTAGTTCGTAAAAGTAATACTAGAACACCTACACCCTCTGAGCAAATTAAAGTTGAACCTAGTGTTGCTATGGTTAAAGATCTCTTGGTAGAAGATTTAGATGGACATGTTATTTACCTCCAAGAAGAGTCTGCTAGAATAGCCAAACCCAATGCTAGGAATAGACATAGACCTGTTGTAGGCTTGCCTGTTATCTCTGTTAAGATAGGAGATCATTGCTATCATGATTTATGTGACGTAGGTGCTAGTGCGAGTATTATCCCTCTTGATTTACATCGCGAAATTATGCATGATATTGCACCTGTTGAGTTAGAAGGGATTGATGTTACTATTAAGCTTGCTAATAGAGACACCATTTCACCAGTTGGGATTGTTAGAGATGTTGAAGTCTTGTGTGGGAAGGTTAAATACCCTACTGATTTTCTTGTTCTTAGTTCCCCACAAGAATTATGTCCCATTATATTTGGTAGACCCTTCTTGAATATTGTTAATGCCAAGATAGACTGCGTGAAAGATATTGTTACTGTGGGATTAGGGGATATGTCTCATGATTTTAACTTTGCTAAATTTCGTAGACAACCCCTTGAAAAGGAACCATCCAGTAAGGATGAAATTATTGGTCTTGCTTCTATTGCCGTGCCACCTAATGATCCTTTAGAACAATACTTGCTAGACCATGAAAATGATATGCATATGAATGAGAGAAGGGAAATGGATGAAATATTCTGTAAACAAGGACCCGTATTGAAAAACAACTTGCCTGTTGAAATCCTAGGGGATCCTCCTCCACCCAAGGGTGATCCCGTGTTTGAACTTAAACCCTTGCCTGTTAATCTTAAGTATGTTTATCTTGATGAAAAGAAGATATATCATGTTATTATTAATGCTAACCTTTCAGAGCAGGAAGAAGAAAGACTATTGAAAAATCTGAAGAAGCACCGTGCTGCTATTGGATATACTCTGGATGATCTCAAGGGCATTAGTTCCACTATATGCCAACACAAGATAAATTTGAAAGAAAATGCTAAACCAGTTATTGGTCATCGGCAACGGTTAAATCCTAAGATGAAAGAAGAGGTAAGGAAGGAAATACTAAAACTTCTAGAGGCAGGTATAACCTATCCCGTTGCTGATAGCCAGTGGGTAAGCCATGTCCATTGTGTTCCTAAGAAAGGAGGTATGACGGTTGTCCCTAATGATAAAGATGAATTGATCCCGCAAAGAATAGTTACAGGTTATATGATGGTAATTTATTTTCGTAAGTTAAATAAAGCTACTAAGAAAGATCATTACCCCTTGCCATTTATTGATCAAATGCTAGAAAGGTTATCCAAACATACTCATTTTTGCTTTCTAGATGGTTATTCTGGTTTCTCTCAAATACCTGTGTCAAAAGGGGGTCAAGAAAAGACCACTTTTACTTGTCCTTTTGGTACCTTTGCTTATAGACGTATGCCTTTTGGTTTATGTAATGCACCTGCTACCTTTCAAAGATGCATGATGGCTATATTCTCTGATTTTTGTGAAAAGATTGTTGAGGTTTTCATGGATGATTTCTCCGTTTACGGAACTTCTTTTGGTGATTGCTTAAGCAACCTTGATGGAGTTTTGCAGAGGTGTGAAGACACTAACCTTGTCTTGAATTGGGAGAAGTGCCACTTTATGGTTAATGATGGCATTGTCTTGGGACATAAAATTTCTGAAAGAGGTATTGAAGTTGACAAAGCTAAAGTTGATGCTATTGAAAAGATGCCATGTGTCGTGGTTCTAAGTCTGACAGTAAGGGTAGGGGGTACGAATGGAGAGGCAAGGTCCTAGCTATGGTGATGTTGTACACAAGGTGTTTTCGAGTTCAGGCCCTTCTCGGAGGAAGTAATAGCCCTACGTCTCGGTGCCCGGAGGCTTGGTCGACTGGTAGGTGTATATGTGTGTTACAGAGGTGCGAACCCTTGTTACTGGAGGAGGGGGTGGCTTATATAGTGCGCCAGGACCCCAGGCATGCTCCACGTTACCAAGGGTTCAATGTACATTAAGGCAGTCATTACTGGTAACACCTGCAGTAAAGGGTAATTAAGGTGTTTACTACGGTGAGTAAATACAGGACCGTTGCTGTCTCAAGTGATGCTTGGCCTTCGGAGGTCGAGTGCTTTGGATTGGTCGAGTGGGGTTGAGTCGTCTGGCGGATGAGGCTCAGTCGAGTGGATTGTCTTCTTGGACCGTCTTAGTCGACTGCCTCCACTGCCATAAGTTTTGTCTTTTGATCTTCTAGGGTAGTGACCTCGGGTGGGGTACCTTGGTCGGGCTTGTGACCCTACCCTAGGTCCGTAACCTCGTCAGTAGCCCCCGAATGGATTGAGGCTTGAGCAAGAGGGCGCTGAAGGAAGCTCTGGTTCTGGCTCGACGTCTCTGGGGTAGATTGTTTCAGAGCTCGTAACTTGGGCAGACTTCCTCAGTCGTGCCTTGGTCGCCTTGATCGATTCTGGATCCGCCGAGTGGGTTAGTTGCTTCCTGCATCGACTGGACTTCTTGCGTCGACTGGACTTTGCGCTAAGCGTCGGGCGCCATGAGCGCGTGCCGTTCTCGACGGGATTGGTTGCCCTTCGGTCGCCGGATTCGGCGGGGTTTTCGAAATTTGGGGAAGCGCGCGGGGCGGGACGTACCGCAGCCATCGGAGAGATGCGCTTGAGATGCCTCGATCCTCGTGCCACCTTTTTCGCCACGTATCGTGCCAGCGTCTGTTACGGGATTTGATAAGATTACTCGGGGCCACCGGTCAGCCACTCGACCGGGCTGCTATAAGAGCGCGCCGAGCCCGTAGCGGGGGGCACTGTGCGCCCAATCTTTCTCCTTCCGCCTCTGCTTCTTCGCTGCGCCCCTGCTTCTTCTCGCCTCTCTCCGCAGCGACCGCCGGCGTGCGAGCCATGGGCAAAGACAAGACCGCGGCTATGGAGCGCTCGAAGAAGGCGGCGTCGGGGAAGGGGAGGCGATCCGGCCGGAGTGGATCGTCATCAAGGTCCGGACTCCCCGCCGGTTGGATCCAGGGAGATTGGATCCGGTCCTCCGTCGTGGCGGAGGATCTGGAGGAGCTGGAGGAGGAAGGGTTGATCGCCCGCGGCTCCTGGCGGGCGCCGGGGGGAGAACTCGAGCCCCGGCCGCGGGAGGGCGAGTGCGTCCTCCACGCTACCCACGTCGACCGAGGTTTTTCTATGCCCCCGCATCCTTTCTTCCGCGCGTTCTTGATTTTCTTTGGTGTCCAGCTGCACTACTTCACGCCCAACTCCATCGCCTTCCTCTCTGCCTTTGTTTCCATGTGCGAGAACTTCCTCGGTTGCCGGCCGCACTGGGTTTGTTCAAACACATTTTCACCTGCCGCTCGCAAACTGTCAAGAGGGTGAACCCGAGTGACGGTAAGACGCACGTCCTCCAGGTGTGCGGCGGACTCGGGATTCAGCTTAGGAATAGGAGGGATTTTCCCCCCATGATCTTTCCGGAGTCGATTCGGGGCTGGCAGTCGACCTGGTTTTACTACAGGGACAGTCCGACTCCGGGTCAGTCGACTGGTCTTCCTCCGTTCACTCTAGGTCAAGCCAGCCCACCTCCTTCGATGATAGTGGGTAAGGCCGAGAGGGCCGAAGTGGATATGTTGGTGGAGCGGGCCATCTAGTTAGTCCGCGAGGGGGTAACGGGGATGGATCTGTTTGAGGCGTATCTCACGCGGAGGATCCAGCCGCTCCAAGCTCGGGACCACCCGATGTGGTTGTATTCTGGCACCGACGACTCGTCGTGAGTCCACCCGGAGGCGGCCGACCCGAAGTACGTGGTGCAGTGCTTGAAGTGCATCACCGGGAATAAAGACAACCCCAGGGGATCTGGGAGGGTCATCCCGTTCGACGCATCTTCCTGACAAGGTTAGTCCTCTGCTTCTGAGTGACGTTTCTGTCGTCTGGCTTGCGATTTGTCTTGATGGGTCCGACTGATATTTGGTCAAACTTCTCTTTTTGCAGATCTACACAGAGATGTATTCGCTGCCCAACGGGGACTTGGTCCAGGAGGGCGAAGAGGGCATGGGCGACGCCGCCAAGTGGAAGTCGGAGGAGGAGACCGAGGAGAGCGAGGACTACATCAGCGGGGAGGAGGTCGAGTCACCTCCCCGTGATGAGCGTCGATCCAAGGAGAAGCACGACCCAGGGGCCGCACGTCTTCGGGCGGGTCCCTCGGGCTCTCGGACGCCCAAGCGCACTCGAACGGCCACTCCTGACCGTGCCGAGAAGATGCCCAAGCAGCCCAAGGTCACCACCACCAATCCCCGGAAGGCCTTGCCCAGGATCAAGGTGGATGTACCCATCGCATCCGCGTAAGTGCCGCTTGGTCTTGTTTGTTTCTGCTTCTTGGAGGTCGACTGTAACTTCTGTCGACTCATCTCCGAGTGAACTTCTCAGAGCCGCCGCTTCCACGACCTCGATGGACATCGACTGGGGTCGAGACGACGAGGAGACCGCGGACGCCGCGACATCGCGCGCAGGTGTGGGTTTTATGAAATCTGTCTTATTCTTATTTTCTTTCGCGGGCGACGGTCGACTGAACTTTGCTCGCTGCTTGACTCGAAGTGCCACGCCTCGTCATAGAGCTTCTGGATGACGATGAAGACGAGGAGCGGTTGGGAGGGGACCGACGGCACACAGGGAACAAGGGTCGGAAGACGCCTTCTGGCTCGGAGGCCCAGCGACAGGAGGATGCGGCCCGAGCCACGGTCTCCTTCGTCATCCCTTCGTCGACCGTGCGTTTGGCGTCGACAGCCGTCGACCCATCGCCTGCGTCGGTCGTCGACCCAGCGTCCGCTCCAGTCGCCGACCCAGCGCCTACTCCAGCCGTCGATCCAGCGCCAGTTCCTGCCATAGACCCAGCGCCCGTACCTGCTGTCGACCCTGCGCCTGCCGCCTCGTCAGTTCTCTTCTCTTCCTACCGCCTCCTGGAGGATCCTGTGGGGGCGGCTCAAGAAGCCGTTCGCCAGGCGGGGGTGATGATGGAGAGGACGAAGGCGGCGTATGAGGCCAGCATGGCAGCGTATGATGCCAGTTCTGCTCTTCGAGACAACGTCCAGGTCGTTGTCTTCACTGAAGTAGTCTTTGGCTTCGAGAGAATCTGTTGTTTTGTTTCGTGAGATGCCACACCCACTGGGTGTATCTTTGGGGTGCTTTCCTCTTTTTTTTTGAGCTCGAGCCGGAATGATCTTGGCCGAGTGAAACCAGTGGGGGCACGCTCAGTGCACCCACTGGGTGTAGTCCCCGAGACCGTGGTCGATTGCTGGCGGTCGGCCATGGTCTTACTATAGAACTTTTCTTCCTTGTTGTTGTTGTTTTTTTAACTCCAGCCGGAATGATCTCGGCCGAGTGAAACCAGTGGGGGCACGCTCAGTGCACCCACTGGGTGTAGTCCCCGAGACTGCGGTTGAGTATTTTGACTCGACTGTAGTCTTATAATCTTGCTTTGTCGTGTTGATGCAGAAATCTTGCGAGTTTGAGGCCAAGTTTGCAGACCTTGAGAAGAAGCAAATCCAGCTTAACCTCGACTTGCAGTTGGCTCGGGACCACCTGAAGAAGACGCGGGATGATGCGGCTGGTAACTGACCCCGGCCTTTTGTCGACTGACTTTTTGATAGATGTGCCTTGTGTTCCTTCATGTTCATCTGTCCAGTGGCGGCTTTGGTAGGTCAACTGAAGGCGGCCTTGGAGCAGAAGGATCTCGACCTGGCGGCGGCGCAGCAGGCGGCTCAAGAAAAGGCGGAACTGGCGGCGCAGAAGTTGGCTTCCGTGGGTGCGCTCGAGGCGGAGGTCATCAGGCTGAGAGGCTCGCTCGACGCAGCCAATCAAGAGGTGAATCAGCTGAAGAACTCCAAAGCTGTCCTGAACGGCAAGTACGAGGCTCTTTTTCGGAAGAGGGTTGATCTTGAGGCGTATCTGGGCGACATCACCAAGAAATGGTACCTCGTGCTCGAAGGTATGTCTCCTTTGGCTTGGTTTAAGTTGGATCGGTCGACCCATATCTTGTCTGCTGACTCGACTTACTATTTTCGGTGCAGAGTTTTGCCATAATTTTGAAGAGGAGACTAGACGGGTCGAGCCTGGCTTGGACCCAACCAACTCCATCGTGAAGGACGAGGTATCCATGAACATACTGAGGCTGCAGTCCCGCCTCACTGCGGCCACGGATTATCTGGGACGGCTGAAGGCGGTGATGGCCCGAATCGACACCGCGCTCTGGAGGGGGGTCGTGCAGGAGAACGACCTCGAGTCCCTGATGACTCGACTCAACGAGATCCCCAACCGAGTGCGGGAGTGGAAGAAGTCGGCAGCCCGGGGAGGAGCCGACGTGGCGCTGTCCTTGGTCCGTGTGCACTGCAAGGAGGTGAAGGAGAGGAGGCTTGTGGCGCTTAAGGTTGCAAATACGAAGGAGCTCCAATTCCAGTCGTTTATGGAGACCTTCCTGGAAGCCGCCACTCGCATCACCGACGGGATCGACCTGGACGAGTTCGTCGCACCTGCAAGCCCACCTCCTCCCGAGGAATGACTTTGATACTTTAATCTCATTTGCCGCGGAATGCCGCGTGGACTTGTAATCGTTAAACTCTGGTGGGCTCGTGGCCCAAGTACTCTTGCCCGAATCTTGCGGGGCTTTTATTCGATTTTGATCTTTCGGTTTGCTGCTTTTCTTTGAGTGCTTGAATCTTTGAGTCGACGTCTGCAGCCAAGCCCCCGAGTGAGAGGGTTGCTCTTCACTCGGAGTAGATGTTTGTAACTTAGGCGAGTCACGGGGTCGCAGCTAAGCCCCCGAGTGAGAGGGTTTCTCTTCACTCGGAGCGGATGTTTATAACTTAGGCTATTCCAAGCTACGTTGTATTTGTGGCGGAGCTCGGAAGGCAGAGCCACTTTATACTCGTAACGTAGCTCGGAGGACCACAGCTAAGCCCTCGAGTGAGAGGATTGCTCTTCACTCGGAGCGGATGTTTATAACTTAGGCGATTCCAAGCTACGTTGTATTTGTGGCGGAGCTCGGAAGGCAGAGCCACTTTATACTTGTAACGTAGCTCGGAGGACCACAGCTAAGCCCCCGAGTGAGAGGGTTGCTCTTCACTCGGAGTGAGTGTTTGAAACTTAGGCGATTCCAAGCTACGTTGTATTTGTGGCGGAGCTCGGAAGGCAGAGCCACTTTATACTTGTAACGTAGCTCGGAGGACCACAGCTAAGCCCCCGAGTGGGAGGGTTGCTCTTCACTTGGAGTAGATATTTGTAACTTAGGCGAGTCACGGGGTCGCAGCTAAGCCCCCGAGTGAGAGGGTTGC
>LR738714.1:675178683-675260944 GCA_902687465.1 Secale cereale | reverse complement strand
AGCTCGGAGGACCACAGCTAAGCCCCCGAGTGAGAGGGTTGCTCTTCACTCGGAGCGGATGTTTATAACTTGGCGATTCCAAGCTACGTTGTATTTGTGGCGGAGCTCGGAAGGCAGAGCCACTTTATACTTGTAACGTAGCTCAGAGGACCACAGCTAAGCCCCCGAGTGAGAGGGTTGCTCTTCACTCGGAGTGAGTGTTTGAAACTTAGGCGATTCCAAGCTACGTTGTATTTGTGGCGGAGCTCGGAAGGCAGAGCCACTTTATACTTGTAACGTAGCTCGGAGGACCACAGCTAAGCCCCCGAGTGAG
Organism: Secale cereale; assembly: GCA_902687465.1. Classification (NCBI taxonomy): domain Eukaryota; kingdom Viridiplantae; phylum Streptophyta; class Magnoliopsida; order Poales; family Poaceae; genus Secale; species Secale cereale. Next base: position 675,260,631 of record LR738714.1, on the reverse strand, counting down.
AGGGTTGCTCTTCACTCGGAGTAGATATTTGTAACTTAGGCGAGTCACGGGGTCGCAGCTAAGCCCCCGAGTGAGAGGGTTGCTCTTCACTCGGAGCGGATGTTTATAACTTAGGCGATTCCAAGCTATGTTGTATTTGTGGCGGAGCTCGGAAGGCAGAGCCACTTTATACTTGTAACATAGCTCGGAGGACCACATCTAAGCCCTCGAGTGAGAGGGTTGCTCTTCACTCGGAGTAGACATTTGTAACTTAGGCGGCTCCAAGCTACGTTGTATTTGTGGCGAAGCTCGGGAGACAGAGCCACTTTATACTTGTAACGTAGCTCGAAGGACCACAGCTAAGCACCCACTGGGGGATTTTGAAGACCAATGTTTTTAGAGGACATCAATCGTTAAAGGATCATTGCTAACTTGTCTTTGAAACAAATTGGGGAATCTTTATTACAACTCGACCGTCGAGTGTCTCAACTGTAAAAGCGGCGGAGCAGATCCGCATTCCACGAACGAGGTTCGTCTTTCTTCTTGGCTACATTGTAGAGGTGGTACGCTCCGTTGTGCAGTACCTTGGTGATGATGAACGGGCCTTCCCAGGCCAGGGTGAGTTTGTGTGGACGTTTCTGATGCACCCGAAGGACCAGGTCTCCTTCCTGGAATGCTCGGCTTCTTACGTTGGGAGCATGGAATCGACGCAGGTCCTGTTGATAGATGGTCGACCGGATCAGGGCCATCTCTCTTTCCTCTTCCAAAAGGTCGACTGCATCCTGACGAGCCTGCTCTGCCTCGGCTTCGGAGAAGAGTTCTACTCTGGGGGCGTTGTGTAATAAGTCGCTCGGCAACACAGCTTCGGTTCCATAGACCATGAAGAAAGGGGTACGGCCAGTCGACCGGTTTGGAGTTGTCCTCAGACCCCATAAGACAGATGGCAGTTCAGTTACCCAAGCTCCGGCAGCATGCTTAAGATCGCGCATGAGCCGCGGCTTTAGGCCTTGGAGAATCAAACCATTTGCTCTACCTGCCTGTCCATTTGACTGTGGATGTGCCACGGAAGCGTAGTCGACTCGTGTTCCTTGGGAAGCACAGAAAGCTCTGAAATCATTCGAGTCAAAGTTGGAGCCGTTGTCTGTGATGATGCTATGGGGGACTCCATATCTGAATATCAATTCCCTGATGAAGCTGATGGCGGTGCTTGACTCGAGGTTCTTGATGGGCTTGGCCTCAATCCATTTTTTGAACTTGTCGACCGCTACCAGGAGGTGGGTGAATCCTCTTCTGCCTGTCCTGAAGGGGCCGACCATGTCCAAGCCCCAAATGGAAAAGGGCCAGACTAGCGGGATGGTCTTCAGGGCGGACGCCGGCTTGTGGGCCATGTTGGAGTAGAACTGGCAACCTGCGCATTTGTCCACAATATCCTTGGCCATCTCGTTGACGCGGGGCCAATAAAACCCTGCTTGGTATGCTTTGGCCACTATAGTCCGAGAGGAGGCGTGGTGGCCACAAGTTCCTGATACGTCCAAAACGTATCTATAATTTCTGCTTGCTCCATGCCTCTTTTGTGTGATATTTCTATGATATTTATACACTTCCATACACTTTTGATCATATTTGGACTAACCTATTAACTCAGTGCACCCCAGTGCCAGTTTCTGTTTTCTGCTGTTTTTGTATTTCAGGTTTTCCCATCACGTAAACTACCAGAAAAATCCCGGAAAAATTATATAAAAAATCAGTGTTCCGGAAGCTTCCCGACGGCCAATGTAGGGCCGGAGGGGGGCCACCAGGGCTCCAGGCGCCCTGGTGGCGCGGCCCCCCTCCTGGCCGCGCCGGGGGGCGCCTGGGCCCCCCAGGTCTCCGCTGATGCCCCCCTTTGGCATATATTTAACACGCGTCCCGAAACCCTCGAGGACGGAACCCTTTTTTGCGATCTCATCTCTGTTCCGCCGCCGCCGCGCTTCCAAGATCGGGAGCACCAGGAGAACTCTTCCCGGCACCCTGCCGAAGGGGAGTATCACCACCGGGAGCCTCTCCACCACCATGGACGCCTCCCGGATGAGTTGTGAGTAGTCTCCCTTGGACCATGGGTCCATGACCAGTAGCTATGTGATGTTCTCCTCCCCTTCTTGTGCTTCACTAATTAGACCTCGTGAGCTGCCCTACATGATCGAGGCACATATGTAATCCTTATGCTGTTGCTATGATGAGTTTGCTGGGATCTGATGGATTGTGAGATTATGTTCAGATTGTGTTTGAGTAATATATTTGATTTACCTCTTTTATATTTATGTTCATGAGTAATTCTTGCATGTTCTCCGTTGCTATTTATTGCTTTGGCCAAGTAGTAGGTAGTGACTCCAAGAGGGAACGTTATGCTTGATTGTGGGTTCATGCCCCTCGATGACTAGCTTGAGTGACAGAAACATGAGTCTAGGGGATGTGTTGTTGCCACAAGGGGGAAAACAACGGTGCTTGTACCTGCGGGTGCAAGGATTGTTTACTTTACGCAAAGTTCTTTTAATGCAGTTGTCTGTTGCTTTGAGTTTACACTATGGGTGGGACTCGCAACTTAATACCAGCGAGATGTTCTTGATAGATATCTCAAGGTGGATGATTAGTAGTAGATGCAGATGGATTTCGGTCTACTTGCCTTGGCGTACCGCCCATGCTCTGAACCTCTAACTTTCTTGCAACATAGTTAGCATTGGCTTGCGCACATAATTTTGTCAATTGCCCAGCTGTAATTCGTTTACCTCACATAGCTGTTTTATCGTCTTTTGGGAGAGAGACATCACTAGTGAACATCATGGGACCCCGGTCCATATTACCATCACTGATCACATCCGCTATTTACTTTCAGTCTTTACTTACTAGTTGCAGTTATACCTATCACTATTATCTCTTGCGTTTGATCCTTTGTAAACGACAAGGCCGGAGGGATTGACAACCTCTCTGTACTCGTTGGGAGCAAAGTTATTTGTATCTGTGTGCAGGTCCGGTTGATTGCTAATATCTGGCGCCATTAGCAGTTGACACCTTCTTGTTGAACCTTGGAGTCTCAGGGGAAATCGATCCTTGGTATCTTTGCCAAGGGAAAACTACCGCTACACTGCATCTCAAACCTTCCACTTGGGGTAACCAACGAGGGGCGAGAAGCCATCAAGCAAAGTTTTCTGGCGCCGTTGCCGGGGACTCCACTCTTCAAGATAGGGGAGTTGCACGCTATCTTTTACCTTTGCTTTTTAGTCTTGTTAGTTTACCTTTCAGTTTTGCTTTAGTGTCTTCTATCAAAAATTACAAAAAAAATACTATTTGCTTTTCTGCTAGTAGTCCTTCCTGTTTAGTCAAGCATGTTAGGATTTGGTGCTTTGAGGGAATCAGAAGTTCTAGATTTCCATCAAAGTAATGGAGAAAATATGAAGAAGGCATGGGACAGAATTTCTGATGCACATAGGAGAATTATGCCTTGGATACCTATAAAAATTGTGCTTAGAAATTTTTACCATGGTCTTTTTAAATGGTGTAAACACTCTCTTGATATTATAGCTGAAGGAGATTTCCTAGAGTGTGATGAAGCTAGGGCTCTTGAAATTATATAGGGTCTATCCAGTTACTTTGTTTATGATCATAATTTTGATACTGTCATAGATAGACTTGCTACTATTGAGAAAAGAATGGATGCTCTAGACTTGATGAAGGTAGAGAAACCCAAACCCAATAAGAGAGATATTTTGGAAATAGACAATGATTGGGAGCCTTTTGTTAGGATTAGCATCTCTAATCAAGACTTTCTTGCTTAATGTGATATTGGATCTATGGTTTCTACTATGCCAAAAATTGTTCATGATTCTTTAAAATTTAACATGGATAGATTATCATCTTATCATGAACACACTAATGGAGATATTTCTGAAATTCAGGGAAGAATAAAAGACGTGCCAGTTAAATTCCTTAAAGGGATTGCAATGATTGATTTCTTCATCATGAAGCCAAACCAAGGAAATATACTGCTTGGAAGGGACTTCCTCCGAGCAGTTAAAGGCTTCATCGATATAGGTAAGGGACAAATCCGCTTACGCGGGAAGGCAAAAGGTGTGTACCCCTTTCCTAGAAGGAACAAGAGTGAACTTGTTGAGGAACCATTTGAAGCAATTTATAACTCCGATTATTATGATGATTATTGATTCCTCTTTGCATTATGCCTAGCTTAAAGGCATAAAAGAAAGCGCTTTTGGGAGGCAGCCCACAATGAATAAAATTTTATTTTGCTTTTGTTGTGTCTTGATGTTGTTACTACAGTAGCATCATCATTGTATCTTCACTTTTCAACTTTGTGCCAAGTGTAGCCTCTGATTGCAAGAAAGTTCAAAAGTTGTGACGTGCTGTCCAGGAAACAGATTCTGTCCTTTGGACAGAAAAATTCGTATAAAATCACCAGATCATCTTTTTGGTCTGAATTTTTTCGACAGCGTGCTCTATACAATTGTATTTTGGGCGTCTGTTCTGAGTTTTTTTTATTAGAGTTGTTGAAGTGCCCCGAAAAAATCATTTACTACCTGCTGGTCTGTTTTTCACAGATTCTGTCCTGTTTTGCCTTTTCTTCATTTTACAAACCTTGAGCTTGCTTTTTCTTTGCAAAAACCTTTGGGCAATCTTGAGAAACAGTAGAACTTCAAGAATATCCTTATTTCCAGCAAGGAACAATTATTTTATTAAGGGTACTAACCTCGCTAATCAGATTATGATGATTATGTATGAAGGGATTTTTCAAGTGTGCGAGGGAAGATGATAAAAAGATTCAGGAGTGTCAAACGCTCAAGCTTGGGGATGCCCCCATGCACCCCCAAGAAATATTCAAGAAGACTCAAGCGTCTAAGCTTGGGGATGCCGCCGTGCATCCCCTTCTCCATCAACATTATCAGTTCGTCTTTCGTTCCACTATATTTTTATCACTTCATGTGTTATGTGCTATGCTTGGAGAGTCTTGCTTTTAGTTTCCCTTTTAGTTTTCTTTAGCTTTGCTTGCTATTCATAACGAGTTGGAACTCAGCTTTCTTTGTGTGGGAGAGAAACACGCTCCACTTCAACCTAGAACACAACATAGAATTTTCATGTTTATCTTTCCTGTGTATGTTCTTGGTCTTTCAATAGCTACTGTCATGCTTAGCTCTTAGTTTTCATGCTTATCTTTTTAAAGAGCTTTTGTTTAGTTGGTCGCTGGAACTCTCTTTAGTTATCATGCTTATCTTGTTAAGAGAGTTGGCTTCTGTTGCACTGGTCGATATGTCTATGATAAAATGCTACATGCATAATGGTGCTTAGTAGTTCATGTTTTCTTATGGTTAGTCTCAAATAGCTGGGGGGTTCCCAATGTGTTATTGGAGTACCAACATGATTTGTTTGCCTATGATGTGGTATGGTTTAGTGATATCTTCCTTCAAGAATTTATTTTGATTGACTTGGCGTATGCTCACGCATATTTAAGACTGTAAAGAAAGTCTGTCAATCCTTGATGATCTTTAATTTCTGAGTAGCGATATAACTTCCATGCCTGATTCAATGTTGCTTTGTCGCTCTGCATGATTATGACCGTCATTGCTCTCTTAGTTGGTCGCTCCCAGTCTTTTGCTAACCTCCACCTGTACTAAGCGGACTGACTGCTTGTGCATCCAAAATCCTTTAAACCAGTTATGCCATATGAGTCCACCATACCTTCCTATACAAGGTATTTACCTGCCATTCCTAACGAAGACTTTCATGTACCATCTCGAAATTATTCAAGAAAAGCATTTCTGTTTTGTGCCTCTGTTTTAGTTCATGAGGAAGTAGTAGTTAATTCATGATCTTTTTAAGTTGGACAAGCTTCACCCTGGGATTGCATGTCTAATGTGCAAACCCATAATACGAGAAGGAACTGGCACAGAGTGCGCCTGGCTCATTAAAAATAATATAAACAAACAAACCCTCCTTCACGCTTTGTTCATGAGAAATCAGAAAACTTTGGCAGTGATAAACAAAGGAGATTAAGAGGATGTGATCGTCCTCATTCGGGCGCCGTTCCTTGAAACTTGTCCAGCTCGAGAAGTAATTGAGTTATCTGCTAGCATTCGTTGACGAAACATGCATATTCAAAAAAAAATTACTTCTGTTTTTAAAACCAAGAGCTCTGGTACATGCTTTGTCTTTGTTTCCGACCTCGGGTTTTCAACCTTGCCAACAAAAGCCACGGTTCGAGAGTCTCCACCTTCTTTAAGCACCAACTACTGAGAGCATGATTGTCATTCTGAGTGTAATGTGCATTGTCCCAAAGTAGCATTGTCTTTTGCATGATTATGATATCGTTTATTCTGAAATCATTGTATCTAGTCATCACTTAAACCTTGGAGGTGCCCCTGCATTTTTGTTTTGCTTCACTAAAGGGGGCAAGCGAGATACCACTTTATCATATTTGCACACCATGCTCATTACAAATCTATTTGATGTTTCAGTATCATATTGTAAAACTTTCAGTTCTTTGTGATTTTCTTATGAGGCAACTTAATTACTACAGATTCATTGTCTCAGTAAGTTTTTGTCATGTGACTATGAAAAGTCCTTATATGGTTAATAGCATGTCACCACAGAAATTATGCTTGTTATCATTTACCTACTCGAGGACGAGCGGGAATTAAGCTTGGGGATGTTGATACGTCCAAAACGTATCTATAATTTCTGCTTGCTCCATGCCTCTTTTGTGTGATATTGCTATGATATTTATACACTTCCATACACTTTTGATCATATTTGGACTAACCTATTAACTCAGTGCACCCCAGTGCCAGTTTCTGTTTTCTGCTGTTTTTGTATTTCAGGTTTTCCCATCACGTAAACTGCCAGAAAAATCCCGGAAAAATTATATAAAAAATCAGCGTTCCGGAAGCTTCCAGACGGCCAAAGTAGGGCCGGAGGGGGGCCACTAGGGCTCCAGGCGCCCTGGTGGCGTGACCCCCATCCTGGCCGCGCCGGGGGGCGCCTGGGCCCCCCAGGTCTCCGCTGATGCCCCCCTTTGGCATATATTTAACACGCGTCCCGAAACCCTCGAGGATGGAACCCTTTTTCGCGATCTCATCTCTGTTCCGCCGCCGCCGCGCTTCCAAGATCGGGAGCGCCAGGAGAACTCTTCCCGGCACCCTGCCGGAGGGGAGGATCACCACCGGGAGCCTCTCCACCACCATGGACGCCTCCCGGATGAGTTGTGAGTAGTCTCCCTTGGACAATGGGTCCATGACCAGTAGCTATGTGATGTTCTCCTCCCCTTCTTGTGCTTCACTAATTAGACCTCGTGAGCTGCCCTACATGATCGAGGCACATATGTAAACCTTATGCTGTTGCTATGATGAGTTTGCTGGGATCCGATGGATTGTGAGATTATGTTCAGATTGTGTTTGAGTAATATATTTGATTTACCTCTTTTATATTTATGTTCGTGAGTAATTCTTGCATGTTCTCCGTTGCTATTTATTGCTTTGGCCAAGTAGTAGGTAGTGACTCCAAGAGGGAACGTTATGCTTGATTGTGGGTTCATGCCCGTCGATGACTAGCTTGAGTGACAGAAACATGAGTCTAGGGGATGTGTTGTTGCCACAAGGGGGAAAACAACGATGCTTGTACCCGCGGGTGCAAGGATTGTTTACTTTACGCAAAGTTCTTTTAATGCAGTTGTCTGTTGCTTTGAGTTTACACTATGGGTGGCTCTCGCAACTTAATACCAGCGAGATGTTCTTGATAGATATCTCAAGGTGGATGATTAGTAGTAGATGCAGATGGATTTTGGTCTACTTGCCTTGGCGTACCGCCCATGCTCTGAACCTCTACCTTTCTTGCAACATAGTTAGCATTGGTTTGCGCACATAATTCTGTCAATTGACCAGCTGTAATTCGTTTACCTCACATAGCTGTTTTATCGTCTTTTGGGAGAGAGAATCACTAGTGAACATCATGAGACCCCGGTCCATATTACCATCACTGATCACATCCGCTATTTACTTTCAGTCTTTACTTACTAGTTGCAGTTATACCTATCACTATTATCTCTTGCATTTGATCCTTTGTAAACGACAAGGCCGGAGGGATTGACAACCTCTCTGTACTCGTTGGGAGCAAAGTTATTTGTATCTGTGTGCAGGTCCGGTTGATTGCTAATATCTGGCGCCGTTAGCAGTTGACACCTTCTTGTTGAACCTTGGAGTCTCAGGGGAAATCGATTCTTGGTATCTTTGCCAAGGGAAAACTACCGCTACACTTCATCTCAAACCTTCCACTTGGGGTAACCAACGAGGGGCGAGAAGCCATCAAGCAAAGTTTTCTGGCGCCGTTGCCGGGGACTCCACTCTTCAAGATAGGGGAGTTGAACGCTATCTTTTACCTTTGCTTTTTAGTCTTGTTAGTTTACCTTTCAGTTTTGCTTTAGTGTCTTCTATCAAAAATTACAAAAAAAATACTATTTGCTTTTCTGCTAGTAGTCCTTCCTGTTTAGTCAAGCATGTTAGGATTTTGTGCTTTGAGGGAATCAGAAGTTCTAGATTTCCGTCAAAGGAATGGAGAAAATATGAAGAAGGCATGGGACAGAATTTCTGATGCACATAGGAGAATTATGCCTTGGATACCTATAAAAATTGTGCTTAGAAATTTTTACCATGGTCTTTTTAAATGGTGTAAACACTCTCTTGATATTATAGCTGAAGGAGATTTCCTAGAGTGTGATGAAGCTAGGGCTCTTGAAATTATACAGGGTCTATCCAGTTACTTTGTTTATGATCATAATTTTGATACTGTCATAGATAGACTTGCTATTATTGAGAAAAGAATGGATGCTCTAGACTTGATGAAGGTAGAGAACCCAAACCCAATAAGAGAGATATTTTGGAAATAGACAATGATTGGGAGCCTTTTGTTAGGATTAGCATCTCTAATCAAGACTTCCTTGCTTATTGTGATATTGGATCTATGGTTTCTACTATGCCAAAAAATTATTCATGATTCTTTAAAATTTAACATGGATAGATTATCATCTTATCATGAACACACTAATGGAGATATTTCTGAAATCCAGGGAAGAATAAAAGGCGTGCCAGTTAAATTCCTTAAAGGGATTGCAATGATTGATTTCTTCACCATGAAGCCAAACCAAGGAAATATACTGCTTGGAAGGGACTTCCTCCGAGCAGTTAAAGGCTTCATCGATATAGGTAAGGGACAAATCCGCTTACGCGGGAAGGCAAAAGGTGTGTACCCCTTTCCTAGAAGGAACAAGAGTGAACTTGTTGAGGAACCATTTGAAGCAATTTATAACTCCGATTATTATGATGATTATTGATTCCTCTTTGCATTATGCCTAGCTTAAAGGCATAAAAGAAAGCGCTTTTGGGAGGCAGCCCACAATGAATAAAATTTTATTTTTCTTTTGTTGTGTCTTGATGTTGTTACTACAGTAGCATCATCATTGTATCTTCACTTTTCAACTTTGTGCCAAGTGTAGCCTCTGATTGCAAGAAAGCTCAAAAGTTGTGACGTGCTGTCCAGGAAACAGATTCTGTCCTTTGGACAGAAAAATTCGTATAAAATCACCAGATCATCTTTTTGGTCTGAATTTTTTCGACAGCGTGCTCTATACAATTTTCTTTCGGGCATCTGTTCTGAGTTTTTTTATTAGAGTTGCAGAAGTGCCCTGAAAAAATCATTTACTACCTGCTGGTCTGTTTTTCACAGATTCTGTCCTGTTTTGCCTTTTCTTCATTTTGCAAACCTTGAGCTTGCTTTTTCTTTGCAAAAAACTTTTGGCAATCTTGAGAAACAGTAGACCTTCAAGAATATCCTTATTTCCAGCAAGGAACAATTATTTTATTAAGGGTACTAACCTCGCTAATCAGATTATGATGAGTTATGTATGAAGGGAGTTTTCAAGTGTGCGAGGGAAGATGATAAAAAGATTCAGGAGTGTCAAACGCTCAAGCTTGGGGATGCCCCCATGCACCCCCAAGAAATATTCAAGAAGACTCAAGCGTCTAAGCTTGGGGATGCCCCCGTGCATCCCCTTCTCCATCAACATTATCAGTTCGTCTTTCGTTCCACTATATTTTTATCACTTCATGTGTTATGTGCTATGCTTGGAGCGTCTTGCTTTTAGTGTTCTTTAGCTTTGCTTGCTGTTCATAACGAGTTGGAACTCAGCTTTCTTTGTGTGGGAGAGAAACACGCTCCACTTCAACCTAGAACACAACATAGAATTTTCATGTTTATCTTTCATGTGTATGTTCTTGGTCTTTCAATAGCTACTGTCATGCTTAGCTCTTAGTTTTCATGCTTATCTTTTTAAAGAGCTTTTGTTTAGTTGGTCGCTGGAACTCTCTTTAGTTATCATGCTTATCTTGTTAAGAGAGTTGGCTTCTGTTGCACTGGTCGATATGTCTATGATAAAATGCTACATGCATAATGGTGCTTAGTAGTTCATGTTTTCTTATGGTTAGTCTCAAATAGCTGGGGGGTTCCCAATGTGTTATTGGAGTACCAACATGATTTGTTTGCCTATGATGTGGTATGGTTTAGTGATATCTTCTTTCAAGAATTTATTTTGATTGACTTGGCGTATGATCACGCATATTTAAGACTGTAAAGAAAGTCTGTCAAGCCTTGATGATCTTTAATTTCTGAGTAGCGATATAACTTCCATGCCTGATTCAATGTTGCTTTGTCGCTCTGCATGATTATGACCGTCATTGCTCTCTTAGTTGGTCGCTCCCAGTCTTTTGCTAACCTCCACCTGTACTAAGCGGACTGACTGCTTGTGCATCCAAAATCCTTTAAACCAGTTATGCCATATGAGTCCACCATACCTTCCTATACAAGGTATTTACCTGCCATTCCTAACGAAGACTTTCATGTACCATCTCGAAATTATTCAAGAAAAGCATTTCTGTTTTGTGCCTCTGTTTTAGTTCATGAGGAAGTAGTAGTTAATTCATGATCTTTTTAAGTTGGACAAGCTTCACCCCGGGATTGCATGTCTAATGTGCAAACCCATAATACGAGAAGGAACTGGAATAGAGTGTGCCCGGCTCATTAAAAAATAATATAAACAAACAAACCCTCCTTCACGCTTTGTTCATGAGAAATCAGAAAACTTTGGCAGTGATAAACAAAGGAGATTAAGAGGATGTGATCGTCCTCATTCGGGCGTCGTTCCTCGAAACTTGTCCAGCTCGAGAAGTAATTGAGTTATCTGCTAGCATTCGTTGACGAAACATGCATATTCAAAAAAAAATTTACTTCTGTTTTTAAAACCAAGAGCTCTGGTACATGCTTTGTCTTTGTTTCCGACCACGGGTTTTCAACCTTGCCAACAAAAGCCATGGTTCGAGAGTCTCCACCTTCTTTAAGCACCAACTACTGAGAGCATGATTGTCATTCTGAGTGTAATGTGCATTGTCCCAAAGTAGCATTGTCTTTTGCATGATTATGATATCGTTTATTCTGAAATCATTGTATCTAGTCATCACTTAAACCTTGGAGGTGCCCCTGCATTTATGTTTTGCTCCACTAAAGGGGGCAAGCGAGATACCACTTTATCATATTTGCACACCATGCTCATTACAAATCTATTTGATGTTTCAGTATCATATTGTAAAACTTTCAGTTCTTTGTGATTTTATCATGAGGCAACTTAATTACTACAGATTCATTGTCTCGGTAAGCTTTTGTCATGTGACTATGAAAAGTCCTTATATGGTTAATAGCATGTCACCACAGAAATTATGCTTGTTATCATTTACCTACTCGAGGACGAGCGGGAATTAAGCTTGGGGATGTTGATACGTCCAAAACGTATCTATAATTTCTGCTTGCTCCATGCCTCTTTTGTGTGATATTGCTATGATATTTATACACTTCCATACACTTTTGATCATATTTGGACTAACCTATTAACTCAGTGCACCCCAGTGCCAGTTTTTGTTTTCTGCTGTTTTTGTAGTTCACGTGTTCCCATAACGTAAACTGCCAGAAAAATCCCGGAAAAATTATATAAAAAATCAGCGTTCCGGAAGCTTCCAGACGGCCAAAGTAGGGCCGGAGGGGGGCCACCAGGGCTCCAGGCGCCCTGGTGGCGCGACCCCCCTCCTGGCCGCGCCGGGAGGGCGCCTGGGCCCCCCAGGTCTCCGCTGATGCCCCCCTTTGGCATATATTTAACACGCGTCCCGAAACCCTCGAGGACGGAACCCTTTTTCGCGATCTCATCTCTGTTCCGTCGCCGCCGCGCTTCCAAGATCGGGAGCGCCAGGAGAACTCTTCCCGGCACCCTGCCGGAGGGGAGGATCACCACCGGGAGCCTCTCCACCACCATGGACGCCTCCCGGATGAGTTGTGAGTAGTCTCCCTTGGACAATGGGTCCATGACCAGTAGCTATGTGATGTTCTCCTCCCCTTCTTGTGCTTCACTAATTAGACCTCGTGAGCTGCCCTACATGATCGAGGCACATATGTAAACCTTATGCTGTTGCTATGATGAGTTTGCTGGGATCCGATGGATTGTGAGATTATGTTCAGATTGTGTTTGAGTAATATATTTGATTTACCTCTTTTATATTTATGTTCGTGAGTAATTCTTGCATGTTCTCCGTTGCTATTTATTGCTTTGGCCAAGTAGTAGGTAGTGACTCCAAGAGGGAACGTTATGCTTGATTGTGGGTTCATGCCCGTCGATGACTAGCTTGAGTGACAGAAACATGAGTCTAGGGGATGTGTTGTTGCCACAAGGGGGAAAACAACGATGCTTGTACCCGCAGGTGCAAGGATTGTTTACTTTACGCAAAGTTCTTTTAATGCAGTTGTCTGTTGCTTTGAGTTTACACTATGGGTGGCTCTCGCAACTTAATACCAGCGAGATGTTCTTGATAGATATCTCAAGGTGGATGATTCGTAGTAGATGCAGATGGATTTCGGTCTACTTGCCTTGGCGTACCGCCCATGCTCTGAACCTCTACCTTTCTTGCAACATAGTTAGCATTGGTTTGCGCACATAATTCTGTCAATTGACCAGCTGTAATTCGTTTACCTCACATAGCTGTTTTATCGTCTTTTGGGAGAGAGAATCACTAGTGAACATCATGAGACCCCGGTCCATATTACCATCACTGATCACATCCGCAATTTACTTTCAGTCTTTACTTACTAGTTGCAGTTATACCTATCACTATTATCTCTTGCATTTGATCCTTTGTAAACGACAAGGCCGGAGGGATTGACAACCTCTCTGTACTCGTTGGGAGCAAAGTTATTTGTATCTGTGTGCAGGTCCGGTTGATTGCTAATATCTGGCGCCGTTAGCAGTTGACACCTTCTTGTTGAACCTTGGAGTCTCAGGGGAAATCGATTCTTGGTATCTTTTCCAAGGGAAAACTACCGCTACACTGCATCTCAAACCTTCCACTTGGGGTAACCAACGAGGGGCGAGAAGCCATCAAGCAAAGTTTTCTGGCGCCGTTGCCGGGGACTCCACTCTTCAAGATAGGGGAGTTGAACGCTATCTTTTACCTTTGCTTTTTAGTCTTGTTAGTTTACCTTTCAGTTTTGCTTTAGTGTCTTCTATCAAAAATTACAAAAAAAATACTATTTGCTTTTCTGCTAGTAGTCCTTCCTGTTTAGTCAAGCATGTTAGGATTTTGTGCTTTGAGGGAATCAGAAGTTCTATATTTCCATCAAAGGAATGGAGAAAATATGAAGAAGGCATGGGACAGAATTTCTGATGCACATAGGAGAATTATGCCTTGGATACCTATAAAAATTGTGCTTAGAAATTTTTACCATGGTCTTTTTAAATGGTGTAAACACTCTCTTGATATTATAGCTGAAGGAGATTTCCTAGAGTGTGATGAAGCTAGGGCTCTTGAAATTATACAGGGTCTATCCAGTTACTTTGTTTATGATCATAATTTTGATACTGTCATAGATAGACTTGCTATTATTGAGAAAAGAATGGATGCTCTAGACTTGATGAAGGTAGAGAACCCAAACCCAATAAGAGAGATATTTTGGAAATAGACAATGATTGGGAGCCTTTTGTTAGGATTAGCATCTCTAATCAAGACTTCCTTGCTTATTGTGATATTGGATCTATGGTTTCTACTATGCCAAAAATTGTTCATGATTCTTTAAAATTTAACATGGATAGATTATCATCTTATCATGAACACACTAATGGAGATATTTCTGAAATCCAGGGAAGAATAAAAGGCGTGCCAGTTAAATTCCTTAAAGGGATTGCAATGATTGATTTCTTCACCATGAAGCCAAACCAAGGAAATATACTGCTTGGAAGGGACTTCCTCCGAGCAGTTAAAGGCTTCATCGATATAGGTAAGGGACAAATCCGCTTACGCGGGAAGGCAAAAGGTGTGTACCCCTTTCCTAGAAGGAACAAGAGTGAACTTGTTGAGGAACCATTTGAAGCAATTTATAACTCCGATTATTATGATGATTATTGATTCCTCTTTGCATTATGCCTAGCTTAAAGGCATAAAATAAAGCGCTTTTGGGAGGCAGCCCACAATGAATAAAATTTTATTTTGCTTTTGTTGTGTCTTGATGTTGTTACTACAGTAGCATCATCATTGTATCTTCACTTTTCAACTTTGTGCCAAGTGTAGCCTCTGATTGCAAGAAAGCTCAAAAGTTGTGACGTGCTGTCCAGGAAACAGATTCTGTCCTTTGGACAGAAAAATTCGTATAAAATCACCAGATCATCTTTTTGGTCTGAATTTTTTCGACAGCGTGCTCTATACAATTGTCTTTCGGGCATCTGTTCTGAGTTTTTTTATTAGAGTTGCAGAAGTGCCCCGAAAAAATCATTTACTACCTGCTGGTCTGTTTTTCACAGATTCTGTCCTGTTTTGCTTTTTCTTCATTTTGCAAACCTTGAGCTTGCTTTTTCTTTGCAAAAAACTTTTGGCAATCTTGAGAAACAGTAGACCTTCAAGAATATCCTTATTTCCAGCAAGGAACAATTATTTTATTAAGGGTACTAACCTCGCTAATCAGATTATGATGAGTTATGTATGAAGGGAGTTTTCAAGTGTGCGAGGGAAGATGATAAAAAGATTCAGGAGTGTGAAATGCTCAAGCTTGGGGATGCCCCCATGCACCCCCAAGAAATATTCAAGAAGACTCAAGCGTCTAAGCTTGGGGATGCCCCCGTGCATCCCCTTCTCCATCAACATTATCAGTTCGTGTTTCGTTCCACTATATTTTTATCACTTCATGTGTTATGTGCTATGCTTGGAGCGTCTTGCTTTTAGTGTTCTTTAGCTTTGCTTGCTGTTCATAACGAGTTGGAACTCAGCTTTCTTTGTGTGGGAGAGAAACACGCTCCACTTCAACCTAGAACACAACATAGAATTTTCATGTTTATCTTTCCTGTGTATGTTCTTGGTCTTTCAATAGCTACTGTCATGCTTAGCTCTTAGTTTTCATGCTTATCTTTTTAAAGAGCTTTTGTTTAGTTGGTCGCTGGAACTCTCTTTAGTTATCATGCTTATCTTGTTAAGAGAGTTGGCTTCTGTTGCACTGGTCGATATGTCTATGATAAAATGCTACATGCATAATGGTGCTTAGTAGTTCATGTTTTCTTATGGTTAGTCTCAAATAGCTGGGGGGTTCCCAATGTGTTATTGGAGTACCAACATGATTTGTTTGCCTATGATGTGGTATGGTTTAGTGATATCTTCTTTCAAGAATTTATTTTGATTGACTTGGCGTATGATCACGCATATTTAAGACTGTAAAGAAAGTCTGTCAAGCCTTGATGATCTTTAATTTCTGAGTAGCGATATAACTTCCATGCCTGATTCAATGTTGCTTTGTCGCTCTGCATGATTATGACCGTCATTGCTCTCTTAGTTGGTCGCTCCCAGTCTTTTGCTAACCTCCACCTGTACTAAGCGGACTGACTGCTTGTGCATCCAAAATCCTTTAAACCAGTTATGCCATATGAGTCCACCATACCTTCCTATACATGGTATTTACCTGCCATTCCTAACGAAGACTTTCATGTACCATCTCGAAATTATTCAAGAAAAGTATTTCTGTTTTGTGCCTATGTTTTAGTTCATGAGGAAGTAGTAGTTAATTCATGATCTTTTTAAGTTGGACAAGCTTCACCCCGGGATTGCATGTCTAATGTGCAAACCCATAATACGAGAAGGAACTGGAATAGAGTGTGTCCGGCTCATTAAAAAATAATATAAACAAACAAACCCTCCTTCACGCTTTGTTCATGAGAAATCAGAAAACTTTGGCAGTGATAAACAAAGGAGATTAAGAGGATGTGATCGTCCTCATTCGGGCGTCGTTCCTCGAAACTTGTCCAGCTCGAGAAGTAATTGAGTTATCTGCTAGCATTCGTTGACGAAACATGCATATTCAAAAACAAATTTACTTCTGTTTTTAAAACCAAGAGCTCTGGTACATGCTTTGTCTTTGTTTCCGACCACGGGTTTTCAACCTTGCCAACAAAAGCAACGGTTTGAGAGTCTCCACCTTCTTTAAGCACCAACTACTGAGAGCATGATTGTCATTCTGAGTGTAATGTGCATTGTCCCAAAGTAGCATTGTCTTTTGCATGATTATGATATCGTTTATTCTGAAATCATTGTATCTAGTCATCACTTAAACCTTGGAGGTGCCCCTGCATTTATGTTTTGCTCCACTAAAGGGGGCAAGCGAGATACCACTTTATCATATTTGCACACCATGCTCATTACAAATCTATTTGATGTTTCAGTATCATATTGTAAAACTTTCAGTTCTTTGTGATTTTATCATGAGGCAACTTAATTACTACAGATTCATTGTCTCAGTAAGCTTTTGTCATGTGACTATGAAAAGTCCTTATATGGTTAATAGCATGTCACCACAGAAATTATGCTTGTTATCATTTACCTACTCGAGGACGAGCGGGAATTAAGCTTGGGGATGTTGATACGTCCAAAACGTATCTATAATTTCTGCTTGCTCCATGCCTTTTTTGTGTGATATTGCTATGATATTTATACACTTCCATACACTTTTGATCATATTTGGACTAACCTATTAACTCAGTGCACCCCAGTGCCAGTTTCTGTTTTCTGCTGTTTTTGTATTTCACGTGTTCCCATCACGTAAACTGCCAGAAAAATCCCGGAAAAATTATATAAAAAATCAGCGTTCCGGAAGCTTCCAGACGGCCAAAGTAGGGCCGGAGGGGGGCCACCAGGGCTCCAGGCGCCCTGGTGGCGCGACCCCCCTCCTGGCCGCGCCGGCGGGGCGCCTGGGCCCCCCAGGTCTCCGCTGATGCCCCCCTTTGGCATATATTTAACACGCGTCCCGAAACCCTCGAGGACGGAACCCTTTTTCGCGATCTCATCTCTGTTCCGCCGCCGCCGCGCTTCCAAGATCGGGAGCACCAGGAGAACTCTTCCCGGCACCCTGCCGGAGGGGAGGATCACCACCGGGAGCCTCTCCACCACCATGGACGCCTCCCGGATGAGTTGTGAGTAGTCTCCCTTGGACCATGGGTCCATGACCAGTAGCTATGTGATGTTCTCCTCCCCTTCTTGTGCTTCACTAATTAGACCTCGTGAGCTGCCCTACATGATCGAGGCACATATGTAATCCTTATGCTGTTGCTATGATGAGTTTGCTGGGATCCGATGGATTGTGAGATTATGTTCAGATTGTGTTTGAGTAATATATTTGATTTACCTCTTTTATATTTATGTTCGTGAGTAATTCTTGCTTGTTCTTCATTGCTATTTATTGCTTTGTCCAAGTAGTAGGTAGTGACTCCAAGAGGGAACGTTATGCTTGATTGTGGGTTCATGCCCCTCGATGACTAGCTTGAGTGACAGAAACATGAGTCTAGGGGATGTGATGTTGCCACAAGGGGGAAAACAACGGTGCTTGTACCCGCGGGTGCAAGGATTGTTTACTTTACGCAAAGTTCTTTTAATGCAGTTGTCTGTTGATTTGAGTTTACATTATGGGTGGGACTCGCAACTTAATACCAGCGAGATGTTCTGGATAGATATCTCAAGGTGGATGATTAGTAGTAGATGCAGATGGATTTCGGTCTACTTGCCTTGGCGTACCGCCCATGCTTTGAACCTCTACCTTTCTTGCAAGATAGTTAGCATTGGTTTGCGCACATAATTCTGTCAATTGCCCAGCTGTAATTCGTTTACATCACATAGCTGTTTTATCGTCTTTTGGGAGAGAGACATCACTAGTGAACATCATGGGACCCCGGTCCATGTTACCATCATTGATCACATCCGCTATTTACTTTCAGTCTTTACTTACTAGTTGCAGTTATACCTATCACTATTATCTCTTGCGTTTGATCCTTTGTAAACGACAAGGCCGGAGGGATTGACAACCTCTCTGTACTCGTTGGGAGCAAAGTTATTTGTATCTGTGTGCAGGTCCGGTTGATTGCTAATATCTGGCGTCGTTAGCAGTTGACACCTTCTTGTTGAACCTTGGAGTCTCAGGGGAAATCGATCCTTGGTATCTTTGCCAAGGGAAAACTACCGCTACACTGCATCTCAAACCTTCCACTTGGGGTAACCAACGAGGGGCGAGAAGCCATCAGTTCCCGAGTGGATTTCATCCAAGATCAGTCGACCTTCCTCTGGGTCGACGCAACGTTGGGCGACTCCGGTGACGCTTTCTCTGTAGAGCTGACCCTGGATGACTGTGAAGGCCTAGGATCGGCGGATGATCTGGCGCGCTTCTTCTTCATCTTCTGGGAGTTCTTGTCTGAACAGATATGGTATATATGGCATAGTCCAGTCTGGCGTAGTCACTAGGACCTCCATGATCAAGTCGACCACGGCAGGTACTTTGACTTCGGTCGAATCTGACGCGCTGATCGGCTGCGGGGGCTCTTCCGTGAAGGGGTCTTCTTTGACAGAAGGGGTGTGCAGATGCTCTAGGAACACATTCTTGGGAATAGGCTTCCGAGTCGATCCGATTTTTGCGAGGTCATCGACTAGCTGATTCTTGGCTCTGGGGACATGATGGAGCTCTAAGCCTTCGAACTTCTTTTCAAGCTTCCGTACTGCACTGCAATAACTGGTCATTGCCGGGCTCCTGACGTCCCATTCTTTCATCACTTGGTTCACCACTAGGTCGGAGTCGCCGTAGACCATCAGGCGACGGACGCTGAGTGAGATGGCCATACGCAACCCATACAAAAGTGCTTCGTATTCGACCTCGTTGTTTGATGAATCAAAATGGATCTGAAGGACGTAGCTGAGCTTGTCGCCCCAGGGAGAGACCAGGACCACGCCTGCGCCGGATCCGTTCAGCATCTTGGATCCATCGAAGAACATAGTCCAATGATCCGACTGGACTTCAGTCGGCAGCTCTCGTTCTATCCACTCGGCCACAAAATCTGCTATAGCCTGAGACTTGATGGCTTTCTTCGCTTCAAACTTGATATCTAACGGAAGAAGTTCAATCGCCCATTTTGCCACTCGACTGGTTGCGTCTCGGTTGTTTAGGATCTCTGACAGCGGGGCGTCGCTGACGACTGAGATCAAATGGTCCGAAAAGTAATGGGCAACCTTTTTTGCAGTCAAGTAAATCCCGTACACAAGCTTTTGGTAATGTGGATACCTTTGCTTGGAGGGAGTCAAAACTTTGGATATATAATAGACCGGGTGTTGGACCTTGTATGCCTTGCCCTCTTCTTCCCGCTCGACCGTGAGTACAGTACTGGCGACTTGTCCGGTGGCAGCAATATACAGCAGAAGAGGCTCTCCACTGACTGGGGCAGCGAGCACCGGCTGGGTGGACAGCAGGGCTTTGAGCTCTTCAAACGCTGCTTCGGCTTCGGGATTCCACTCGAACTTGTCGGATTTCTTCATGAGTCGGTAGAGAGGCAGTGCCTTCTCGCCGAGATGAGAAATGAATCGACTCAATGCGGCCAAGCAACCAGTAAGCTTCTGGACGTCGTGTATACGCTCGGGGCATTTCATTCGGAGGATGGTGCTGACCTTCTCTGGGTTGGCGTCGATTCCCCGTTCGGAAACGAGAAAACCGAGCAACTTGCTGCCAGGAACTCCAAATGTACACTTTGACGAGTTGAGATTGATATCGTAGCTTCTTAGGCTTGCGAATGTCTCAGCGAGGTCAGTCAGTAGGTCGGAACCTTTCCGTGACTTGACCACAATGTCATCCATGTATGCCTCGACGTTCCGACTGATTTGCTTTATCAAGCACTTCTGGATCATGCACATGAAGGTAGCGCCAGCATTTTTGAGGCCGAAAGGCATGGTGACCTAACAAAAACACCCGAAGAGGGTGATGAAAGTTGTCTTGATCTCGTCGGGCCCGAACAGACGGATCTGATGGTACCCGGAATACGCGTCCAGAAAGGACAAACGTTCACATCCCGCAGTCGAGTCGACTATCTGATCGATGCGGGGAAGAGGAAAATGATCTTTCAGGCAGGCCCGATTGATGTGCTTGAAATCGATGCACATGCGGAGAGACTTGTCCTTCTTGGGGACCATGACGACGTTGGCGAGCCACTCGGAGTGGTATATCTCGCGGATAAACTCTGCTGCCAGGAGTCGAGCCACTTCTTCGCCAATTGCCTTTCGCTTCTCCGCAGCGGATCGACGGAGATGTTCCTTCACAGGTTTCACTTTAGGGTCGACTCGCAAATGGTGCTCAGCCAGTCCCTTGGGTACACCCGGCATGTCTGATGGTTTCCATGCAAAGATGTCCCAGTTCTCATGGAGGAACTGGACGAGCGCTTCTTCCTATTTTCTATCGAGTGTAGTGGAGATGTGGGTCAGTGCTGCGTTGGGGTCGGTGGGGTGGATGTGTACAGGTTTCGTGTCCCCGGCCGACTGGAAAGATGACTCGAAAGCCGGCTTCTTCGCCCTTAGCAGGTCACTCGGATCCACTTTCTTTTGGTACTCCTCCATCTCTACTGCTGCCATTTGCACGTCGGCGATCTTCGAGCCTTTCTGGAAGCATTCTTCCGCTTTTTGACGGTTCCCAGTGATGGTTATAACGCCGTTGGGTCCCGGCATCTTCAGCTTGAGGTAGACATAACATGGTCGAGCCATGAACCTGGCATAGGCGGGCCTACCCAGGATGGCGTGATAGGCGATGTTGAAGTCCACCACTTCAAACGTCAGCCTCTCTTTGCGGTAGTTCTTCGACTCGCCAAAGACTACGTCGAGTGAGATCTGGCCAAGTGAGTCGGCTTTATTCCCGGGGATTACCCCGTGGAACCTCATGTTACTTTCTCTCAGCTTGGACATCGGAATGCCCATATCCTGGAGGGTTGCTGCATACAAGATATTCAAGCCACTGCCCCCATCCATCAAAACTCTGGTCAGACGTGTGCCTTCAATAACTGGGTCGACCACCAGTGCCTGCCGCCCGGGGGTGGCAATGTGCACTGGGTGATCGGACTGGTCAAATGTGATGGGGGTCTTTGACCATTTCAAAAATGTGGGGGTCGCCGGGGCAACCATGTTTACTTCTCTGTTCATGATTTTCAGTCGACTTTTGCTCTCGACGTCCGCGAAAATCACCAAAGTGGAGTTGATCCGGGGGTATCCTCCGTCCCCTTCCTTGTCTTCAAACTCTTCTGATTCCTTTTCTTTCTCAGTCGACTGATCTTTCTGGAAGCTCTGGATCAAGAGCCGACACTGTCGAGTGGTGTGCTTGGGATACACCAAGTTTCCCTCTTCATCTTTCTTTGTGTGTATGAGGCACGGCTGGTCGAGCATATCATCTCCAGCCTGACCCTTTCCTTTATTGGGGGGCCAGGGGCCTTTTGGCTTCCCTTTGCCCTTTCCTTGATTGACCGCCGCAGCCTCTCCCTGAGCGGCTGGCTCGGCCTTGCGCTTGTTCTTCCGACTGGAATTGTGGTCGTCCTGCCCGACTGGTTTCTTGCCGCTGCGGAGCCGATCGGCCTCCTCACCGTTGGCGTACCGACTGGCAATTTCCATCATCTGTGACAGGGACATGTCGCCTGTTCGGCCAAACTTCAGATTCAACTCTCGGTTACGTACGCCTTCCTTGAAAGCGCACACCTCCTGGTGCTCGGACACGTTCTCCACCGTGTGATGCAAAGTGGTCCATCGCTGAATGTAGTCCCTCAAACTTTCACTCGGCTTCTGCGCGCAGTGTTAAAGTTCCGCGAGTCCAGCGGGTCACTTGCAGGTGCCTTCGAAGGTCCAAACGAAAACTCGAGCGAGCTCTTCCCAACTGTAAATGCTCCTGGGGGCCAACTGATTGAGCCACGCCCGAGCGGAGCCTCCCAGCATCAAGGGGAGGTGCTTCATGGCCACGTCGTCGTTGTCGCCTCCGATCTGTACGGCCACTCGGTAGTCTTCCAGCCAAGTGTCCGGCTTCGACTCACCGGTGAACTTGCTTACTCCCGCCGCCAGCCCGAAGTTCGGGGGGATCTCCGCCGCTCTGATAGCATTACAAAAACATTCAGGCCCAGAGGCCGGCGCTCGGCTGCCACTCGGTTGGTCTCTGCCTCGCTCCTCTCTGGATGCCCGGTTGCGGTCGACTCGACCTTGCACAAGGATAGACCTCGCATCGAAACCTGGCCGTCGGGGATCTAGGGGAATCCTCCGCTCGTCGTCGCGCAGGCGCCTGCCCTCGTGCCGCTGGGGCGAGTGCGACCCACTTCCCGGAGGAGGGGTAGGCACTCGACGGCGGGCATGGCGTCCGTGCCGACGGTCGAGTGGATCATCGTTCCGGCCCAGATGCCGGTCTTGCCGCGGGCCACGTTCCTCGCGCCTCGGGGGCGATCTTGGACTGTGGGCCGACCATATGGTGTCTGCAGCCACCGATCTGCTGTGAATCCTGTTGCGCGACTGAGAAACAGCCACGTTTTGCTCTTCAGCCGTTCGGAGCAAAGCTCGGATCTGCTGAAGACCTCTCCCAGCTTCTGACTGTTGGGGAACGTAGTATTTAAAAATTTTCCTACGATCACGCAAGATCTATCTACCAGATGCATAGCAACGAGAGGGAAGAGTGTGTCTACGTACCCTCGTAGACCGGGAGCGGAAGCGTCAAGTGACGTGGTTGATGTTGTCGAACTTCTTCGCGATCCAACCGATCAAGCACCGAACGTACGGCACCTCCGCGTTCAGCACACGTTCAGCTTGATGACGTCCCACGAGCTCTTGATCCAGTTGAGCTTCACGGGAGAGTTTCGTCAGCACGACGGCGTGGTGACGGATATGATGCGTTCACCGGCGCAGGGCTTCGCCTAAGCTCCGCGACGGTATGACCGAGGTGTGATTCTGTGGAGGGGGCACCGCACACGGCTAAAACAATTCAACTTGTGTGTCTTTGGGTGCCCCCCTGCCCCCGTATATAAAGGAGCAAGGGGGGGCGGCCGGCCCTTCCTGGTGCGGCTAGGGAGTGGACTCCTACTAGGAATAGGATTGCAATCCTATTCCTAGTAGGATTCACCAAAAGAAGGAAGAGGGAAAGGAATAGGAGAGGTGGCGCCCCCCCCCCCCCCCAATCCTAGTCCAACTAGGAACCCTAGGTGGGGGCGCCGGCCAGCCCTATGGGCTGCCTCTCTCTTTCCATTTAGGCCCACTATGGACCATCCCCTCTCGTAGGGGGTTCCGGTAACCCCCTCTGGCAATCCCGATAAATCCGAAACTTTTCCGGAACACTTCCGGTGTCTGAATATAGTCGTCCAATATATCAATCTTTATGTCTCGGACATTCCGAGACTCCTCGTCATGTCCGTGATCTCATCCGGGACTCCGAACTACCTTCGGTACATCAATACTCATAAACTCATAATACCGATCGTCATCAAACGTTAAGCGTGCGGACCCTACGGGTTCGAGAACTATGTAGACATGACCGAGACTCATCTCCGGTCAATAACCAATAGCGGAACCTGGATGTTCATATTGGCTCCTACATATTCTACGAAGATCTTTTATCGGTCAGAACCGCATAACAACATACGTTGTTCCTTTTGTCAAACGGTATGTTACTTGCCCGAGATTCGATCGTCGGTATCTCTATACCTAGTTCAATCTCGTTACCGGCAAGTCTCTTTACTCGTTCCATAACACACATCTCGTGACTAACTCATTAGTCTTTTGCTTGCAAGGCTTATTGTGATGTGTGTTACCGAGAGGGCCCAGAGATACCTCTCCGACACTCGGAGTGACAAATCCTAATCTTGATCTATGCCAACACCACAAATACTTTCGGAGACACCTATAGAGCATCTTTATGATCACCCAGTTACGTTGTGACGTTTGGTAGCACACAAGGTGTTCCTACGGTATTCGGGAGTTGCATAATCTCATAGTCATAGGAACATGTATAAGTCATGAAGAAAGCAATAGCAGTTAAACTAAACGATCATAGTGCTATGCTAACGGATGAGTCTTGTCCATCACATCATTCTCCTAATGATGTGATCCCGTTGATCAAATGACAACTCATGTCTATGGCTAGGAAACATAACCATCTTTGATCAATGAGCTAGTCTAGTAGAGGCATACTAGGGACATACTGTTTTGTCTATGTATTCACACATGTACTAAGTTTCCGGTTAATACAATTCTAGCATGAATAAAAGACATTTATCATGATATAAGGAAATACAAATAACATCTTTATTATTGCCTCTAGGGCATATTTCCTTCAGTCTCCCACTTGAACTAGAGTCAATAATCTAGATTACAAAGTGATGATCCTCACACCCATGGAGTCTTGGTGCTGATCATGTTTTGCCCGTGGAAGAGGTTTAGTCAACGGGTCTGCAACATTCAGATCCGTATGTATTTTGCAAATCTCTATGTCTCCCTCCTTGACTAGATCGCGGATGGAGTTGAAGCGTCTTTTGATGTGCTTTGTTCTCTTTTGAAACCTGGATTCCTTCGCCAAGGCTATGGCTCCAGTGTTGTCACAAAAGATTTTCATTGGACCCGATGCACTAGGTATTACACCTAGATCGGATATGAACTCCTTCATCCAGACTCCTTCATTTGCTGCTTCCGAAGCAGCTATATATTCCGCTTCACACGTAGATCCCGCCACGACGCTCTGCTTGGAACTGCACCAACTGACAGCTCCACCGTTCAATAAAAATACATATCCGGTTTGGGACTTTGAGTCATCCGGATCAGTGTCAAAGCTAGAATCGACGTAACCGTTTATGACGAGCTCTTTGTCACCTCCATATACGAGAAACATATCCTTTGTTCTTTTCAGATACTTTAGGATGTTTTTTACCGCTGTCCAGTGATCCACTCCTGGATTACTTTGGTACCACCCTGCTAGACTTATAGCAAGGCACACATCAGGTCTGGTACACAGCATTGCATACATGATAGATCCTATGGCTGAGGCATAGGGAATGACTTTCATTTTCTCTCTATCTTCTGCAGTGGTCGGGCATTGAGTCTTACTCAACTTCATACCTTGTAAAACAGGCAAGAACCCTTTCTTTGACTGATCCATTTTGAACTTCTTCAAAATCTTATCAAGGTATGTGCTTTGTGAAAGTCCAATTAAGCGTCTTGATCTATCTCTATAGATTTTGATGCCTAATATGTAAGCAGCTTCTCCGAGGTCTTTCATCGAAAAACTTTTATTCAAGTATCCTTTTATGCTATCCAGAAATTCTATATCATTTCCAATCAACAATATGTCATCTACATATAATATTAGAAGTGCTACAGAGCTCCCACTCACTTTCTTGTAAATATAGGCTTCTCCAAAAGTCTGTATAAAACCATATGCTTTGATCACCTCATCAAAGCGTATATTCCAACTCCGAGATGCTTGCACCAGTCCATAGATGGATCGCTGGAGCTTGCATACTTTGTTAGCACCTTTTGGATCGACAAAACCTTCTGGTTGCATCATATACAACTCTTCTTTGAGATATCCATTTAGGAATGCAGTTTTGACATCCATTTGCCAGATTTCATAATCATAAAATGCGGCAATTGCTAACATGATTCGGACAGACTTAAGCATCGCTACAGGTGAGAAAGTCTCATCGTAGTCAACTCCTTGAACTTGTCGAAAACCTTTCGCAACAAGTCGAGCTTTGTAAACGGTAATATTACCGTCTGCGTCGGTCTTCCTCTTGAAGATCCATTTGTTTTCGATGGCTTGCCGATCATCGGGCAAGTCAACCAAAGTCCACACTTTGTTCTCATACATGGATCCCATCTCAGATTTCATGGCTTCAAGCCGTTTTGCGGAATCTGGGCTCATCATCGCTTCCTCATAGTTCGTAGGTTCATCATGGTCTAGTAACATGATTTCCAGAACTGGGTTGCCGTACCACTCTGGTGCGGAACGTACTCTGGTTGATCTACGACGTTCTGTAGAAACTTGATCCGAAGTTTCATGATCATTACCATTAACTTCCTCACTAATTGGTGTAGGAATCACTGGAACAATTTCCTGTGATGTACTATTTTCCAATCCGGGAGAAGGTACAATTACCTCATCAAGTTCTACTTTCCTCCCACTCACTTCTTTCGAGAGAAACTCTTTTTCTAGAAAGGATCCGTTTTTAGCAACGAATATTTTGCCTTCGGATCTGTGATAGAAGGTGTACCCAACAGTCTCTTTTGGGTATCCTATGAAGATACATTTTTCCGACTTGGGTTCGAGCTTATCAGGTTGAAGTGTTTTCACATAAGCATCGCAGCCCCAAACTTTAAGAAACGACAACTTTGGTTTCTTGCCAAACCATAGTTCATAAGGTGTCGTATCAACGGATTTAGATGGTGCCCTATTTAACGTGAATGCAGCTGTCTCTAAAGCATAACCCCAAAACGATAGTGGTAAATCGGTAAGAGACATCATAGATCGCACCATATCCAATAAAGTACGGTTACGACGTTCGGACACACCATTACGCTGTGGTGTTCCAGGTGGCGTGAGTTGTGAAACTATTCCACATTGTTTCAAATGAAGACCAAACTCGTAACTCAAATATTCTCGTCCACGATCAGATCGTAGGAACTTTATTTTCTTGTTACGATGATTCTCTACTTCACTCTGAAATTCTTTGAACTTTTCAAATGTTTCAGACTTGTGTTTCATTAAGTAGATATACCCATATCTGCTCAAATCATCAGTGAAGGTCAGAAAATAACGATACCCGCCGCGAGCATCAACACTCATTGGTCCACATACATCAGTATGTATGATTTCCAACAAATCTGTTGCTCGTTCCATAGTTCCGGAGAACGGAGCTTTAGTCATCTTGCCCATGAGGCATGGTTCGCAAGCACCAAGTGATTCATAATCAAGTTATTCCAAAAGTCCATCATTATGGAGTTTCTTCATGCGTTTTACACCAATATGACCTAAACGGCAGTGCCACAAATAAGTTGCACTATCATTATTAACCTTGCATCTTTTGGTTTCAATATTATGAATATGTGTATCACTACAATCGAGATCCAATAAGAATAGACCACTCTTCAAGGGTGCATGACCATAAAAGATATTATTCATAAAAATAGAACAACCATTATTCTCTGATTTGAATGAATAACCGTCTCGCAATAAACAAGATCCAGATATAATGTTCATGCTTAACGCTGGCACCAAATAACAATTATTTAGGTCTAAAACTAATCCCGAAGGTAGATGTAGAGGTAGCGTGCCGACGGCGATCACATCGACTTTGGAACCGTTTCCCACGCGCATCGTCACCTCGTCCTTAGCTAATCTTTGTTTAATCCGTAGTCCCTGTTTCGAGTTACAAATATTAGCAACCGAACCGGTATCAAATACCCAGGTACTACTACGAGCATTAGTAAGGTACACATCAATAACATGTATATCACATATACCTTTGTTCATCTTGCCATCCTTCTTATCCGCCAAATATTTGGGGCAGTTCCGCTTCCAGTGTCCAGTCCCCTTGCAGTAGAAGCACTCAGTTTCAGGCTTGGCTCCAGATTTGGGTTTCTTCGTGGAAGTAGCAACTGACTTGCTATTCCTTTTGAAGTTCCCTTTCTTTCCCTTGCCCTTTTTCTTGAAACTAGTGGTCTTGCTAACCATCAACACTTGATGCTCCTTTTTGATTTCTACCTCCGCAGCTTTGAGCATAGCGAAGAGCTCGAGAATTGTCTTTTGCATCCCTTGCATGTTATAGTTCATCACGAAGCCTTTATAGCTTGGTGGCACTGATTGAAGAATTCTATCAATAACACTATCCTCGTCAACTTTGCAACCAAGTTGAGTCATATGATTGTAGTACCCAGACATTCTGAGCAAGTGTTCACTGATAGAACTATTCTCCTCCATCTTGCAGCTGTAGAACTTATTGGAAATCTCATATTTCTCAATTCGGGCATTTGCTTGAAATATTAACTTCAACTCCTGGAACATCTCATATGGTCCATGATGTTCAAAACGTCGTTGAAGTCCCGGTTCTAAGCCGTAAAGCATGGCACACTGAACTATCGTGTAGTCATCAGACCGCGACTGCCAGACGTTCAAAGCGTCTACATTAGCGGAAGGGGGCTTGTCACCTAGCGGTGCTTCAAGGACATAATTCTTCTGTGCAGCAATGAGGATAATCCTCAGGTTACGGACCCAGTCCGTGTAATTGCTACCATCATCTTTCAACTTAGCTTTCTCTAGGAATGCATTAAAATTCAAAGGAACGGTAGCACGGGCCATTGATCTACAACGACATAGATATGCAAAACTATCAGGACTAAGTTCATGATAAATTAAAGTTCAATTTAATCATATTAATTTAAAGAACTCCCACTTAGATAGACATCCCTCTGGTCATCTAAATGATCACGTGATCCAAATCAACTAAACCATGTCCGATCATCACGTGAGATGGAGTAGTTTCAATGGTGAACATCTTATGTTGATCATATCTACTATATGATTCACGTTCGACCTTTCGGTCTCCAGTGTTCCGAGGCCATATCTGTATATGCTAGGCTCGTCAAGTTTAACCCGAGTATTCTGCGTGTGCAAAACTGGCTTACACCCGTTGTATTTGAACGTAGAGCTTATCACACCCGATCATCACGTGGTGTCTCGGCACGACGAACTTTCGCAACGGTGCATACTCAGGGAGAACACTTATACCTTGAAATTTAGTAAGGGATCATCTTATAATGCTACCGTCGTTCTAAGCAAAATAAGAAGCATAATAAGATAAACATCACATGCAATCAAAATATATGACATGATATGGCCATCATCATCTTGTGCTTTTGATCTCTATCTCCAAAGCACCGTTATGATCACCTTCGTCACCGGCGCGACACCTTGATCTCCATCGTAGCATCGTTGTCGTCTCGCCAACTATTGCTTCCTCAACTATCGCTACCGCTTAGTGATAAAGTAAAGCAATTACATGGCGATTGCATTTCATACAATAAAGCGACAACCATATGGCTCCTGCCAGTTGCCGATAACTTTACAAACCATGATCATCTCATACAAAATCGTATAACTCATCATGTCTTGACCATATCACATCACAACATGCCCTGCAAAAACAAGTTAGACGTCCTCTACTTTGTTGTTGCAAGTTTTACGTGGCTGCTACGGGCTTTAGCAAGAACCGTTCTTACCTACGCATACAAAACCACAACGATGTTTCGTCAAGTATGTGCTGTTTTAACCTTCACAAGGACCGGGCGTAGCCACACTTGATTCAGCTAAAGTGAGAGAGACAGACACCCGCCAGTCACCTTTAAGCAACGAGTGCTCGTAACGGTGAAACCAGTCTCGCGTAAGCGTACGCGTAATGTCGGTCCGGGCCGCTTCATCTCACAATACCGCCGAAGCAAAGTATGACATGCTGGTAAGCAGTATGACTAGTATCGCCCACAACTCATTGTGTTCTACTCGTGCATATCATCTACGCATAGACCTGGCTCATGATGCCACTGTTGGGGAACGTAGTATTTAAAAATTTTCCTACGATCACGCAAGATCTATCTACCAGATGCATAGCAACGAGAGGGAAGAGTGTGTCTACGTACCCTCGTAGACCGGGAGCGGAAGCATCAAGTGACGTGGTTGATGTTGTCGAACTTCTTCGCGATCCAACCGATCAAGCACCGAACGTACGGCACCTCCGCGTTCAGCACACGTTCAGCTTGATGACGTCCCACGAGCTCTTGATCCAGTTGAGCTTCACGGGAGAGTTTCGTCAGCACGACGGCGTGGTGACGGATATGATGTGTTCACCGGCGCAGGGCTTCACCTAAGCTCCGCGACGGTATGACCGAGGTGTGATTCTGTGGAGGGGGGCACCGCACACGGCTAAAACAATTCAACTTGTGTGTCTTTGGGTGCCCCCCTGCCCCCGTATATAAAGGAGCAAGGGGGGAGGCCGGCCGGCCCTTCCTGGTGCGGCTAGGGAGTGGACTCCTACTAGGAATAGGATTGCAATCCTATTCCTAGTAGGATTCACCAAAAGAAAGGAAGAGGGAAAGGAATAGGAGAGGTGGCGCCCCCCCCCCCAATCCTAGTCCAACTAGGAACCCTGGGTGGGGGCGCCGGCCAGCCCTATGGGCTGCCTCTCTCTTTCCCTTTAGTCTCACTATGGACCATCCCCTCTCGTAGGGGGTTCCGGTAACCCCCTCCGGTAATCCCGATAAATCCGAAACTTTTCCGGAACACTTCCGGTGTCCGAATATAGTCGTCCAATATATCAATCTTTATGTCTCAGACATTCCGAGACTCCTCGTCATGTCTGTGATCTCATCCGGGACTCCGAACTACCTTCGGTACATCAATACTCATAAACTCATAATACCGATCGTCATCAAACGTTAAGCGTGCGGACCCTACGGGTTCGAGAACTATGTAGACATGACCGAGACTCATCTCCGGTCAATAACCAATAGCGGAACCTGGATGTTCATATTGGCTCCTACATATTCTACGAAGATCTTTTATCGGTCAGAACCGCATAACAACATACGTTGTTCCTTTTGTCAAACGGTATGTTACTTGCCCGAGATTCGATCGTCGGTATCTCTATACCTAGTTCAATCTCGTTACCGGCAAGTCTCTTTACTCGTTTCGTAACACATCATCTCGTGACTAACTCATTAGTCTTTTGCTTGCAAGGCTTATTGTGATGTGTGTTACCGAGAGGGCCCAGAGATACCTCTCCGACACTCGGAGTGACAAATCCTAATCTTGATCTATGCCAACACCACAAATACTTTCGGAGACACCTGTAGAGCATCTTTATGATCACCCAGTTACGTTGTGACGTTTGATAGCACACAAGGTGTTCCTACGGTATTCGGGAGTTGCATAATCTCATAGTCATAGGAACATGTATAAGTCATGAAGAAAGCAATAGCAGTTAAACTAAACGATCATAGTGCTATGCTAATGGATGGGTCTTGTCCATCACATCATTCTCCTAATGATGTGATCCCGTTGATCAAATGACAACTCATGTCTATGGCTAGGAAACATAACCATCTTTGATCAATGAGCTAGTCTAGTAGAGGCATACTAGGGACATACTGTTTTGTCTATGTATTCACACATGTACTAAGTTTCCGGTTAATACAATTCTAGCATGAATAAAAGACATTTATCATGATATAAGGAAATACAAATAACATCTTTATTATTGCCTCTAGGGCATATTTCCTTCACCGACTGGGAGGGTTGAATCGACTCCGCGATGCGAGCCGCGGCTTCGAGGTTTTGGACTGGCGTGCGGAACACCTGAGTCTCACGCTGACGCGATTGCCACGGTCGTCGACTGGACTCGGGGACCAGTCGGCGAGCCTGCTCGTCGAGTGAGCGTTGGATGTTTTCCAAGCGCGCGTGCTCGGCCACGATGGCCTAGCGCGTGGCTTCGAGGGCCAGAGCCTCCGGGGAATCTCCCACGATGGGAGTGAAGAGTGCATCTTCGTTGCGGCGACAAAGCTCGGCCCTTTGCTCAGAGGTGAGGGGCTGAGGAATGTAACCGTCGTCGTCGTGCGATCGGTCGCCGCCGCTGCCGCCGTTCCCACCGCGAGGAAAACCTGGCGGGCTGCGGCGCGAATCGACCATAAGGATTTCCGCCGCGGGATCGCTGCTCCCGCACTCGGAAACGGAATCTTCGAGCTCCGACGACTGGTCGGCCGGCCCGTAGAGGTAGCCGTCGGGCTCAATGGCCGTGACTTGAGGGGTGGCCGTTTGACGGGCCACCGCATGTTTCACCCACCGCTGGAGCCGCGAGCGACCGGATCGTTTGCGGCGGCGTCCGGCGGGGATGGGGGACGATGAGTACCGAGTCGATGGCTGCCGCAAGAGGACGCCGCCGGCGCCGGCGCGAAAGTGCGCGGTTCCCCGGGCGGGCAGAGCCTCGACGTCGAGAGGGGCTTCCTGGAGCCATGCAGAGTCGTCGGCGATGAAGACTAGTGCGCCGAGCCCGATCTCGCGGCCCAACGCCAAACCACCGCTTGACATCATGACGAAAGCGGTCGGAGGAGGAGTTGCAACTTCACCAGATGTCGCTAAGACGCCTTGCCCCACGGTGGGCGCCAACTGTCGTGGTTCTAAGTCTGACAGTAAGGGTAGGGGGTACGAATGGAGAGGCAAGGTCCTAGCTATGGTGATGTTGTACACAAGGTGTTTTCGAGTTCAGGCCCTTCTCGGAGGAAGTAATAGCCCTACGTCTCCGTGCCCGGTGGCTTGGTCGACTGGTATGTGTATATGTGTGTTACAGAGGTGCGAACCCTTGTTCTGGAGGAGGGGGTGGCTTATATAGTGCGCCAGGACCCCAGCCATGCTCCACGTTACCAAGGGTTCAATGTACATTAAGGCAGGCATTACTGGTAACGCCTGCAGTAAAGGGTAATTAAGGTGTTTACTACGGTGAGTAAATACAGGACCGTTTCTGTCTCAAGTGATGCTTGGCCTTCGGAGGTCGAGTGCTTTGGATTGGTCGAGTGGGGTTGAGTCGTCTTGCGGATGAGGCTCAGTCGAGTGGAGTGTCTTCTTGGACCGTCTCAGTCGACTGCCTCCACTGCCATAAGTTTTGTCTTTTGATCTTCTAGGGTAGTGACCTCGGGTGGGGTACCTTGGTCGGGCTTGTGACCCTACCCTAGGTCCGTAACCTCGTCACCATGCCCAAAGGACATCAAAGTATATACCTCCTAGCTTCACATACCAGCAAAAGAAAAAGTTCTTCTATGATTTGAGACATTACTTTTGGGATGACCCACATCTTTATAAAGAAGGAGTAGATAGTATTATTAGACGTTGTGTACCTGAGCATGAACAGGAACAGATCCTACGCAAGTGCCACTCCGAAGCTTATGGAGGACACCATGCGGAGGATAGAACTGCACACAAGGTATTGCAATCCGATTTTTACTGGCCTACTCTCTTCAAGGATGCCCGTAAGTTTGTCTTATCTTGTGATGAATGTCAAAGAATTGGTAATATTAGTAGACGTCAAGAAATGCCTATGAATTATTCACTTGTTATTGAACCATTTGATGTTTGGGGCTTTGATTATATGGGACCGTTTCCTGCCTCTAATGGGTACACACATATTTTAGTTGCTATTGATTACGTTACTAAGTGGGTGGAAGCTATTCCAACTAGTAGTGCTGATCATAACACCTCTATTAAGATGCTTAAAGAAGTTATTTTTCTGAGGTTTGGAGTCCCTATATACTTAATGATTAATGGTGGTTCGCACTTTAATCATGGTGCTTTTCGTAAGATGCTTGCAAAGTATGATGTCAACCATAGAATCGCATCCCCTTATCACCCACAGACTAGTAGTCAAGTAGAACTAAGTAATAGGGAGTTGAAATTAATTTTGCAAAAGACAGTTAATAGGTCTAGGAAGAATTGGTCCAAGAAACTAGATGATGCATTATGGGCCTATAGAATTGCATACAAAAATCCTATGGGTATGTCTCCATATAAGATGGTATATCGAAAAGCTTGTCACTTACCTCTTGAACTAGAACATAAGGCATATTGGGCTATTAAAGAGCTCAATTATGATTTCAAACATGCCGGTGAAAAGAGGTTATTTGACATTAGCTGCCTTGATGAATGGAGAACCCAGGCCTACGAGAATACCAAACTGTTTAAAGAAAAAGTTAAAAGATGGCATGACACAAGAATACAAAGCGTGAGTTTAACGTAGGTGACTATGTCTTGCTATACAACTCTCATTTAAGATTTTTTGTAGGAAAACTTCTATCCAAGTGGGAAGGACCTTATGTTATCGAGGAGGTCTATCGTTCCGGTGCCATAAAAATCAACAACTTCGAAGGCACAAATCCGAATGTGGTGAACGATCAAAGAATCAAACATTATATCTCAGGTAATCCTATAA
This sequence comes from Secale cereale, assembly GCA_902687465.1. Taxonomy (NCBI): domain Eukaryota; kingdom Viridiplantae; phylum Streptophyta; class Magnoliopsida; order Poales; family Poaceae; genus Secale; species Secale cereale. Next base: position 675,226,223 of record LR738714.1, on the reverse strand, counting down.
ATGTTGAAACCAATGTTATTGAAACCGTAACCCCGGAAGAATACATAAGGGACACTTTCCAGAATGATTCAGCCTCCGAAAAGGAAGAGGTATGTGATACGGTAAGTAAACCGACTCCAAAACAGCTCTAAAGGCAATTTTTCTCCGTTTTGGAATATTTAGAAAAATAGACAAATAGGTAGGAGTCCGGAAGAGACACGAGGCGTCCACGAGGGTGGAGGGCGCGCCCCCTGCCTCGTGGGCACCCCGTGTGCCTCCCAGACTCCGTTTTCTTGTGGGTTACTCCTTTTGGTCGGTAAAAATTCATTATATATACTCCCGAAAGTTTTGACCTCTGTATCACGCAAAAATCCTCTGTTCTTGTTTCGAGCTGTTTTCTGCTAGGGTTTATGAGGCCAGGCATCATGTCGTCTCCCTCCTCCAACAATGAAGGCAACGATGCTTGGCTAATGAAGATAGATCTGAAGAGAGAAGGACCCGAGGAGATCCACAAGGAGAACAAGATCAAGATGGAGGTGGAAGATCCGGCTCCGGCACAAGGAGAAGAAGACACCCCTAAATCTCTTCCTAATCTCTTTACCTCAACTGAGATTGAAGCTTTCAGGATGATTGAGTTAGCTCAAATTCGAAACAAGCATCTCACAAGTGAAAATATTTTGTTGAAGGATTACATAGCTGCACTCAAAGGTATTATCCACAAGCTGGAGGATCTCCTACGCTCGATATATGATGATCCGGCGTCACTACTTTCAACTCCATCATCACCACCCCCGAAGAAGGAGACATAATCATATGGGTATGGGCACTCCCCTTGGCAACTGCCAATCTTGGGGGAGTGACCCCGGTATCGTATCACCATCACTCCTATCTTTACCGTTTTTCTTAGTTCGATCCTTTGGTAGTATCTTGATCTAGTAGAATAAAGTTAGCATGATCTAGTTGTGAGCTTTTGCTTTATGATCTTTACCCTTTGTAATCAAGTCTGTTAGCTATATAATAAAGATTAGTGTTGAGTCAAGGGCTTGATTTCCTCACTTGGGTCATGATAAAAAGAAAGAAAACATAAAGAGTATCCAATAGATCATATTGTTCTTATGGGAAGTAATGACTTCACATATAAGAGTATGATGAATAAGAGTTGTTGGGAGTAGACAAACATAGTTTTGGTCATCGTTGCAATTAATAGGAAGTAATAAAAGAAGATAGGCTTCACAAACAAATATACTATCTTGGACATCTTTTATGATTGTGAGCACTCATTAAAGTATGACATGCTAAAGAGTTGATGTTGGACAAGGAAGACAACATAATGGGTTATGTCTTCTTATATCCGAAATAAAGTATATTGTCATGGATCATCCAACATGTTGAGCTTGCCTTTCCCCCTCATGCTAGCCAAAACTCCTCGCACCAAGTAGAGATACTACTTGTGCTTCCATATATCCTTAAACCCAGTTTTGCCATGAGAGTCCACCATACCTACCTATGGATTGAGAAAGATCCTTCCAAGTAAGTTGTCATGTTGCAAACTCGCTAAAATATGTATGATTTATTAGTGTCGAGGAAATTAGCTTTATACGATCTTGTGATATGGAAGTAATAAAAGCAACGGACTGCATAATAAAGGTCCTTATCACAAGTGGCAATATAAAGCGAAGTTCTTCTATGCTAAAACTTTGTGCATCCAACCATAAAAACACATGACAACGTCTGCTTCCCTCTGTGAAGGGCCTATCTATTATTCTTGCCTTATAAGAGTCCAGGTGAATTTCACCTTTCCTTTTTACATTTTATCCTTTGGCAAACACACTGTGTTGGAAAGATCCTGACATATATACCCACTTGGATGTAAGTTTTCATGATCTATTACTGTTGACATTACCCTTGAGGTAAAAGGTTGGGAGGCAACACCATAAGCCCCTATCTTTCTCTGTGTCCGATTAAAACTCCATAAACATAAGTATTGCGTGAGTGTGAGCAATTGTGAAAGACTATATGATAGTTGAGTATGTAGGCTTGCTGAAAAGCTCTTATATTGACTCTTTCCGATGTTACGATAAATTGCAATTGCTTCAATGACCGAGATCAAAGTTTGTTAGTTTTCAATGAAGTTTATGATTCATACTTGATATTGTGGATGAATTGTTACTTTAGCATAAGAATCATATGGCTATATTTATATATACCTTGTTGTAATGAGAATGATCATGATGCTCTCATGTCCGTATTCTGTTTTTATCGACACCTTTATCTCTAAACATGTGGACATATTTTTCGATATCGGCTTTCGCTTGAGGACAAGCGAGGTCTAAGCTTGGGGGAGTTGATACGTCCATTTTGCATCATGCTTATATGTTGATATTTATTGCATTATGAGCTGTTATTACTTGTTCTGTCACAATACTTATGCCTTTTCTCTCTTATTTTACAAGGTTTACATGAAAAGGGAGAATGCCGGCAGCTGGAATTCTGGGCTGGAAAAGGAGCAAACTCTGGAAACCTATTCTGCACAACTCCAAAAGCCCCAAAACTCAACAGAACTTCGTTTCAAAAATATAAAAAATATCTGGCGAAAGAAGTTCACGAGGGGGGCCAGCGGCTGTCCACGAGGGTGGGGGGCGCGCCCCCCTTCCCAGGGCGCGCCCCCCTGCCTCGTGGGCCCACCGAAGGTCCCTCGATGCCCATCTTCTCCTATATGAGGTGTTTTGACCTGGAAAAAAATCATAAGGAGGCTTTCGGGACCAGACGCCGCCGTCTCGAGGCGGAAACCAATCTAGGGCTCCGGCAGAGCTATTCTGTCGGGGATACTTCCCTCCAGGAGGGGGGAATCGTCACCGCCGTCATCACCAACAACTCTCCCATCTTGGGGAGGGCTATCTTCATCAACATCTTCACCAGCACCATCTCCTCTCAAACCCTAGTTTATCTCTTGTATCCAATCTTTGTACCCAAACCTCAGATTGGTACCTGTGGGTTGCTAGTAGTGTTGATTACTCCTTGTAGTTGATGCTTGTTGGTTTATTTGGTGGAAGATCATATGTTCAGATCCATTATGCATATTAATATTCCTCTGATCATGAACAATATTATGTCTTGTGAGTAGTTACTCTTGTTCCTGAGGACATGGGAGAAGTCTTGCTATTAGTAGTCATGTGAATTTGGTCTTCGTTCGATATTTCGATGAGATGTATGTTGTCTCTCATCTAGTGGTGTCATGTGAACGTCGACTACATGACACTTCACCATTATTTGGGCCTAGAGAAAGGCATTGGGAAGTAATAAGTAGATGATGGGTTGCTACAGTGACAGAAGCTTAAACCCTAGTTTATGCGTTGCTTCGTAAGGGGCTGATTTGGATCCATATGTTTCAGGCTATGGTTAGGTTTACCTTAATACTTCTTTTGTAGTTGCGGATGCTTGCATTAGCGGTTAATCATAAGTGGGAGGCTTGTCCAAGTAAGGGCAGCACCCAAGCACCGGTCCACCCACATACCAAATTATCGAAGTACCGAACGCGAATCAGATGATTGTGATGAAAACTAGCTTGACGATAATTCACATGTGTCCTCGGGAGCGCTTTGCTTTATATAAGAGTTTGTCCAGGCTTGTCCTTTGCTACAAAAAGGATTGGGTCACCTTGCTGCACCTTGTTTACTTTTACCTTTTGTCACTTGCTACCAATTACCTTATCACAAAACTATCTGTTACCTATAATTGCAGTGCTTGGAGAAAATACCTTACTAAAAACTGCTTATCATTTCCTTCTGCTCCTCGTTGGGTTCGACACTCTTACTTATCGAAAGCACTACGATAGATCCCCTACATTTGTGGGTCATTACGCAGTAGCATCTCCCTGCCTGTGCGCGTTCGAATATTGTGGTTCGCAAGTGTGTCACACCCTGCTTCTTAATTATAGAGCCACGGGGGCTCCTCCCCCTGCCGGTCTAGTTTTTTTTAATTAATATGAGATCCATGCTAGATTTTATATTTCTGAACTCTGAGACTAAACACTACCCTTTTTGCACTATATGGACAAATTTATATTACACGATGAACATTGTTTTAGATCAATATGAATATGTTTGTAAAGCCGATTAAAATATTAGCCAATTCTCAATCGGCCGATGCAATATTATTTTACTAGATTAAATATTTTAACACATGAATATTTTATATAATCATATTGGTTTGTAAATCGACTGAGAATGAGTTAAAAAATATTCATAAATTTACTTTTTTGCGAGTAAAAAATAAATAAATTTTAGAATAATGTTTTAACTCATTCTCATAAATTTCACTTTTTTGCAAGTAAAAAAAAGTAAATTCATAACATTACTAAAAGGTGAAAACAACACGTGTTAATAGGAGGCGCAACGCATGGCCAAATATCAATTCCTTTGAGCGTTGCTCTCCATCGCACCCCTTTATGGCGGCATACAAGAGAACCCAACTCTATTTTTGTATTTTCCGTAAAAAAAACTCTAATTTTGTATTAACAGGAGGATTTTTTTTTTTTGCGGGGATTAACAGGAGGATTTCGGTCAATTCACACAGGACGGTGAGAGTATGGGTTGGGCCAACTAATATAGCCACCAGACTGTCGGTTTTCTTTTCTATCTCCTGCTCGTTTTTTGTTTGTTTTTATTTCCTTGTGTTCTTTTGTCTCTTTTCTCCACTTTCTTCCTATTTTCTCTTTTCTGTTTCCCAATGTTTTTTCTTTTTACCTTTTCTTGAAAATTTATAGTTTTCAAAATTCACCTCAAAAAATCATGTTTTTTAAATTCGATTTTTTTGGGAATGCATGAAGTTTTTAAACTAATAATATATTTTTAATACACTCAAACATTTTAAAAAAAAATTCTGAGAACATTTTAGTTCGTGAATATTTTTTATAAACTTGTAATAAGTTTTATTAAAATTAGATATTTTTACATTCATGATTTTTTAAACTTTATGAACGTTTTCTAGAATTCACAATCATTTTAAAATTTTGGTGAACATATCTTGACAGATGTCCTATAGAGCTAATGTCTTCTGGGAGTGATATTTCTAAGGGACACTCTTTGGTGTGTTCAATTTGAAGCATGAACCTTAAAGTGGTGAAACACGACAATCCCCATGAGGCACACTGTTCACTCCCATGTGGCTTTCCAAAAACGATACAATTGTTTTCTCCTATACACGCCCCGGTGTGTAGCATGGCACGCCATAGATGTAGCATGTCAAATACCCGAAGAATGTATAGCAGCTACTCTTGAAGGCATGCCAATTCATGAACATATGGGTAAGTCCTCTTTTTTCTTAGTCTGCCAATTCTCTCTGTTGCAGCATGGCAACTCCTTGAAACACATGACCATCTCTCTATTTTAGCATGGCAAAATCCCTAAGATGCATGACATTTTTACTGTATCATATGTTTTTATTTTTAGGCATGAAAAATTTCTCCCTTTTTTGGCATGACAAATCTCTCTGTTACAACATGACAACTCCTGAACGCTTCATCGGAGTGTTTTTTTTAGAGAACACCCCTAGTGGCGTCGTTCGCTTTAATGAGCTTCCCAAGGGAACGTTCATCTGTGCCGGGGTCTTCCTGTAGGGAACATCAGCCCCTTATTAGGATCCTATCTTTAACTACAATATTTTTTATTTTTTACTAAAAGCAGAGTGAAAAATATTTGTTGGAGTAGCCTCCAACATGGGATACAAGTAAAAGCCTTTTTTTTTACGAACGTAACGTCTGCTGACTGACTCCCCAACGGGCCTCCGCGAACTCGGCCTTTCTCCGCTCCACGAGCGAGTGACACCAGCCGGCCCACGTCGCGACCTAAACCCACGCCGAAAATCCCCCACTTGCGCTGACTCTATCAGTTACGGCTACCAATCGCTCCGCTCTTCCCTTCTCCTCTCTTCTCAGCGGCAGTCACCAGCGCCGCCGCCGCCGCCCCCGGACGCGAGCTCCTCCTCCGGCGTCTGTCCCGAGGCATGACCGGCGCTGCCCCCGCCCTCCTCCACCACCACGGTACCGCACAGTCCCCCCTCCCCACCGCAGCCCGCCTCCCTCCCCACTGTTTCCGGCTACCCGTCTACATGCGCACCGCGCGCCGTAGGGTCCAGCTCCGTCTAGGGTTTCGAGATTTCCGTGGCGCGAGGAGCGGCCTGTCTGCTCCACCGCCGCTGCCGCCCACCGCGCGTTTCCCCTTGTCTCTGCGGCGCGCAGCAGTGGTACACTGACCCGTAGCAGTGGTAGCTAGCCAGCAGCAGGAGCAGCAGCAGCACTGCGGTGCTGCGCTAGCAGTAGTTAGGCCGCTGCGTACGCACCCCTGTCGCAGAGAGGCTCAACGTGTAGGAACTCAGCCTCGTCTTAATTGGGGGCACAATCATACATGTGCGGCACTCCCCAAATTGTTATCAGTTATCACTGGTGAATTGTGAGATGGATCCTGTATATTCTACTAAGGGGCAGTGCTAATTGTGAGATTGGTTTTGGACAAAACTTGCATCCCGTGCTGTTGGAGCATTTCTGAATTTATCTTCTCCATGATGGCATACGTGATGGACAGTTAGAAAAATGTGGCCTGGTTTACCTGCAATAACCACCTCGTTAGGTAGTAAGAGGGCATTCGAATCCATTTCTTATCCTCATTCCTCACCTAGCTGTAGTGGTGTTTGCTTCTGGTTCAGATTATGCAAGCTGAGCTGCTACATTTAGATTTATATGCCGACCATGTTGTGCTCAAGTCAGTCTATATCAATTTGCCATATTTATTCATATATGAATATGATAGCCGATCACCTATTAATTGAATCGGGGGTTTATAAACCACTCAAGTGGAATATGTATGTATGCAGTATGCACATTAGATGGCATGTGCAGCTCACTCTTCCTGCAGTTCTACAGCAACTGCCTAACTATTTTGGGGGATCGTCCCTTTAGATGCCTTGCGCTGTCCTCCCTTCCTGGATTGACTTAAATGTTGCCCGTTAGATGTCTGCTAGCGCAAATTTTCCCGCTATCTGAAATCTGACTTGTTCAAAGTGGACACGAGACACTTGCTTTCCCAATTTAATTCATACAAGACTGCTGTTGCTCGCTATTTCCGTGTTTGCCGCTAGGAGCAGGCGCTTGTACTCGATTGCACATGGTGTAAATGTGCATCTCTTCTGCGTCGTTTGGCTTTAATTAGGATGCATATGTTAGTTGATTCATGAATATGCACAGAGCAACTGTATGGCGTTCTCCTCCACTAATCAACTAGCTCTGTATGTATGTTAGAGATCGACCGACAGGCCACGTTAGCTGGCTCATACTCATTAACCCGTCTTATGATCTGTTCAGGATTGAGCTGTGCCTGGCAGCAGTTGATGTTGTGATACACTCCTCTTTTATTCACGACTTGCATTTATTGGCGAAAGTGACTGGAATATTTATTATTTCCCATATGAGCTAATTCTGAAGTACAGTTCATTTTCTTTCAGTTGTCAAATGCCTTGTTTTTCCTTGAACACTGCAAGTTACCTTTATGCATGTATCTATGATGAAGTGAGTTTTGCCCATGTGGATCTTGATATGGCTGTTCCCAGTTCGGTCGAAACTTAAAAGTGTTCTTGTTTATAATGCAATTGTTTGTTTCCACGAGTAGTATGTTTATTTTCTGACAGGCTGCATACCGTTCCATCTTAAGCTGCTCATTTCCCACTAGTCCACCAAGCGTCTTCCAAAGCAATAACTGATGTATACTGTTTATTTTTCTGTCCAGGTGTTTCAAGCAGAGGAACATTACCTGTCTATCATGGCAATTGCAGATTCGTCCCAGGATCTTGTTTCCTCAGCAAATCAACTATTTTGGGCCCATTGACTGTGTCTTTGGTTTGTGGTGCTACCCCCAACAACCATAGATCAAGGAATCCAGATATCTCACGACAACAGAAGAGGGGTTCTTCATCAAGGGGGAAAAGCAAGCCATTCCAAGAAAGGGACGACTCTGAGAATAATGATGAATTTGATAGCGATACAGTATCCTCCAAAAATGGACCACCTATATCTTTGACAAGCAACTCACGTCCCCATGCAACATCAGCTCCAGGGGAAAGGGAAAGGGAGATTGTAGAGCTATTTAAAAGGGTACAAGCACAACTGCGAGCGAGGGGAAAAGGCAGGGAGGACAAGAAGCAGCCTGAACCTGCAAAATCCCAGGGTGAGAGGGGAAGTGTGGATTCCCTTCTTAATTTGCTCAGGAAACACTCGGTGGACCAAAAACGGAAGAGCAGCGATGACAAAGAGCAGAATTTTGATCAAACATGGAGAAGCAGTGATTCTGGAAACAAGCAAAGTTCAAGGATATTTGGCACGAAGAACGACGCCCAGGAAGGGCAGAAGCCACCTCCTGCAACCTTCCAGAGACCGCCTTCAAGCTTCAGGCGAAGATCTCCTGTCCCTGGGGTCAAGTTCCAGCTTGTTACCAATCCAGATGCTGATGCCAAGCCTGTTGTCAATGGCATGACCGATGCTGTGCTGAAAGCCAAGACGCCACTGGAGGAGGAGACTGCTCAAGATGAACCTGATTCAGTCTCCCCGTACGAACCCGACTCTGTGATAGCACCAGAAGACGCATCTTTGGACGACTTTGTTGTATCAGACGACGAGTCAGACGTGCTGGATACCGATGAACCCGATGATTATCTGGAACCGTTGGATGATGCTGATGACGTGCCAGATATCAGCGCATCCCTTGACGACAGTCTGGAAGGCAGTTCTTCCGCGGAAGCTTCCGACCTGAACTCGCTCAAGGTCACTGAGCTGAGAGAGCTGGCGAAATCTCGGGGACTCCGGGGTTACTCGAAGATGAAGAAGAGCGACCTGGTCGCACTGCTGAGCGACGTGTCCTGATCCGTCGGTGGTGGGCAATCCCGCTCGAGCCCACCGTTTCGCTTCCCTTCTGCCATGGCCATGTGCACGAACGACCCTCCATTCCTATTTCGCCAAGACCAGGCCCGTTTCTTAGGTAGAAAGTTGTAAATGAGCAAGGTTAACTTTTCTCCGTTCTTTGCTGATCTGTTGCTGGTCTCCTTTCGCTGTCATGCCCTAGCCTTGTTAGTTATAATTAGCTGGACTCTGTTCTTAGAGTTAAATAAGTAAAGCTGTAAGCCCGCCGGGGCATTTGTTTCCGTGCTCTACTACCACTGTCGTTGTAGTCAAGGAAATCTTGGTTTCCCTCCTCGATTTGGTTGGTTATACTCGTCAGCTCGTAAAGCTGCGGTGGCTCGTTGGTGGCGCGATACTGTTCTGATTTCGTTGTGCTCCACGGATCGACATGCATGCTGCCAACCCTGGTGGATGCCATCTCTTTTATCATCGATATGAAAAGGATACTAGCAGTAGTACATGCATGGTATTTCCTGCATGACTGATTTCCTGATGCTTCTGGTATTTCCTGCATGACTGATTTCCTGATGCTTTTCTCCTTTCTTTTCTGTGCAGCAGAGGCTGGCATTTGGCAATACGGCTCTGTGCATCAGGACTGCGGCTGCAGCTTTCCTCGTGGTGAAGAAAGCAAAGCAAAGCAATCAAGTCCATGGCCACGGCTCAGCTGCGTGCATTATTGATCGGCTTCTGTTCCTTCTGCTGGCCGCCAAGGTAAGTAAATACAAATACACTCTTACTTACTCTCTCAGCTTGTGATCCACGCACTCCGTAATCCATGCCGGTGTCTGTGCCTTGGTTTATGGGGGCCGTCAGATCTGGGCGACTGGACGGTCAGTTCGCCGTCTCACGTGCCGCTGCTTCCTCGGCCTGCCCTGCGCTGCCCCTCCCAGAGCCTGGCTGGCTGGGTCTGTGTCTGTGTGTGCGGTGTGAAGCACTGATTAAAGCTGCCCCATTTTGATACGGTCGTAACGGTGGTACCCTCTACCAGCAGCGCTAGAGGGTCTTCAGAAAGAATATATATATATATATATATATATATATATATATATATAATCCTCAGTTTGTCATCAAAAGAAAAAGAAAAGTAAAAGCCACTACCTTGTCTGGTCGCCAGCTTCAATTGTTTCTTTCTCCTTTTAGCATTTCCTTTCAGTTTGAGACATGGACTTGTGGTATCTCTAATGCTGATGTTCGCGGACATGGATGTGGAAGGCCACCATCCGATATTATCCGCATACATTCTAATGCTGACTGATTTTAACTAAACTATACTAGACTAGGGTAAAACTAGTCTAACGTCGACCGGGGCGGATCTCCATTCGCACGACATGTGTCTTCCCTATGTCCGGCAGGTTCCGAAGGGTTTGCCGGCAAGCCAACCTGCATCGAGCGGGCTCGCCAGGCAACCCAGGCCGCTGCAATGCCGGTGAACTCCTTGCCCTCGCCGGAGGCCATGGCGTGTGGCGTACATGGAGGAGATGGAGAGCGGAGATGAGGTGTGGTTATAGCCCGACGCCTGTTCACGTTTATATAGCAGGTGGATGCGAGAAGCCAGCCAGAAGGGTGTTTAATGCTGACCGGCACAAGAATGAACGTGTGGCGCTCGGGACGCTGGAGTAGCTAGGTTCCTTGGTACACGCGTTGATTTAATGGAGTTTTCTTTATAAAATGGTCAATTCTTTTCTTACCCCGGGTTTTATACTAATAGGGGAAACGCAACACTGCAACAGGAAGTGGAAAGAAAAGTAATGTGATTAGGCGATGCAGCAGGACAGCTATGGGCGGTGTCTCAGCTGGTCCAGTCCAAGCACGGAGCCGGCCGGAAAAAGAGCGACTGTTGAAACTCACCTTGGAATAAAAGCAGAAGGAACGAGCTAGCTAGCTGGGGGTTGGCCGGGTTAGCTCCACTATTGCTAGGGCGCAGGGAGGGCGCGGCCGACACTGTTCACCGGCAGCGCAGTGCACAGCAAGCACGCATGCATAGTGCGCGCAGTAGTTCGAAACCGAGGCCGCGTCCAGTCTACATCACCCCGGCCGCGTATATCTGGACCATATGTGCGTGTCCATGCCAATGCCATGCATGGGCCGATGGGCGCGAGCGCGCACATGTGTGCCGCTGTGCGCATGGGTGGGCCGGCCAGTGCACGCACGGACACGGACGGACGCGCGTGTAATACATGTGTGGCCTCATGCCCTCATCTGATCTGCGAGGCACGGCCAACTACACATTCGTTAGCTAGTCTGGCTCTGGCCTGGAGAAACTTTGGTATGGACGCCACACATACAACTCCTGGCCTCGCGCGCATGATGGTTCTGCGTACGTACGTACTCGCCTAGTACGAATGAACCACGACGTACGACGTGCCTAGCTACCTTGGCAGTTGGCACGACGATGTGCCAGACCGGCAGCGATCCTACTCATACGTGCGTCCACGTGGAACGTGCGAGGCAGTGGGCGCATGCATGCATGCCTGAGGAGCTTGTCCCCCGGCCCTGATCTGATCGCCAAGTTTGTTTTCCCCTCACGCCGAGAGCCCTATACCTATACGTACGTAGGGCACTGTTGGCGATGTCACCGTCTAAGTTTAGCCATGGTCCTCACGGATGGGAGTGGGACGACGACGACGGTGCGCAGGCAGGGTCATGCGGCCAGCGAGGGAGCACGGCGCTGACCGCCCGGCCGGGCTCGCGCGCTCTCGGCCTGGTCCCCGGCGTACGTACAGCGACGGAGTCACGGAGCGTGCCGGTCTGGGCTCGCTGCATGCGCCGCGACACAGGCCGGCAGCGCGACTTCTTCCTCCGGCCGGTCGACCGATGCATGGATGCATGATTAGCCACGCACTGTGCGCGCCTAGGCCCCGGCCCTTCAAGGCCACAGTGAAGTCGGCGTACGTCTACACATGGTGTGTATGTGTGTGTGTCGTGTACTCGTGTCGTGCTGGCCGCCGGCCCCATCCACGCGTCGACGCGCATAAATAAATGAACAAATGCGTACGTACAGAGACACACGCACTTGTTATCATGGCCGCCACCAAAACGGCCACCTTTTGACCGGCCCAAATATGTTCAACGTACTACAACACACACATCTACCCGGCCGGTCACATCCACGGATCCTACAGCGAACAGCTACAGCCGTCCGTCGTCGCGCCCCTGGGCTGTCTAGTCGTGGCGAGAATCAGAATCTGAATCAGAGGAGGTGGCGCTGCCTGTCGCTGGCTCGCATGCATGTGCATGCATGCCTGTCTGACCGGACGGAGCCGATCGAGCCGCCGCTGTGCACGCACAGTGTCAGCCTAACCTTTGTAGGTGCAGCTCCTGCCCCGCCCAGCCCGGCCGGTAGCTAGCTAGCCAGCCAGCCAGCCAACTGTATCCTCTGATTAATATGGCTAGCTGATGATCAAGCGTACTTGCACACATACTCACCGGCTCGCCAACGGGGATGCAGGTGTGGACGAGGTGACGAGGAGAGGCAAACGGTCAAATGTGGCAGGGCATAAACTGTGTGCGCATGCACGGCGCTCAACCAAGGCCGGCTAGCTAGCTGTGACCTGCGGAGATCGACTCGAGCGACTGAGCGAGTGGGATTGGTGTTGGTTTGTACTACGATAGTTGTACGTACCACGCCAATGCCATGGCCATGAACGCTAGCTGCGGTAGACTGGCCATGTACGTACGCGCGCGCCTAACTCGAGTACTATGCTACTGCACAGTCGTATGCATGCATGCTGCGCCAGTGGTGGTGGTGGTGGTGGTGGTGGTAGAGTGGTAGGCTCACTGCTACGTAGCCACTTTGCTCTACAGTCCCGGCCTGGGCCTCGCGCTTTAGCTGCCTTCCTTTATTTGGACAGACATTCCATGGCTCGCCAAACTTCACTGCTCCTCCGCTTGCCCACCATGGCCATGGCCATCTCCATCCCCATCCCTCCCACACCTTTCTTTCTTTCTTTACACACAGAATCTCCTACCTAGCTACCATGAAGTAGGGTAGCTTAGAGCAACTCCAACGCATCGACCTAAACTGTCCGCGGGTGCCCGTCTGAGTGGAAACGAATGCAATTCGCGGCCAAACACACTGACGCAAACGGACGTGCGTCTCCTTGTCCGCGTGTGGCCATTACAGGGAAAATTTGAGCCGGGTTTGCGCCGGCGCGGAGACACACAGGACGTGCACGATGCCTGCCCTTGTCCTCCCCTAGCCCGCCATTCGGTGGCACATCGACCATTCCCTCCTTCCTACCATCGTTAGCCACCACACCCGGCCATGCCCAAGCCCCTCGCCGCCGTCCAGTTCCGGTGACCAGGTCACCCGCCCGCACATACCTCCCCCAGCATTACGCCCACCCCCTGACGGCCCCATACTCTCGCGTCGGTGGACTATTTTCGGCGCCATCGCAACACCCCGACGTCGACGCCACCCCATCGCCTCCACCGCTGGCAGCACCGCCAAACGTGGCTACCTCAGTCGTCGGTCGCCGCCACGTGCCTAGACTCCATGTGTAAGTTCTGCAAGGTTGTGGTAGTTGCATTTGGCCCGGAGTTCTTGAGTAAGCCAACTGCTGTAGATACAACCCAATTGCTGGCGATCAGTGCATGTAGGGGCTTTCCGATGATGCTTGGTAGCATTTATTGTATGCACTGGGAGTGGAATAGCTGCCCTTCCGCTTGGCAGGGGCAATATAGGGGCCATGTGAACGTTTGCATTGTCATACTTGAGGCTGTGGTTTCACAAGATCTCTGGATTTGGCACTCTTTCTTTGGCATGGCCGGCTCTCACAATGTCATCGTGCTTCAGTGCTCGCAAGGCTTGTAGAAGGCAATTGTCTAGATGTCAATGTTGAGATTAATGGCCACCGCTATAACAAAGGTTAGTACCTAGCCGATGATATCTATCCTCAGTGGATTACTCTTGTGAAGACAATCCACAAACCGATAGGAGAGAAGAGGAAGTGATTTGCCCAAGCACTAGAGAGTGCCAGAAAGGATGTGGAGCGTGCTTTCGGTTTTCTTCAATCTAGATGGGGCATCGTATGGTATTCTTCTAGAACTTGGAGCACCAAGAAGTTGTAGGAGGTGATGTCTGCTTGCACAAAACGATAATAGATGATGAGTGTGAGGGTGAAATTTGTGATAAGGGGTTTCAATTTTAGGATAAAAATGTTGTGCCTAAGCATGGAGGAGCGGCAACGTTTTCACAGTTGACCAAATTTCATCATCAAATGCGTGAGTGAGAAGCCAACATTCAACTGCAAGATGATTTGGTTGAGTATATGTGGGCTCACGTTGATAACCAATAGATGTATTGACTATTTTCTCTTTTAAGTGCATTTGTGATAATTTAAATTTTATTTGGCTTGTAAACTACTCCCTCCGTTTCTAAATATAAGTCTTTTTAGAGATTCCACTATAAACTATAAACGGATGTATATAGACATACTTTAGAGTGTATATTCACTCATTTTGCTCCGTATGTAGTCTATAGTGGAATATCTAAAAAGACTTATATTTAGGAACGGAGGGAGTATGAGATATTATTTGATTGAGAAACAATGAGATATTTGTATTTATTTGAATTATGTGAACTTGGGGCAATTTTTTTGATATAAACGCAAAAGGAGCAAAAAAAATATAGAAAAAATGGCCGCATACTGGCGCACGGCCGAATGTGCGGGGTAGGGGGCGGCACGCGGGAAAAACGGACAAACGGCGCGTTCATTTGGGTGACGCGCTGGAGTTACTCTCAAGCTTACCACTACTGTTACTTGCCCATATCTTCTTGGACTACACCACACACTACCACTACTGCTCATCCATCTCAGCTCCCATTCGTTGTTCAGCAAGCCGGACGCGCGCCTTTTCCCTGGCCGCCCAGGACCAAACATGCATGCATGTTAACAACCCCATTGACTCATGCATGCAAAAGTACACTACTCAGGAACGCACTCACTATAGCTATGTAGCTAACCTATACTCGTGTAACGCACGTACACGTACGTGCCATGCCTTCTCTCCTCGCAGCTACTATATATGTATTCATGGTTATCCTCATTGCTGGTTCAAGTGGACACATATGAGCTGATGTGACAAGAGGGCACATTATGTATGATGATGTGTTCATTATTGATCGATTCTGTCAATGGCCGGGACTGTCTTGTCCCCCTCACCGATTTATTAGCTACTATAGTTGGGTGCTACATTGACAAGGCTGCTAGTCCCTATCACTGTCACCAGATTCTATACACATCCAAATTAATTAACTTGCCAAATACACGTCGCAAGGAACCTGTTTGCAGCCACAGACAGCAAGTCGTTCTCTTGATTTAGATAGGACCGCAGTTCCTCACACACAAAGTTAACCACACAAAAATATCGTATGCGTTGATAGCTACAGTCATCGAAGTTCTAAACCACAAGCTATAATCGGTAAGTACTTTGACTTTTCAATCAGACTCCTCTTGCACTTTGCACCTTCATGCATCAAGATAGAACCAATATTTTGAGGGGTGAGCGAGGGCAATACGTAGCACTATCAATTGACACAAACGTCATTTTCTCATGGAGATCTTTCCTTGGAAATATATAAGCTAGGATGACAAGACAAGCCACCTTCATTCAGGAGATGACGGAGGTCATCCATGCTCCATTCGGACATGTTGATAAAGGGCGTGACTAGGTCTAAGTCGTCTGAAAGTTAATCAAGTCTCAATCAAGTGACATTACATGCAAAAAAGAAAAGGAAAAAAAACTGAAAAAAATACACTGATCTCAATGTAAGAAGTCATGGATATAGCACCGACTCAGACTTAACGAAGTCTTAGTTGATTGAGACTTTTTTTTTGCGAAAATAGTTGATTGAGACTTAGCAAGACTGGTTGATAAATTAAGGAGATGTGTTTGTAATCGGACAATTTGCTTTGTAATTGTTTTTCTTTCTGGAGCTATTGATCCATAAAAACCACTCCATAAACACCGTGTTATCGTATGGGAACACCTATTGGGCTCAGGTCTGCTTGGGTGAGAGGATCCATAAACACTGGTAGTCACATTTTTGCCCATAAATATTGTTTTGAATTAGCTCAATGTCATCCTGACCTTTTTGTTTTGTTTGTACTTATCTATGTATACATTTTACTCATAAGCATTGTTGGAATTATCTTTGCCCTGCTTGGGAGCCAGGGCGCAATGGCATTCAACAGATAATAAACCAGTTAGATGTTCCCTTAAAATTTCCTTGTTTCTTGAATCGGTCATCTTGATAGCATGTGCCATCTGGAACACCCGCAATGATTTCATCTTCAAATGCACTCCTCCAAGTTGCTAGGCTTCTTAGGGATCAGAGGCAAAATACATGGACTTTGAGGCATGGGTCAAGTCTTTTAGATAACTCTCACTCTAGGTCTAGTTGATGTATATTTTTTATTGCTTCCCACTGTTGCCTATGGCTGAACTATTGTTTTTTTTTTGTTTGTGGAGGGCTGAACTATTGCTAACTCTATCACTAACTTTGTAAACTTGTCAAAATTTATAAAAATACTATGTGGGATGTCTCAACAAAAGAATACACTTCGGAAAAACCTAAAATAAATCAGAGAAGAATCATCTACGTAAGATGACGCAATGACCCATGTGAAAAAATATCCAGTCTTATTTTTGCCCAACCAAATAATATTCTATAATAAAAATTACATCCACAGGCTTTATCATGTAATTTACTAGTATGATTTTCTTCATTTAATTTTTTTGGAAGAGCAGGCGACTTTAATTTTAGAATTGTGTGCAACTAAGCATTCTATAAAGAAATATATGGCATGGTACCACACTTTTTTATGCAACTGTATGTCTCACACAATGTACCATGGCATAGAATGGTACATGTCGCCAAGTACTCCGCATATATTGCGCGTCATGGTTTTTGTTATCAGGTAAAGCTGGAGTGGGTGGGGATGCGGGTAGTGGCAATTCTATGTGTTGGCTGTGGGGTCAGCTAGCTAACCCAAAGCTTTTGAGGAAAACAACCTAGAACATTGTACATTGTGAGGAAAAAAAAATCAAACTTTTAGCAATGACCCATAAATTGTTGAGACTGGCTTTGCTACTGCAGGTGAGGGGGAGGAAGAGGAGGATCCTACGAGAGGCAAGTAGCCTTAATTCTAATTTAAGAAAACAAAGTAAAAAATGGCAGAATTTCATATATTGTGAAATTTATTTACGCTAGAATTTTTCTAGCCCAGAAGACAGTCGGGTTAATTATTGGCTGATCGGCAATCAAAAAGGCAGACGCGCAATAAATATACTTTGAAATACTCCTGATCTAAATTAATTGTCATTGCTCTAGTACAACTTTTGTACGTACAAAGTTGCACTAAAGCAGTGTCAATTAATATGGATTGGAGGAAGTAGTTATTCTTGGGTCAACAATGACGGTGGAACTGTAAATACGTGTAGTACATGTGTATAGCCCCCCATCCCCCATACCCCGGCGGATGGCTATGTAATCTCCGGATAAAATCTGCCACACCATAAGCTGGACTGGTTTATTTAGTTTGTTGTAAAACGATGTTTATTTATGGGTCGGTCGGACTTGTTGGCTTTGTGCATCATGCTATGCAGAGACTGGACATTCTTTCTATGTGGTTATGTCACCTCGATATATTAATTCAATGAAATGCCCTTTATCGAAAGAAAAAAAGTGTGTACACATACAACTCACATTCTTGCTATTCAACAGTGTAAATATATGGGAGTAGTGGGTACCAAGGTGCACAGACGTTTGCACGTATGCGAACAGTAAAGGGCTAGATAGCTAGAGTGGGGATTGGAACGAACCAACAAACGTTGCCCATCCGTCCCTGTTTATCTTTTGCCCTTCTTCCCAACCGTGCAAGGTGTATTCTACCACTTCCATCGCTCACCATCTCTCCTAATCATTCCGGGGCCTTTTTGACTGATTGGGATGTATCCTGGCGTCGCGCATACGGCGGAGCATCTCCCGCGGCCCCCGCCGCAACAGTGCCGATCCACCGGCCGCCTGCTGCTGCTAGCTCCATGATACCCATCGACCGATCGGCGTTCCGGCCGGCCCCAGAGGAGAGGACGGAAAATATATCTGGTTCCTCTCTATCCCCTCCTTTGATGTTACTTGATGATTTGATTGTTGGACTGCGACCAATCATGTTTGTTCAACTGCTTACAGTGTACGTAGCCATCGCCTCTTAACTTTCTTTTGTGCCCACTTCTCCTTCGAAAGTGAAACATGCATGACGTGGATTAGCTGTCCAATCAGCTAGCATGAGATCGAACTCGCTATCTATCTAGTTTGGCATTGTGTACATGCATGATTCGTTTTACTTGTGTGAGAGAGAAGCAAGGAAATATTAGGGTTTTGGATGTAGTGAGTGAGGTCGGGAGAGGACATGGCCAGATCTAGCTAGCTTAGCTTAGGTAGGTTGAGATCGAGGAGGGGTACTAGCGCACCACTGTACTGTGTATCCTGCAGCTGCCGGCCATCTCTCGTGCTGGTCGATTCCAAAAGGAAAAAAAGTTACTACCCCATGCAAACTGAGTTTCACTTGTCACTGTCGTCCTCCTCCTCCCCCGTCGTTCCAAACGACTTTCAAACTCTTTCTCCTGACAAGCGACAGTACTACTAGCTACATCTCTCTCGTGAGAGTGAGAGGGTCTACAGCCAGGCACTCCAAACCCGTCCCGAACCTCCGAGCGAACGGCCCGGTCACTGATCAGTCACAAAAATTCAAACCAGACGGGCGCCTCAAACAGATCTAAAATGTTTAAGCTGACTAGAACCCCTCATATCCAGCCCAAATATGTGGCGGATATGGGGGCCCGGGCGCGCATCCGCCACGTCGGACTAACGATGGGGTTTCATGCGGAATCGTGTGGAAACCCGGCAGTCCGATGCACGTCTGCTCCGGTGGGG
Source organism: Secale cereale (assembly GCA_902687465.1). Lineage (NCBI taxonomy): Eukaryota > Viridiplantae > Streptophyta > Magnoliopsida > Poales > Poaceae > Secale > Secale cereale. Next base: position 675,207,363 of record LR738714.1, on the reverse strand, counting down.
GGTGTGAACCCGTGTGGCTCGCCGTCCGAGGCCAGATCCGGCTATTTAAGCCGGTTGGCATCCCTCAACCCTAGCCCATCCACCTCCTCCCTCTCCGCAGCTCTTCCCACACTCTTCAGCTTCGGCATGGTCCTGCAAAAGATAACCACGTACGCTATGCTCACACCGGAGCACCGCTACCAGATCGAGGAGCAGATCTAGTCAAAGCGCGCCCCTGCATCGCTGTCGATCTGCCTCCGGAATCGCCGGAGCCGGAGGAGGAGGAGCAGGCGGAGGAGGAGGGAGAAGAGCAACAGCCGGCTCCGATGGAGGTGGCGGACCCGGAGGAGGGAGAAGAGCAACAGCCGGCTCCGATGGAGGTGGCGGACCCGGAGGAGGACGATGCACATGAGCTGGCATCGGCTGTGGGCTTCAACATGGAGGACGCCGAGGAGGAGTTCACGGTTGTCCAAGCATCCGAGATCGATGGCGGAGCACCAGACCATCCTAGAGTCTATCCAGAATGAGGCCTATGTGTCGTAGGATGATGTGGCGGAGCAGCCGAAGCAGGAGTTGGCACCGGCTGTGGGCTTCAACATGGAGAACGTCGAGGCGGAGTTCGCGGTCACCCAAGCGATCGAGATGGCGAAGCAGCAGGCCATTCCGAAGTCCATCCAGAATGAGGCCTATGTTGAGGCCAATAGGCAGGAACGGGCGGCGACCAACGCGCTCTTCGACGAGGTCGAAGTGGAGATGGGTGCGGAGGCCGACGCGGAGAAGCCAGAGCTGCTACTGCCGGCCATGTACCGGGAGCTGGGCACGGAGAAAGTGGACATCTCGCGGGATGATTAGGGTAGTTGGTCTACGTGGTACATGGATTTTATTCATTGCATGATTTTGTATAGATTTGAGATTTCTAGTATGAAGTATGCGGATGCAGATGAGTAAATTTGAGGACTGGCCGATCACTGCCACGTGTTTAAGGGTCCGAATTTGCTTAGTCCAACTGTAGATTTTCTGATTGCGTGTCTCTTGAACATGCATTGATGCATGCATGTGTGGTTGATGGATGGGCCCACCTGCAGATGTGCATGCAGAGAAGACGACCGTTGTGGGAGTCACTTGTTGACGTGTTGTAATTAATTCCAAGTCGAAATTTTCTAGCTTATTAGCCTGTCAAGTCCAGGAGAATTATTGAGCTAGCAGCTAGGCGCATGTCGCGGCGCCTGCCCGGCATTTCACACATTCCATTGTCTCCTCTGCTTCAATTCCAGTCGCTTCATTCATAGGAGGAGGAGGAGAAAGAGGAGTACACTGCTGGTTTAATTTACTGCCCCTTTATTTATTGGGTCCAGATACACAGAGATTGGATTCTGTCCATGCATTAAATATGTCTCCTGCCCTAGCCCATGATCAACAGATCTAATCCCAGAATGAGTGGTTTAAATCGTCCAGGACATAGCTAGACCCCCTTATATTTTTAAACTTCTAAAAAGAAGTTTGATCTAAAATGAAAACATAGTGGATTTTTGGAGCACCTTATTTTAAATACTTTTAAATCACACTCTTTGAGTTTTAAAAATCTGAAAAGAATTTTACACGGTGATAAGGATGTATATTACGCATGTGAATTATTTGGTGATGAAATAAGTAAACATGTGAGCTATACAAAATGAAAAATGACGATTTCTACATAGTGAATAATACATGCACTATTCATCTTTCCAATATCGCAATTTTATCATTTTTGTGTAACTCACATTGTTACTTATTTCATCATCGGAATTTGCACGTGTGCAATACATTCATATGAACATGCTTTGTTTTCGGAATTTTTTTGAAACATAAAAAAATGCCATTTTGGCACTACTCAAAATGCAGGTCTCACTAGAGCTCGCGTGCACGAAATTGACTTTTTAAAAATGAAAACCTTGGTACAATTTATATAGGTGAGGGCATTGGCTAGTTTCCATCTTTTTATTAGGCTTTTGGGCTTCAATGAGCCCCCCACCCCCACCCCCCCAAAAAACAGAAATGCTAAAAAACTAACGTTAGTTTTTAAAGCATGGAAAATCTAGCGTTTTATGGCAAATTATCGTGTCGCGAGCATGACAATTCCCTTCAGAAAGTACGGCAAATCCCGGTAAAAAGTTGAACATGCCAGGATTTGCCATGCTTGCTGAAAGGAATTGCCGGGCTCGCGACATGTTATTTTCCATAAAATGTTTGATTTGCCATGTTTGAAAATCAAACATCAGATTTGTAACAGGGTCTAAAAAAGTAACTCATTACTGGACATAAATGCTCTTTCTTGTCTAAACGGAAATGCAGTGCTCATGCTGGTTCCTAAAAAAAAAAGCTGGCCATCTATAATAAAAATATCACGGGCATCCAGAACATCATAAATGATATTACTAGAATTATCAACAAACAATTTTTTATGTGAGGAAGGATTTTCCAGCACAAATTGACGACCAAAATACCATCTTGAAGACCGCATGTCAATGTCTAGAAAGCTTATATCTTAGATTGTGGGCACGAAAAAATGTGTCAAGATCATGACAAACCATACTAGGTTTTGAAAGAAAGTTGCAAAGAGAAACCATTATATCAATGTAATTCCTTGTACGATGATAGAGTAACATCGTCTATCTTGAGAAATTTTAATACATACACATGTGCTTGGAAGAAAAGCCACCTGGATTCATGTCTTTTTTCGTGACATTCTCCTTCAGTTGTAGCTCCATCCTAGCATGCCACCACCGTTCCCCATTGTCGTTCTTCCACAAGTGTTGATTGCAATAAACTTCCACAAGTAGTAAAGGGTGAGAACGAGGAGATTCAATTGAGTGGTAGTTTTCTTCACTAAGACCTTTAATGCAGGAGAGGCTAGAGGGGTGAAAAAGCTTGTAAAAAATTGAGGAGCATGTAGCTTTTGGGTAGATATGATTTTCTTGTTGGGACCACAAAACCTTTTAGGCTTGCATTTTTTTCCTTTATAGGAAATTAATAGCACGGTTACAAGTTTCTTCCGCTACCCAAAACAAGTTCTCCTAATTCAATAGAGAGAAGCACATATTTTGGGGATAAGGAAATATGCCATAAAATAGATAACTAAATAGTTAGGGACAACAAAAACTAACATTAAACAACCTCCCTTAGACATAAGCTTAGCTCTCCAACCAGTTAGGTATTTTTCTCATTTAGCAATAATAGGGACAAAGGGAGAGGACTGGAATTTCGCGGAAGATATTGTAAGACCTAGATAGGATTTGAGATTGAAGAGATGTCATGGCCGATGGCAGAGGTGACATTACATATTATATCACCAGGAATGTGGAGATGGATCGGTGAAGGCAAGTTTTGCCGAAGTTGAAGGCTACGCAAGTGGTAGTGGCAAAATTATCTAGAATTTTTTCAGGGTAAGAGCTACAAAGGCGGCTTGACAATAATTAGGGTGTCGCCAGCATACTGCATGCATGATGGGTGATAGGAGAGAGTTTTTAAGGGGGTGGGAAAGAAGGTGGTTGTGATGGCCTTTAGCGAAAAGTCTCTAAAGGTGCTCAGGGACGATGATCAGGGGCGGCGTCAGGACCCATGCAGCCCGGGCCTCCGCTTGGGGCGTGGAGAAGAAACACTTAGTCACTATAGATACTATATCAATGTAGCACAATGTAGAACACTATAGGTATAGGTGCTGGCATGGGGCGTGTGATGTTCCTGGCTCCGCTACTGACGCTTATACATGTATGTGGGAGGGGGGAGCGGATTCCCTCAATGAAGACTAATCTTTTAGTTTATCTTATCTCTACTCTTATAAAAAACAGAGTTGGTGATGATGGTGTGTCTGCCATCCTACAATATAGGCCGTCCGATCTATATCTGGTGGATAGGAAGAAAACTATGACAATTTTGCAAAAAGATACCCGCACTTCTCTCCACATTTGCAAATAAGGTCTTCCCTTGTTCATCCTTATCTCCCACGGGATATATAAACTACTCATATAAATGCATCTTGATGTTCCATGCAACGCACGGGCATCTTGCTAGTCTCTAAAGATTTCATGGAGGAGGATAGCCATTTTACCAGTGGAGAGGGTTTCATGGATCCACGAATACGAGTGCGAAAGGAGCCACGAGATGAGGAGGATCCTAGTCAATGGAGTCGTAGGCTTTACTAAAGTCTAGCTTGACCACCACGGTGGGAGCTTTTGGGCATGATAGTAGTTTAGATGTTCTATTGCAAAAAAAAGCCTGAGATGAAGCATGCCTCGTCATTGTTCATGGGGAGGGGATGAGATTTTTTTAAGCCTAGTGGTTAATAGGTTATCAATGACTTCCATGGGGCAGTTCTGAAGTGATAAGGGCCGAGCTAGAAGTGTCATTTTTAGGAGAAGCACGATATGAGCTAGGTTGAAATGTTTTGTCTAGAGAGAGGAGTTGTCGAAGGAGTAGAATCATGAAAATATGAGGGGTTTGAGGCGACTCTAGTATTTTCTACAGAAACCTTGGTGCAAAACTAGTATTTAGGTACATAGAGTTGACGGAGAATGTTATTTCCCAGTGGGGGTCGACAAGGCGGTGAAGTTGGGAATAAGGTTCCGGTCGGCATTCGAGAGGGGAAGTTACATGTAGAGTTGAATGGGTGAAAAAGACCAAGAAGGTTAGTGCAGAAGTATTAAGAGTGCGTAGTTACGGTGTTGGGGATGCACACTAAGGTTGGCACAAGAAAAGGGCGGTGTTGTGATGCACGTCATACACATATATTCTACTAAATCATCAATAATTAATATGGATCAGAGGACTTTGTACTAAATTAATGATAATTAATATGGATCGAAGGGAATACTAATTTTCTATGGGTTCATTAGTAATTAAGTGTTGGCCGAAGGTTTGTAGGTATGGGGTGATCGGATTCACTTGATTTTCGGACGGCAATATTGCAAAATTTCATTTTTGTTTTCTTCTCCCTAAACGGATCCTAAAACGGAAGAATTTTATTGTAACAAATAGTGACCAAATATATACACGTACAAATACAAATAGTAATGAGATGGGATTGGTGATGTCAGGTGGAACAGGGAATCTTGACCAGTAGTCAATGGCCTACTGTTTCCAAAACTATGGACACAATATATGTACGTACGTGTATATTCTAGGGACACACATATATGATATATGTGCACAGCGTACCATATTTCATGTCGTCTACAGTAGTAACATGAGTGGGCTGTTCCTTTGTGCCTCATTTTTCTATCAGTGCCCGTGCAACGCCGATGGAAGCACCATCCCATCCCAGTTGGCCGGCCGGCCACAGCCTGCAATGGCAGGATTAAAAAAGAAGAAGGAAGTGGCCATCACTCCAGATTATCCTGCAGTCATGTCATGCAGATGCAGGGCATGGAAGGAATTACATGCATACACTCTTCACAAGATGCATGAGTACGGCCTCCTCATGCAGTTCTCTTCATGTTTCGTTTTTCCCCCTCAAGTCGAACTAAACTTTGACGTAAGTCTGCAGAAAAATATCAACACTTCTATATCTTTGTCAAATTTACATCAATATATTGATCCTAAAATATGTATTTCTAAAGTATTTATTAGGATATATTAAGTGTTATATTTATTAGGAGATACTCCTTCTGTCCCTAATATAAGAGTGTTTTTGACACTACACTAGTGTAAAAAATGTTCTTACATTATGGAACGGAGGGAGTATTAAGTATTGATAGTGTTTCAATATATTTGTTTAAATTCAAAGAAGCTTCACTTGAGATAAAACCTCAGCCTGTTTTTTGAGGACGGAGGAAATACTAGATTTTGTGTATGTGTTACCGCAGGGACGGTGCGTGTTACATAAGGCTCAAGGCCAGAAGAGTTTACAAAGATTATGATTCGGTAATTAAGGCTTGATTCATACTATTGACACCCTATACACGGCATGTACAGATAGAGATCAAGCCCAATTAAACTGATCCTAAGATTACAAACACACACGTCACACCACTGGAAAAAATAGCGCGCTATAGCGTTTTGAAGAATGCCTCGCTAAAAATAATAAGTGTCTAATGTCTTAACTAATACTCCCTCCGTCCCATAATGTAAGACGCTTTTTGACACTACACTAGTGTCAAAAAACGTCTTACATTATGAGACGGAGGGAGTAACATGCAATAGCGAGGTATAGCATGCTAATATCATATTTTAGGAGCAGCACTATTTTGGTACATCGAGCTATTTTTTCATTGTGCCACACACCCTACACAACATATTTCAACAATTAACCATGGCACAACAGGGAACACAATCAATTTGATTCGACATTCTTTGTTCGGGACCGCTAAATCTTAGTCGACTGGGAATTATTATATTCATGAAATCTTATGTGGAGATCCGTGCATTTTTTTCTTTTCAGTTTTTTTACTTGTTATTATGCTACTTAACTTAGGCTTGGTTAAGTCTCACTCGAGTGAGACCTAGCCACATCTTCTTTGTTTCTTAAACGGCGAGGCCTTTGGGATGTTTCGTATGGGGACTAACTATGAAAATTAGACCCTCTTTGGAATGTAGGAAAATTCTCAGACAGGACCAGATACATCATCATCTAATTCAAAGTTGACAACATACAAGGATGGCACTTCAAACCGAACCAAGAAAAGCCACACAAAAACCAAAGAAAAAAAATATGATGGAGCCATCTTGTTGCCTTCCTAGCCACCACTCTCTCCCTGTCTAGAGCCATGCCCTACCACCACCCCGGCCCTATCACCATCACTATACCACCTTCCCCCCCTTCTCACACCACACCGCCTAGCTAAAAGGTTAAAACCTATCTCCCCCATCCACCCCATCCCCCTCCCCTTCCTCCTCTCCCTCTCACCTCCCTCAGCGCCATCCACTGTTCATCCATCCCCATCTCTCTCCCCCTCCATCTTTCTCTCTCTGCAGGTTCTCCAGGATGGATTGACCACCTGAGCATGGCAATCTTGGGCTGCTCCTGCTGCTCGGGTGGGCGCATGATTGGATCAGTCCGCTAGGCTCACACTCCTGCCAAGATTCCAGCACGCGCATGCACACGCGCTACGGATTTCGATCGATCGAGGACCAGTGAACCAGCAGATTCAGGTATATATGCATCTACCTGCTAGCTCAACGCGTCTCCTTTACTTCCTTTCTCTCTTGGATCGATCGATTCATGTTCCACAAATCTCCTGACCTAGCGAGCTCGCTTGAATCGGAGCAAGAAATGATGCATCCTTCTTGGCTGGACATGTCGCAATGCGCAGGGAAGCTGGTGAAGGAGAGCTAGCAGGCATGGATCACCACCATCACCACCACCACCACCATCATCACATGATCCCTGGACAGGAGCCGTCGGCCGGGGACGGTGCACCCCAGGACAACTTCTTCCTCGGCCCCGCCGGTGTCGGCATCTTCGGTGGCGTCGGCGGTGCGTCTGGGGCCGGCTCGTCCTCGTCTGGCGCCGCGGGGGGCGCCGGGACCTCGGCGGGTGGCAGCGGCGGAGGAGGCCCGTCGCCGTCGGGGTCGTCGCCGTCGCTGAGCCGGTACGAGTCGCAGAAGCGCCGGGACTGGAACACGTTCGGCCAGTACCTGAGGAACCACCGGCCGCCGCTGTCGCTGTCGCGGTGCAGCGGCGCGCACGTGCTGGAGTTCCTCAAGTACATGGACCAGTTCGGCAAGACCAAGGTGCACACGGCGGTGTGCCCCTTCTACGGCCACCCCAACCCGCCGGCGCCGTGCCCGTGCCCGCTCCGCCAGGCCTGGGGCTCCCTCGACGCGCTCATCGGCCGCCTCCGCGCCGCCTACGAGGAGAACGGCGGCACGCCCGAGATGAACCCCTTCGGCGCGCGCGCCGTCCGTCTCTACCTGCGCGAGGTGCGCGAGACGCAGGCGCGGGCCAGGGGGATCAGCTACGAGAAGAAGAAGCGCAAGAAGCCGTCGTCGTCTACGTCCGCCGCCGCGGGGCCGTCGTCCGAGGGGAGCCCGCCGCCCGGCCCGTCCGGCAGCGGCGGAGGCGACACGTCGGCGTCGCCACACTTCATCATGCCGTGACCGTACCGTGAGTTTTCCCTAGCTAGGTGATCCATCTGAGCTAGCTAGCCGCCGCGCAAGTTCTCTCCTTCTTGGGATACCAGTGCTGGTTCATCAACTACGCCAAGGCCGCCATTATTGTTTACTTTGCCTTCCCAATTGGCTTCTTGCATTTTGCAAAGGATTTCTCTCCTCCTTAATTTCCATTTGTTTCACTTCTAGTAAGGTCATTCGTGACGAGTACTAATTTGTTGCTGTTAATTCTCTCTAGCTTGGGATCAATTGGTAGCTGTTTGATTTTGTTTTTGCCTGTTTCAATTTGCTAGCTCCTCGTGAGAATCTCTAGCTAGTGGTAGTGACCAGTGAGCCATTTTGGCATTGGAGAAAATTGCAAGAACAAAACTAGCATCGAACTCTATAGAATTTGCTCCTGTAAAAAGAGCTTTGCTAACTAGGCCACAAGTACTTGTTGTATTGGCAGCAATGCTTCATTCATTGATTGTACTACTGCCGGTGGTTGCCCATTGTTAGGAGAGCTAAAAAGGCACAGTGGAGTGATTTCTTGTCATGGTAGCTAAAGACAGGAACAACATGTGTTTGTGTACTTGTCTTGCTTTAAAAAGTGTACTTGTCCTTGAGCATCCATATGATCTATATATTTTCCAACTGCAAAACATATTTTTTTTGCTATATGCTATGGCTTGTTTCTTTGGATTTGTGCTAGCTAATCACCAAAATTACAAAATTATTGCTTGCTCTTTCCCTCAACATGCAAGGACATGTAGTGTTAGTTTGAACAAAGGGGCAGCAAGCTTCACTTTTGCAGCACTGTAGAAAACTGCAAAGGGGCAACAGATAGATGAGGAAACAAACAAAGCCATGCAAAAGAAGAAAGAAAGAGAGGAGTCTTTAGAAAAGAGCAGAGAAAAGAAAGACGGGCAGGCACTAGAAATATATATGGTTTCAATATCATCTGGCAACCCCTATTTTAGCCCATGCTTTCATGTTCCTGGTTCTCGTTCCATGTTCATGCTAGGATTACTGGATTTGGCTTGATTTGTCTTGGCTTGTCCCTTTCCTGATTTGAGTAGTACGTACAACATATGTATGTACACGTATATATCCCATCATGCATGCATGCCTTCAATCAATCATCAAGCTGGAGTAAGAAATACACATACTCTTTGTGGTTAAAGTTAATTTGCTATCTTTGTTAGGCTTCACAGTTTATTCTTTCTGCCTGAAAACTATGGAAGTCAAGAGTCTAGAGCACATTCAGATTCCTGTTTAAACAGTTCTTGCCTATCACTATCTTAGATTTTGCTTGTCCCTTCAATGCATAGTTGAGAAAAGGTTTTTCATATGGAGAGGGAACGGACAAAATCTATCCTATTCCTTCTGCTACTCTGATAAGGGTATTGTTTCTGATCAGATGCATTGTTCATTTCTCCCAAACCCTTTTTTTTCCTTCATAAACAACCAAATAACAAGAGGATATGATCCGCTGCTTGGTTGATGTGGTAACTCCTGATGGAACTTTAGGATTCATTTTTTTAAACACGTAGCTTCAATTTTAATGTGAATTTATGTCTATAGACCATTTAACATGCATGATTGGAGTTTCAGTCTCTCTGAACAGTATTCTAGTTATTTTTGAATATCTGCCTCCTTGACTGTACTGTTGTACTAGCTAGCTCCAAACGGTTTGGATTGGAATTTTGACATTATCTCTGAAACAAATCCACTATATATTCATAGAGAGTAAGTCACAGAATATTTATTAAGTTTTTCTATGAAACAAAAACCTGATAATATAAATGTATACTTTATAGGTATGGCTAGCTCTTGTTAATATAACCAAAAATAGTTTCTATATATCTAAATGTCCGTTAAAAACTGCATCAAAGTAATATTTGCGCTTATCTCTGATCTTTTAGGTTATGTGCTTACTTCCAAGTCCACTGTGAAGATAAAACTTCCTCAAGTTATATATAAAGGTCTTATTTGCATTATCTGTCAAATTGCTATTTCATTGGCAAACAATTTTATCATAATTAAATTTACTGCACATATGTAAGAAAGTTACAAATTGCAGTGGGTGGTTGCTTGCAAAAAAGAGAGGAATGGATATTGATTTATACCTACATATGCATGTTGAAAAATGAAATCTGGATTTGTATGTCGCCAAGTAATTAACGGTGTAGGCCTTTTTAGCTACGCCTTGATGTTCTTTTGAGCTAACAAAGAATAGTGTAACATTTAGAATTGCACGAAGCCATTTTTTTAAACCCTTTTTGGGTTCCTTATTTGATGTAGATATATACCCATCCGTTCCGTTCCTAAATATAAGTCTTTTTAAACATTCAAATGGACTACAACATACGGTTGTATGTAGACATATTTTAGAGTCCGTATGTAATTACTTGTTGAAATCTCTAAAAAGACGTATTTGGAACGGAAGGAGTCGTAGTTAACATTGGACCAATTTCAACCTCATAACTTGATAGGTAGGTACGTACATGGATGAATGATATATGTGTAGCATCTAGGTAATTAAAATAGTACATATATGTATTCTGTGCTCTAGCATCTGACGTACTAAACGGAACTGTTTACCTACATTCACGCATGCATGGTACATCAAGATGCATTTTGTGCACCCGTGCATTAATTCTTTGATATGGACAAATCCAGGAGTAGCTTATATATTACTCTCTCCGTCCCATAATGTAAGGCGTTTTTTGACACTATACTAGTATCAAAAAATGTCTTACATTATGGGATAGAGGGAGTATAAGAGATCGTGTTTTTCTCACAGTTTATATCACGTACAACAAACTTCCTTTGAGTTGAGAAACTAATCATAAGAAGATCTCAGTTTTCCACCTTTAATTCCACAATGTACTTCTGCAATATCTATGTGACGGTTCAGATTTGAACAGTGCAAATGATGTTTCAGGATCGTTTGCCATTCAGTACGTGCATGTCTAACTGACATGTACGTGGTCCTAGGCTACATGTTGGCCACAACTAAGGAACATTCTTATCTTACACAATAAATATATACATTTTTCCTGAGAATTCCAGGAACTCGCCGTACACAGTTCATACACTCATTTACTTCATGATTTTGACTCGACTCTATTGATATATCCATGCTTTATCATTGTACTACGTGCTTTATCGCAAACATGTGAGTCGTCATCCACTATATAGAACAAACTGTTACAATTTTATAGTTCAAAAAGACTAGATTGTTCAAAAACTATATAGTTTCAAAAGAATATTTATCAGTTTTTTTATGGGGTGTAGCCATATATAATTCATAGTAAATATTTTCAAAGCCATTTGTAGAACAATATCCTATCAAAGGAAAAAACAAATATAAATATTTTTATTTTTGGAACCGATTAGGTAGCAAGTTTGTTATCCTCTTTAGTTTATGGGATAAAATCACCTAGAATGTAATCTGAGCTGGTAGATATAATCTATTTGTGCCTAGTCATAACTCATAACCCCACAACAATATATAAAAAACATGTATATTTCCCATAGTTTTTAGTTGTTCAAAAACCACTTCTTTTTTTTCATCCATGCACACACATAAATGAAATATTCTCAAAATTCATTCAACTAAGTTCATAATATTGCAAGAATAAAATTTTATCGATAAAAACTCAAAATTTCAGCAAGTTCCATACTTGAAACGAAAATTGCAAAGCAATTGATCAATACTTTTTTGGTACACCGTTGCCTATTCGCTTTATTGACTATCATGTTGCCTTCCCATCTTCTTTGGTACCCCAATGGGCTACGAAATCATGGTGTGAAAATTCCTCAAATGCGCATTAGTTTTGTGTAAACTCATTTTGTGACTTCTGAATGTGGTGTGTGTGGGGTTGGGGTGGGGGTATACGAGCAAGCAAAGATGAAGAAGCCTTAATTAATGAGTCACGATTTCTTAAAAGATTTATAAAGTTTAGCTTTTGTCTTGTTAAAAGGAAGATTTTTTTTGGATCTCCCCTCTATAGTGAATTACTTTTGTCGTAGTGTACTTAGTTCAAATAATCCTTTTTTGTAAAGTCTACTATGGAAGTAAATAATGATCAACAAATAATTGTGCTTTATAAATGTAGCAACTAGATTAAATCTCAACAAGCTAAGTAACATGACAAAATTGAAAAATATAGGATTATGGAAAACTAGTAGTATATTAGGAGCCTAATTGGTGAGGCCAATAATTGGCATGCCAAATATTGACAAGTCTAATAAATTGGCAAGCAATTGATTAGCTACCAATCGGTCCTTACCACTCACTAAAAAAGTTGCCAAATAGCAATTGATTGGCTACCAATTGGTTCTTGCCACTCTCCAAAAAAGTTGCAAACTTTTACCAAGTTTTGGTTTCATCAAATATTGCAATGACAAATGTTGGCATCAAACCAGTTAGGCTCTAATCTACCACTTCCATTTTGTTGGTTCATACTTCAATGTTGTTTGCTACCCTGATCCTCGTGTTGCACCTAGGATCGAAGAGTCTAGAGTAGGTTTCCAAAACTTAGGTACAATGATAGACACACACGTCAACAGAAGGGAAAAAGCGATCCGATGACATAATTTATCTCATTCATCTCACCGGCTAAATGGGAAATACATGCTATTTGCTATTGTCATGAAAATGGTACTATTAGCACCACTCATATGGAGAATTAAGAAAATGACAAATTATTCCAAGGTTACACCATGCAAAGTTATAGCAGAGTCATTATCTATAAAATGGCAATGGAGTGTGGAAGATATGGATCGACAAATAAATATATTGTCGACAATAAAATGATAAATCTATACCACTATATAGTATCAATAACTTTGAATATAGACCGTTGGATGTGAGGTGGAAATCCGAGTGTTGTTGGTTGTTTGGCACCCCTTATTCACATCGGATTTCTCATGTGTACTAACTAGAAGTTTTCATGTTTATATCTCTTAGTACACCCTTTCTAATGGAGAAATTTATCACATGTACTATGTCTAGTGGAGGAGGTAGGCAAGATCTGCTTGGGGAGGGGTTGGCCCCTGCAGCCCCAGCTCCGCGAGTGAGTATGTTCAGAATCTTCTCTTATATTCTAGACGCTTCCTTGTAAGTTTTTGCTCCAATTGTTTGTTGTCTTGAATAAAAAAATTGCCATATAGGATTACCTTACGATTTTTAATTCAAGGTGAAAGACTTATGATCAACTACTTTTAAAATATATATATATCTTTGTAGATACTCCATTGCACACAATTCACGTGCAACACACTTACAATGTAGTAGTAATTCTAAGGGCTACAACGTAGTAAAAATATGTGTTGGGTCACTATAGTACAAATTTTCATGAATGCTAGGCCGTTTTTCATGTTTTGACCCTTCTGCCAAAGTTTAGCTGGATCTGACACTTGGTCGAAAGTATTTTGAGATCTGACCCTTTTGCTACCACCAGAGTCGATGGCGGCAGTGTATAATAGCCTACCGCCAAGGACCTTGGAGGCAGACAACTTATCCACGTCAGTGCAATGCTGGCCTACCATCACACAGGCTAGAGGTAGCCTGTGTATCCCTACCACCGAGGCGCCCAACAGTAGGTGAGTACACATATTGTATCTTTTTTGCGGTAAGGCGTGCGTTCCTACAGCCAAGGGCCGTGACGGTAGGCTGTTATACCCTACCGTCATCGAACCTGGCGGTAGAAAAGATTCAGATCCCGAAATACTTTCGGATGGGGTCAGATCCGACTAAACTTTAGTAAAAGGGTCAAAACACCAAAATCGGCCGAATACTGAGCATTTTGTACCCTTTAAAAAAATGTTGTCTCACTACAGTGCAAAATGCATAGTGAAACTATGTGCTCCAACATTTGTACGTGTGTACTTGTTTCCAAATATTTTAAAAGCTTGCGGAGGACTGTTTTTGATACTGTATATACTTTTTATGCGGGTGAATGTGCTCAAGCGAGCCATGCATGCGTGTGTACTTAGATGTAGTAACCACTGGGTGGATGGGTAGATAGATCCGGTGTTTGTGTCCAGGACAGTTACTGTTGGTGAGGTCACTCGTGTACCCACTGCATTCACGTTAGTTTCAGTCATCTACTCCTATCACAAGAGCTGCGTCAGTGCGTCCTATTTTGTTACGGGAACACGACCTGGCCACACACGCTGTATATATAGTCACTTTCAGCTGGTAGATGTCTTATGGTTTATTGCTTGGTTGCCAACCATGAGAGAGGACTTGGTTTTTCCCTGAAAAAAATAGGTCTTGGTTTTTCCACACAAAAAAGGACAGGACTTGGTTAACCATAAAGCTAATTATTGTTGAAATCACAGAGTTCATAGAGTGCATGTATATTATTGTAGATTCTGGTTAAAATCAACTCATCAGAGATAGTTAATCATAAGTCGTATGTAGACAAATCCTTGAGTGATAAACCCATGTGGAGCCGATCATAGACTATTTTCGAATAGCGGAACAATTGAAGTTAAATAGTGCAGCTTCACTATTAGATTATAGTGTGTGCTACATTAGTTGTACTGAAATAACTAGTCGTTCGTTACAACCTCTTTCTCACAAAATAAAACTACTTCCCCCGATTCAAATTAATTGACGCATCTTTAGTATAACTTCCCTATTAGTAGGCATGTAAATCTTGAACCACAAACAATATATAAGTACAAAGATAGTCATTGCCAAAATCACCTTGTTCGTGGAGTGTATGTATATATAACTGTCTATTTTCTTCTAAAAAAAAGAGTTGTCTGTTTTCATTAATATTTATTCATCAAATAGTGAATCGCAAGTCGTATCGTACACCGGTCTTGAAGTGCTAAACCTACCGTGAGCCAATCATAGACTATATTTGTATAGTAGCATAGTTGAAGTTAAATAGTGCACTTAACTATTAGGTTATAGTGTCTGTTACATTAATAGTATTGAAATGGCTAGTCCTAAGTACCCGACTACCTGCACACACGTTTATTAGTAGGTACATACATCGGGCCAAAGACAGTTGTCGACAATAGTATTTCATAGTATCAATCGCCAACCAACGTACGACGACTTGTCAACATAATAATTATATATGTGGCTCATAAAGTACCATATAATTGACACATAAAAAAACTCTCTTGTCTTTTTACCATTTGAAAATTATGTGTGCAACTCTTTGCAATAATCTCTAGGGTAACAACCCTAAAAAGATCTCTAGGCAACAAAAGTGTTTTCTTTGCTGGGTACCTGTAGCAATTTATGTGCGTGCACAACGCAGCGAGGCAGACCAGAGAGAGAGAGAGAAAGAGGTGGGTCCACATGTCTGCGACACCAGAGATGTGATTCGTTTGAATGCATGTGTCCAAACAATCTACAGAGGCACAGTATGTACGCATGCGTGTACTGTACAAAAGAGAGGATCGAGTATTCCCTAAAAAAAAAAGAGAGGATCGAGTACAGAGATTGTCGCGCACAATAACTGCCACAGCTGCACATTTTCTGGATACATTCGCCAAAAAACTGCATATACGATCGGCAAAATTAGCCCAAAAACATTTCAAGCAGTAACTGCTCCAGTAAACCTTGAAGGTATTCCTTATTTTATACTATTACAGAGATTGTTGCTCAAAGTAACTGTCACAGCTGCACATTTTCTGGATACATTCGCCATTGTATATACGATCCGCAAAATTCGTCCACGAACAATTCGAACTACTAGTAAACTCCTGCAGTAAACCTTGATATGTACAGCTAAAAAAAAAAACCTTGATATGTATTCTGAATTTTATGCACATAGATTGTCGCTCAGAGTAACTGCTACAGCTGCAAATTTTTTGAGATATACATTCACCAAATGAAATATACTACGATCAGTCAAACTTCGCCCAGATTTCGAAATACGATCTCCTGCAGTAATCGTTTATGTATTCTGAATTCCCGAAAAAAAAATTGTATGCTGAATTTGAGTTAATTTTGTTTTCGGGAGATCCAAATTGGAAGCAACATGTACGTCAATCCACCACAAATAAAATAAACAAAAATAAAAGCAAAAACAAGTTTATTTTTGGAGAAGTTTACACCTTCATTTAGAATTCAACAATAATTCGTATACAAATGCCTGCGGATTTGTCGATCACATGCTGCAACGAAAATCATCACGAGTAGAATTTCTAGCAAGCCGATGTGCCTCTTTGTTCATGATCTGTTTCTCATGATAAACATCAACCTGATTAAAATCAAAATGATAATAAGTGGAGATCATCAACAGTATCAAATAGACAACGTGGGCCACATAGTATCGCAATTCTGGCCCATTACAGGTCTAAGTAGCGGTTTTGGGAAATTGTGCCAGGATCTCCTAATTGACGCTTGAGGCGCCGGTTGAGCGTCTTGGTGGCCTCGGGCCCTGCTCTTGGGCCGGCCCAACAAGAAGGCCAACGCTGGCCTGGTTTCCTGGTCGGTCGTCGCTCAATCCTGTACACCCGCCGCAGTTGACCGGTTGAATCAACCGTTGACTTTTAAAAGAATTAGCAAAAACATAAAATAATTCAAAAATTTAAAAATGTCCATGGATTTGAGAAAAAAATCAGGAATTTGGAATGAAAATCTTTGATTTTGAAAAAATAATAATCAAATTTCAGAAAAGTTCAGGAATTTGCAAAAAAAAAAAATCAATTGATTTTGTAAAAGGTTCATTGAATTTCAGAAAAATATATATTGTAATTTGAAAAGGTACATTGATTTGAAAAAGGTTCATCGAATTTGAAACAAGAGTGTTGTCCCTCAGCATGAGCTGGTGGTGGCTGACTTCCGCTTTTGGATTCGTGTCCAGCGGGATAAGCATGCCAAAGTCGCTAGAACGAAGTGGTGGAAGCTCAAGGGGAAGGGAGCTCAGGCGTTCAAGGAGAGGGTCATTATGGAGGGCCCTTGGGAGGAAGGAGGCGATGCAAGCAATATGTGGATGAAGATGGCGACGTGCATTCGTAAGGTGGCCTCACAGGAGTTTGGAGTGATCATGGAAAGTAAAAGAGAAGCTAATGATACCTGGTGGGGGAACCACTGTTTTAAACATCGGTCAATATTTAAGTTAATCGTCCAGTTAATCTTGATTTCATAGGTCACTGATACGATAATAGCATATCCATCGTGTTAACTGGTCTAGTGGATTAACTGGCTGTTAGACCGATTTATTGGCTATAAGGACGATTTACCCCACTAAGCCAATTAACTGGAGAGAGAAATTTGGGCCCTAAAGTTTGGCCCATTCCCTCCCTTACCCCAAAACCGGGTGTTTATGTCACAACATGTTCCCTCCCTTCTCACTCTCCCCTCCCCTCCTGTAGTAGTAGCCCTCGTTGGAGGAGGTTGGAGCAGTCGTTGTCGCCCCTCTCCGAGCAACAATCTGATCTATGCTATATATTGTTGATGATGTTGATGTTGCTTATTGCCTCTCCTTTACAGCTGCTACTGCTATGATATATGATACGTCTCCAATGTATCTACTTTTCTAAACACTTTTGCCCTTGTTTTGGACTCTAACTTGCATGATTTGAATGGAACTAACCCGGACTGACGTTATTTTTAGCAGAATTGCCATGGTGTTATTTTTGTGCAGAAATAAAAGTTCTCGGAATGACCTGAAATTCAAAGGAGAATTATTTTGGAATATATAAAAAATATATGCGGAAAGAACCAAGCCAGGGGGCCCACACCCTGTCCACGAGGGTGGGGGGTGCGCCCCCTCCCCTGGGCGCGCCCCTGCCTCGTGGGCCCCCTGTTGCTCCATCGACGTACCCCCGGACTCCATATATTCACTTTCGGGGAGAAAAAAAATCAGAGAGGAAGAATTAACACGTTTTACGATACGGAGCCGCCGCCAAGCCCTAATCTTTCTCGGGAGGGCTGATCTGGAGTCCGTTCGGGGCTCCGGAGAAGGGAGATCGTCATCATCAACCTTCCTCCATCACCAATTCCATGATGCTCACCGCCGTGCGTGAGTAATCCCATCGTAGGTTTGCTGGACGGTGATGGGTTGGGTGAGATTTACCATGTAATCGAGTTAGTTTTGTTAGGGTTTGATCCCTAGTATCCACTATGTTCTAAGATTGATGTTGTTATGACTTTGCCATGCTTAATGCTTGTCACTAGGGCCCGAGTGCCATGATTTCAGATCTGAACCTATTATGTTTTCATGAATATATGTGTGTTCTTGATCCTATCTTGCAAGTCAATAGTCACCTACTATGTGCTATGATCCGGCAACCCCGAAGTGACAACAATCGGGACCACTCCCGGTGATGACCGTAGTTTGAGGAGTTCATGTATTCACTATGTGCTAATGCTTTGGTCCGGTACTCTATTAAAAGGAGGCCTTAATATCCCTTAGTTTCCACGAGGACCCCGCTGCCACGGGAGGGTAGGACAAAAGATGTCATGCAAGTTCTTTTCCATAAGCACGTATGACTATATTCGGAATACATGCCTACATTACATTGATGAACTGGAGCTAGTCGGTGTCACCCTAGGTTATAACTTTTACATGAGGAATCGCATCCGACATAATTCTCCATCACCGATCCAATGCCTACGAGCTTTTCACATATTGCTTGTTACTTATTTACTTTTCCGCTGCTACTGTTACAAAAACTACAAAAACACTACCGTTACTTTTATTGCTATTACCACTATTTCCATATTGCTTTGCTACTAAATTACCTTGCTGCAGATACTAAGTTTCCAGGTGTGGTTGAATTGACAACTCAACTGCTAATACTTAAGAGTATTCTTTGGCTCCCCTTGTGTCGAATCAATAAATTTTGGTTGAATACTTTACCCTCGAAAACTGTTGCGACCCCCTACACTTGTGGGTTATCAAGACTATTTTCTGGCGCCGTTGCCGGGGATCATAGCTATATTCTTTAAGTCACTTGGGAGTTATATCTGTTGATCACTATGAAGAATTTGAAGGACTCAAAAACAAGATCTTTCCCTCAACTACGAGGGGAGGTAAGGAACTGACATATAGCTCTGCACTTGATTCACCCTCTGTTATGAGTAAATTTGCGACACCTACTCCTGCTATTGAATCTGATATGTCGTATGTTCTTGATGATGCCACTTCTGCTATGTATGATGAAACTACTTCTATGCTTGATAATAATGTGCCACTAGGTGAATTTCTAGATGAACAAATTGCTAAGGTTAAGGAGAATGCAGATATTGAAACTGATAATATTTATGAAAGTGATGATGAAGATTCTCCCCCTAAATATGAATTGCCTGTTATTCCTGAGCGTTATGTTATGGATGAAGAAACTGCTAGAGACTTTCTTGCTTGCAACGATAGATATGATCTTCAGACATTATTAGCTAAGCTGAAAGAAAAGTCTTTGAATGCTAGAATGAAATATGACCCTGCTTTTGCTACTTCACCTATCTTTGTTACTGATAAGGATTATGATTTCTCTGTTGATCCTGAGTTAATTACTTTGGTTGAATCTGATCCTTTCCATGGCTATGAATCTGAAACTGATGTGGCACATCTTACTAAGTTGAATGATATAGCCACCGTGTTTACCAACGATGAAAAGATTTGTTATTACTATATCTTTAAGATATTTCCGTTCTCGTTAAAGGGTGATGCTAAGACATGGTTTAATTCTCCTGATCCTGGTTGTGTGCGTAGTCCCCAGGATATGATTTATTACTTCTCTGTTAAATATTTTCCCGCTCATAAGAAACAAGCTGCCTTACGGGAAATATATAATTTTGTGCAAATTGAAGAAGAGAGTCTCCCACAAGCTTGGGGGAGGCTTCTCCAATTACTTAATACTTTGCCTGATCATCCTCTTTAGAGGAATAAAATACTCGATGTCTTTTATAATGGATTAACCGATGCTTCCAGAGACCACCTGGATAGTTGTGCTGGTTGTGTTTTCAGGGAAAGAACAGTTGATCAAGCTGAATTACTATTGAATAATATGTTGGCCATTGAAAATAATTGGACACTTCCTGAACCAGACCCTAAGCCAACTCCGAAGAAAAGGGGAGTTCTATTTCTCAGTCCTGAAGATATGCAAGAGGCAAAGAAATCTATGAAAGAAAAGGGTATTAAAGCTGAAGATGTTAAGAATTTACCGCCTATCGAAGAAATACATGGTCTTGATAACCCGATACAGGTAGTAAAGGTAAATTATCTTTATAGATTTGATGAAGGTGATATTCCTCGTTATAAGTCTGCTAGCCAATGCTTAGATGAGTTTGATAATTTTATTGTGAAGCAAGAAAACTTCAATGCTTATGTTGGTAGATAGTTGCAACGTAATGCTTATATGATTGAACGCTTGAGTGATTATATGTATAGAGTTAAAGGTGAATTGAAACTCATTAGTAAACATGCTTCTATGGTTACCACTCAAGTAGCTAGAACAAGTACTTAAGGCTCAGAATGATTTGCTCGATGAATTAAATAGTAAGAATAATGACTTTGCTGTTAGAGTTGCAACTAGAGGGGGTAAAGTGACTCACGAACCTTTGTATCCTGATGGCCACCCTAAGAGAATTGAGCAAGATTCTCAGAGAACTAATTTAGATGCACCTAGTTCTTCTAAGAAGAAGAAAAAGAAAAATGATAGGACTTTGCATGCTTCTAGTGAACCTGTAGCTGACACACCTGAGAATCCCAATGATATCTCTGTTTCTGATGCTGAGACACAATCTGGTAATGAACATGAACCTAGTGATAATATCAGTGATGATGTTCACTGATGCTCAACCTAGCAATGATAATGATGTAGAGATTGAACTTGCTGTTGATCTTGATAACCCAGAATCAAAGAATCAACGTTATGATAAGAGAGACTTTGTTGCTAGGAAGCACGGTAAGGAAAGAGAACCATGGGTTCAGAAACCCATGCCTTTTCCTCCTTATGAGGATTTTGAGCGCTTTGCTGAAATGATTAGACCTATCTTTTTGCGTATGCGTTTGACTGATATATATGCTTAAAACAAATCCTTATGATAAGTATATGAAAGATATTATTACCAATAAAAGAAAGATACCCGAAGTTGAAATTTACACCATGCTTGCCAATTAAACTTTTAAGGGTGGAATACCTAAGAAACTAGGAGATCCAGGAGTACCTACTATACCTTGCTCCATCAAAGGAAACTATGTTAAAACTGCTTTATGTGATCTTGGAGCCGGTGTTAGTGTTATGCCTCTCTCTTTATATCGTAGACTTGTCTTGAGTAAGTTGACACCTACTGAAATATCTTTGCAAATGGCCGATAAATCAACTGCTATACCCGTCGGTATTTGTGAGGATGTGCCTGTTGTGGTTGCAAATGTTACTATTCTAACAGACTTTGTTATCCTTGATATTCCCAAGGACGATAGTATGTCTATTATCCTTGGTAGACCCTTTTTGAATACTGCAGGGGCTGTTATTGATTGCAACAAAGGCAATGTCAATGGTAATGAGCATACGGTACACTTTCCGAGGAAACAACCTCAGGTCCATAGTATCAATTCTATTGGAAAAACTTCAACTATTACCATTGGAGGTTTTGAATTTCCTCTTCCTACTATCAAGAAGACATATGATATTCTTATTGTTGGGGACATACATATCCCCATTGAGGTAACCTAGTGTTATTCGAAAATTCTCCGGTTTCATGTTATTCGGAAAGAGTTTATTAACAAGACCCGATCAACCTTGTTAATGGATTCCTTTTGATGAGCATGAAATGGGTGAATCTAGATAGCACAACCTTCTGTATCCTCCTTTTACCTTTTGTTAATTAGATTAAATAAAGAAAAATAGTATTTTATGTCTGTTTCCAGACTTATCCGTGCAATAAAAAATACCCCGAAAATAAAAGTTCTCCAAATGCCCTGAAAATGAAATATGATTTTTCTAGAATATTTGAGAATATTTGGCACAGAGAACACAACAAGGGGAGCCAGCACCTGGCAACGAGGGTCCAGGGCGCGCCCACCCTCACTGGGCATGCCCCCTGCCTCGTGGGCCCCACGTGGCCCCTCCACTTATTCCTGCACCCACACACTCCTTCTTCCTCAAAAAAAAATCACTATCCAGCTCAAGCACGAGTTCTAGCTCATCTTGCTGCCATTTTCAGTCTCCTTGCTCAAAGCTCCATTCACAAAACTGTTTGGGGAGATTGTTCCTTGGTATGTGACTCCTCCATTGGTCCAATTAGTTTTTGTGCTAGTGCTTTATTTATTGCAAATTTTTGCTGCTGTGGTGACCTTGTTATTGAGCTTGAATGTTAAATTTCTTTGGACCCAAGTAGTTCTAATGCATGATATAGTCCCCGGACACTTGTAGGAGTTGTTGCTATCAATCTTGTTAAGTTTGGTTCACTTTTATCTTGAGTTACTAAAAATTTCAAAAAAAAAAACAGAGGGGGAAAATGATAAAGCAATTGTTGAGAGGCTCTTCCAGTAAAAGTTCTGAGGATAATAAGAAGGAAGAGAATAAGAAGCCCAAATATAATCTTCCTCGCACTATGGAAGTTCGGCCGTGTGAATGGCCTTGTAATGAGTTCTTGGAAGCCGCCGGGATTTATAGAGGCTTTTATTATTTGGCGGATAAAGCAGGCCTCACCGACTTCATCCACGGCCAGCGTGAACAGTATCTCTTGCTCACTAATATTTTCACGCAAAACTTTCATTTTCATGCTAAGAAATCACCACCTTCAGTGGAGTTTCGTTTATATGATGAGGTTAAGGAGATGTCGTTCTATGACTTTTGTCAAGTATGTAAGATACCTTTTAATGGTAGTCTTGAGGAACCCCATCGCAAGGATGTTGAGGGATTTATTGATACGATAGATGTAGGGGAAACTAGGCAAGTTTCAGGGGCAAGAATTACTAGTATACATTTTCCTGTTCTACGCTACTTGCTATATTTGCTAGTAGATGTTTATTTGGTCGCGGGAACAGTGGGAATCTTAGTGCCCCTGATATTGTCGTTTTGTGCCATGGTTTGGTTCGAGACACAACTTTTAGCTTGGGTGCCGTCGTTGCTAAACGATTAAGTCTGAACCGCACAAAAGGTCCCATCTTTGGAGGCATATTTGCTTCTCGCCTTGCTGAACATCTTAGAATATCTATTAGGCATCATGAGAAGGAAGAAAAATTGTTGGCCCCTTCTTATGTAGATTATAAGAGTATGATAGCACATGATTTTATTGTTAAAGACAAGGAAAAGTTGCTTAAGTATAAATTGAGGTTTGATGAAAAATATTGTAAGATTATTACCCTGCCTGCACCATCTCTGTTTGATCTGTTTTCAGGCATATACCTCGTTTCGCCAGAGGCCTTCTACAAGTACCAGATCCAAGCACAAGCTTCAGAGCCGGAGCCGGAGCCACCACTTGACCCTTACCGGCAGTCTGTTTATGGGTGGGATCCGGATGAGATTGCCAGCCAGTGGCACTCAGAGGACGCTCCTCAGTACACCAGAGAGAATAGCTTCGATCCGCGACCATAGACCAACTTAGGCCAAAAGCCTAAGCTTGGGGGAGTACGTGTTTCTCACCGACATTACATTCATGTTTACACACTTATTCCAGTAGTCGGTGCTCACACTCTTTCATTGTAATATTCATGCTAGTTTCAATTCTTTTCTTAGTCTTTCTCTTGTGTGTTAGAAAAACCTTAAGAAAAACAAAAAAATAGTTGTAGCTTCTAGCTAGTTTACTTTCCATGCCTGTAGTAGTAGTAACTAAAAGAAAACCCAAAAAGATTTCTCGTTCTTCTTTTGCTTGTTGGGAGCTTTCCCGTGTAAATAGTTTCTTTTCTTTTCTTTGGGGTTCAAGAGGAGAAGACCATGATGAAAATGTTTAGTGGCTCTCATATGCTTTATTGTTAATTTAACCTTGAGCCATATTACTTTGTCTTCTCTCTTGTATTAAATGCTTGCAGATTCCAGCTTAGTCCAATGCACGTGCACTATTATTATTATCCACACCGTTCGGTCGTGCAAGTGAAAGGCAATAATGATGATATATGATGAACTAATTGAGATGAGAAAAGCTGGTATGAACTCGACCTCTCTTGTTTTTGTAAATATGATAGTTCATCGTTCCTGATTCAGCCTATTATGAATGAAACATGCTTGCAATGACAATTATAGATCATAGCTGCTCATGCCATGCTTAATTAGCTAGGAGTTTATAATGGTCTATCTTGCATGCCAACATGATATTAAAATGGTTGTGATGTGGTATGATAGAGTGGTATCCTCCTTTGAACGATTTAAGTGGTCTGACTTGGCACATGTTCACACATGTAGTTGAAACAAAATCAACATAGCCTCCACGATATTTATGTTCATGGTGATTTATATCCTACTCATGCTTGCATTCATTGTTGCTTAATTTTAATGCATGTTTATGACCGTTGCCGCTCTCTAGCTGGTCGCTTCCCAGTCTCTTTCTAGCCTTCACCTGTACTAAGCGGGAATACTGCTTGTGCACCCACTTCCATAAACCTCAAAGTTATTCCATATGAGTCCACCATACCTTCATATATGCGGTATCTACGTGCCATTCCAAGTAAATTTCTATGTGCCAAACTCTAAACCTTCAAATGAAATTCTGTTTTGTATGCTCGAACAACTCATGTATCAACTAGGGTTGTCTATATCTTCCATGCTAGGTGGGTTATTCTCACGATGAGCGGACTCCGCTCATCATTCATGAGAAAATGGCTGGTAACCGGGATGCCCAGTCCCATGCTCAAATCATAATAATTAAACAAAACTCCCCTAGGGTTGTTGCTTGTTTGGACGGTACCCCGTGGATTCGGAAGGCCGTAGAGTGTGCTTGTTGGTGGTTGGGGAGTACAAACTTTACCATTCAGTTTGGGAATCGCCTATAATGTGTGTAGCATGGAAGATATCGAGATTCTTGGTTGTTATGTTGACAATGAGAGTATACCGCTCAAAACATTATTCATATCTATTTCAAAATTGAGCTCTGGCACCTCTACAAATCCCTGCTTCCCTCTGCGAAGGGCCTATCTATTACTTTTATGTTGAGTCACCATCCTCTTATTAAAAAGCACCAGTTGGAGAGCACCGCTGTCATTTCCATGTATTGCTATTAATTTGCATTGAGTATGATTATGACTCGATCTCTTTTACCATGAATTACAATGTATAGTCAGTCCTTGAACTTTAAAGGTGCTCTGCATTTATGTTTTGCAGTCTCAGAAAGGGCTAGCGAGATACCATCCTGTTATATCATATTATGATTGTTTTGAGAAAGTGTTGTCATCCGAGGTTTATTATTATTGCTCGCTAGTTGATTATGCCATCGATATGAGTAGACATGAGACCTGAAAGTTATTGTGAATGTGGTTAGTTCATGATCTTTGCTGAAAACTTGAATGATGGCTTTACATATTTACAACAATAAGAGCAAACAGAGTTTGTCAAAGTTTTTCTTTATCACTTTCAGTTTATCAACTGAATTTCTTGAGGACAAGCAAATGTTTAAGCTTGGGGGAGTTGATACGTCTCCAACGTATCTACTTTTCCAAACACTTTTGCCCTTGTTTTGGACTCTAACTTGCATGATTTGTAACCCGGACTGACGTCGTTTTTAGCAGAATTGCCATGGTGTTATTTTTGTGCAGAAATATAAGTTCTCGGAATGACCTGAAATCAAAGGAGAATTATTTTGGAATATATAAACAAATATCTGCGGAAAGAACCAAGCCAGGGGGCCCACACCCTGTCCACAAGGATGGGGGGCACGCCCCCTGCCTCATGGGCCCCCTGTTGCTCCACCGACGTACCCTCGGACTCCATATATTCAGTTTCAGGGAGAAAAAAACCAGAGAGGAAGAATTATCGTGTTTTACGATACGGAGCCGCCGCCAAGCCCTAATCTCTCTCGGGAGGGCTGATCTGGAGTCTGTTCGGGGCTCCGGAGAGGGGAGATCGTTGCCATCGTCATCATCAACCTTCCTCCATCACCAATTCCATGATGCTCACCGCCGTGCGTGAGTAATCCCATCGTAGGCTTGCTTTACGGTGATGGGCTGGATGAGATTTACCATGTAATCGAGTTAGTTTTGTCAGGGTTTGATCCCTAGTGTCCACTATGTTCTAAGATTGATGTTGCTATGACTTTGCCATGCTTAATGCTTGTCACTAAGG
This sequence comes from Secale cereale, assembly GCA_902687465.1. Taxonomy (NCBI): domain Eukaryota; kingdom Viridiplantae; phylum Streptophyta; class Magnoliopsida; order Poales; family Poaceae; genus Secale; species Secale cereale. The sequence goes on along the minus strand of LR738714.1, from coordinate 675,181,113 downwards.
CCCGAGTGCCATGATTTCAGATCTGAACCTATTATGTTTTCATGAATATATGTGTGTTCTTGATCCTATCTTGCAAGTCAATAGTCACCTACTATGTGTTATGATCCGGCAACCCCGAAGTGGCAACAATCGGGACCACTCCCGGTGATGATCGTAGTTTGAGGAGTTCATGTATTCACTATGTGTTAATGCTTTGGTTCGGTACTCTATTAAAAGGAGGCCTTAATATCCCTTAGTTTCCACTAGGACCGCGCTGCCACGGGAGGGTAGGACAAAAGATGTCGTGCAAGTTCTTTTCCATAAGCACGTATGACTATATTCAGAATACATGCCTACATTACACTGATGAACTGGAGCTAGTTCTGTGTCACCCTAGGTTATAACTTTTACATGAGGAATCGCATCCGACATAATTCTCCATCAGCGATCCAATGCCTACGAGCTTTTCACATATTGCTTGTTGCTTATTTACTTTTCCGCTGCTACTGTTACAAAAACTACAAAAACACTACCGTTACTTTTATTGCTGTTACCACTATTTCCATATTGCTTTGCTACTAAATTACCTTGCTGCAGATACTAAGTTTCCAGGTGTGGTTGAATTGACAACTCAGCTACTAATACTTAAGAGTATTCTTTGGCTCCCCTTGTGTCGAATCAATAAATTTGGGTTGAATACTTTACCCTCGAAAACTGTTGCGATCCCTTACACTTGTGGGTTATCACTATATGCTGCTCCTTCTATGTGTTGTATGTTGCCGCTGTTTATTGGCTTATGTGGTGTATTTTATTGTTTGTTGATATGTAGCAATCTGTGATTGCTTCTAGCGCTGCAAATGCTCCATCTTTGAAGCGAAATATATAGATATGACCCTAATTAACCTACTGATAAATGGATTACCGATAAATTCAGTTAATATGTTGATTCCCCGATTATCCCTACTCCTCACCCGACCGAGCAGCTACAATTTACATATTTCCTGAACATTGGGTGGGACGATGATGTGCAGAAGGCTATTAAGAAGAAGAAAGATTGTTTTAGACGCCTCTACCAAGATATGAGTGCAGACAACATAGAGAAGTACAAGATGGCAAAGAAGGCCGCAAAACAAGTTGTGAGTGATGCAAGGGGTCAGGTGTAAGAGGACCTCTACAATCGGTTATTCACGAAGGAAGGCAAAAGGGACATCTATAAGATGGCCAAGATACAAGAAAGGCGAGGGATGTTGACCAAGTCAAATGCGCATCAAGGACGAAGTAGACTGGCTCCTAGTGAAGGATGAAGGGATTAAGCATAGATGGCGGGAGTACTTCGACAAGCTGTTCAATGGGGAGAATGAGAGCTCTACCATTGAACTGGATGGCTCCTTTGATGATACCAGTAGGCGTTTTGTGTGGCGAATCCAGGTGGTGGATATCAATGAGGCCTTAAACAGGATGAAAGGAGGCAAGGTGATGGGCCCTGATTGTATCCCCATTGAGATGTGCAGAGGCCTCGGAAACATAACTATAGTATGGCTAACTAAGCTTTTCAACCTCACTTTTCCGACAAATAAGTTGCCATAAAGAATGGAGATGGAGTATATTAGTACCAATCTTCAAGAACATGAGGGATGTTTAGAGTTGTACTAATCACCGTGCAATTAAGCTGACGAGTCATACAACAAAGATATGTGAGAGAGTCATTGATCACATCTTAAGAAGTATGACAAGTGTGACCAAAAATTAGTTTGGCTTCATGCACTACAGGAATCAGAGAATTTTCCATAAGTCCTTTCTTTGCCGTCTGCCAGACAACGACACAGATAGTCTTTGTCGTCAGCTTCCCGAAAGCAGATGGCAAAGAACGGCCTCATGGCAAAGATTGTATTTGTCGTCAGTGCTCTATTTGTTGCCTGCTAGAAGATTTCAAAGAGCCTAAAAGCAGACGGCAAAGTGCCCATCTGGGCCCCATTGGAGCGCGGAGATAGCTAGGGCAAACGGACATCCTAGATGACGTTCGCTTGCGGACGACAAAGAGCAGCGGATAACAAAGATAGAATATAGCAGACGGCAAAGAGGCAAATACCTAATGTCCATAACGGCTGTGCCCCACCCCCTCCTCTCTCTCTCTCTATCTATCTATCTATCTATCTATCTATCTATCTATCTATCTATCTATCTATCTATCTATCTCTGTCCGGCGCAGCCGCCGCCTCGACGCCCACCACCGCCCCGTCGCTGCTGCCGCCCCACTCAGGTGAGCATGTTTTTTTGTTTTTTCTACTATTAATTGCTACTTTTAATTAGGTTAGTGCTAGGTTAGGTTATAAAGATGAAAAAAAGGAAAAGAAGAAGAAGTAGAAGAAGAGGAAAAAGGAAAAGAAAGGAAGAAGAAGAAGGAGAAGAAGAAGAAGAAGAGGGGGAGAAGAAAATAAGAAGAACAAGAGG